>CM065730.1:52750140-52767640 GCA_033310375.1 Conus canariensis
GCCTCGTCATCAGTCTCGCCAAGACCATCCTGCAGGGCTCTCTGGAAGGTGAAAGTCTCGGATGCAGATCGCAGGATTTCTGGGTGGACCGAAAAAAAAAAAATCAAACAAACAAACAAAAACAACAAAAAAATGACCAAAGGCAAGCACACCTTTGAACAGTTCAACGGATTTCATATTCTGTCAGGGAAGAAAGCGGTTGTATTGTGTTTATTTTGATCATCTCATACTGTTCGGGGTTAACTTTTTGGGGGGTCGATTTTTTTTTTTTTTTCTTTTTTTTTTGGTGATGAAAGGAATTGTTTGCCTGCACGTGTTCTCCTCTTCCATTTATTCAGTGAATGCAATTCGGCCATATGTGTGATGTTGTCAAAACCGCGACATTAGCTCGTAAGCAAGCAAGTGCGCGCGCGCGCGCGCGTATATGTGGTGTGTGTGTGTGTGTGTGTGGTGTGTGTGTGTGTGTGTGTGTGTGTTTGTCCATCTGTATCTGTGTGTGCATGCACGTGTGTGCATAGCTTATCATAATGTACGTGTGTGTGTGTGTGTGTGTGTGTGTGTGTGTGTGTGTGCAGGTGCGCGTGCGTGTGCCAGAGAAAGAGACAGAGAGAGAACGAGAGAGATAATGAATGTCTGTGTGTAGGCGAATGTGTGTGTTAAGAGGTGCACGCGCGCACGTGCACGTGCACGTTGTTGTTCGTCTTTATTTTGTTTCTCTCAATGTTGAAAAGCATCCACTTCTAGCCGGCTTCGCTTCCACCTGATCCTACAACGGTAGGTAGCCACAGCTGCCTTTCTCTCTTCACATGCACGTAAATCAATCTGATCAGGTGGTCAGAATGCGGTCCCCGTGGGTAGTAACAAAACAGAGAGAGAGAGAGAGAGAGAGAGAGAGAGAGAGAGAGTGAGAGAGAGAGAATTCTTAAAAACATCGAAATGTAGAAGTGCACCTAAGTGCTCAAAGAAAGAGACAGGCACGGATGCAGACAGAATAGTAAGAAACCTGGATGGTAGAAGAGCACTTAAGAAGAGCACTCCGCTCTCACTGAGCATGTAGGCGAAGCTGTTCCACTGACCCCATTAAATGGGAAAGTTGGTATTGTGTGTGACAGAACTGTGAGGCGGGGCAGCTTTGGCATCAAAGTGGGAGGCTGGATGCGCTCAATGACTCATCTGTTCATGCGTGCGTGTGTGTTGTGAGCGTTCGCGCGCGCGCGCGCGTATGAGTATGAGTGTATGTGTGTGTGAGTGTGTCGGAGAGCACACACACACGCGCATACACACACACACACACACACACTCTCTCTCTCTCTCTCTCTCTCTCTCTCTCTCTCTCTCTCTCTTTGAGACATTACGATCTTTTCTGTCCGAGAGATAATGTGTCCAAAATGATAGCAGCTGCATCATTCGTCATCATTTTTCGTTTTTCAGTCACGTGTTCGCAATCCGTCATGGCAAGGCTGGAAAATGTTCTCGCTCTTTTTTCGCCATACTCGTGTGTGTGAAACACATCTTCCAAAGATTTTTGACCACCGAGAGCGAGAAACAACAACAACACTCGTGTCGTAAAAGAAGTCGGTATTTTTGTTTTTACGCTGAAGTCTTTTAACCACCAGAATAAGGAATGTTCTTCTCAGCAGGAACCGAATATGTTCCAGAGAATGTCTGTGCATTCCATCAGTAAGACACGATATGTCAGTTTTGCTGCCATGCCAAACGTATCACGATATATTTTTTTTTTTTTAACATCCAAAAGCTGTAAAGACAAATTGCCCGTGAAGAACATAAGATGGCAACTGACTTGAGATGTTTTCTTGTATGCTTGCTCGGTTGATTAGTTGGTTTCGCTCGAGAGTTGTTGTTGTTGTTGTTGTTGTTGTTGTTGTTGTTGTTGTACCCTGGCTAAAAGACTCCAGGGATCATCCAAACAGCCGAAGTACTTGAACACTATGGTACAAATGCATCAGCTGGGGACGAGAACATTACGTGTGTGACCGTTTTTGATTACCCCGCCACATAGGCAGCCACACTCCGACTTCGGGGGAGTTTCGCTCAAGAGTGACAAGAATGCCTCGTCTTCTTGTTCTTCTTTATTTTCCCCGTATTTTTCCTTCACGATTGATCCGGTTGGTGTTTTTTTTTTTTTTTTTCAGATACTGCTTTTTACGATTGATTTTTTTTATATACTGCTTTTTAAGACGTCTTTGTTTTCGAAAACTGCTTCCTCCACTCAAGGTCTGACCATCGCATTGGGCTAATGCGTAGGACAGACATCTGCTAAGTCGTAGCCACGAGACCCTCTTCTTGACTTCTCTCATCTTAGTGCTAAATTCATTCATCCATCAGCTCAAAATCATGCGTAGTGTGGTCTCAAAACTTAGCGGATGTGGTGTAGCGTATATGGACTAGTCCGCACGCAGTGACGCCTCCTTGATGAAACTGAAACTGAAACTGAAGCTTCCTCCCTCTCCATCCTCCTCTTCTGTCCCGTCGCTTCTCCTCCTCCCCATCCCCTTTCCTGCCCCCACCCTTCTGACCATCAGAGTGACCATTGTCTGTAGAGTCACTCCATTGCACGTCCGTCCGCTGCACGCCATCTTTAGGACTACTGCCAGTGTTGTGTCATTTCAACAGGTGAAAAAGCTCTGTGGTGCGTTCCACGTTACGCACCACTCACAGTGAAACGCGTTCATTTAGAGTGTTGGCACGTGCATGCATGACGTGAAACGTAAACACTTTACGGCAGACTCCATGAAAACGTTGTTGAGAGATGTCCCACCTGATGTGATCTTTGAATATCCGACATTTTTCATCATTCTGATCTAAGAAAAATGTTGAACGAAATTTCCTATGTGTTTTTAGAAAGTGCATTTTAAAGGGTTGTGTGGTGAGTATTTTTGGTTTCACTTCTGAGTGGACTTCAACGCTATGACAGGCCCTGATATAGCCCTTTGCGGTCGGCTGGGCTACCAGTAATATTCTCTCTCAGTCTCTCTCTCTCTCTCTCTCTTCTCTCTCTCTCTCTCTCTCTCTCTCTCTCTCTCTCTCTCTCTCTCTTGTGTCGTTTAGTTACTAGCACACCCCACCGATGAATACGCCAAGGCCGTAACTGAATAATGTTACAAGTATATACAGACAAAAATAACAGGGTTAATTTCAGAATTTTCATTAGGTCAATCCCTTACCTTTTTTTTTTCACTAGCTCATCAGGATACATACCAGGTGGTTCCAAGCCCAAACAGATTAAAGTAATGACATGGGACCATGTGGGGAACCCCGACTGGTGCAAAGGGTTAGTGGGGGTGTGATGTCATCTAGCAGAGGACCTTCAAAAACAGGTGAAATGGCAGGTTTGGGGTTAGTCTGTCAGAGAGTTTCACTTTTGATTTCTGATTTCGTTCAGCGATTTACGTAATGTTTCGGCGCGTGTAAAGATGTTCGTGGTGTGTGTGTGTGTGTGTGTGTGTGTGTGTGTGTGTGTGTGTGTGTGTGTGTGTGTGTGTGTGTGCAGTGTGCTTGATTCTCGATTTATCACCGTCTTGATTGTGAACCCCACCCACTTTCTCCCCCTTCCCAACGCCCCTTTCCTCCGCATCCATTGCCACTCCTCCTTCCCACAGAGAAAATCTGGCACCGGTTTTTGTTTTTTGTTTGTGTGTGTGTGTGTGTGTGTGTTTGGTTTTTTTTTTTTTGTTCTCTTATTTATAACGCACTTTACTTTTCTTCCAAATAGCTGTATCAATGTGTGTATAACACAGAAAGGGTTCACTGTCTGGAAATTTGTTTCAACAGTGAATGATTAGTTTTTGTTACATAGAATGTTCAAAGAATAACCCGTATATGTTGGTGAGAGTGTTATAATGAACAGAATAATCTTCAGAGTTCCTGCACATTCGTGCACTCACTCGACCCCTCTCTCTCTCTCTCTCTCTCTCTCTTTCTCTTTCTCTCTCTCACTGTGTCTCTGTCTCTCACTCTCTCTCTCTCTCTCTCTCTCTCGCTCTCTCTCAGCTCAGTAGAGAGAGTTGAGAGAAGACGGACGTGTTTGTGCTGTGCTCCCGATCGGTGTATTTTTGTGGGTGTTACAGTGTAGTAACTTTCATAGTTTTTAGTATTCCGTCTGGTTTTGAGTGAGTGACTCAAAAGGTGCTGTGTTGGTGCTTTGATTCTTTTCGTAAAATCAACAATTAACATTTTAATTGCCAATACATATTTGTTAAGAATTCTACATTGATATGTGTTCACTTGGAACTCTACGTCTTTAAAAAAAAAAAAAAAAAAAAAAAAAAAAAAAAGGTTCGGTTTGCACGTGGTTCTTCTTCTCAACAAAGCTCGAGCGTTTTCGTGTGCCACCTGTCAAGTCTCTGGCCTGCAACACGGTGTTATTTGCAACCCACGACATGAATGTGTAACGGATTCACGCCTTGTCCCATGTCCGAGTAACACGTGCTGTGAACTGACCAACACGTTATGCCCTTTCCATTCTGCCGTGTGTGTAGCCTGCCATGGAGACCACCCCTGTTGACACTGAAAGCAAACTAAGGCCCACGTTAGACACTCGGCAGCAAACGTTTTCCTGCTCTGTGAAGGAGCTCACTGCGTGGAGAAATGCCTTGTTCTATCGATACGCAGCAATAACAGACACATCAGTTGTCTTTGAAAGAAATGACTTTGATTACAAGGACGATTACCTTTATCTTTCTTTATGGATTAGCGAACCGATATCACCTTTCTTAGCCAAGTCGGTTTTGCGCGTTTTCTTGGATGAAGTGAAACGAATCACTATATCTTGTTACTTTACCGGCAAGGCACTGGAACTTTACTATGCCAAGGCATTGACTGTGTCAAGTGGGGTAAGGAAGAGTGTGAGGCATTGAAAGACATTGTGGGTGAATTCTGTGTTCATGGTGATCTGGCTGCCTTTAAGAGTGCGTTGCTGTCTTCTCCCCTGACTTTTATGACAGAGGATGGTAAAGACATACCATTGTCAGCTCCGGATATTGTGTGCGGCAGTGAAAGTAGCCCCTCCAGTGACCACACTCCTGCTGCTCCTCGGTCTCTTCCTCAGGTGCTAGGAAAGCCAGACTTTGAGGATACAGAACTAGAAGTTGGTGTTTCTAATTCTTTTGTTGAGTCTGCTTCTGACTCCAGTGAAATAACTTTAGCAAAAGCCATACATACACATCAGGAAAGTCACACTCATCAAGATGGTCACACAGATACACAACATTCGGCTGTGAATTGGGCTTCTAAAAGAAGCCCATATAAGTCAACTCCCAAACGTTTCCCATTGAAAAAGCGTTATCGTCGACGTACTCTCTGCCCTTTAAAGCATGTTGACAAAACAGTGACAAGTGACCTTGACAATATTAAAATTACTGTAGATACCATTCTTACTGATCTTTCGGATCATGAAAATACCATGCTGTCCAGACTTGAGGATTCAAAAGTGTCTATCAAAAATGAATTGAAATGTCACATAGATCGGAAGATAGAGTCTTTACATTCTGCTGTCGAAGGGATCCAGAGTGTAATGTCAAAGTTTGAATCGACAATGAATATTTTACTTAAAGAAAATCTTTCTTTAAAATCCTCCTTGGGTTCACTTCAGTCCGAACTGAAACAATTAAAGAAAAAATCTCACTCAACTACAAGTGTCTTCACACAGTGTGATTACCCCCTAAGTTGTGTTCCAGGTCATTCTTCATCCAATGAGGACAACTCCCAAAAAGGTGTGTCCCATCAAATTGACACCCACCCCACCCCAACAACTCTTCACACAACTGTGAATACAACCATTCCCGATTCTGTTACACAATCTCCCCTGAAAACTGTGGAGGACACACGTTTCAGTAGTCAGTCTACACTACCAGTTCCTGGCACTCCTGTGGACATTGTGAATGTAACAGTCGGTAATCGTTTTGATGTATTTGCTCGTCTCAGTCAGAATGAAGTACTTCTTGACCCCGATTCCAATAAACCTGACTCCCCCCAAACAAACTCTGTCACATCTGAACCATCTGCCTGTGAACAGTTAACTAAACAGGATCAAGAACCTTCTAAATTGACAGAGGTGAAAGAAAAACTTTCTTCAGAGCAGGTTTTAAAAGAAATATCTATTCCTTTGAAATGTTCTTCCTTGCTAATCGGAGACTCTGTAATAAGGTACATTAATCCAAAGAGACTAGACACACGTCGTGACCCGTTATTCAAAATATGTGTTCCTGGTCTGACTTTAGTGCATCTTGTTCAGTGGTTAAGTACTTTAGAAATCCAGGACCAAGTGAACACTTTAATTGTGCATGTGGGTGTGAATGATTGTCCGGCCGGACCCATTGCAGCCAAAGATTGGCGTGAACTGATTGGTTTGTGTAAATCTCGTTTTCCCTCTGCATATATTGCCTTCAGTTCTATTCTCCCGGCCCGCGGTCGACACCAGCTAAATAACTCCATTGCTCCTTCTAATAGATATTTATATGCTACTTGTACAAATATGAATGTGGACATGATTGACCATTTTGGGTCATTTGTGACTCAGAATGGTGCCCCCCGTCAGGCCCTGTATAAAGATGCTACCCACCCCAGTACAAAAGGGACAGTCTGTCTGGCACTTGGCTTCAAGACTGTTCTCCCTCAGACCGGGCGTTTACAGTTGAACGACCCGGCTAACAATACAAGCCCCTTCAATAAGCCACACCATGTCCCCACCAGTGATCGGTCCATGCCCCGTACTGTACAGAGGAACAGCACTAGAAATTATGGCCCTGCCCTACAAACAGCTTCTCGACAATATGTGAACGCCAGAAATTCAGGTGTTCCCCCCATGTCCTCAACAAGTGACTTCCCTCCATTAATGTCCCAAACCAATCGCAAACCAGTCATGAACCAGCCAGAGTTGACTCCCCAGGTTCCACCGCCAGATCATTTGGATAATCCCTGTGCTGAGGCTTACAGTCAGACACTGAAAGGTGAAAATTCGCGTCCCCCACCAAGTATCCCCACCATCCCGACACATGTCCCGCCTCCATTCCTCTGCCCGAGTTACACGATTCCCGACGCTCCTTACCCCAGATTTCCCGTCCCTTATCCGTTCTCTGTGCAGAGGGTTCAAGGATCTGGCCTTGGCCAAACACAGCCCCATTTTCCCTTGGGTTCAACAACTCTACCTGTCAATCCTCTCACACAGGAGAGTCATGCTGACAACCGAAACTGGCCTTCAATTAACCCTCTGGGTTATTGTGCGCAGCAGTTGATGACGTTGGCATCACAGTTGGTGACGCAGCGTGACCAACAGAGGACTGCTGCCAATTGGTAGAATGAGTGGTGATGTTTTGATATATTGTATGATGCTTTGTCCTTGCTTGGTATTTATTTATGTGCGAAAGATAAGATAATACATTTTTTTTATTCAGTCGGTACATTTCTCCCCATTCATTCTAGTCAAAGTGTTAGCATTTACGTCGTCATATGATTAAATATGTAACTGTTGAATTATTATAATAATCTTCCCTATCTTGGCCGTATAACTACTCGGACTTGGGACATTTGAAATGGACTGTTGTAGAAGGACGTTGATTATTTGAACACTTGCACTTCCCGTGTCTTCTTGAGGCATAGGTGTTTTGTGATTGTGCCCTTACCATTGTTATTGCTCATAAATTTTTTTTTTTTTTTTTTTTTTTTTTTTTTTTGGCTAACTTCTTTTCTGCGTCGTTACCCGTTGAAGAGGTGTGCATTTTTGTGTGTGTTTGCTTTTTTTTTTCACTTGTAATATTTAATTTTCAAATTGCCTGGTATCCTGCAAATTGATTTTGGGTTACATTGTACACATATTGAAGGTAAGGTGGGTTTTTTTGTTGTTGTTGTTGTTGTTTTTGTTTTGTTTTCCTTGTAAAATAATGGCAAATAATTTCAATACCGAGAGTAGTAATGAATGGTTAACCAACTCAGGATTCAAAATTGGCTATCTAAATGCATGTCATGTGTTAAACAAATTATGTGATTTACCTTCTATTTTATCTAATGCTAACAATTGTTTTCATTGTTTTTGTTTCTCTGAATCTCGGTTATCAAGTTTAGTCTCAGACGATTTAGTAATGATTCCAGGTTACAATTTTATTAGGAGAGACCCTACATCTAAGCTAGAAACAGGTCTTCTAGGATATGTACATCACTCAATGAACTATAAACTGATCCATCATTTTGATAAACATAATATTGAATGCATCTGGATAGAGTTTCGTTTAAAAGGGACTAAACCGATATTAGTAGGCTTTTTATATAGAAACCCTGATGAACGTGTGGAATGGTATGATAGATTCGAAGCAATGATGGAAGATGTCTCAGATTATTCAACAGATGTTGTATTGCTTGGTGACTTTAACATTGATTTACTTAAACCTCATGATAAATGGAAACGAATTTTTGAATCATATAACTTATCACAACTGATAGACACGCCAACAAGAACAACGCTGCAGTCTGAAACACTCATTGATCATATCTATGTAAACAATCCAATAAATATTACAGAAACTTCCGTACCAGTTTATGGTCTCAGTGATCACTTTCCTGTATGCTTAACTTGGTCCAAAAAAGGCGTAAAAATTCCTAGATGTAGCCACAAATGCATTTCTTTCCGTAGTTATAAATCCTTTAATTCTGACGATTTTCTTCATGATTTATGTATTGCAGATTTTTCCAGTGTTTTTCAGGAGACTGATCCGGACAAAGCTCTCGAAGTTTGGTATAACATATTTGTCCCTATTTACGACAAACATGTCCCAACTAAGATCAAACGTGTCAAACCCGATGGAAAACCACCGTGGTTAAATGATGAAATTAATGCTGCTATTAAAATTCGTGAAAATTTGTTGCAGTCAACAGGAAAAGATGCAAAGTTTAAGAAACAGCGTAACAAAGTTACAGCTATGAAAAGATCTGCTCGTAAAAAACATTTTAGCGACCTTATTTCATCGAAAAAAGATTCAAAATCGATCTGGAAAGCCATTAATCAATTATCAGGTAAATCGTCAAAACAAACAGCTCCGTCATCTTTAATTCTGTCTGCCGATAATCTCAATAAACACTTTTCTACCATAGTCGAAAAGACTATTAAAACTGATTGTACTAAACATAATGAACTGTTGTTACTAAGAGAATTTTGTGATACTAGACGAATAGGGTCCAGACTTGACTTTCAGTTTATCAGTGTTCACGAGGTATGTAGAGAACTTAATTCATTGAAGGAATCTAAGAGCCGGGGATTAGATAATATAGACAGCAAAATTTTGAAAATTTCCGCACCTATTATCTCTGATAGCCTTACTTATATTTATAACCTTTGTATTCAGAAATGCTATTATCCACAATATTTTAAAGAAGCTAAAGTTTTGCCATTTTTTAAATCTGGTGACCCACAAGATCCTTCGAACTACAGACCGATTTCCATTCTGTCTAATTTGTCTAAACCTTTAGAAAAGCACCTTAAGCAAAACCTACAAAAGCACTTCGTTACACATAAATTATTTCATTCAAATCAAAGCGGTTTTAGAGAAAATCATTCATGTCAGACGGTTCTCACGAATCTAGTAGAACAGTGGCATTTAAATATCAATAATGATCTTCTCACAGGAACGATATTTGTGGACTTTGCTAAAGCCTTCGATGTTATTAACCATGATCTCCTCTTAAAAACTTACTTTGTATGGTTTAACTCCAAAGTCTGTCAATCTTCTCTCGTCTTTTCTATCAAATAGAAGGCAGATAGTTGTTCAGGATATGGTATCATCCACTTTTATGCCAGTCAATTTCGGTGTGCCTCAGGGTTCAGTCTTAGGACCGATATTATTTACGATTTACATTAACGATCTCCCTCTTTACATTTCCTCTTCTTGTGAGCTTTTCGCTGATGACACTACCTTACACAATAAAGGAAAAAATGTAGATGTAGTGTGCGCTGACTTACAAAATGATGTTGACAGGCTCATAAAATGGACTGAACTTAATCATATGGCACTTCATCCTCAAAAATCTAAATTCATGTTAATATCAACCAGGCAAAAGCGACAAAATATTAAAGATAATCTAAAGGAATTAAAAATATATGATAACGTATTAGATGAAGTAAGTTCTCATAAACTACTTGGTCTTATAATCGACAATAAGTTATCCTGGTCGAATCAGCTTTCGACTTTATCAAAAAGAATATCGAAAAAAGTCTTTCAGCTTAATAGAATCAAACATTTTTTGGATCAACACACTCGGAAATTATTTTTTCATGCTTATATTCAAAGCGATGTGGATTATGCTTCAACCTGTTGGGATTTAGCTAGTAAAGCCTCCTTAAGGCATCTTGAAAGTCTCTACAGACGCTCTCTCAAACTTATACTTCTTAAATCTTCCTCTCTGGAAATAAGTGACTATAAAGAACTAAACATCTTGCCTTTTGAATTTAAATGTATCTTCAACAAAGCTGTCTTTATGTTTAAGATTATGAATAACCTTGCACCATTCTATCTCCGAGAGAAATTTCCCGTACGAGAGTTTCGTAACAAAAGCACAATATTTATCCCTCGTCCAAGAACTGATCTCTTTATGACATCTTTTATCTATTCAGGAGGAAAATTATGGAATGAAATCCCGGAATACATAAAAAACAAAAATAGTTTATTATCGTTCAAAAAAGCATACCACAGATACTTAATGGAAAAGTTATAAAATGGTTGGTTTCTTTCAGTTAAGACCTGAATTTAATGATATAATATTTACCTTCTCTTTTACAACCCTCTCTCTCTCTCTCTCTCTCTCTCTCTCTCTTTCCCTTTCTCTCTCTCTCTCTCTCTCTGTCTCTCTCTGTCTCTTTCTCTCTCTCTCCCTCCTCTAATGCCCCCCACCCCCCCGCCCCCCACCCCACCATATCCCACCCCTTCTTCTGTGTTCACTCTTGTACATTAGTTTTGTTGCATTTGGTATTAGTATATTTCAGAATTTGTATCTTTTTCTTTCTTTTCTCTTTTTTTTTTTTTTTTTTTTTTGGGCCCCGGAGGGCTGGATGTAAAAAAGCAGTTATGCTTACTCCACTACCCTCTGAAAATAAAATTCGTTCGTTCGTTCGTTCTCTCTCTCTCTCTCTTACACACATAAACACACATGCATACACACACGCGCGCGCGCGCACTCACACACACACACACACACAACACACACACACACACACACACACACACACACACACACACACACACAGCACACATTGTCTCACACATGGAAAGTAATAAACTGATATACTGCCAGATACATTTACAGCTCACACACACACACACACACAGCGCGCGCACGCACGCACGCACACACACACACACACACACACACACACACACACACACACACGCATGAGCGCGCGCACGCACGCACGTACGCACGCACGCAAACACACACACACACACACATAAGCGCGCGCACCCACACGCCAGCCCACACAGAAACACACACAAACACACACACACTTTACTATCTTTCTGGGTGAGGTTCTGAACAGCCAACCGCATTGACAGGAATATGGAAAAGAAGTATACACAGTTTATAAACAACATTTCAGATGAGATCCCACCATCTGTAATGTTAATACCAGCAGCTTTCCCGGCCAATGAACAAGAGCAGTTATCTCTTTCACCCATTGCAAAACTAATAGAGGCACATAACTGCAAGCTACCGCTGCCTGCGGTGCCCGTTCACCTTGCGCAGGTAGAGAGATACGAGGCTCAGAGCACAGACATAGAATTTCCACTGCTCTTTCCCCACGCATGTTTCGCTGTATTACACACACTTTGTTGCACGTGCCCTGAGAACGTGTTCATTGTCCTGTTTCTAGGGCCTGTCAGGAAGATTGGAGTGTGCTGTGTGTACATGGGCATTGCACAAGGACTTGTCTTGACCTGTACACTTTCGAGCTTTTCCGGCGGGAATTTGACGAAGCTGCGCCGTGTCGTTCGGGTTTTCCCTTTGGGAGCGTCACAAAGCTGTTTGACTTTCCGTGTGGGAATTTGGCAAAGCCGTGCTTTGAGGAACAGGAGGGAGAGGGCGGGGAGGGGGGGGGGGGGGGGAGGGGGGGGGGTCTTTTCCCCATCGGGATTCTACAAATCCGTGATTTGGGGTTTTTTACCCTGGGGAATTTCACAAAGGTATGCTTTCTTGGGCATTTTATTATAAATGTTTTGCCGTCTTTTGGAAGGAAGTGTGTAGGGGCGGGGAGGGGGGGGGGAGGAGTGGAGTGGAAATGTCATCGATGTGTCCTTGCGGGAAGGGGGGGGGGGGGGTGAAAGGATGGGGCGTTTCCAAAGCAGATATTTGACGGTGTTGAGCTTTCTTGGACTTTGTCTATGACGTAGTTTCGCGGACTTTTTCATTTTAAAAAAAAAAAAAGAAAAAAGAAGAAAAAAAAAAACCGACACTGTTCAATGCACTGGGGTAACCTGTCTGTGGGAACTGCATTATGCATTGGGATGTCACCCTGGGTATTTCATTGTGCTCTTAGTTCATTCTCTGTGGACATTTCGTGGTGAGGTGATACTTACCAACCTGGCTTTTTCACAGAAACTGTGTTTGTGTAGCAGTCTCAGACTTTCCCCGCTGAAACCTTTCGGTCTACTGGACTGTTTTCAATCAATCTCAACACGGGGTGCTTTATGCATCGGTTGATGCCCACACCCACCGACACCACCCTGGGTTAAAAGTTACTTTTATTGGATATTCTTTGCAAACAAAAAAAAAATTTACTGTGCTGAGGACTTTTTCTTAGGTTCCTGGAACAACTGGGCAGACTGGGTTCATCTGGAGGGTACCTTCACGGTTGACTGACGGCTCCACGGGTGGGTAGATTGTAATAGTCATGAGAGCTGACAGACTCGGGGTGCTGAGAGGTCAGCAGAGCTCTGGCCTCTGTCTTGTCCTCCGCTTGCCCAGACTGATCCTCACTGTCTCCACTCAGGACGCCATTCACGGGGAGTTTTTGAAGACTGACGTTCCCGGCGTCCACCGACGGAAACGAGACTGTATCCTGGGGGTCTGTGTTTTGACCGGCATTGCTTACAGCGCTGGGTTCCATTTCTGTCTCCATCTTTTGTCGTGGCTCGGAATCGTCTTCCCCGGTAAAAGACATCGCACAGGACTCGGGCATTGTAGAAGAACCAGGACAAGCCATGTGAAGTCTTTGTGCACAGAACGATTCTGACGACATTCTCTTCAGGTCCGTCGCGTGGCCAGACGGTGGAACGTCGTAAGTTTCGGATCTGAGTTGATCGGAGGGTCCATCCGGGAGTTTGGTTGAAGACTGTAGCATGTCTGAGCAGTCTTCCAGATGGGATGAGGATTTTGCTGCCAAAGGACATGATTCTGAAGGGAGTCCAACATTAACAGCGGTCACCGATTCTCTTTCTCGATGATTTCCTCGGGTATAACGTGCTGAGAAGGAATTTCGATGACAGGGAAATTGCCTTGGGGTCTGTGTCCCCCGGCTGTTAGAGTCATGCTGCATTCCTCTCCCTTCCGCTCTTGTCATCAACATAACACAACGTTCCATGCGACGTTGCAATGCTACGATTTTGCCGAAAATGGCTAGCATGAACAGACAGATCATTACACCCAACACACTGAAAATAATTATGAAATGCACGTGACCTGCCAGCCACGAGGTCGTTGAAGATCCTGGGTTGACATCACTTCCTGAGGCTTCAGCCGAGAAGTTCCCGCCTCCATCTGAAGGAAACAGTGAAAGAAACCCTTGATGAATATATATGTAGATATTTTCGGGGAAAACTCTCTCTCTCTCTCTCTCTCTCTCTCTCTCTCTCTCTCTCTCTCTCTCTCTCTCTCTCAGAGCACATGGTGTAAGCAGAGTCAAACCTGAAAACATTCAGGGCTTCAGGACACTTAACAAAACACTCCTATATATGTATTAGAAGTACAATACAATCAGCCTTGTTTCTTTTCTACTGATGATGTTGTTGAGGCCCATACAATAAACATGAACACTTTAGGAAGGCAATTTATTCTGTTCTGCTTGGTCCAAGCAGTTTCGTCAAGGAAGGCATCACTGTAGGCGAACAGTCCATACGGGCTACACCACATGTAGGAGGGTGTTGCACAGGATTCTCAACAGCTGTTCTACACTCCTCCTCTGGAAAGTAATTAAAAATTTTGTTTGATTCTATTCCTCTTAATTGCTAAGTGAAACTGTTTGTTCTACTCGTTCTGAGTGTGTTAACTGATTTCCCATTGAACCTGCTGTTAATTGATTTGCACCGCTCATCTCGCTAGTTTACTTTGTACTCATATTGAATGTGTTGCTAATTGTGTTGCACTGCGTGTCCTAAATTTGTGGTCTGTTTGTGTTCTGGGACTCATCTTGAACATGTAATTGTTTTGTACTGCCAATCTCGAACGTGTTGTAAATGTTGTTTTCGGTTGTTGTTTCGGTTTTTTTTTTTTCGATCTTTGTCCTAAACGTTCTGTGAATATGACCTTGTACAGGTCACACTGAAAACTGACTATTCAATACTGCTTATTCTGAGCGTACTGATGAGTATTGTGTCGTTACTGGTTGTGTAATCAACAATAGCATTATTCAAACACAAGTATATATGTACTGTCTTCATAATGGCTCCATTTGTTACTGTAAGAAAGCGACTTCCACATAGGACACTGAAGATGGCGAAATTCTGATTCTACTTTTGCTGTTACTCTGCTGTCGTTCTCCACACACACACACACACACACACACACACACACACACACACACACACACACACACACAATACACGCACGCACGCACGCACACACACACACACACACACACACACACACACACACACACACACACACACACACACACACACACACGCACGCACGCACGCACAACACACGCACGCACGCACGCACGCACGCGCACACACACACACACACACCACTCCCCCCCCCCCCCCCCCTTTCCATCGCCTGCTTTTCACCGATAGTGCCAACATCGTGGATTGAGGGCCAGACTGCAGGCGCGTGTCAATGAGGGCCACGTGTTTTCTGACAGGGAGAGCCGCTGCAGCAGTAGCTGTAAGAGCTGGCTTTGTTCAGCTTTGTTTTGTTTTGACACTTCCAGTGCTCGGATCGTGGAAGTGACTGGAGGAGGGTGTGTGGGAGGAGGGTGTGTGTGGGTGGAGGGTATCAACAGAAGAAGGGGAGGAATCTTGAAGTGGATAATTCTGTTCTGTTTTGCTCCTAATTCCTGGAAGTCTTTTTTTTTTTTTTTTAAAGTCGGAACTAATTCCTGACTAAGCAAGTTCATCTTTACTGAAAAAAGGGATCTTGTTTGTCAGCTAAATAAGACAACAGCAGTTACGAGAGAAGAGAGAGAGAGAGAACAGACAGACAGACAGACAGATGTACAGACAGACAGGCAGGCAGACGTATAGGCGGACAGACAGACAAACAAACAGACAAAGGCAGAGAAAAGGGCAAGAGAGAGGAACAGAGAGAGAGAGAGAGAGAGAGAGAGAGATGTCAGAGTTGGATACAGGCAGACAGATGGACAGGCTGACAGAGAGGCTGGACCCAGAGAGACAGATAGAGGGAGGGACACACACGCGCGCGCGCGCGGCACGCCACACACACACACACACACACACACACACACACACACACACACACACACACACACACACGGGGAGAGAGAAGGGAGAGGGAGGGGGGAAGGGAGAGAGAAGGAAAGAAAAGACACAGACAGAGAGACAGACAGACAGAGATGAAAGACGGACGGACGGACAGATACGCAAAGAGAAACAGAGAGACATTGAGAAACTTACAAAGACAAACCAAACATGTACACAGAGAAAGACACACACACACACACATGGACAGACAGGCAGAAAGAGGGACAGACAGACAGAGATGAACAGACGGACAAATAGAAATATGAAAGACACAGACTGACCAGACTGGTCCCCAAGCGATCCATCAGGGAAGCAGTCACGTGAGCGCGTCCCACTTCTGTCCACGACATTCCTGGAGTCATTGGCACCCGTCATAGGGCATGACGTCACCACTTGACTCTCCATCAGCACCATGACGTCATGCGGTCCGAGGGCAGTGGCGTTCGGAGTGTTCGGTGATGACACGGGTGGGCAATACTGGAACACGTGAATAAGAGGCTGAAAATAGAAAATTGGGTGGGAAACGTTGGATGGATACTGCAGGTATTAAGTAACCTGCGAATATTCCATTGTGCTATTATTATTATTATTTGTAATCGATCTGTTCCGTTGGGGATGGGGGTGGGGCGCGGGGGGGGGGGGGGGGGGGGGGGGGGGGTCACGGACGATGATCTCCGTCTTACCATTGCAAGTAGAGTTACCTTTCCTCAGAGTATGGGTCAAGCAGACAGATTTAGAGAGACAAATATTAGATTTGATGTGCACGCCACGATTATGATCGGAATACTGACTGTCCGCATGACTGGCGCGTTGTTTGGTTGGTTGCCCATGTTTGGCCACTTTCCTGTCTAATTGATACTGACTGATGGGGCGAAATTCTTTGGATGCGCTCTCCAGCGACATCTGTCCCATGAAAACGGCGGGGTCATTATCGCTGAACTCGAACTCTTTACACAGATGACCTCCCCCTTGCAGATGTCTGAATATGGTGTGTTAGATAATGCGTCTCTATTCTATTAATGCACGGTGATATAATGCACAGTGTTGTGTGGTGTATTGTGGTATCTGAATGTATAACATTGCATTGTGTGTGTGTGCTGTCTTATATTCATTTTAATGTGACCTATCGAATTGCAGGCCTGTTGTGCCATGATGACTTTGGTCGTGTTGTTTAGTATTGCGCTGCCTTAAGCTGTGTCACACGTTGCATTTTGTTGTGTTGCTTTGCCTTGCATTTCGTTAGAGTCAAAAGCCTTCCAGAAGTGACTCAGAAATAGAACTTGTCTTTCACCGCTCACACTGCTTTTGGAAGAAAAGAAAAACAGCAATTTTCTTCAGCACCCCATGCAGATATTTGACACATTTGTCTGTTAAATCCGAATACCTGTGTGCCAGAATCACACTGAATGAACAGACATGGAATCAGCAAGACGTGAGAGGCATTGTGCGGTTAACGAGAGAGGAGGCAGGCAACTGGGCGGAGAAGATGGGTGAAAGATGCGTTGCGTCGCGGAATGTCGCAATCCCACGGTTTGTCGCAATGCGCGACTAACCGTTTCGAGAGCATCCAAGCGTCCGGTTTCATGACTTACCTTTATATTTTTTACACGTAGAAAAAGCAGTCATCGGTGCGCTCTCTCTCTCTCTCTCTCTCTCTCTCTCTCTCTCTCTCTCTCTCTCTCTCTCTCTCTCTCTCTCTCTCTCTCGTTTTCGTCATTCGTCTCTTTTCTTTGAAAATTTTTTTCATCCTGGTTTCCCTCTGTATTCCCTTCATTCTCTTTCCCCTCTCTCTTTCTCCACAT
>CM065730.1:52777640-52782640 GCA_033310375.1 Conus canariensis
GTCAGGCCCAGTGAAGATTTTCTTTCTTTTGATTTGGTCTACGGCTTTTTGTGCATAGGGCTGGTGACAATGCCCAACAAAAAGGAAACAGACGGTAAAACAAAAAAGAAAGGTGAAACTAAAAGTAAAACGATAAGAAGGGGGGAAAAGGAAAAGAAGAAAGGTACAAGTAAAGGGCTCTAGCAACCGTGGCCTGTAAATGAAAATGCAAACGAACGTAAACCACAAATGCATCTTACACCATTGCATAGTTCACATACATACGAATCATTGCATAAGTTCTTCAACGTGACAGAAAGACATCATTTCGCAAAATTACGAGACTAGGTCAGTCTCAGGGATAAGATATCCCTCATTCTAACAGTGAGCCAGAGGATAATTATCATTCAGGAGACACATAATCAGGAATGTGCTATACTATGGCATTCAGAACCATAGGTTCAGCCACTGTAGCTCTTTTAGTCTCTTGCATTAGATTTGCGCAGAGGTTATCAACAATGATAACCTATCCAAACAAGAACTAATCGAGTGACAAAACGACCACTCTGAAACCAGGGTAAACCTAACCTCAAAGACACGGTTCAACCCTGTGCTGCCCTAAGTGGGAACAGCAACTGCCAATTACACTATGTGGGATTCATGTCCCTAACACCATTATTCCATCTAATTCCATGTGCTCCGTCATAATTGCTCATCACTTTGCTTCTATAACTAAGCAACATGGGATAACAGACTGCATCCCCAAATTGCAAACAGTCAAAGGAATCGACAGTGAACATAACCAAGCGCAACACTTCGACTCAAGAAATGAAAACACCATGAAACAGCAACAAAGAAATATGCCAATTTCAGTCGACATTAAAGGCAAACAGCCTATATAGGCAACAAGCCTGTAACCTTCATCATACATATAAGGGAGACAAATACATATAACCGGTATAGTAACATGTTCTTCAGAAAAGAAATATACTCAGTAGAGAGAGAGAGAGAGAGAGAGAGAGAGAGAGAGAGAGAGAGAGAGAGAGAGAGAGAGAGAGAGAGCGCTATGGCTTATCGCTCCGGTCAAAAAGCAATACAAAATCATCTATTACAATAGCCCATGTCAATAACACACAACAATATTGCCCTACCGGCCATCATTTAACGACCCCTGTCTCAGCTGTTCAATGATTAAAAATTCAAGAAACACCACTAATGATCTGTCTACTACATCACTATACTATCTGCTTATTCACTTATTATTTAACAAATTACAATAAACATAAATCTTTATAAGGACTCCATAGCTCTTGTGTTTTATTTCATTTATTTATTTTTATTGTCACAGAACATAATCTAACTTCGTTTTTTTTTTTTTTCCCATTCACGTATTATCCAATCGTGCACTTATAGCACTCTCCATTGAAGATGCACATGCCTTTTTTACAGATAGATCTTTAGTTAAGGCAAGGCATTCTAAATGCCGACTTGCATTTGCAACCATAATTTTATAAGCAAACTGACTCAACGCAACAAAGCGCGAAATAACCTGTACATCTGCCTAGCTAAATTTCCGAAGATGCTGGCCGATGATTCCCGAATACCTGACTGAATTTCTATCCTGCACAGACCCATCGGTCCTTAATCTACACATCCATGCACAGCATGGAGACTACATCTTTATCTAATTGCTCAAAAATAAAAACAATATTGAAATAGCTCACTTAGGAACCACGAAATCCAGTCTGCAATGAAGTAAGTCTTTCCTTCCAACATGTATTCATACATATAAGCAACCAAATATGAACTCCACTTCTAAAATAATTTCAAAATCGTAGTGCTCAATAAAAACCTATAGAAAACCCAAAGGGTCAAGAATACAAAGCATGGAACAATCAATTCTCATTTCATAATAACAAGGGAGCATGGTCAAATGTCTGACATATACACATAACAAAATACAAAGATACTTAGATGCACTGCCAGACTACAGAAATGAAAAAATGCATCAAATTACATTTCTGGTGCCATCAGAACACCATCACCACACTTCACAGAATAAGGTGTAGTCGTCTCTGTTTGAGATTTGGGGCCTGACTGAATAACTCAGTAAATTCCCAAGCTCCAACGCTTCCCTTAGCGCCATCTATGGACGCCATCTATGAGATCCCTACCCTCATGAATATTTATAAGGGTCTTGCATGTTTAACAGCACCAATTAACTACAAACTTCATATCACCTACATGTCCCTCTAACTTAAGCATACAACATCTTCTCGAACATTGCGTGATACTAAGTCTCACAAGTTTGAAATTAAAAAAATGAAAATAAAAAAATAGTGAACAGAACTATTTCCTTAAAATCTCCCCGGTTGAGCAGCAACCCTAAATAGTAAGCCAATCCCACAACCACTGGTCCTCCTTAAATAATATTGGGGCGGACAACGGTGGCACCTCCATAAACTTTCCCCGGTCTCTTCCCCGGTCAATCCAAGAGTATTCCCCCTTCGGAATTTCCGGTAGT
Source organism: Conus canariensis (assembly GCA_033310375.1). Taxonomy (NCBI): domain Eukaryota; kingdom Metazoa; phylum Mollusca; class Gastropoda; order Neogastropoda; family Conidae; genus Conus; species Conus canariensis. The sequence goes on from CM065730.1 coordinate 52,780,144, forward strand.
ACCCACAAAGGAATTCCTCCCTAGATCGTCCCACAGCTGGGCGAACTAATCGGAGGGGTCATCAGGCTACCTGCCTCGGTTGATTTAAACATCAACCTTGGCACTCCTTCGTGAAAGCACACAAGAATTTCTGGTACACCATAGGCGGTGTACATTATTATTATTATTATTATTATTCTGTGAGCTGTTCTTTTTGGGATCCATCTTTCTCAAATTTCACGTAAATCAATCAAAAATCAGTAGAAATCAGCATACATATCGAAAGATCGTGTTGACCTCGCTGCATTGAAGAAAGATCTGGATCAAAGTGACTGACCGCTTTTAGTTGAGATTCCAAACTGTGTATTATACATATGATGATCCGAAGCAAAAGGCCCGGTTGCTTACTTTAAGTTTTGTTGTTGTTGTTGGTGTTGTTGTTGTTGTTTTTCTTTTAAGAGACAAAATGAAGAAGAAAGAAAGAAAACAAAGGAAAGCAACAACAACAACAACAACAAAAAAGAAAGTCGCTGTTTGTGCGCGCGCGGCGCGCGCGCACACACACACACACACACACACACACACACACACACACACACACACACACACACACACACACACACACCGCTCTATACCCTATTGTTTTTCTTTGTTTGTTTTTTCACCCTGACGAACTGGGGGGGGGGGGGGGGGGGGGGGGGGTAGCAAGCAGCAAGAAGAAGAATAACAGCAAAAAGAACAACAATCACTCTGTAATTAAACAAAAACAGTCCATTGACCAACCGTGGTGAGCCGCCCGCAGTTCCAGCGCCACCTGTTTGCCAGGGTAGACAACCTCTGTCAAACTTCCGTCTGCGTTGATGACGTTCAGCTGTAGCACAGAGCGTGAAGTCAACGTCATGCCGCTTCCTGTGGAATTGTGGGTATTGGTTGTTCTTGGTCTGCCTGTCAACATTTGAATGAATACCATGGAGAGAAAAATGCACGTAACACACAATTCTCAGGCGCGAGAGATAGTTCATGATCAGTAAAGCAGGTTTTGCAGAGTTGGTTAAGAATCATATTGTTCACGGATATTTCGGGTGACATTAAATAACAACCAGCACCGCCAGCAATGACGGTAACAACAAAAACAACAACAACAACAACAACACACACACACACGCGCGCGCGCGCGCCCGCCACACACACACACACACACACAAACACGCACACACCACGCACACACACGCACACACACACACAACACCGCGCGCGCGCGCGCGCGCACGCACGCACAATAAATTAGTAACTCAGATTAAACGGTTTAAGCTCAGGGTGTCACGCGACTTAGAAATGTCTGACACTAATCTGTGCATTAGCTGAATGCGCTGGTCAGACCATGGAATATATCATTTAAAGAAATCAAGTCACGCAAATTATCTAACCGTTTGACTGCGGGTACCCTGGCCACAAGTAACAACCTTTGATCAAATAAAACAAGTCAAGTTAGGCAAAATACCTGACAATTTCATTGCTGGGATAACCTTCCAAAATACAATCTTTGATTATCATGAAATTAGGCAAATTATCGCACGATTTGAGTGCGGGTAATCCGACCAAAATAACAATTATTGATATGATAAAACGAGTCAAGTCAGTCAGATTATCCAATCGTTTGATTACGGGTAACCCGACCAAAGTAACAACCTTTGAAACATTAAAACCAAGTTAGGCAAATTACTGAAGCGTTAGACCACGGATAACCCGGCTCAAAATAACAATTTTAACTATAATAAAACAAGTCAGGTTGGACAAATTTTCTTATCAAAACCAGTGCAAGGGACAGAACTAAATCTTGTAGTGCTCTAGTAAACGTGGATCGTGAAGGTGAAGCAGTTACTTCCAAATGGGCAAACCGTAAAGTGTTGACTATAATTAATCCATAAATTCACCCAAAAGGCTGAGCTGGTTCATAGTTTTCTTGCTATCAGTGCGTAGTGTCGCAGGTTTGTTCGAAATACAGACAACTGTGTGCACACGCATGCACGCGAGAGAGAGGAGGAGAGAGAGAGAGAGAGAGAGAGAGAGAGAGAGAGAGAGAGAGAGAGAGAGAGAGAGAGAGAGAGAGAGACTCCGATGGATATGTAAGGGAGCTAACAAAAACTTTATACGCCATAAGCCATCTATGTGGTTATCTCCCATTTCCCACTTCGCTCTTCAGTCGTCCTTTTGTTTTGTTTGCTCGTTTCTATACTTGCTTGTTTGCTTGCTTGTATTTTGAATTGTTTCTCCGTTTAATGAACAAGCACAAAAGTGAATCCAACAGAAGAGAAGACGAATTTTGTTTTTGTCGTACGTAAAATTCACAAGAATTTATAATGATGAGAATCCCTACCCTCTCTGGATCGTCTGCGTAATTAACTGCTATGCACACTGACCTTCCACGCCACCAGCAGACGTCGGTGAAGGCTTGCCAGTCACACACTGGAAGAAAGAAGCTTTCAGTGAATACCCTATGAAGACTCAATTATATGTT
>CM065730.1:52787640-52795140 GCA_033310375.1 Conus canariensis
CCTGCATCGACCTTTGATCTGCCTGCATCCGACCTTTGATCTGCCTGCATCCGACATCTGATCTGCCTGCATCCGACCTTTGATCTGCCTGCATCCGACCTTTGATCTGCCTGCATCCGACCTTTGATCTGCCTGCATCCGACATCTGATCTGCCTGCATCCGACCTTTGATCTGCCTGCATCCGACCTTTGATCTGCCTGCATCCAACCTTTGATCTGCCTGCATCCGACCTTTGATCTGCCTGCATCCGACCTTTGATCTGCCTGCATCCGACCTTTGATCTGCCTGCATCCGACTTTGATCTGCCTGCATCCGACATCTGATCTGCCTGCATCCAACCTTTGATCTGCCTGCATCCAACCTTTGATCTGGCCGGAGCTGCTCCCAAATGTAAAGGTGTCTTTTTCTTTTTTCAAAATTTACACACAAAGGTGATTGATTCATCACCTGTAGGATGGTCAGCTCTCTCGGAGGACGGACTGGTCAGCGGGGTCGTACAATGGAAGCGTTGCAAGAATCCGTGCCTCATAATGGGTTTTTTTTATGTAAACAATTTGTAGAGGGGGACAAGTGCAGAACAACCTTTCCTCTGTCGTTACGTTAATGACTGGGCAAAGATTTATGTAAAAAAAAATTGGAATTAAGAGAAAATATATATATATATATATATATATATATATATATATATATATATATATAAAAGGGGGGGGGGGGGGCGAGAAAAAGAAAGATGTTGAGAATAAAATATCAATGAAATATCAGGGAAATTTATCATAACTACAAAATCTTTCACTGGTAGCACATGGGGACTATTGGAATCCATCTTGGATACAGAACCATTTAAACCGCCCGCTCTGGGGCCTTTCGTCCGCTGGATTAGACTCATCAGGGAGGCACGGCTGATCGTGTCTGTGCTTCATCGGCACGAAAAGGAGATACACTACAATCTATAATTCTGTGGTATTCTCACCACCAAGAGTTCGAAAACAGAATCCGACAGCACCCAAAAACAGCCAGCGAAGGGTTGGAAAGTGAAACGAATAGAAGGTGTGGTAAGAAATCAAGTTGCTGAAAAACTAAAATCTTATGTAAGCAGTACAAAATGTAGGGGAGTATCTTTGTGCCCATGCTTGAAGATCCATTTAAGTATGCCAGGTAGCTCAAAAGGTGTCATAACGTTTGTTTGTATTTTTGATGACACGGGAGATGTCAGTATTAAATATAAAGTAAAGGCCTCGATTGGCCTGTGTCAGGCTTAGCCAATTTCCGGATAAAATGTAGACAAAAGAAGCGACCACAGGAAAAGCAAAGTTTAGTATTTCTACTGATGAAGATATGTTCTAAATGAATTTGAACAAAGACAATTGATCTATGTTTGTTTCTCTTTTCAAGAATTGCTCCCCAGATAGACAAGGGACACGCAGGGTTTTTTTGGGGTTTTTTGTGTTTTGTTTTGTTTTGTTTTGTACTGTGAAGGGCACAGGCACAGTTCATATTTTGTAAGTCGACGTGAGGTCGCAGACAATGTGAAGGTTTTGTGGATTTGAGAAAGCCAAATCCAGGTAGGGCAATTGCGTATACAGGTCTATGAGTACAAAAGTGTTTAATTTGCTAAGAGAGGTTTTTTTATGGCATTGTTTAAAGCCAAGTTGTAGAAGGAAAAATACGTGTGTGTGTCCGCGAGGACCTCTTTAAAATGATTATGTGAAACTATATTTAAAAAAAATTACCGCATGTAAAAAGTGTAAAATCTAGTCGTTAATTAAAAGGAGGAAATCTCTTCTGTTTGTCCGTCTGGTTGTATGTCCACATTGGGCGAGACAGAACCAAAATTGTAATATACGACTTTCCGCTAAAATATCAGCTGGGTAGGGGGCTCATTCACCAATGACCATACAAGTGGGCATAGTTTTGCCAGCATTTAGTACTGTTTTATAACACCTCTATTGTAATTATACTGTCAGAGTCACACATTTGGGAGAAGCATACCTCACAACCATTTAGTAAAACGAGAGAGACAGACAGACAGACACAGAGAGACAGACGGATAGGCAGACAGACAGATGAGCAGGCAGACAGACAGACAGAGTAAGAGACAGAGAGAGAGAAACAGAAAGAAAGTCGGAGAGAGAGAGAAAGAAAGGCACACAGACAGACTGACAAAGAAAGAGAGAGACAGAGACAGATGCAGACAGACAGACGCAGAGAGAGAGAGAGAGCGAAGGAGGGAGGCAGACAGAGTGAAAGAGAAGGAAGGAGGCAGGGAGAGACGGGGGGAAAGAAGGAGAGAGACAGACAGACAGACAGACAGGGAGACAGGTAGACAACAGACTGACAGACAACAGACAAAGTCAAACAGACAGACCGATAACAGACAGACAACAGACAGACAGAGACGGATCACCAACATCACACGACAGTGGCAGCATCAAAGACCCCATCTCCCCATCAAGCTGATCAACAGCCTGACGATGCAGGTGGGTGGTCCGACCCACACAGCCCCTGGACCGCCTCCGTCTATCTGTGGGCAGGAAACAGAACTAGGCAAGGGGGCGAGCCAGCAAGCAAGCAGGCAAACAAGCTAGGGAGAAAGATAGCACCCGGAGAGAAGAAGAGGACGGCGTGGAGTGTGAGCTTTGAGAGAGAGAGAGAGAGAGAGGGGGGGGGGGGGGAGGGGGAGGCAGAGAGGGCGAGAGAGCAAAGGTGAGTGGGCGTTTGGTGGAGAAGAAAGACAGAGACACAAGAGATACACACAGAGAAAGATGGATGAGAGATAGATCGACAGGCTGACTGGCTGATAGATGGACAAACTGACTGGCTGATATAGATGGACAAACTGACTAGCTGATATAGATGGACAAACTGACTAGCTGATATAGATGGACAAACTGACTGGCTGATATAGATGGACAAACTGACTGGCTGTTGGCTGATGCCCAAAGAACAAAGACTGAAGGTCGAGGCCTTGTCTTAGAATCTGTTCTTGCCATACATATATCATCACCTACAAGCATCAGTCAAACTAATATGACAGCATAAAGATTCTACAAATACCGTCATTGTCCAGACGTGTTGAACATGGAGACTGAAGATGAGCGAGCGAGCGCAAACACACACACACACACACACACACACACACACACACACACACACGTGCGCGCGCGCGCGCGCGCGCGCACGCACACACACACGGAGACAGAGAGAGAGAGAGAGAGAGAGAAGACAGACAGACAGACAGACAGACAGAGAAACGTGTATAAACAGACAGACACACAGAGACGTTAGGGGAGGGGAAAGACACCGAGGGTTCGGGGTGTGAGAGAGGAAGGCTAAGGGACAAACAGGCAAACAGACATGCGGACAGACAGGCACACAGACAGATACAAAGAGACAGAGACAGGGAGATTCAGTAATAATAATAATGACAGAGATAATACAATGACGACCAGCCACTGTGGCACAGTGGTTAGCATGGCTGGAAGGTTGTGGGTTCGATTCGGTTCAGTTTGGTTGTGGGATTGTTTCTGCCCGACCATCTCCTACCCAGAGTTTAGCTTGTTATGATTCCATTTGGAAAGACTAGGAGGACCACACAGACGTGTTACGTCCACTTTATGGATGCGTCTAGGGCTGCATGTTACTCAGATTCCTTGACCAATACCACAGGTATCTGTATCTCTCGGGCCTGGTTAACGCCGGGATGTGTTGTGAAGGTAAGCATGAAGTACAGTTCTGTCATGCAGTCTTAGACCGAGATGGAACTCACAGCACCATCTCCATCATTTTCACCCTCATCGATCAACATAAAAGAAAGGTCTGAAATTCTTTGGCACCTCATGCCCTGATCTCATAGTGACCTCAGTTTCGAAATCCCATTTAAAACTATAACCTTGGTCAGTTCGTGCTGGGGTCGGCGGTATTGGTATGTCTATGGGGACTGTGGTTGGATGAACATGGTGGCTCCCTCTAGACAGGGGCGCTCACTCCCGCTGTCTTCCCGACCAGGCAGTCATTCTCATCGGCAGAAGGCTTGGTAGGTGGTGGTATTGGATCAGAACAGGCACCACTGAACTCACTGAAGTGACTAAGCTGCAGGGCAGTGTCTAGGGAGGCACCCTATGTTTCCCCCAGGTCTATATTCCCCCAGGTCTATGTTCCCCCAGGTCTATGGTTCCCCAGGTCTATATTCCCTCAGGTCTGTGTTTCGCCCAGGTCTATGCTCCCCCCAGGTCTATGTTCCCCCAGGTCTGTGTTCCCCCAGGTCTGTGTTCCCCCAGGTCTATATTCCCCCAGGTCTATGTTCCCCCAGGTCTGTGTTCCCCCAGATCTATGTTCCCCCAAGGCTATCTTACCCCAGGTCTATATTCCCTAGGTCTATGTTCCCCCAGGTCTCTAATCCCCAAGGCTATCTTCCCCCAGGTCTATGTTCCCCCAGGTCTGTGTCCCCCAAGGCTATCTTCCCCCAGGCCTTTGTTCACTGTTCTTCCTTTTTTTTTTGTAACAAGTTCTTTGACGATAGCGCGATTGGAAAACGCTTTATCTTGGGTTCTAATCCTGTACTCATTTCTTTCGTTCGCTTGGCAATGGGGAAGTAACCTTGCAGCGCATTGCCTATGTATATGTGAGACTTTAATGCGGGATCAGGTGCCTTCCTTTATGTGACCTGGGGTTCAATCCTTGTTATTATCACCTCTGTGCTGTGTGTAACATTTGCAGTTCAGACAAGCGTGATACGTCAATAGCCCTGGGGGAACATAGACCTGGGGGAATATAGACCTGGGGGAACATAGACATGCTCCTGGGAGAATATAGACCTGGGGGAATGATAGACCTGGGGGAACATAGACATGTTTCTGGGGGAATATAGACCTGGGGGAATACAGACCTGGGGGAACATAGACCTGGGGGAATATAGACCTGGGGGAACATAGACCTGGGGGAATATAGACCAGGGGGAATATAGACCTGGGGGAACATCGACATGCTCCCAGTGTCTCTCCTCTGGTCGGTCGTCTGATGATGACTTAACATCAATTATATATATTACTCCCTGCAGACCGCCGGCGCCAGGCCTGTGGCTTGACAAGCCAGCGTGTACTTGCGAGACGAGGAGCCGAAGTGAGCGGCGAGGGGCTAACACCATTGAAGTGGCATAGAAGATGAGGAAATGAAAGAAAAAAGAAAAGGCAATAACAAAAGCAAAAACACAAGAATATATATGACTGCATGATTCAGATGTACGCCAAAGACCCTCACTAAGGGGACGACGTAAATAACCAAAACAAGTACACTCATAAAGATAGCGTTGGAGAGGGAGAGAGAGAGAGAGGAGAGAGAGAGAGAGAGAGAGAGAGAGAGAGAAGACGAGAGAGAGAGAGAAGGACAGACAGACAGACAGAGACAGACAGACAGACAGACAGAAACTGACAGGAGAAGTAGCAGCCGCAAATCAGTGAGCGAACAAGAGAGACAGACAGGCACAGAGAGAGACAGAGAGGCAGGGAAGGAGACGGCCAGACAGAAAGACTGGCCAGACAGGATGAAAAAAAAGAAAAGAAAAAAAGATAAACCCGCAGCAACAGTGGAACATATTCTGGGATTGTTCCCACTGTATGTCTCTTTATGCTGTACTACCAGCTGAGCCGAATCTGCGTGCTGACGAATCTAATCTCTCTCTCTCTCTCTCTCTCTCTCTCTCTCTCTCTCTCTCTCTCCTCTCTCTCTCTCGCTCTCTCTCTCTGCGTACGTGTGCGGTGTGTGTGTGTGTGGTGTGTGTGTGGTGTGTGTGTGTGTGTGTGTGTGTGTGTGTGTGTGTGTGTGTGTATGCCAGTGTGTGTGTGTGTGTCATTGTGTGTGTACATGTCAGTGTGTGTGTGTGTGTGCGTGTGTGTGTGTGTGTGTGTGTGTGTGTGTGTGTGTGTGTGTGTGTGTGTGTGTGTGTGTTCATCACTCTTCACCGAATGCTTTGCCCAGGCAGATATAGGGCCTCGGTTAAGAGTGGAAGCGTCCGCCGTTCCCGGGTCTCGGTGATGCGTTTCTTTCTTGTTCTTCAGTAGCTTGATCGCCTGTTTGCTTGATTGTTCGTTTGGTTGGATGTCTGAATGAAATCCATTCTGTTATCGTGGGCCTCCCTTAACTTGTTTGCTCACGCTATGGTGACACAAGGGACAAGACACCTGTTCGGGGGAAAAAAAAAAGATTTTAAATCAGGGGAAGATAACTCCTATCTTTCAATCGCAAAGTAGTGTTACTTTTTGACAGTTCGTGCGTTATGCAAATCGATTTAGACAGTCAGATATTGAAATTGAAGCGCGCGTCAGGATAGCGATTTGGGATACTGACTGTCTGCGTTACAGGTGCGCCGTTTCACACCCATGTTTGTGTATTTTCACTCTCTAGGCTAATTGAAGTGTTAAGCTGACCGATGGAGCACATTTACTTTGACCGCACCCACCAGCGACATCTGGCCCCCGTGAAAACGGCAGGGTCACTTTCGTTGAACGCGAACTCTTAACACAAATTGTCTCCCTTGCAGATTTCCGAATATCGTCAGTTAAAGAGGAGAACAGATCTGTTCTGAGAACAGCCGAACTGCTCCAGGCTCAGGGCTTCATTGAATCATTTTCCTTGCCCCCAAGAGAGAAAGGACAATTTTGAGGGGGCGGGGGCGGGGGGAAAGACAGGGGTGAGAGAGGGATGGAAGGAGAGAGAAGGGGGAGAGAGAAGAGGAGGAATGGAGGAAGACAAGAGAGAGAGAGAGAGAGAGAGAGAGAGGAGAGAGAGAGAGAGAGAGAGAGAGAGAGAGAGAGATGAGGAGGAGGAGGAAGACGACGACGTCGACAATGACGGCGACGATGATAATCATGATGATGATGACAACGACGACGACAATGACGATGAAGATAATGATGATTTATTTAAGGAAAGGCCACAGCTCCACTTGAAGGAGTGAGACGAAAAAAAAAAAAAATATATATATATACATAATTATATTATTGAAGTAAAGGTAGCAATTTTTATCTAACTACATATAACACGTCCAAAACAAATAAATTCACATATGTAACATCACTCTCTTTCAATGACTTGTACACAAAAAAGACGTTAAAAGACAGAAACGGTACTACGTCCAGAAGCAAAATCTTCGCACTTCATTGAATACAGCTGCCCCATTCCTGACATCTGCAATCTATTGTTTGTTATTGAAAACAGTCACAGACTAGACATTTTAATGCGACCATCACTGTCAGTTTGGTCTGTACAGGCATAGTTACTTAAACTTTTTTATTAATTACGATCCCCACATTAGTAACGTTCTCATATCCAGGAGAGAGAGAGGAGAGAGAGAGAGAGAGAGAGAGAGAGAGAGAGAGAGAGAGAGAGAGAAGAGAGACAGAGAGAAGAGAGAAGAGAGAGAGAGAGAGAGAGAGAGAGAGAGAGAGAGGTTCCTTTTATTTAGTTTTGTTTGTTTTAATAATGCTGCCACAGCTGTTTACTGA
>CM065730.1:52800140-52802640 GCA_033310375.1 Conus canariensis
CCAGATTCCCTCATCATCATCATCATCATCATCATCATCATCATCATCATCATCATCATCACACTCTGACGCGGGATGGCAGGGTCGCCGTGGCAAAGACATCACGGGTAGTCGTAGACCTCATCAGCAGCAGCTCTCCACCATCAGACATGTGCAGCAGCGCATGTGAGCAGGCTGCTGTCACACTATTCTAATCCCTCACTGTAGGCATGTGAGCAGGTGCTGTCACCTATTCAATCCTCACTGTAGGCATGTGAGCAGGCTGCTGTCACACTATTCAATCCTGCACTGTAGCATGTGAGCAGGCTGCTGTCACACTATTCTAATCCCTCACTGTAGGCATGTGAGCAGGTGCTGTCACCTATTCAATCCCTGTAGGCATGTGAGCAGGGTGCTGTCACACTATTCAATCCTGCACTGTAGCCATGTGAGCAGGTCTGTCACACTATTCTAATCCCCCACTGTAGCATGTGAGCAGGCTGCTGTCACACTATTCTAATCCCTCACTGTAGGCATGTGAGCAGGGTGCTGTCACACTATTCTAATCCCTCACTGTAGGCATGTGAGCAGGGTGCTGTCACACTATTCCAATCCTGCACTGTAGCCATGTGAGCAGGCTGCTGTCACACTATTCTAATCCCTCACTGTAGGCATGTGAGCAGGCTGCTGTCACACTATTCTAATCCTGCACTGTAGGCATGTGAGCAGGCTGCTGTCACACTATTCCAATCCTGCACTGTAGCCATGTGAGCAGGCTGCTGTCACACTATTCTAATCCCTCACTGTAGGCATGTGAGCAGGGTGCTGTCACACTATTCTAATCCCTCACTGTAGCATGTGAGCAGGCTGCTGTCAACTATTCCAATCCTGTACTAGGCATGTGAGCAGGCTGCTGTCACACTATTCAATCCTGCACTGTAGCATGTGAGCAGGTGCTGTCACACTATTCTAATCCCTCACTGTAGGCATGTGAGCAGGTGCTGTCACACTATTCCAATCCTGCACTGTAGGCATGTGAGCAGGCTGCTGTCACACTATTCTAATCCCTCACTGTAGGCATGTGAGCAGGCTGCTGTCACACTATTCTAATCCCTCACTGTAGGCATGTGAGCAGGCTGCTGTCACACTATTCTAATCCTGCACTGTAGCCATGTGAGCAGGGTGCTGTCACACTATTCTAATCCTCACTGTAGGCATGTGAGCAGGCTGCTGTCACACTATTCTAATCCCTCACTGTAGCCATGTGAGCAGGCTGCTGTCACTTTCGCACTAGTCATGTGCGTCTGTCAACTATCTCCTCACTGTAGGCATGTGAGCAGGCTGCTGTCACACTATTCTAATCCCTCACTGTAGGCATGTGAGCAGGCTGCTGTCACGCTATTCCAATCCCACACTGTAGGCATGCAGGCAGGACTGGTCTGCCTCCGTTCCTTCGTTCGTGGGTGAGTTTAACGTCTTATTGGCCTGAGGCCCTTAAGGACATGGTGCACTTGCAGACGTAGGTCTGCATGTTCTGTGGCAACTGTTGTCGCAGGCATTAGTGGGCGAACTGCGTGCGGGGCTGTCGTATTTCTCTCTCCGAGCTCTGGTTCCTCTTGAACTTCAATTCAACTTCGGCTGTTGGTTGGCCGACACTGGGCGTCAGTGTATTTCGCCTCTTTTCCCCAACCAAAAGGCTGTCTTCAGGGCCACCAGGTGACCTTCTTCGTGCTCGGGTGGCCATGGTCTTGTGCCGCGTGAGGCCGCCTCAAGGAGGGAGCAGGATGAAAGTCGTTGAAGCGCTGCACGAATCCCTAAAATTCGGCGGGTACACGCGGACTGCGGCCGAGAGGGCAATTTTTCAGCCCAACCCCATAAGGAATGCCCCCATGTCTGCCTGGCTCAGAACGCGGTATCCCAGGCCACGATAATTGCAGTCAGGCAGCGCTCCATCCCTGATCGCCACACATCTCCAGGAGCCGTCCCCCGGCGACACAAGCTAGACCCGCCGTCACCCATATTATGGCTGGAAGGTTGGCTGCGCCGCCTGACACTGACATGTCACATCAGTGTCCTTCAAAGGAGATCTGCTACCTCTCCCTTGGCGTCTGCTGCTATGCCACACTCGCAGCGAACGTATGCCTCCGCGACCTCCACTGTCTATAGCATCCTGTCAGCCTGTAAGACGGTCTTGGCCCATGGGAAGACACAAGGCCTTGCCAGACAGTGCGAAACTTTAGGGTCAGTACTGACTTGCTGTTTATCGAACGATCCCTGTAGGACGGACGAAGAACGGATGTGAAGTATTTTAATCTCGGGCGCCTGGCTTTTTTGTTTGTTTGTTTGTTTGTTTGTGTGTTTGCTTTGGGTTTTTTGTTTGTTTGCTTCTTTTCGTTTTTTGTTTTGCTCCAGGACTGCTCGCTGGCATCCATTACAGAAAGATGGACAGTAGAGGCGATGGTAGGTCTGAAGTATGCCACCTTTACCCGCCTTGTGAACGTTGTTCTACCTAGTGCTGCAT
>CM065730.1:52815140-52817640 GCA_033310375.1 Conus canariensis
GTAGTAGTAGTAGTGGGGGAGGTGATGGTGGTTGGGGTGGGTGTAGGGGGGGTAGAGGTGGTGAGGGTGGTAGTAACGGTTGTGGATGTTTCTGGAGCTGCAGGACCATACACGTAAATCAGTTGCACGCACACACACACACACACACACACACACACACACACACACACACACACACACACACACACACACACACACAAACACACACACAACGGCGCGCACACACAACACACACGCATACACACGCACGCGTGCGCATACGCATATATACATTCATAGACAGAGAGAGACAGACATACAGACAGACAGACGTAGACAGACAGATAGACAGAGAGAGAGAGAGAGAGAGAGAGAGGAGAGAGAGAGAGAGAGAGTGGTGTATGTGTGTGTGTGTGTGTGTGTGTGTGTGTGTGTGTGTGTGTGTGTGTGTGTGTGTGTGTGTGTGTGTGTGTGTGTGTGTGTGTGTGTGTGTGTGTGTGTGTGTGTGTGTGTGTGTGTGTGTGTGTGTGGAATTCGTGCTTGCGTGCGCGAGCGCGTGCGTGCGTGTGTGTGTGTGTGTGTGTGTGTGTGTGTGTGTGTGTGTGTGTGTGTGTGGTGTGTGTGTGTGACAACTATTAGATAAGTCAACAATATTTACATAAATAGTGTGACTATCATCGACATAGCAGGCAACAGTGTCGAATTATACTAGTCATCAGATGAGTATGGGTTACTTTTTTTTTTCTTTTTAATTGTGTAAATGTGTTTGCGTGCGCTTGCATGCGTCCGTGTGTATAAAATTGTTTGCGTGCGTGCGTGTGTGCGTGCATACATACATGAGTGTGTGTGTGTTGTGTGTGTGTGTGTGTGTGTGTGTGTGTGTGTGTGTGTGTGGTGTGTGTGTGTGTGTGTGTTCTGATTTCATCAAGCAGCGCGTGCTTATCTCTGTGCCTGTCTGCGTGCGAGCGTGCGTGCGTGCGTGCGTGCGTGCGTGAACGCGTGCCTCCACGTGTGTATGTGAGCATCTGCGTAGCGGTGCGCCGAACAGTCAGCCAACACACATGCATCCGATCTGATAAAGAGGAACAGATGAATACCTTCACTAAACACAATGACACTCTAGGAAAGGGAAGGATGAACATGCTTATCCCCCCCCACCACCACCACCACCACCCCACCCCTTCCCCACCCCCGCTCTACCCCCCCCACCCCCACCCCCACTGCACCCGTCCTCCTCCCCAACTCCCTCCCATGCTATCTTTTTGCCGGTGTGAGGCTTACTTTCCAGAGACCACGTGACGAAGGAGGCCCCTGACACGGTCATGTCTGTCGATCCATCTGAAAATAATAGACATCACCCACAAGGTCATTCAAACTGAAGTTAGCAACCACAGAAGATGGGTTATTACTCACGACGTGTTGTACATGGAACAGAAGGTCAGAGGCTACTGGCAGAAGACGAAACAAGATCAAGTGGTCGCGAGGTCTGGAAGGGGACGTTTGTAGTTCCCTTAATAGGCTAACAGCTGACTGTAAGTTAAAAGCAGTGCACACTCCCTAGTCTACTCTCTCTTTCCCACAGCCGCGCTCATGGCGTGTGTTGTTGTACGCCACCACAGTCAGTTCGGGAGGCACCCTATGCTCCCCCAGGTCTATATTCCCCCAGGTCTATATTCCCCCAGGTCTATGTTCCCCCAGGTCTATATTCCCCCAGGTCTATGTTCCCCCAGGTCTATGTTCCCCCAGGTCTACATCCCCCCAGGTTTATATTCCCCCAGGTTTATATTCCCCCAGGTCTATGTTCCCCCAGGTTTATATTCCCCCAGGTCTATATTCCCCCAGGTCTATATTCCCCCAGGTTTATATTCCCCCAGGTTTATATTCCCCCAGGCCTTTGTTCACTTTTTTTGTTGTTGTTGTTGTTGTTGTTTTTGTAACAAGCTCTTTGACGATAGCGCGATTGGAAAACGCTTTATCTTGGGTTCTAATCCTGTACTCATTTCTTTCGTTCGCTTGGCAATGGGGAAGTAACCTTGCAGCGCATTGCCTATGTATATGTGAGACTTTAATGCGGGATCAGGTGCCTCCCTTTATGTTACCTGGGGTTCAATCCTTGTTATTATTACCTCTGTGCTGTGTGTAACATTTGCAGTTCAGACGAGCGTGACACGTCAATAGCTCTGGGGGAACGTAGACCCGGGGAACATAGACCTGGGGGAATATAGACCTGGGGGAATATAGACCTGGGGGAACATAGACATGCTCCTGGGGAAATATAGACCTGGGGGAACATAGACATGCTCCCGCCAGTTCCAGCTAGCGCGCGCCCTCGACAAAATCCCTACGTAGGGAGGAAAAGATGCTGTTTACCCGCCGTCCTTACCGGCTTGAGGGATCTCTTCCTCGCTTCTCTCTCACAGTGACTAGGAATAGCGTGGGACACAGGCGCTGACCCCGATCTCATTGAACGCGCGGGATTGGGTAATGGCACTAAGATGGCTGGAGAGATGAAACCGAAAGA
>CM065730.1:52822640-52842640 GCA_033310375.1 Conus canariensis
GTACACACGCGCGCGCGCGCGCATGACTAAGCAGCGTGTGACCTTGTTCTTTTACATCCGGGTTCCACGTCGACACCCATTTTATATTCTTTCCAGTTTACCAACACGTCAACTGCTGTTTTATCATGAACCTACTGCAGGAACGTTTCGATTCGATCAATCAAGTAGCCTGACTCGTATCAGTGCATCAAAAGACACAGAGACTGAAAAACGACCCCGATGTTGAAACAGTCCAGTCCTTGATTGATCTTTGGTGTCCGTTCGACATCCGCTTCATTTTCGATACAAATAAGAGAAATGTTGTATGTCAGGCTGGGGGACAGAAAGAAAAACAAATCTGGTTTGATTCTATTCCGCTATGATTCCCTCACCCCCACCCCACCCTCACCCCACCCCCACATGCTCCATAATTAGTCATGTGCTCTGACTGGTATGTGGAATGAACGGAATTCTCATTTACAATACCAGAGATGGGGTGCCTGCGCCTACCCAAACAGAACGGAGGGTGAGGTGGGGGAGGAGGGGAGAGGGGTAGGAGTGGGAAGGAAGCGTATTTGAAGGGAGAGCAGGAGGGGGGGGGGGGGGGGGTGCCAAGGCTGCCGCACACTACACGGTCATAGTAGCGGCGCACACACTCGCTTGTTTGGTCTGTCTACATGCGTTTTCGTTTCATTAACATTTGAAAGAGAAGGTCGGTTTGAAAGGTGGTGTGGGTGACGTGTATACACACATAACATGCACCCTCCTTGAAAACTCGGAAGATTGAGTGAAAACTGAATGACTGATATCAGACTACTTGACCCGGAAAACAGCTGGCTGTAGCGCCAGCAGACAGCCTTTCAGCCAGCTCTACCCAGGTAGGCAGCCCAGTTGTGACAATGAGAGCGCGGATTGTAAAGCGCTCAGAGTTTGATCTCTATCCGAGGATAGGCGCTCTGTAAGTGCTTTAAGAAATAACGATGATAAGAATGATGATGACGATGACGATAATGATAATGATAATAATAACAATGATAATAATAATCATCATAGTAATAATGATAATAATAATAATAATAATAATAATAATAACGATAATGATGATAGTAATGTCAATAATGAGGATAATATCTACGCTGCCTATGTTAACAACGTGGGCTACCAGGCCCTTAACAATTCTAAACAAATTCATCACACACACACACACACACACACACACACACACACACACACACACACACACACACACACACACACACATCACGTTTATGCATACACGCATTATACACTTTCGTGTGTGTGCGCGCGCGCGCGCGCACACACACACACACACACACACACACACACACACACACACACACACACACACACACACACACACACACTCCACCACCACCACCACCATAACAACAACAACAACAACAACAACGACGACGACGATGACGACGACGACGACGCAACACATCACAACCCACAACAAAACACACCACACAACTCACAAACTGGTCGGAGATAACAGTAGACGGAACGGTAGTCGGACTTGATGTAGGTGCCACAGGTGACGTGGAAAGCAGACCATCGTTTGTAGCCATCACCGTCCACATATAAATAGCTGGTGGTGGCACTGGGGCGAGAGGCCAACAGGTAGTTGAACCCATCCTTGTTGGTGCAGGAGGTGTTGGAACACTCGGCCACTCTCCTGCTGGATCGGTACCAGAGCACCGTAGAACCCGTGTCAGTACATTCCATCCGAACCTGGGATGTCTCAGGGAGATCGCCACAGCCGGAGAGCGTCAAACCTCCTTGAAAGATAAACAGAATGGGAGAGAGAGAGAGAGAGAGAGAGAGAGAGAGAGAGAGAGAGAAGAGAGAGAGAGAGAGAGAGAGAGAGAGCATAGGCAGAAGTCTGATACCAAAGTTTTATCATAGGGTCAAATTCAAAAGACCCAGACAAAAGTTTTATCAGAGGGTCAAATTTAAAAGACCCAGACGAAAGTTTTATCAGAGGGTCAAATTCAAAAGACCCAGACAAAAGTTTTATCAGGGGTCGAATTCAAAAGACCCAGACGAAAGTTTTTTCAGAGGGTCAAATTCAAAAGACCCAGACGAAAGTTTTATCAGAGAGTCGAATTCAAAAGACCCAGACGAAAGTTTTATCAGAGGGTCAAATTCAAAAGACCCAGACGAAAGTTTTATCAGAGGGTCAACTTCAAAAGACCCAGACAAAAGTTTTATCAGAGGGTCAAATTCAAAAGACCCAGACGAACGTTTTATCAGAGGGTTAAATTCAAAAGACCCAGACGAAAGTTTTATCAGAGGGTCAAATTCAAAAGACCCAGACGAAAGTTTTATCAGAGGGTCAAATTCAAAAGACCCAGACGAACGTTTTACCAGAGGGTCAAATTCAAAAGACCCAGACGAAAGTTTTATCAGAGGGTCAAATTCAAAAGACCCAAACAAAAGTTTTATCAGAGGGTCAAATTCAAAAGACCCAGACGAAAGTTTTATCAGAGGGCCAAATTCAAAAGACCCAGACAAAAGTTTTATTAGAGGGTCAAATTCAAAAGACCCAGACGAACGTTTTATCGGGATGGGGTGGGGGGGGGGGGGGGGGGGGGAGACCAAGACGAATGTTTTATCAGGAGGGTGTGGTGTGGTGAGGGAGGGAGGAGATAAAGACCCAGACGAACGTTTTATCAGGGAGTAAAAAAAAAGACTAAGACAAAAGTTTTATCAGAGGGTAACAGACAAAAGACCCAGATAAAAGTTTTGTCAGAGGGTAACAGACAAAAGACCCAGACAAAAGTTTTATCAGAGGGTAGCAGACAAAAGACCCAGACAAAAGTTTTATCAGAGGGTAACAGACGAAAGACCCATACGAACGTTTTATCAGAGAGGGAGGAGGGGGGGGGGGATAAAAGACCCAGATGAACGTTCTTTTAGCGGGTTAATAAAAAAAAAGACCCAGACGAAAGTTTTATCAGAGGGTAAAATTCAAAACACACAGACAAAAGTTTTATCAGAGGGTAAAATTCAAAAGACCTAGACAAAAGTTTTATCAGAGGGTGAATTTCAAAACATCCAGACAAAAGTTTTATCAGAGGGTAAAATTCAAAAGACCCAGACGAAAGTTTTGTCAGAGGGTAAAATTCAATATAAAATTAAAAATAGAAGATTTAAATGTCCCCAACATAATAATGGCAGGGGACTGGAATCTGGTTCTTGATCCTAGTAAGGATTATCACAATTATAAACATATCAATAACGCTCACGCACAGGAAGAAGTTATGGAAATTATGTCTAGATTAGAGCTAGTTGATATATGGAGAGAGCTGAACCAAGACACAAGGCGATATACTTGGAGAAGACCAAAACCGTTTCAACAAAGCAGGCTAGATTTCTTTTTACTGTCCGACACGCTTATCACTTACATAGAAGATGCCGACATTTTGTTTGGATACAGAACAGATCACTCTTTGATATTACATAAATATTGCTTTTAAAAAAGAAGAGAGGCATAAATGATTCTGGAAATTTAATTCTTCTCTTTTAAGAGACAAACAATACGTAAATCTGGTCAATGAAACGATTGAAAGAATCAAGGGACAATATGCATTACTACCTTACAATAAACGCTCTGTCAGTAAAATTCCAAATGATCAAATCCAGTTCTCAATTTCAGACCAATTATTTTTAGAAACTGTAATTATGGAAATAAGAGCAGAAACAATAACATTCAGTATTCGCAAAAATAGAAATAGAAATGAAAAAGAAAAACAAATTGAAAAAGCAATACAAGATTTGGAAAACAAAAATGGCTTGCTAGAAAGACTTTGAGATCTTGAAAAAGAAAAAGGAAGAGCTGAGTGAGCTAAGGAAAACGAAAATTGACGGAATAATGATTCGATCCAGAGCCAAATGGGCATCCTACGGGGAGAAAATAAGCAAATATTTATGTTCACTGGAGAAAAGGAATTTTGTAAGCAAAAGAATGCTTAAACTTGTCACAGACCAAGGAACAACTCTGACAGAAACGGATGATATGTTAAAACAGACAAAGAACTATTACGAAAACATATACACAGAAAAGGAAGTAAGTGATATTGAGATTGGAAATTACGTAGATAACCTGCCAAAACTCAGTCAGCTAGAATCCGAACAATTGGAGGGATTAATCACTTTAGAAGAAGCCACCAAAGTCCTAAAAAATATGGAAAATGATAAGAATCCTGGAACAGATGGTATGACAGTAAATTTATTTAAATTCTTTTGGAGACAATTAGGAGATTTTGTTGTCCGTTCTCTAAATGAGGGGTACAGTAACGGAGGAATGTCTATAACACAAAAATAAGGGATAATTATTGGTCTTCCTAAAGGAGAGAAACCGCGAGAAAACTTGAAGAACTGGAGACCTATCTCACTTCTAAATGTAACCTACAAAATTGCTTCAGCCTGTATTGCAAACAGAATAAAAAATGGTTTTACCAAAACTCATAAACGAGGACCAGACGGGATTCGTTCCAGGTAGATATATAGGTGATAGTTTACGAACAATATACGATTTAATTTCTTATTTAGAAGTGAATCGCTTACGAGGATTATTAATTTCTGTCGATTTTGAAAAAGCTTTCGATTCAGTTAACTGGTCATATATGAATAAAATTCTGGCTGCATTTGGATTCGGAAACTGAATACAACGATGGATATCATCTTTTTACGATAAGATAAAGTCTCACGTAATAGTGAACGGGAAAGTGTCATCATGTTTTTCAATTGGAAGAGGTTGCCGCCAAGGGGACCCTATATCTCCTATCTATTTGTTTTGTGTGTTGAAGTACTGGCGAACAAAATAAGGCAAGACAACGATATCAAAGGCATAAAGATAGAAAACACAGAATTTAAGATAAATCAGTTTGCAGACGACACCACCTTTACGTTAGAAGGAGATAAGAAATTATATGAAAAGTTATTTACAAACCTTTATGAATTTGAGCAAATAACAGGACTGAAATTGAACTATGAAAAAACGTTTAATGTTTGGTTAGGTATAGATAAAAACTCTACGAAAACATATTTACCCCACTATAAAATGGAATGGAACCCTCAAAATTCAAAATTCTAGGACTGTAGTTTACGAATAGGCTATCGGATATGACGGAAATTAATATGAAAGATAAATTCTCAGAAGTCCAAACCTTGTTCAAAATATGGACGAAAAGAATAATAACACCATTAGGTAGAGTAGCTGTGCTCAAATCATTAGTGCTATCAAAATTGGTGTACTTATGGATCCTTCTACCGAATCCTCCTGATTCCCAGATTGCTTTATTACAGAATGTGTTTCAAATTTGTTTGGAACAATAAAAATGATAAAATTAAAAGAACATACTCAGTACATAATATACAGAAGGGAGGGATAGGTATACCCGACCTGATATTGTACATCAGCTCCTTGAAAATCGCCTGGATAAGGAAAGCGTACATGTACAATTGTAAGTGGAAAATAATATTACATTCATTATGTCCCGAAGTAAGTAATATTGATGCATATGGTCCTAATAGGTTTGCTGAAAACAATGTTATTAACAAATTTTGGAAAGGAGTTTTTCAAGCATATGAAAGGTTCTGCAAACAGGTAGAGTTATACGAAAGTACAGATTTAGCCACTGAACCTATTTTTTGTAATGAGAAATTTAAAGTTGGAGAAAAACCATTCTTTTACAAGAAATGGATGCAGAAAAATATATTTTTAGTTAAACATTTACTCAATGAGGATGGTGATTTTGTAAACCACAACGAATTGTCAGAAAAAATGGGATTTCAGGTCAATTTTCTAAATTATGTAAGCTGCGTGCGTTCGATCAAAGCTTATGCAAAGAAAAGAAGACTGACATTAAATAGTAACATTAGTAATGATAAAACTTTAGCACTTCAAAAAATTTGTAGTGTTACTAAGGGAACACGATATCACGAATTACGATATTATGGTAGAAGCCAATGAAGTTCTTAACATAGGCGCCTTTGTCAAGTGGGAACAACGTCTTGATATACCTATTGACTGGATAGAGGTACTGAAAAGGATTAAGAAAATCAAAGACTGATAGAGGTACTGAAAAGGATTAAGAAAATCAAAGAAACAAAACTGAAATGGTTCCAAATTAGAATATGCCACAGAATTTTGGTAACAAATAGTGTGCTGAAAAGTATGCAGACTGTTGATAGCGACAAATGTAATTTCTGTAATAGAGAAAAAGACTCAATTAATCATTACCTGTGGGAATGTGAGTTTACACACGCTTTCTGGAAAGACCTTGAAAGAGCTCTAAAAGTAAATTGTTCACACTGTGGAAGATAATCCCTTGATGTGGAGATTATATTATTGGGTACGGATGAGAAAACAAAAACCGATGATATGCTAGACCTGATAATTTTAATGGGAAAATATTTCATCTATAAATGTAGAATTAACAAAACAAAACCCAATGTAAACATGTTTTTGAAGGAGCTGAACTATAGATATAAAATGGAGAAATATATGTCCTTGATGGAGATGAATTATGCTACCTACCAAGAAAAATGGTCGCCATATATTAAGCTACTAGAGGACTAATGGTCATATTATGTACTATATATACATGTGTATGTATGTATGGTGAATGCATGAATGTATGTTCAAAATAAGCGCTGTATTTTTTTTTTTTTTTTTTTTTACTATTTAAAGTCATCCGTGATCTTGGAGCCTCGAGAAAATAATCGTAAATTAAAGTGTGTCTGTACAATTTAACTTCTTCGAATGCCATACTTCGATGAAGTCGATGATTTAAGTAATACGTTTTATAACCCTGCATTATGTTTGTGTACATTATTCGTTTTGTGTGCCCATTTAAAAGATAAATATTCATTATTAAAAGATAAAAGACCGAGACGAATGTTTTATCAGGAAGTAAAAAAAAAAAAAGACCAAGACAGAAGTTTTATCAGAGGGTAAGAGACAAAAGACCAAGACAAAAGTTTTATCAGAGGGTAAGAGACAAAAGACCAAGACAGAAGTTTTATCAGAGGGTAACAGACGAAAGACCCATACGAACGTTTTATCATGGAGGGGGAGGGGAGGGGGGGGGGATAAAAGACCCAGACGAACGTGTGTTTTTTTCAGGGGGTTAAAAAAAAAGACCAAGACGAAAGTTTTATCAGAGGGCACAGACAAAAGACATAGACGAAAGTTTTATCAAAGGGTAAAGACAAAAGACGTAGACAAAAGTTTTTTTTCAGAGGGCAAAGACAAAAGACAAAGACGAAAGTTTTATCAGAGGGCAAAGACAAAAGACATAGACGAAAGTTTTATCAGAGGGTAAAGACAAAAGACCAAGACGAAAGTTTTATCAGAGGGTAAAGACAAAAGACCAAGACGAAAGTTTTATCAGAGGGTAAAGACAAAAGACCCAGACGAATGATTTATCAGGGAATAAAGACAAGTCTGAGATGAAAGTTTTATCAAGGGTAAAATGGATGCAGATTCTTTACGCTATGCCCCCATAAAGTGTAACCGACCAAACAAAGTCCTGCATCCCTTCTTAGTCCCCACTCCCCCTTCCCTCCCCCCCCCCCCTGTGTGTGTGTGTATGTGTTGTGTGTGTGTGTGTGTGTGTGTGTGTGTGTGTGTGTGTGTGTGTGTGTGTGTGTGTGTGAGTGTGTGTGTGCGTGCGTGTGGTCCAAAGAATCTTGAGACAAAAAAGGAGTCATTGTCTCTACAATCATTCATGAAAATCAGACAAGATTTTGACAAACGGATATATGAAGATAACGTAAGATTTATGTACGATCTTATGCATTATCTGTACTACAACAATTTACCTGATTTCTTAATGTGTATTGATTTTGAAAAAGCTTCCAACTCAGTCAAATGGGACTTCCTGATGGAAATTTTAAAAACATTTGGATTTGACCCAATGCTGTGTCGTTGGATATCTGTATTTCTCCAAAATGTAAAATCAGCTGTCGTTGTAATTGGACATTGCTTAACCTGGTTTAATTTAAACTGAGGATGTCGACAAGTTAATCCAGCTTTACATTATTTATTCTTACTTTGTGCAGAAATACTTGGGATTATTATCAAAGAGAACAATCTGATTAAACGCATTAATATCAATAACAATAAACAAACTAACTAACTAACAAGCAACAACAACAACAACAAAACAATTTGCAGATCATACGCAGATGATGAATGAAGGTGATGTCATCACTTTTGAAGCTACTTATCAGTCAACACAGTTCGCACTTTTGGTCGAAAATCTCGTCTGTTAATGAACCAACAGAAAACACAGGCAATATAAGTAGGAAGCGAAAGCAGATCATCTATTAGATATTTACCTCATTTGAAAACAAAGTAGAATCCAGAAAAAAAAATCAAAATATTAGGTATATGGGTCACCATAGAATTAGAGAACTGTGAGGAAAAGTAATGTTAGAAATGAGAATGCTAGGTAATATTTGGATGAAGAGCTCAATAACGCTTCTGGGAAGAGGAGTTGTTTTAAAATTTCTTATTCTGTCTGAGATTATCCAATGGCGTATGCTTCTATCGACTCCACCAGACAGTGTCATAAATGACTTGCAATCAATGTGCTCCCGTTTTGTTCGGAAGAAGAAACAAGACTTTCTTAGCCGTAAAACGATGATCAAAAGTATAAAAGTAGGATGATTGGGTATACCGGATATAAAATAATTTATCACTGGCTTAAAGCTTTTTTTTATACGAAACTTTAAAACAGTACTCACAAATGGAAAAACATATTTTCTGCTGTGTATCCGTTTGTAAACAACTTTGAAGTGTATGGAGCATCTCTTCCATTAAATGGCAACGCATTTTCTAGACACACATTAATGGCTGATAAAGTTTTTGCTAATAGAATACCTATTTCGAAATCTGAGAAGTAATTGCAGAACTTTTGTTTTACAATGACAACGTAAAAGTAAATAACAAAGTCGTCTTCTACTACAAACCATGAGTCGATGAAGAGATCTATCGCATGCAGCACCTTTTACGGGAAAGTGACACTTTAATGTCTTCTAAAGAAATTTATGGACAGATCTTAAGGACGTTAAGGAATACCTGAAAATTCAGAAGATTACAGTTTGAAACAACACAGCTAAGAGAAACTCAAAGTCATTTGATTTGATTTGTTCAGTGTATAGGGGTAGAAGATTATTCTATGATGTTTTGACTAATGATAAATGGATGTCAGAATGTTGTAATACAATGCCTAAAAATCCGAATTGAAAGCTTGTGCTTTATTATAGAATACACATGGTAAAAGATGTACAGTTAAAATGGTTTCAAACTAGGATAATCCACAGAATGATTGTAACGAGCAGTTCACCGTCAGGAATGAAAATCACGCACAATGAAAACTGATTCCGCGTAAAAGAAAAAGCACCAGATTTTTCCCCAATGCAATATAGAAAAAAAAAAAAAAAAAAAAACCAGGATAAATTCGGAGTACAACGTGGATCAAACATGTGTCATCGCTTATAAGGTAAAAATAGATGTGGACTCAGTAAATTTTGAACACACAAACAATTATAAAACAGATAAAGTATTCAATCTCATCATAATACTTGCCAAATTTCATTTGTACAGACGCAAATTGAATAAATCACAGCCAAGCCTATCCATACTTCTGAAGCAGTTATCCTCATGGTCTAAAATTGAAAAATATGTATTAACTGTAAATGTGGAACAACGCATGTTATTTCCAAAATGGTCATGTAATGAATCACTTCTCCAACAGATATACTAAAACTTTATAAATGAAATAGGACTGGATTACTATGCACTGGAATCATAAATGTACGGACTGTGGTGTGTCTCTATTTGACGCCAAGAGCACCGACACAATCAGCTGTGTCTCCCTGATGAGTCCGATCCAGCGGACGAAAGGCCTAGAAGCAGGCAATATATATAGATCTGCCTTCGAGAGGGATTGCGATGGTTCCCTCATGCAGCTAGTGAAGGGTTTTCATATTTATAATATATATTTTCCCATTTTCTTCATCTTCAACCCTTTTTTTAAATTTCAATCTTTGCCAAGTCATTACATGACGGAAGAATTGTTACCCTGCACTTGTTTTCTCCCACAACCTAATTGTTCAGCATCGTAAATGTACTTGAGCCGTAATACTAATATGAATGTCTTTCCCGCTGATTTCTTGTTTACCTCATTTGACCAGCATTTGTCTCGCCTTACATAATTGTACAACATAATTATCCTGTACTGGGTAGTATGTCTTTTATGTATAAATCTACGTACGTATGAAGGCATCTCTCTCTCTCTCTCTCTCTCTCTCTCTCTCTCTCTCTCTCTCTCTCTCTCTCTCTCTCTGGGGAGATAAGCATTCATATCTGCAGTGGTAGATACTTCTGCCTAACTAACAGTATGTGCTTAAATGCTTCTCAAAATGAGCCTTCAGCAAGCTATGATGAAAGAATTGTTAACCAGCACTTGTTTTCCCCCACTACTAAATTGTTCAGCATCATAAATGTACTTGAGTCGTAATACTAATATGAATGTCTTTCGCGCTGATTTATTTTTTTTTCCTCATTTGACCAGCATTTGTCTCGCCTAAAAGTTTACATAATAATTGTACAAAATGATTATCTTGTACTGAGTGGTATGTCTTTCGTGTATAAATCTACGTACGTATGAAGGCATCTCTCTCTCTCTCTCTCTCTCTCTCTCTCTCTCTCTCTCTCTCTCTCTCTCTCTCTCTCTCTCTCACCACACACACACACACACCACACACACACATACACACACGCGCGCGCGCACGCGCGAGCACGCAGGCACAGAGAGAGAGGGGACCCATGAAAATACAAACAAAAGGTGACAAAGCGATGTCTCATATTACGCACGCATTTACAAGGGGCAATAAAAAGGGGGAAACGGCCGTCGTCAGGAAGGAATCAGCCGGAGAGACAACAACGAAGTAACACACATGTACAAATAACAATGTCTATGACATTTAGAGCCATTAACATGGTAGTCGTGAATATGAGACTAGTCAACAATACAACTACGATCAGTACAATAAACTCGGCTGGTGTATGGCTGTTTCGGTGTGTCTGTCCCAAAGGCCTTCATCAAATTTTGTCCTTTTATTGAAGAGTGTTAAACCGCCTTCGTTCGAATATCCACATGATACTTTGAAATCAATGTACTTCAAAGAAGAAAAGGTATAAGCCGTGCTTTGAGATTTGTCACCCCCCCCCCCCCCCCCCCCCCCCCCTTTTTTTTTTTGTATATATAATATTTTTTTTTAATTGAATGCATGCTTGTGCTCAGCTGACCTTCTTCCATACGGTAAATCCAATGGCTTTGTTATTGCTTGTACCTCTGTCTTCCATATACATTCATATCTTTGTCATTGAAACGAACATCAGGAAGTCGAAGCGCACTGTTATAAATTGATAGGAATAACGTGTCTGTTATAAGACTTTAAAATACAAAATAAATACGGGTGGGGGTAGGGGGGGGGGGGCGTGAGGAGGAGATTTCATTAGCTACAATAATGGTGATGGAGTGAAATACGAAAGAAGAACAGGCGAAGATGAGTTTAATGTTCAGTCCCACCTAGTTGATAATCATCGTGAACACAGACAACTGCATACTGAAATTGTTTTCTTATTGGCATTAAAAAAAAATGGTATGGATGATCCAAGAGAAATCTTTTTTTTTAAATATACCTACCACAGTTAACAATCAGCGACATGAAGAATGCAACCTGTGAAAAAGACATCACGACAAGCAGTCACAGCGCCTTGTTGCTTTCTTCTTTCCTTTGTTTTCTTTCTTTAGCTTTTTTTTTAAACAGCGCTAGTTCATCACATTTGTTGTCTCACTGACCAAAACAGGCGAATCGTAACACACACACACACACAGAACAACAGCAGAGACGAACGGAACACAAGGTGAAGTAAGATGCGCAATTGTAATCCAGCAGTGGAAAACGGCCACAGTAAGTCCCCACCCGAGAACACGTAAGAAAGAAAAGACCATGAACACAGCCGTTTAAGGAATCTGATCCTGTTGGGTTTTTTTTTTTTTTTTTTTTTTGGCCTCTTAAGGGGTATCTCCACAATGGAACAGTCTTATTTCACAGCGAACGAGTCACAACGAAAAAGAAAGGAGTTGGGAGAGACTATCAGGAAATGTTTCAAGCCGTTCGTCAGGCGGACAAGAAGAACATGACTGACGTAGTAACCTGAGAGGGCAGCCGACCCAACTGAACAATCTTCTCGTCCAAAAGCGGTTTAATGACCTGCGAGAGCGAAGAGGACCCGACGAAGGCGAATAGTAGGAACACTAGGCGAGGCACTTATCGTGTTTTCTATATCTTTGAAAAGAGTGACCGAAAAAGTCAACTGGAGCGGAAACGCTGCTGGATTTGGGTATCGAAAGGGTTAAGAGAGTTTTAAAAAAAAAAAAAAAAAAAAAAAGAAAGAAAGAAAGAAAGAAAGAAAAAATAGCATTGAGGAAACGAGGGCCGAAAGGATGGTAAATGAGTCGATCGTCTCGTGTGCAGCCTACCTGACCACTGAGATCTTGTCAGGACTGAAGAGAAATGAAATGAAATGAAATTTAATTTTATTCAGGATAGGTCACATCCCCTTCTGAAGGGGGGACTATTCTCAAAACAAAGCATGGTGCGTGTAACAACGACAATACCATAACATGAAAATGCATGAAGTACAATCTGTTATACCAGCGCATGAAGTACAATAAACTGACTCATGTATTAACTGCACTCTGATGAAGCGGTATTCATACAACATCGGCGCCTTCATACACTTATTAGGTAAACATAACAGCTCGCCTCTTAAAAGCTCTAAACAAATATATGCACAAATTCCTCACAATAATTTCATTTTCATTCGCCATTAGTAGAATGACACGAAACTGACATGGGTTTACATAATATTTGAGTGGAATATATTCCTGCCGTAAGTCACTGAGAACAGGGCAGATGAGCAAAATGTGTATTTCATCATCGTTTGCCTTTTGACAGAGCGGGCATATCAAACTGCTGTCAGAAATAACATTATACCGTTGCGATGCACTGCTATGTCTGACACACCAAATCTAAACTTCGTCATGTAATTTTTAATATGTCTGTCAATATCAAGTGAAAGATACATTTCGCAATTATTAGATGATTTAAACGTTCTGTGCCATGAAAACCTATCACTTTCCTGAATATGTTCATGCCAGTACTGCCACCTGTTATCTATGAGTCTCTGACGAAATACTTGCAAAAAGTGTTTTACATTTTCCACACCCTGGTTCAGCCATACAAATCCAAAGCCATTTAAAAATAGTATCTTACGAACACTTGACGCCCATGTAGTCTTACCACGTGAATCCAACCAAAATAACATTTTATAAGCTTTCAAGGGTAACCTGTTATCAGTCATCCGTAGTATCTTTAGCCAGTATCTAACACATTGCACATGTGAATTTATAGAAATAGGATAACGTCCGGTATCTCCATAAACTAACTCGTTGGGTGTTTTTATATGGATTCCTAAAAACCTTTTTAAGAGCGTACAAATGAACCTTTTCAATATGAACAGCGGTCGCATCCAGTCCCCACAGTTCAGCACCATAGAGAGCAATGGGTTGCACCTGAGTATCAAAACTTTTTTAACATTACTTTAAGCGAAGTATTATTAAGTTTGTACAATCGTTGCAGAATAAATAGTAATGCATTTCTTGCCCTGCTAGCGAGATCTTTACAAGCAGCCACAAAACTGAGCCGGGTAGAAAAAATAATACCAAGATATCTGTAACAGTTAACACCATTTGTTCCCCGTTGAACGACACCTCTCTCTTGCTGCAAGGTAACCTCCTTTTCTAAATACAACAATATTGCTCTTTCTCATATTCACCTTAAGTTGGAGTCTAGATGCTGCATTACATAAATTGTTCAACTGGGTCTGGAGGCCAACTGGGGTTTCTGACAATAAAGCTATATCATCTGCCAATAATGAAATAAACAGTTCAACAGTATCTGGAGACAGGGTTGCACCATGTCTTCCGTTCTCTATTATTTCTTGCGCTAATTCGTTGACAAACAGGGAAAACAAAACAGGACTACAGGCATCCCCTTGTTTCACCCCTTTTGTGCACATTATATAGTCTGTAAAATTTCCACCACATCTAACCCTCGCTTTTACACAATCATACATGCTCTTAATACATCGATGTATCTTACCCTTTATTCCATTCTTTTTAAGTATTGGCCAAAGTAATTTTCTGGAGACTGAATCAAATGCCTTTTCGAAATCAATGAAGGCTACGTATAATTTGCGATTAAATGAAAACTGTTTCTGTATAATAGCTAAAAGTGTAAACATTTGGTCGATAGTTGAATAACCTTTCTTAAAACCTGCCTGCCACTCGCCAGTGCTATTATTATGTTCGACCCACTCTTGCAATCTACAGTTGATTATTGAACTATATAATTTACTACCTATATCACAAAGTGATATACCCCTGTAGTTGCCTGGATCGTTGACTTCACCTTTCCTAAATAATGGCAATATAATAGACTCTGTCCAGTCATCAGGAAATATCCCTTTGTCAAAAAGTACATTAAAAAAAAAAAGACCAAAAAATCAGTCACGGCATTTCCAGCACGTTTGAACAATTCTCCATCTATAAAATCAGGGCCCGCAGCTTTTCTGTTTTTTTAGTTTTTTTTAATCGCTGAGATTACTTCTGCTCTTGAAATTGGGCGGTCGAGGACACCTGCTTCACAATCAATATCAAGAAAGGTAACTTCTTCTACTTCTTGGACGTCTTCTTCAAGACTGAAGAGAGAGAGAGAAAGAGAGAGTAAGAGAGAGAGACAGAGAGAGAGAGAGGGAGAGAGAGAGAGAGAGAGAGAGAGAGAGACAGAGACAGAGACAGACAGACAGACAGACAGACAGACAGACAGACAGACAGACAGGCGAAGTATGTGACAGATAAAAGCGTATGGAATCAGGGTAGTGGGAAAGAGAGACAAAGAAAGGAAAGGAAGGCTTTTCTCTTATTCTCCTCTTCGTCCTCTTCCTTCTTCTGCTCCTTCTCCCCTCTTTCTCCTCCTCCTCCTCTAACTCCTCCTTCTTCTTTTTCTTCTTCCTTCTTCTCTTTCTTTTCATATCTGTCACAAGCATCATCATCAACATTTTATCAATAGCATTATTGTTACCATCATTCATTGCCATTGTAGTGGTCGTCGTCTCCTCCTTCTCCTGTTCCCTCTCCAATTATCTCACATGAAGTGCCCTCGCTGTGTGTGTGTGTGTGTGTGTGTGTGTGTGTGTGTGTGTGTGTGTGTGTGTGTGTGTGTGTGTGGGAGAGAGAGAGAGAGAGAGAGAGAGAGAGAGAGATTGTAATTTTCAGTAGGCCTACAGTTAAGATGTAATTTGTTTATGATTACAGTTTATGGTTTTTATCATTGTATTGATAATTGTTGAATGTTTCCCTGTTAAGTTTCCTTTATGATTTTTACATCATTCAGATGTCACTTGTATTATTTTGTTTGTTTGTTTGTTTGTTTGTCTGTTTGTTTTTGTTTATTTATCGTTTTTGTTTTTGAATATCTGTACAACGATATGTTAATCTGACAGTAAATGGTCTCAGTCAGTCAGTGTGTGTGTGTGTGTGTGTGTGTGTGTGTGTGTGTGTGTGTGTGTGTGTGTGTGTGTGTACATATCTAGAATGTGATGACTGTCGTACAGTGAAGCCGACCCTTTAGCGGCGGTGGGTCAGATAGATGGCTTACCCCGTTTAGCGGCCGCAAGTATCAGTTTCGTTAGTGTGACGGGATGAAAAGAGGAGGAAAAACCGCTGAAGCGTTCAGTGTCTCGCAAGGTCTTGGGTACTTACACATTCTTTGCGTGGCAACACACCACGGGCTCGGTTACTTGTCACACTACAGTTGGGAAAAAGGAGGAGGAACGCTATGTTAAGGTGAAGGGGGGGGGGGGGGGGGGGGGGGGGGGAGCTGGGGAGGGGATTGGGGGGGGGGGAGCAGTGCATGATTGTCAGATTGCGCATGGCATCACAACTATTCATGGTACATGGGAACAATGCGCATGATATCACAATCATTCATGGCAAATGGGAACAAAAATAATAAACGTAAAGGGTAAGAATTCTTTTGGGAGCTTGACAGCAGCAACTCTTCAGGGAAGAAACCCTTCTCTGCTTGAGCTCGGAGGGGGGCGGGCCGTATCCAGGTCATGACCCCTAGATGACCTTCTGTTGCCAGATTGTTGTTTTGGTTTTTTTTCTGTCGCCTGCCGCCGCCGAGATTCGAACCAGCAACTACTGGATAGGTGGACGGCAGGTGTCTCTGCGTGCGGACAAGTCCATATACGCTACGCCGCATCTGTTACGTTTCGAGATCACACTGCGCATGATTTAAAGCTGATGGACAAATATTTTGATGACTATGATGAGAGAGCTTAAAAAGAGGGTCTCGTGGCAATGACTTAGCAAATGTCTTACCTACGCATTAATCCAACGCGCTGGTCAGACCTCGAGTGCCTACCTAACTTGGGTTGTGCCATTATTATCATTGTATGTAAGTACTTACCCAACATTGGCTGTGCCATTATTATCATTGTATGTGTGTGTCCCAGGTGTACAAGTGTGTGTGTGTGTGTGTGTGTGTGTGTGTGTGTGTGTGTGTGAGCACGGCCAGTGTGTGTGTGTGCCAGTGCATGTGGTGCGCGAGTGCATGAGCGTGTGTATATGGCGTGTGTATGCGTGTGCATGTGTGTGTGTGTGTGTGTGTGTGTGTGTGTGTGTGTGTGATCTGTGGGCTTGTGAGCATGTTCCTGTCTTTCCCACATCGTTGTCGAACACCTGCTCATTCATTTGGCAAATTTTTAAGCCTCATAAAGTTCGCTTTTATTCCACCACGACCTACATCCGGCTTGAACTCTTTCCAGCTGCTTCTGCCATTGCCTTTAGGGTTCTGGTCCTCTTCTTGCTAAGAAAAAAAATCCACGACCCTGTTCATAACATCATACGCTGATGAGCCTGGTTGCACTAACTTAAATGGCCAGGCCACTGCTTGGAAGCCAGATTCCGTCAAGCTGCGGACTGGCATACTGTTAAGTCTTGCAGATTTGAGCAATCTCCATTCTACTTTCATATGGCACCGTGACTCAGAACCAACTGTTTTTGATGGATCCGAATGGAGGACTATGTCCACTCATGCCACGCTTCCTGATGATCTCTGCGGAATGTTTTTCCTACTCTGCCAGATCTGCTGTGCTCTCCCAGTGATCCATTCCATCCAGTATACCCAAATTTTATTCTCTTGATGTTGCTGCGTTCAAGATCATGATCTGTGGCCTCCCGCCGTGTAGACCGCCATAGCTGGAACTTGTGGTGGTTTAGTGTTTCCTCCAGCGATGCTAACACATGGTACATGATTTTTTTTTTTTTTTTAATGAAAATTTCCTTATTTACCTTTAGCCCTCAAGGCAAATATTTCTCTTTTTGTATTGAAGATTACGTAGATTAAAAAAAACCCCACAGAAATCTGATTCAGAACCTATATTAATTCAACCTTTCTTTCCGTCTGTCTTTTATTTACGTACACGTGTATCAATAATTCGCAAACTTCTGAAAATTTCCACGTGGTAAGTATTCATCCATAGAACCTTCAGATTTGGCTGCATTCCGTGTCGTATGTGTCATCTGTTGATTCTCTGTCAAACGCACGCACTCCTGACAGCAACACGTCAGGCATTGTTGTTGTTGTTGTTGTTGTTTTAAATTTATTTGTTTGTTTTTTGTTGCACAAACTTCCTATTCAGTGAGGAGAATGCATTACCAGCAATACACGATTTTCTGAAATGCTTGCGACAGAGTAACAAACAATTTTTCAGCGCTACAAACATTGCAAGAACAATTCATGTGAAGACTGCTTATGGTTATTGGACAGGCTATCACAGCGTTACTGAGGTTGCCAAACCTTAACGAGATCAAGAACGTCGAGAAGCATTGACTACTTCAGTGACGTCATTTCACACTTTCCAATCGAAAGTGTTCTCTTCATTAAGAAGACGGGCCTGATAAGGTTGTGAACAGCGAGCCAGCCACACAACACGCAAAAAGGGACTGTATACGTGCTTGAGCGCTGTTCTCTTGCGTTAAAGATCAGAACAGCAGTTCGTTTGTCCCCTACTAAGGTTTTTCTGAACAGATATGTTCATTGTGTTGGAACATAACAAGCTATGTACACAATTCATCAACATCTCATAAAAACGCATCCGTGTGGATAAAGTGTAGAATTACCGGACGCTTAACATCTAAACCATCTAAATTCTTCCTTTTTTTTTCTCTTCATTTCATTGTCTGACCAACAGCACACAAATCTGCGAAGAAAAAAAAATGTTGTAATTACGCCACTGTGCAGCTCACTCATTTCATATCACTTGTCTTGGTTTGAGAAATGCGTGCCCAGGCTATCAATTTCATCCAGTCTATGAAAATAGAATCATGTTCCTAACAGCAACAGACGTTTTTAAACCGTCATGTGGAAAAGGTAGTTTTGTTTAAGCGTCCTTTAAATCAGATATACGTAGCTTATTCAACCTCATGCACCTGCTTAGCTGGCTTGCTGAGGTGTTTGCATGCACATGTCCTTGCTCATAAAACACAAAACACTGAAGTGCATGCATGTGCACATACACACACTGTACAAAGTGTGGTGTGCTCATTTTAATGTCTATACACACTTTACAAATTGTATTCAGTCACACACACACACACACACACACCACACACACACACACACACACTGAACCAACAGAATATAAACATGTGGAGCAACTAAGCGAATTGGTTTAGCACATAATTTTCACAACATCAAAACAACAGGATTACATCAACACAGATTTTGTGTGATGAACACTATACACAAGGCAGAGCTGGAGATCATGGAATTTGCTTACTGCCACAACGACCCTGTCATGAATATTTTCATATTTTTCATCAATAAATAAACACAGAAAAGAAGCAACAACATTAATTAAGTATCTTCACCATATATCAAAGTTAAGATCTTTTTAAAGTTATCGTTCACAGCCCATAACAATCTATTCACCTGTTTAATGCAATTCAAGACCACATCAAAGAACAAAACATAAAGTAAGAAACTATGACCGTTTTATACATTTCCTAACCAAGGCATTTAATTAATGGTCACGGGCGCACGCTAGAGTCTATAATATGAGTGTAAGTAGCATGAGGTTTGCAC
Source organism: Conus canariensis (assembly GCA_033310375.1). Lineage (NCBI taxonomy): Eukaryota > Metazoa > Mollusca > Gastropoda > Neogastropoda > Conidae > Conus > Conus canariensis. The sequence continues at coordinate 52,841,946 of CM065730.1, forward strand.
TCTGAATACATGGAACCAAGATTTTTTCAAACCACAAAAGAGGTCCATAAGCTTGATGCTAGCATGAGAGAGGTTGACAAAGTGAATATGCTGTGTAACATTACACATGCTTCGGGTCGCCCAAACTCAAGCATCAAGACTAAAGTTAGCAAAGACACTCCTCATGAGTCCAGTCTGCACTCCTCTTCTTTCCCTAGCCCTTTTCTATTTTCCCTTGATTTTTGTCTGATACACTGGAACATATATCTGATTCTCTCTCTCTCTCTCTCTCTCCTCCATTCATCATAGCTGCCAATCCTCTGGAATCAAAATTCTGGAACTAGGGTGACGGGGGGGGGGGGGGGTGAAGAGGGGGCAGTTCTGCTTTGGACTGACAGCCTTTCTAAACCCCTTATGCTTCTTGACAAAAGTGGACAGTAAAAAGAAAATGCATTCTCAATACATATAAATAACTGCCAACATCCAAAACACATCATTTGGGGTTGTTCTCCAACATTTTATCATTCCTATTCAAAAATGACACCCACTCACCCATCCCATCTCTTTGCCCCAGGTTTTTAAACTAACTTGCGAAACCCTGGAATTTTTTCTCTGCATTTGGGATTTTGGGCATAATTTAAAAATTCAGGAAATTCCAGAAAAATTTGAGAGTTTTGGCTGTAATGCCATTTCTATTTCGAAAATGCAGAATGAAG
>CM065730.1:52847640-52870140 GCA_033310375.1 Conus canariensis
TGGGTTTCTGTGCGTTGCAGTGGTAGATGTAGTTATGCAGAAGATTTTCATCCTCCAGTTTGGAGGTGAACATCTCGGCCAACTCAGGTCGGTATCTCTTCACAAGCCTGGGCCCTGCGTTCAAAGATTATAATGAATATGATGAATGCTGTCACAAATTGTTCGTACCATGAATTAAGAAACCAAACAGTGCTTGTGTGCACACACACACACACAATGCAATGCTCACACACACACATGCTCACACACATACACACACAAACCACTGCCACCACACCACCACACCACCACCACCAACAGAGTGAAAAAAAAAAGAGACAGTGAAGGAAAAACAAACAGGAAAAAAAAAAAAAAGAAACCAAGACTACAACACACACACCACACACACACACACACACACACACACACACACACACACACATACACACACACACCACAGAGAACACACACACCTAAAGGGCCAGTAACTCGAAGCACAGACAGCGGGTTCCCCAGGTTGATCAGAGAGATGACAGCGCGGAAGAAGAGCGACAGGTGGCGCTGGCCCTCTGGAGGGACTGGACTCATGCCCCATGGATCGGCCAGCACCAGGTGCTTGACACGCTGCGGATGTTGCAGAGCGTAGGAGGCACTCAGGTATCCACCCAGACTGTGACCCAAAAGGATGAACTTCTCCAGCCCCATCTGTTGAAGGCAGCAAATGGTTATCGGGATGAAATCTCTCCAGCAAATTGGATCCCCAGAGAATTATCGCTACTGCCATTATTGTTGTTTGTATCATCATTGTTGTATTTATCGTGATTATTTGCCAATGTCAGAAAATGCATTGAACTGAACTTTTCATTCCCCTCACTAGTTAATGATTCTTTGAAAGGGAAAAAAAGCTCATTTCTTTCTTACTACTGCCACAGCTATTACATATTCAGTATCATTAGCAAACAGTACATATGTAAACTACACAAAACATTACTGCTGAGTTTAGTTTATAATATTAAGTAACCATGTATCATATGCTTAGTATGGATACTAATCACACTTTTAACTGACATAATGTGGTGACAGCCCTGATATTATGGCCCTTTGCAGTTGGCTGGGCTATAAACAACATTACCTTACCTAACTGACATAAGGAAGAACAATCGTCAATAAGTATTTTGCACACAACATATTTAATGAAACTTCAACTGACTGTCAGAAATAATACAATGTGAAGCACTATCATTTCACATTTCTGAGCAGTGAAGAACACAGAACACACTTCCCTAACCCGCATTATTTCAAAGCACTTTGCCCTTTTTCACTTGTTATTTCGTTAGAATGTGGTGAAAAGGGCTAAGTTGCCTCCCTTTATGAGCGGCATAGCTTGACATCCATGTTTGAAGCTATTTTCATTCCATACCTATTCAATTTGGAGCACATTGCTTTGGTCAGGATGATGACGATTTGTGTGATTTGTATGCATGAACCTCTTGGAGTTTCGACTGCCCACTATTTCAGACTATTACAGTGATAGTTTCACAGTGCAGGTGAGAACGGAAACAAACTTAAAAAGAAAAATTACTATACTACCGAATGAAAGAGACAAATTACAAAACAAAACATCACACCTTTCAACCTTTTTAGTCTTCTTCAAAAAAAGACAAAGAACATTCAACACAATGAAAACAAAGAACAAACAATCACTCATCGCCTTAAACTGGGTGCAAAACGGATGTGGAAATCTTCTTTTCAGTTTACTCACTGTCCAACTCCTAACTGTTCATGGTCACTATGAGTGAACTTACAGCCTTCGATAAAAACAGTATGAGTGGCTAATATCTATGGTGGCCGCAAATCTGAGATCGGCTGTTTGGATGCAAATCATCAGTGCATACTCATGGTTAATGTTGTGCTTTCGGTTTTTTTTCCCCTGTGAATGTAGGCTGGCTGGTGTGTAAAAACTCTAATGTTTAGTTGCTGATGAACTTTAACACAACATATAACTATAGTCTGTGTACCATGAGATTGGCTATTCTCTCAGTGTTGGCTTTTTTTGTGCTCATATAAATCAGTAAAACAAAATATTTTAGCCCGATTTCTGAGAAGACTGGACGTCTAAAATCTTTCATTCTAAAATGCACTCAAACCATTTCCACTCAACAAAGCTCTAAATCCTGACGACTTTTCACTTTCAGCATCTCCAAAGCCATTCTGACATACTTACAGCCTGTCGGTACTTTTCAATGGCGTCCACAAACATGTCCTCTGCCTCCTTGGCATCGCTGCTGAAGGAGGGTCGGGAGCTGCGACCAAACCCCAGCAGATCGAAGGCGTATACGGGTCGTTTGTGGGACAGGGCTTCCAGGTTTAAGGACCAGAGACCCACCCCTCCTCCCATCCCATGGACCATGACGATGGGGGTGCCCTGGTGATGAGGGTTGCAGGTGATGGACCACAGGCGGTGGTCATTCCCGATGGGCACAAACTTCTTCTCTTTGATGCAGGAGACAGCTGTTAACAGGGCAAGTGTCATCATTACGTTTCGACTATTTGAAATCTTCAAATAGCGTCAGTTCATCTGCTTATCTTTTGGGCAGTTCTGGAACCATCTACAGCCTACGCACAATGTGGGAAAAAATCTGTTAGGCTTGGATTTATTTTTAGGTCTTGATTCAATTTATTGCACTCCCATGCCTGTATGTTTAAAATTTCCAGCATTCTAATCAATGATGCTTTGTTCATAATCCTGTGCATATCCCATTAACTTGTCGGAAAACCTAAGTCAAAATAAATATGATCAGGTAATTGATGAAATGTAACACAGTGATCTACTTTTTTTCAGTGCATTTGTACACTTGTCTTTGTAATATAAATCTGCATCTACCCTGTGTGTGTATTTTACTACTTACTTTGGCTTTAAAGTCCCCTATCCCATCCCATCCCACCCTCTTCATCTCTCTCCAGGCTGGAATCCTTTTCAAATCTCAATGAGTTAAAAAAAATTAAAAAAAAGAAGAAATAACGCATTTTAAAAAACTGGAATAAGTTGTACAAATCCCCATTCCCACCACATTTTGGTCACTGTTAATCTCTGGACAGAACCTGACCCCCACCCCACTGAACCCTCAATGTACTCCCTCTTCATCTCGTCTCATCCCTGTACACACATACCCTTCAACCACCTGGACAAGGTAATCTTCCCTCAAGTGATAAACAAACACATGAATCCACACATGACAAAAAAAGTTAGTTATGATGATAATCATCATCATCATCATCATCCTAATAACACAAATGAATTACAAAGACTCGGTTAGTAAAACCATTCTGATGTCCAATTTTGTTTGGATAAATTGATGTAAATAACCAGGTATCTGTTCAGCATTTTAGCAGCAATCACAAGTGAAATATCTCTTTCAACTTGAAACTAACCAAACAAAACCCTGAGATAATAAACATTGATGTTGTAGTTGTTGTTGTTGTTGTTACTGCTGCTGCTGCTGCTGCTGTGCTGCTGCTGCTGTCCTGAATCAGAAAGTTTTTCTCACAAAGGAGACAAAAATAGCCTACTTTAAACAGTCATGAATGGATACAATGGAACCTTTTAGCAAACATTTAATTCAAATAACAATCACGAAAAACAAAAACAAAAACCAAAAGAAAAGAAAAAAAAAACTGTACCATAAAAGAAACAACTCACTCACATTGCAAGACTTTCTGGTCAACCTCTTCCAGTTCCTTGAAAGATGTTTTCCTCCACCGGAAAAATTTACGACAATAACTCTCCCTGAAACACCAGTATCTGTGCTTAATCATTCACATTTGCATGTTTTTCTGTGTTTATATGTATGATTCTTTTTCTTACTCTCATTGGATGTCAATCCAAATACAAATAAGAGGTTACCATAATGGAAAAAAGTACACACACACACACACACACACACACACACACACACACACACACACACTCACACACATATACACATAAGGACTGGATGACCCGAAACAAACTAAAACTAAATGAAGATAAGTCTGAACTGATCCTGATCACCCCACCAAAACTTCAAAACCACCCTTCTGTTCCGACTTCCATCAAACTTGTTGATTCACCTATCACTCTCTCTCATTCTGCCCGCAACCTCGGTGTAACTCTTGATCAAACCCTGTCCTTCCAACAGCATGTCAGCAATGTCTGTCGCACTTGCTTTCTTGAACTCCGCCGAATTGCTTCTATTCGCCATCTTCTCTCAGAAAACACAACAAAAGCTCTTGTCTGCGCATTTGTTCTATCCCGCCTGGATTACTGTAACGCTCTTTTGTCTGGCTCTCCCTCTCATCTCATCAACAAACTTCAAAGAGTTCAGAATCATGCTGCCCGTCTCATCTTCCGCACTTCTAAATATAACCATGTTACCCCATTGCTCCGCTCTCTCCACTGGCTCCCTGTTCAGCTAAGAATATCCTACAAGATTGCCTCTCTCTGCTTCAAATCTATCGAGTCTTCCTGTCCTGAGTATCTCACCCACCTGTTACACCTTTACACCCCATCTCGAGCTTTACGTTCCTCATGTGACACTCGTATCTACAGTATCCCCACTGTTCGCACTAAAACCTTTGGTCAACGTTCCTTTGCCTATCAAGCTCCAACTACCTGGAATCAATTGCCTCGCTCTCTCAGATACTCACCCTCACTGCCCACATTCAAGCGCCTTCTCAAAACTCATCTGTTTCCTAGGTAACTTCGTCTTCCCTGTGACCCGACGTTTGCAATGTGTGATGCGAGTGTCTGCTTTGTGTGCGTTCGTGTCTGTGTGAGTGTGTGTTTGCGTGTATGCATGCTTGTGAGTTTGTGTCCTTGCTTTGGATTTTGATGCTTTTTTCTCATGTATGATTGTTATATATTGTGTGATTTGATGTCTGTTGTGATATTGTAAACGCCTAGGGCATTCAATTGATTAGGCGTCATAAATGTTCATAATAATAATAATAATATAGATAGATAGACAAATACTATGTATATTGTGTAAGAAATAAAGATGGACTGGAACGTCTAAAACAATGCTGAGAGCACTCCCAAGTATTTTTCAACATTTGGTACATCTATCTAGAATTTAAAAAATGTCAGGTGTTCAGTTTTTGCATAATGAAACTAGTGAAAGTCAATTCTTATATCAAAAACAAGTAAAAAAAACCAAACAAGTAAATTCAATAAATGAACAAATGATGGTCTATATCAACATCTACCCCAGTGCACTCTTCTGCTGGAAGTACATAGAAGCAACTTGCTCAAACTTTCAGGCAACATTGTAACTGTAACAGTGCACTAAGGTTGTAATATGTGTTTCAATTCAAGTATCAAACTGACAGACAGAACTGGACTCACTGCATCTCAAAACTGATCCCCCTGTATTTTCTCACATGCATTAAAACGCATGCTAGGTAGCCCCAGGCAAACAGTTTTTTTTAAGATAATTGGAACTGGACAGTTTGGGGATGCCCACCTAAGGCATAGACATCATCACTAGTGAGTTCCACCATGGGCTGATCAGTGTCATTACCTCATTTGTTCATAGATTGTGAGTGATTCCATCTGTACTGATCCTTTAAAACAAGTGACATGTTGGTGAGGGGGTATTCTGTGTGAAGTCACATGTACACGGTGTCTTTGTGCATATTCATACTCGCGGCGGGCAGCCTGCATGAACCCATGGGTATCTGTTTGAGAAAATCGCATAAATTCCGCGCATCAATCAAAATACAACACGGGGGTAAATTCACCGATTGCCAGTAAACTTTAGGCTATATTTGTTACCTTCCCTAGCTCATAGTCCGACGTCCTGCTCTAAAAAAAATCCAAAATCAGTCGAATTTTATGGGTACCTACGAACTACTCTAGGTACTTGTGAACTGGATTTTGTAACAAGTACCCAACTATATTCGCTGACTTGTAAGCAGGCGAATCTCGTGCGGAAGAGAATCATGACTATCTCGTTTATTTGAAAACTAACCACAGAAACATTCAGAAAATAATCAATACCTAACTGCATTCAAATATACCTTTAGGAACATGTGCAAATCCGTCAGAAATCAAGCGAGAGTGCACATTTGATTCGATCTAAGCCAGATATCACTCAGCGATCAACAAATTTTAAAATTCTCTTTAAACAACTTACCGTACTGGCATGATCACTTTGGGCGGCAACACTGATCGGTGTAGAATGTGGGGGAATCCGATCCTATGCCGTATACTGAAGAATATCGATCTGGAAACGCGGTGCTCAGGTACACAACTTCGTAAGCCTAGGTCACGTGGTGATGACGAAGACTGATCACGAAATGCGCTAGGTCTATTTCAAGCCGTGCCAGCCATACGCTGTGACGAAGCAGAAAAATCTGGCAGCGCAAGAATGCAAATGGACAGCACTGGAAACTGCTGTGTCACTGTCTGTGTGTGTGTGTGTGTGTGTGTGGCGCCGCACGCGCGCGCGCGAATCGTCGTGATGATCCACATGGATTTGAGTGGATAAGTGATGTGTGCGTGTTGTGACGGTTGTTTGTGGATGTGTCTCACAGCAGACACCTGTGTATCCAGTAGGCTATGTGTCATTCAGAATATGTAAACGTCGTGAAATTCGGCGATGTGTGTGTGTTTTGTGACATTTGTTTGTGCATATGCTCCACAGTATTCACGTGTGTGTGTGTGTGTGTGTGTGTGTGTGTGTGTGTGTGTGTGAGAGAGAGAGAGAGCGAGAGAGAGAGAGAAGAGAGAAATTTGACTGTGCGTACGTGTAACATATGTAAGTATGTGCTTTTATCACGCATGCACGTATGTGTACGTCCTTGTTCAGAACTTTGAGGATTAGTAATAACTTATCTATCGGTGTGTATAGTGATAAATATGACTTGCAGCCTTTAGTGTTAGTGATCATTGCGACAAATATGATTGGCAGCAGTAAAATTGGAACAAGCCACCTTGGCGCAGTGGCCATGGCATAACAGCCCTGTAGGTTTGGAAGTTGTAGGTTCGATTCTCACCAGAAGCATAGGCCTAAGTGCGGTGTTTTGTTGTTGTTGTTCTTGTTTGTTTGTTTGTTTTAGCCCCAACCGACTCCCCAGCAACCAGAGTTGAGTGTGTTACAGACTCAGAAGTGAAATCTGGAACCACACAGTCCCCAGCAACAGAGTTGAGTGTGTTACAGACTCAGATGTGAAATCTGGAACCACACAGTCCCCAGCAACCAGAGTTGAGTGTGTTACAGACTCAGATGTGAAATCTGGAACACCAGTCCCAGCAACAGAGTTGGGTGTGTTACAGACTCAGATGTCAATACTGGAACCACACAGTGGAGTATCCCCAGCTTCATCGGTGGATGTGTCTCTGATAGCGTTAGCTCAAATTTCCTGAACAACACTGCAGGTGTCTGCATCTCTCTCGCATGCATAGTTTACATGAGGATTATCTTACGTAAAGGGGCAAAGAATTATAGCCGTGTATAACGGTCTCTTATCAGAATGGAATTCTATAGGATTGTCATCAATCTCATCCTCATTAATCGTCTTTAAACACACACACACACACACACACACCACACACACACAGAGAGAGAGAGAGAGAGAGAGAGAGAGAGAGAGAGAGAGAGAGAGAGTTATAATTCTGAGGCCGTTTGTGACCTTAAACAGTTCCAAAACCCTCGTAACTCCCTGCAGTTCTTTCCCTTTGGACCGGTGATGGAAAATCAAGGGACAGAACTGCAAGGAGTTAATGTCCATGTCTGTGTAAAAGTTGTCAGGACCAAGAAATTTATGGGAACCGTCATTGGAATCACACTGTGCACTCTCCACAAGAAGAATCCCAACCACACTGCCCCTGCAACTGAACAATTTTTATTATCAGCAGGGGGCTTGGCTGGTTGCATCCTGGGTATGCTGGAATAGGTGAGGAAGTACTGACCACCACCTAGGTTGCTCAGCCAGCACTGCCATATGAGGTGTTTTTTTTTTTTTATCTGTGGATTGCTGTTGCTGGGGTTATGACCTGACAGACCTGGGTGTGGGTGTGTGCAGGGAGCCACAATGAATGACATGGGACTATGGCAATGGAGAGATATAATTATGGGAGATGCGAAAGAAAAACAAAAACAGTAATAAAGAAATATATACAATAAAAACATGAAAATGGAAACTAAAATGATCCCTGAATAACAAGTATTCTGGGTTTGTGTTTATCATCTGCCTTGGCATATATCCCGTTATCTTGAGAACTGGAACCTTGGAAAATTTTTAAAAAGTACTCTTTAAACCAGTCTGTGTAAAAGAACACACACACACACACACACACAAAGAAAAAAAAGATAGAACAGGTAAGTTCTTCCAAACAATATTATATCCTAAAAAGGCACACAAACAACCAACATAATTAATGACAAGGTAGCAATCCTTATGGCAGTCAACATTAGGCTGTGTCAAGAGCGCAGGCATTCTTCTTGATTTCTTACCCCCAAATTATTTTCAAAATCGTAAACAATTAACAGACTATACTTAAATGCCACAAAAAAATACATTTAAGAAATCCCTATGAGCAAACAGGTACTGCGGAATGAACAGCTAGCATCCACTCTGGACATCGTGAACAACTCTCACCACCTAGTCTTCAGATTACAATTAAAAAGTTGGCTTGTCATACTTTGTGATGAGAAAAAAGTAAAAGAGTTTGTAGAACAATGATAGGTGCATGGACTTCAATGACAGAAAAACAGTAGACAATCGGCATAACATTACTTAAATCTGAAAGGCAGAGTCAGAGAGAGTGACACAAAAGAGGCAGTTACAAGCCGGAATAGCTGAGGTGGTGTAGCACCAAACACGAGAATCCTGGTGATTCTAGGGTTCAAATCTCCGCCGGGCTGTTTTGGTACAGGGGGATTTTTCCCTGAGAGTTTACATTGGTTCCGACTCCATTTCCCAAATAGTCCTTCGAATGAGACAATAAACCGAGGTTCAATGTGTGAATGCACGCATAACATCTTGCACTCACGTAAAATCCCATCACCAACTTTTGGAAGAGAAGGCCAGTTTGGCCATTGGTATGGATGACACATTACACATGCATGCACCCTGCATGAGAAATTAAAAAGAATGAAGGAAGTAACGAAACTGAGTGAATGATATTAACTGGATGACACGGAAATGGCTGAATGAAACGCCTGGCAGGCAGCTCTTCAGTCGGCACTACCCAGGCAGGCAGCCTGTTGCGTACACGAGAATGTGGATTGTTGCACTTATAACCTTTGTCAAGGTGCTTTATAAAGTGCTGTTATTAGTAGCAGTAGTAGTAGCACAGAACGTCCCGAAGGTGGGGGTGCTGTTTGTTTTGAAGAGTCCCTGGGAAGACCACACAAAAAAATGGAACAAACAAAACACATGTGACATACTCTCATCCCACACTCACACAAACTTGCACACATACACAAAAAGAAAATACCTTTTATGTGCACTACTCAAAACTTTTAATTTTCTCTCCTTTTCTTTTCTTTTTTTTTTTTTCTTTTTCTTTTTCCTTTTGAATAAAGTGTATAAAAATAAACCGTGGTTATCCAACAAGAACAATTTGTTAACACAATTCAGTGTGGCTAACTACCCAATAATGTAAACATCTATTTCTGTCACAACCATTTATAAATCTTATTACTGGATCACTCGAAGATAAAATAAAACACTTCAATGATGAAAAAAAAATTTAAGTTTACTATTTAAATTCTTCAAACACACGAAATGGCAAACATAAGATAGATAAACAGATTTCTTCAAGCATGTTAAGATCTTTCCCCCTCTGGATGGTCCCTTGAAACATTTCGAGCTTAATACTAATTCCTTGTTCTTCATAATAATCATGAGCTTCATAACAACAACACTGATAATAAAAGACAATAAAGAAAATCATCATTGGATTTACACAACAGCACACATGATGTGGCGTTTTTACTTCAGTCCTTGCTCTCTTCAACACATGCTCACGTTCTCCCACTATCTCTTCATCATTCTCTGTCTTTCTATCCTCTCCTTTTCATTTTTTTTTTTTTTTTAAAATGACGCCGCTGATGGAAGGGGTGAAGGGGTGACAGCAATAATATAGCCCCTTCCGAGCCAACTGGGCTGTGAACAACATCGAGTGAATTGATGGTGAAAAGGTTAGGGTAGGGAAAGTGGGGGCAAATGGCGGTGGAAGGGAGTGGATGTCATACAATTCATGATGTTTACAGGACAGAAGAGATCAAATTCAAGATTGTTGGTTAGGTTAGTCTACAGGCTTAACTCACACACTCACTCTTTAATCAGAAGTAATGACTAAGTTTGAAGGGAACGATCCTCACAGGACAATGGGGAGACAGAGGCCTAACATTACATGGACACCATCAGAAAAAAAAAAAAAACATGTTAAGATAGTACTAAAAGAACAAGTAGGGTAACTCTTACTCCCTTGATGAAATGAATTATTTAAAGAACAAGTAGGGTAACTCTTGTTCCCTTGATGAAATGAATTATTTAAAGAACAAGTAGGGTAACTCTTGCTCCCTTGATGAAATGAATTATTTAAAGAACAAGTAGGGTAACTCTTGCTCCCTTGATGAAACGAATTATTTAAAGAACAAGTAGGGTAACTCTTGCTCCCTTGATGAAATGAATAGTCATAAATTATAACTCTAAACTGTTTTACTGTTCCCTGCCTAATTTCAGATTTCCTTCAATGTTAAGACAATCAGTGAAAATGCCAAATTTTATGTTCATTGTCAGTGGTGCAATGTCTGACTGTACATGCGCCATTCTGTCACTGAGCTTATTACAGGACATGTCACCAACTCACCTTGATGAAATTAAACAATGGAAAAGAGTTGCGTTATTAAAGAAACAGCTGACGCAAAAAGTAACACTGTTTTCACCATCACTCTTCATGACCAATCCATCCCCTCCACACACATTAAAATGGCGTTCATCAGTAGTTTCTTTGTTACTAAACATCAATCCATATTTCACATGCCTTTCATTAAAGTTTCACATCACTACAATTACATATACCACATGGCTTTCATTAAGTTTCATGTCATGTTCTTCTCATCACACACGGCTCAACAAATCAACAAGAGAGGAAAATGTGGGGGGGCAAATGTACAAATTGTCATGTAACTCTGTTCATCCAAGCTGAGAAATAATCTTCTCTAGTGAATTTAGACATGCTCTTCCTCACCCCACACTTCCTCTCCCATCCCTCTCTCTCTCTACCCCCCTCCCCTCCCTCTCTCTCTCTCACATAAATTTCTCTCTTTTTTTCCTTATTCCAGGAACAAAGTGATCATAAGGATGCAGCCACAGCCACAAAAACATGGACAAAGTGGCTGCTGTTTCAGCATTCATCAAGGAATTTCAATGGACAACGGATATCTGTAGGTCCATATCCCACTGAACAGAGACACCGATTGCATTATTTAACAAGCCTATCTGATCTTGGGTGGATATACACAAGCAAAGGGAGTTAAGCCACTAGCACATTTGCCCATTTGTCCACCAGAAGAGTGGAAAAAATCCTGCTCTACACTTTACCCCACAAACCTGTATATCCTCCGGCAGAGAAGCAGGTGTTTCATCGGTTAACGATTGTACATCAGATCAGTGTGAAAGGAACGGATGCAACCTCTGTACACTGGAGCTATCCACCACAGACATGAAAATTGTGTGTCCTCTCTGTTTTCATTCGTTTAACTGGTTTCCTTCGCCTTTCAGTCTAACAACATATAATAAAAGCAAATTATTGATTGATACCCTTGAACAAAGAATGCGAAATCTGACGAAATTCCTTTCAAACATTTTAGTGTTATCTTGTACACAACACACACACACACACGCGCGCACGCACACACACACACACCACGCACACACACACACACACACACACCACACACACACACACACACAAAGGGGATCAGATTCCATACCCTGTCCCGCAGTGCTTTGCCTCTGCGCAGGGTCAAACACAAGTTATAAATCAGTCATCTACAAAGCTGAATCAAGGATTTCAAAACAAGATTAAAACTGCGTTTGACACAGCACCGCAATGCGCAAGCCTCAAACGTGTATACACTGTCAAACACTGAAGTGCATTCAAGCACACACAGGCATACGCACAGGACAAGACTAATGTGTTAAATTTAAATAAATGAATACATGAACAAGTAATCACACAATAAATACAGAATCAGATGTTCTAAACAACACAGCAAACCTTAAGTGCATACACTGTCACACACTTAAATGGACTATGCACATACACTTGCACTTGTACAGGACTAGAATTGAATCTGAATGAATAAATTAACAAGTAAATATGCATATATACACAGAATCAGGATTCCTGAAACACAAACACACACACACACACACACACACACACACACACACACACACACACAAACACGTAAACATGGGCAGCATTGTTCTGTGGTAACACATTCTTACTGGAGTAGAGCAGCCCAAATTTCAGTCACACAGAGCACATCTTTTATGACAACAAAGTAATTCAACAGAATCTTCTTCAACATACATACACTATCCTCTCTCTTTCACACACACACACACACACACACACACACACACACACACACACACACACACACACACACGCACGCACACACACAAACACACATATATGCACAAATACATCTACAGCCAAAAAATGAAAGAGTAAATAAATGAAACTGTTGTAACTATCAACCAATAATCTACCTGAAAACCTAATCCACAGTTGACATTGTCTAATCATGGGAAAAGGCAACACTGAAACAACACTGGATTTGCATGACTGCTTTTGTTGAAAAAAAAAAAACAAAGAAAAAAAAAAGACATCACTCTATCATATACAGACAGACAACTAGAAGATAGAAACAAACCAATGGCAAATGTATATCCCCCGATTTTTTTTTTTTTCATCTAATTTCCGCATCCTGACAATCAGATACTCTTATGCAGTACTTAAACTCTTCTGACTTCACCAACACACATGTGCATGTGCGTGTGTGTGCCTACAGACTTGTGCATGCACTTGCACATGCATGCATGCAGACAGACACACACACACACACACACACACACACACACACACACACACTGTGGACACAAACAACAGAGATCAAAAAGTACTTTCAAAGTTGAAAGGTCCAGCCATATATATTGGATACAAACGATCTTTTGAAAAAAAAAAAAAAAGAACTGCACAACACAAATTAAACAGGAAAAGCTACAAGACAGTGGTTCTGAGCTACTAGAATGGTTGTGTGTGCTTCTCAGTACGTAAATTTGTGTGCGCATTAAAATGTTTGTCTTCATTTGTGAGTAATGTGCATGCATGTGAATGAATAGCTCTGTGTGTGTGTGTGTGTGTGTGTGTGTGTGTGTGCGTGTGTGTGTATGTGCATGCATGTCAATGAATATCTGTGTGTGTGTGTGTGTGTCTGTGCATGTTGGTGCGTGTATGCATACATGCATGCATGTATGCATATGTGTGTGTGTGTGTGTGTGTGTGTGTGTGTGTGTGTGTGTGAGTGCAATGCATTTGCGTGTGTGTGTGCGTGTGCGCGTCTGTGTCTGTTCATCTGTGTGTGCGTGTGTGCAAGTGTGCGTGCGCGTGTGTTTACATGATTGTGCACCGTGTTCCAAATAACAGTATCCAACCATTTTCAAAATCAATAACAAAGCTTCTGTACATGATGACACCCAGTATCAGGCATAGTATGGGGCCTGGTAGTTGAATCATGTGCTGGCGTATCAGAAAAAGCAACACTGACCATCACTGGAACAGCTGGCGTATCAGAAAAAGCAACACTGACCATCACTGGAACAACTCAGTGGCAGTGCACACACCTCTCCAGTGGGCTGCCTGTTGACAACCTGAAGCTAACTGCTCCACGTGGACTGCCACTGATGGGGGGGGGGGGGGGGGGGGGGGGGGGGGGGCGCTGTGATAGGGCAAACCTGATTGTTGATAAGTAAGGGGAAGCCCACATGAGCGGCGCAGGACGTAATGATAAAGAGAAGGCATAGAAGATGGAGCAAAAACAAAAAAAACAGCCTAACAAAACCATGAAATAAGTGTTAAAACATCAATGCTTTTTTTTTTTAATATACAATCATACATAAAAAAGGGCACACTAATCACTCGCTACCTGTACAAATATCATTATCATCATGACTGAAGATGTTTTTGAAGACTAAATTTTGTCAGCACTCTTGTGTAGGCAATCCTGCTTATGTTACATGTTTGTAAACATTCTTCTTTATTTGTGTATTTGTTCCAGTTGCGCTCTCTCTCTCTCTCTCTCTCTCTCTCTCTCTCTCTCTCTCTCTCTCTCTCTCTCCTGAATAAGGATCAACATACACAACAACTGACAAACAAACAAAAATTAATTTCCTTTTTAACCCACATTCTTTTAAGTTTGTTCTTCTGCTTCATATTAAAACTGCATCACTTGTCATTTAACATGCTTTGTGGTTTAAAACAAAAGATTATTTTGCAAAAAAGAGATGTAAGATTTCATCACAGTGATTCTATGTGAAGAATAACTGAAAACAGAACACAAATGAATAAAAATGATAGCTCTCTTACACATTAGCACTGACGGCAACTTAAACCGGGAGGGGAAAGCAGAGACTCTCTGAGGACTTCACATCAATTACAACACAAATTGTTTCATAAAGAACATATCAAAACATGTAAAATATGAGAAAAAAAATCAAGTAAAACATTGAAAACAATTGATAAATAAAGCATCCATTCATAGGTTACTTCATTGTGTATATACCTCTTGCGATCGTACCAAATTTCAAAACTACAACTTAATCAACATTATAGGTTTCTACATTCGTTTTGTACATTTACAGGGAGGCTAGGCTAGGGGTGAGGCCATACTTCAAAACAACTGAAAAAATAAATCAGAAATGAATAAAGCAATTTCCTTGATTTCAATAAATGTTTTGTCCATTGAGAGAAATACAACAGAATTTCCCCCAAATCCACAAGACTCCCTTTCAACGTAATATCCTAACAACAACAAAAACGTGGACTCTTTTTCCATATTGACCACACACAAAAATATCAAAGGATTAGTACCGCCCCTATCTCAATACCACACAGAGCCAGGGAATCTGCTGGGGTCTCTATGTTATACCAATCAGCAATTCAGAAAAGTTTTCATGAAATAAGAACAGGACAACCGAAAAATGAAAAAAATATATATATATATTGGGGCAAAATTGCTCTCCTTCTTTAAAGAAAAAAAGGATATGATGACCCATGTCATTTCCGCATCTGCGTAAGCTTAAAATGGGTTTGGTTTTCATTTCCAAGCAATGACATGAAAATCGTTGTGAATGCCCTCAATGAAATACAGATTATTCTAAAAAAAAGAAAATCTGACCCACTCAATAAAACATGGTGCAAAAGTATTTTGAAAAGGGGAAAGAATCCAGCCGTCATGGCACACACACATACACACATATACAAGCACACGAGCATACACACATACATATACATATGTAACTTCAGGAAGTAAAATTCCATCGGAAAAAAAACAATTTTGGGCCACAACTTAAAAAAAAACTATTTCTGCCCCATTGAAACAAAAGCATCAAATGCCAAACAATTGTACACTTTTTCTAATTAAATGCTATCTTTTACTTATTAAACAGATGAACAGCCTGAATGAACATATTATGTTGGTTGTTTTCTTGCCTGTATGAACATATTATGCTGATTGTTTCTGACTGTGCTTGTGATTGTTTTACGCAAACGTTAACAACTTCATTTCCAACTCGAATATGATTCCAGATCTGTCCTATTATTGTTTCCTTTGAAATTACCTAAAAAGACGTTAAACCAATTGCGTACTGGACCCTCTTGAAAGATTACTTAAAGCCTCTAGCAAAAAAAAAAAAAAAAATTCTGCCATCAATTCTAAACAAACTAACAACTTAATAATTAATGTATTTTTCACAGAACTGTTAAAACATCTTTACCACGTAAATTCTTGATTAACTTACTAAACAATATAGCACAGCGAAGTGCTTGGATTACATGAACTGAGAGAACACAAAAATGAAGAGGTGTCATTTTATATGTAACCGAGCAATCAAAACTGTCAATGCAGCGTTATCTTCCTTTGTGTTTGGTAACTTCTTCTCAATATCAGCCATGATCTAATCTACCAACCGATAACCTTACAGACAAAAATTCACAGTGCTTCATATGACCATACTTTTATTGCTCCAAATATGATATTGCTTTTTTGTAGTCCCAGTTCTTATAGAACAGGGAGTACTTTACAATGGGAACAAAGAAATACTGTCTGTGTGTCTGTCTGTCTGTGTGTCTGTCCATGGTCAAAATGTGTTCCACTCGCTCCAGACAAAACCTGTGGGTCGATCTTTCTGAAAATTTGTAGGTATGTTCATTATGGGTCACGGATGATGCCCAATGTTTTATTTTGCCAGAATAGCCGTTACTAACGGCTGTAACGGCCCAAAACGTTTTTTTTTTCTTTATGGAACATCTCAGAAAGTACTTGGCCGATTTATAAGCAGTTTGGATGATCTTGTGACAAATCGGAGCCTCTTTCCATATGTAAGTGATGTAATGCTGAAAATCGATTAAACGACCGTTAAAAACCATTATTTTGCCGTTAATATTTATATATAGGTGGACTTTAATGAAATTTGGTATATAGAAAGGTTATCACACACAAATGGCACTTCCATATAGTGTTTCAAAATTTGACTGTTAAAAACTGTTATTCTTAACTATTGTCAGATTTGGATGAAATTTAGTATGTACACAGGCTTTAGCCCAGTGAGGACTGAAATAGCAGTTTCAAAAGTGTACATCAGTTATATAACCATAAAAACCGTTGTTTTGCCATTATTTTATATATATTGGTGGATTTTAATGAAATTTGGTATATAGAAAGGTTATCACACTCAAATGGCACTTCCATATAGTGTTTCAAAATTTGACCATTAAAAACCGTTACTCTTGACATATTGTCCGATTTGGATGAAATCTTTTCATAGTAAACATACTCTTGACATGTACACACATATTCAAGATAAACTGGGAGTATGTTTATATGCTTTGCATCTTGTTTCCTTTTTCTTTTTTCTCTTTTTTTTTTTTTTTTTTGGCTTTAACACAAATTATTGGCCACATTCTTCATTTCTACTGTTCTCACTGGCCATGACCCCATAATGGGAATAACTATACCTGTGAATACTTTCAAACCCTGGAAAAGAGGTCAGTCGACATGACAAGCTTTCTAAACTTAACAACAAATGGGACATTTGGGAGGAAATTGACAACAGCAAACACTACTGACTCAACGCACATAAAAACAAGTCACGTGCCTCACATCTAAAAAAAAATTAGCACAAGCAAAAACTCTGACATACACAAGCTGTCATCCATCAGTTCTGTATGCAACCTGAATTCCCATGTCACAAAAAAAATACACCTTATCCCCTCCCCAATTAAGCCTTCTTTTTGTCCCTCTCCTGACTGAAAAATGAAGTCAAAACACTGTAAATGAGGTCCTGCAAAAGCCACTACAGCAAGCCAAATTAAAAACAAAACAACAAAAAGACACACATTTACAGAATTAGTGGGGAAAGTATGAGGCTGAAAGCCCCAACCCCACCAAAAGAAAAAGAGGAAGTAAGATGCCATATTTCATTTACTACAAAGCCAAGTTTTAGTCACCAAAGTAGCTGTTAGCATTCTAAAAAAGCAAATGACTTGCTTTATGTCATGAAAGGACCAGTTCTTGCCATTAAAAAAAAAGTCCAAACAAAAAAGTAATTTGAACTTGAATCAAGGGCATATTAAGATAGAAGATATGAGCAATTTTCACACAGCATTTTTACTCAGCATAATTCTTTCATGAATGTTCATTTTCAGACAGCAACTTTGCACTAAATTACACTTTATTCTATCCAGTGCATAAATGTTCATAGTACACTGTGACTGTGCAGAGCTGTAGTTCCCAACTGAAGTCACAGCTGTTTAATCTTCAAAATTATCACAAAGAATGGATATGAAAGTGAACACATCGGAGTAAGTCCTAATTTATCTGGATTTATTATATCACAGCAAGAACTGGCATACCATCTGTGCCAGTCTTCATCTGAGAGCTTGAAGAGAAAGAGCTAAGTAACAGAGCTCCAAGAGAAGAAGAGAAGTAACATGCAGATGATGAGACTAGCAGAATGAATGACTGCATGTGTGTGAGAATGAGTTTGAGAGTGTAATTATCAGCGTGTGCATGTGTATATTGGTAGATACAATATGGAAGTTACATGACTTACAAGTGCAGGGATGGTTACCCAAATATCAGTCAACCACTGTATGCCATTCACCCTGTATGGTATGCCAGTATGGCTTCCCTGTACCCTCACACTCATTAAACTCTTGCATTCGATGGAAGGAACTTAAACTTAACTATGGGAGAATTCTCCTCATTTCAAGATGGTGAAAATGTCTGAGATCATGGGAAACTCAAAAATGAAAAGGCCTTATGTATAAAACTTTTTGTGAAACAGTGGTTGTAGAGGCATTAAGAAAAACCTGAACGTTGTCTTATTTCATGGCTGATGAGTGGGTGTGAAAAAATGTTTCAAACAGTTCCATGTATTCTCTTTTGTACCTTCTACATGTGTCAGCAAGAGAAAGATGAAGAACGAAAGAGAAACTGTTACCCTTGCATATTTTGCTTCCATATTACCACTGTAAAGAAATCGCATGGCCCCCTAAATTGCGCATGAACATATTCCACACACAGTAGCTGTTCAAGAGATGGTTAGGGCTGTGTTCCACGGTTGTGTAATGGCAGGTGACATAGTAGTACAAAATACTGGTATGAACACAGAACATCAGTGCCATCCCAACACCCTGAATGATCTTTCAAAATAAACACGATTTCGTAACTCAAATTTGAAAACAAATCCCAACACACAAATGTTTAAACATAGACACTGAGACAAAGCCACCAACGTAATTCCATGTGAATGCCACAACTGAGAAAACAGTGTGAAATGAACTGCACTGGAAACTAAATTCTTATTGTACAGCAGTGATACAAACCTTTTAACGTCTATAAAGGAAAGCTACCACATAAATATTCACATTCAAGGTCTATGTTTTCATTTCCAGTTAATCAATTGTTTTCTCCAAACAAAACAACTGTGTTAAGACAGAGTAAATGTAGAAGTCCTTGCCATTTAAGATGATTTCACGTGATAATATGTTAATATGGCAATACGAAAACTCTTAATCACATTCTTCAATTTCTTGTTGAATATGTTGATGAAGAAGATTCATTTCTTTTCCAATTATTATCCACTTATCCCAGCTGGTTATGCACATCAGCTTCACACAGGTACTAATACATGGACCTGCAATAGCATTATTTTATTTAAAATTATAGCATCTAGCTCACACCTATGGTCAACTGATGATATGAAGTATGTAGTTGTACTTGATTCTTCATTCTTCTTTGAAGCTGAAAAATCAATTACTGACATGATCAGCCTTTTTTTTGAAATGCTGAAAATGTGCCTTCATTGTAGGAGGTACAAAATCTTGAATTAATTGATATTTCCTTTTAGATTTTGTGTTCCCTAATCAAGACAAATGCAGCTGTCATGGAAAGCAAAGGGAGATAATTGGCACCAAGGAATGAGTTGAATCGCAGCATTCTGTGCACATGTGTGTGTGTGTGTGTGTGTGTGTGTGTATGTGTAAGAGAGAGAGAGAGAGGAGGGAGGAAGTGTGTGTTGAAGTAGACATACTTGTGTGTGAGTGTGTATGCGTGTGAACGTGTGTGTGTACATGAACAAATTTGACTTCTCAAATGAAAGCAGCCCAGAATACAGCAAACTTGAAATGCATATTGAAGAGAAAGCTTCACACTTTGATATTCTGTACACCCAAGTTGTAAATACCAATGCTGCGACGTAGTAGCGTTGTCAAAGTCTTCAGCCGACTTTCCAGCATGTCCGCAGCTTGCGGTGACAGCCCGCAACAGAAGGAGACATCTAGGTGGCGCAACCGTTTGCAGTTATCACCGATGTGGATGAAGGTGGTGTCGGTGAGACGGTCACAGTTAGACACATCGAGATAGGTCAAGCGCTGGCATCGAGAGGTCACCGCGTCGATGGAAGCATCTGTGATGCGAGCACATGTTGAAGCTGTGGACAGATCATGGGGAATGTGATGAAAAAGAAATAAAACTAAAATAAGATATCATGGAGGAAGAGAGATGTGTGTGTTGTGGGCAGATGGAGATAAAAGGAGAGTGATAGTGGAGGATGGTGTGACAAACTGTGTAGCATTAGTCATGCAGACTTTCTCATCAATGCAGTGCAAAGCTAATTTCCCCCTGTCCTTTAACACATTCTTTCTTCTCCTTCTTCAATCATCTACTCATCCTGATTCTATTCAAACCATCCCCCCATCTTAGTTCTGTACACTCACTCCCAACTTCCACACTCTACACTCTCTCCCATCCCTTGCCTCAATTTTATCTTTTTACCACAAGAGGTCCTTATGAAAAGATTTCCCGCCAAATCTCTCCTCCAAGAACATTTTTCTCCTGTTTGCTTATCACATTCTTTCTATAAATACACATGGGTTCATAACATATCTCAAGCATTTGAAAGACTTTAAGAGCTAATGATATTCATCAAATCTGAATGAAAAACTGTCCATCAGTATCAGCAGGAATATTTGTTTTTCAACCGAGCAGTTTTACTCAGTTGATGGCCTGCATACATCACCATGAAACTGCCTGAATTAGGCGTCAGACACACCCACGTGCACAATTCCACATACCTCGATACTTCACTGATCTGTCTCTACTTCCCATTTCTACGCAGTTTCTCTGAATCTCCGTCATTTCATGACCTACCTGGAGCTCCTCCAGACTGGGGTTGTTGGTGGCAATGTCCACCAGCCCCGCCCCCGTCAGCCCATACACGCAGTTCAGTTTCAACACCCGCAGCCCGCAGAACCGGATGGATCCGCACAGGCCCAGGTCTGTAAGCTGTTGACATGACGACAGGTCCAGACACTGAAGCCCCACCAGGGCGCTCAGCTTTTCAGGAATCACCGTCTGCTCCAGCTCCGCCATCATCTTCTTCAGGGCTGCCTCTCTCTTTTCCCTCAGCTCCCCAGTGGGTTTGCGGAAGATGACGGGCACATGAGATTTACGGCTGCAGCTGCATTCACCGTCCATGACGGAGGTGATGGGGTCATGGATGGGGCAGAAACCTTCCACCTTGAGACCTAGCAGACCCAAGTCTGTCAGCGCTTTGCACCATGCCAGTCTTAGGAAGCGCAGTGCGTGCAGTGAACTGGAGATCATGTGCAGAGCAACGTCCTGCACAGTCGAGTCTGAGGTTGTACATTTCCAATAAGATTAAACATGGTGGTATGTGAACAATAAAGTTGTGCATACTCATTCAGCCACCACACACACACACACACACACACACACACACACACAGAGTGAGACACACATACAAACACACACACACAAACACATTCACAATACACAGTAAGTATTCACTCTCTCTCTCACACACACACACATGTACACATACACACGCACACATGCATGCACACATACATGCACACACACATGCACATGCATGCACACACACATGCGCACACACACACATGTGCACACACAGACACACACACACTCACAACACCACTCACACACACACACTCACACACACACACACACACACACATACACAAACACACACATACAGAAAAAACACACACATACAGAAAAAACACACACAGAGAGACATACAACCACACACATACACACAGAGGCTCCCAAAACAACTCTGTAGACCTGCAGGAGGAAGCAGGAGCCGAGGTCCAGGTGCTGGAGATGCGGCAGACACTGTGTCAGCTGCACCACCAGGGGCGTATCCAGCTTGCTGCAGCATGAGGCGTTCAGGTGAGTCAGCTGACTCATCTGCTTGCCCTCGCACAACCCCCGCTGTAGACCACTACTGGTCGCCTACCACCACAGTAACCAAGCAAAAAAATCATATCAGTATCAACAGTAATAATACATTATGGTGGGTCCTCTCAGTAATGATCTCCATGCATCCCTTAAAAACAGAAAAAAGTTCTGGAGTCTTTAATCGGGTGGGGGGGGGGGGGGGGGGGGGGGGGGGGTAAATCGAGCATATACAACCTACATGTTTCAGAAAAAATAATGACTTTCAAGGAACAGATTCTTTACTCTGAGTATCTTTATGACAAAACTTTACTTCAGGGCCTGTATTTCTTTTTAATACAGTTCTTTCTATTCAGCAGATGTTTATCAGCCGATGTTTTTTTATACTACCAAACCATAATTTTTACTATTCAGCCACTTTTAACTCCATCCCTCATCTTATGGCAACTGGGCC
>CM065730.1:52875140-52890140 GCA_033310375.1 Conus canariensis
TTTGGTAACTAGTCCAAATCATGTACTTCACAACATATGAATAGGTCTCTACTTCACTCAAAGGATCTTGATTGTTATTTCAAATAACAAGCCAGAATGGCACTTGCATTTCAATGGGGTCATTTCAAACTATTTTTTAATCAAGACAACCAATACTTCTTGATCTAAAACCAAAAAAGTTCTTTTCAGTGATTCTGGATCTGGATCTGGCTGTATATGTCGCTGAACCAACTTGATTATATTGCAACGGAAAACAGGGAGAGCGTCAAAAAAAAAAAAAAAAAAAAAAAAAAAAATTCTTTTAAGGGGACTAGCTAGGTGTGGAGCTGCTGGATCGCTCCTACTTTTCGCATTGCACATACGGGCAAGCCTGTACATTACCGGCCCTGGCCCTACAGAAGGTAGTACCAAGCCCACAAAAAAAGGACCCCAAGACCCCAGTGATTATACCAATCATTTCTGTAGCTTCATTTACAGCTCCCTGATAACTTGTATCACAGGAGAGCCCTGTATCGAAGGCTGCACCAAATCCTTTTCTTCCATAAACACATTATTATTTACACAATTAGTCTCTCTCTCTCCTGAACCATGGTATAATATACAAATTCAGGGTTATTTTTTCCTAAGTGCATTACTTTTTGTTTTGACATTCTGATATATGTTTAGTAACAACTTACTTGTCCAATCCAGCAAATGATTTTTGCTTGATAACGTCATGACCATTGTTAACTGAAATTGTAGATTTTGGTTTCAGCCTCTTAGAAAAAACATTAAAAAAATTTCATTTGAACTGTAAATACAGGACAACAGCAAAGTATATTTTCACAAAAAATTTCAGTAATATTAATGATAAATATGGTGAATAGGATTACATCCAGTACACTACATCTAAGTATACAACAACACATGCTTCTTCCAAATATTCAATCCACTCTCACTATCAAGTATCATACTTCCTAGTTAGAAAATCCTTCAACCATTTGTATCTTGTCATGATCACCATACATCACATAGCAGTCTTTGATGAGGAACGCTACTGAAAGCTTTCCAAAATCCAAATAAACCACATCACTAAAATAAAAAATCCCTTCTCCATAAAACCTGTAAGCCCTTCCATCATGTACAGAAGTTGCGCGGCATGAACATCACTTTCTAACCCCATTTCACATGTGGAATACAAATGAGTCATATGACTGACTAGAACATCTGTTGGGAGTCCCAAACTTAACACAAAAATGTCTCTGAAATCAGATACACCCTGCAGTTGTCATACCTACTGGATCTGATGTACATGCTCCCATCTCACTTCACTCTGTTGCCAGTCTAAATCTGTATTTTCATCTGAGTTATTTAACAAAGTTGGGGTATAAACTGCCAGCTGTGCACAAAATTCTTTTCATACTTTCTGCATTTTGGTGGAATTTTTACAAGATCTACACAGAGGGGGGAGGGGGGGCTAGGACTTTGTCATTTCGAATATGGGACCAAAACGTTATTTGCATAATCTAAATGGAGGTCTTATCAACGATCTAAACATACAATAATCACCCTATCCAGTTAGATTACAATACCCCGGGTACGCGTTTGGTCGTATGCCAGCAGAACAAGGCTGGGTGGCGCGATGAGAATCGCATGTACATGTATCTCATGTTACGTAGCCCTTTTTGTTATGGTTGGAGATCCTTAAAGCCAATCTTTTACCTCTGTTGGCAAGCGAGACGCCATTGCCGCTGAATTTTGTCACTGCATGCCGGTGACAAGAATCTGATGTGATGATGGGTTATATCCGGATAAATGACGATGACTTTTCAAAAGCGATGTCGACCCGCTATGAGCGTCCTTCGCAGCTGGATCAGTTTGTTTGGCTGGATCATGTGACCATGATTTAATGGTTTCGGTTTACTGACTTTAATGTTTGAGATCGCCAAGTTTAGCAGACGATATTTTCCCCATCAATCCCTGTCAACTCGCCATCAACAAACTAGATTCCTTCAAACAAAGTGCGATTAACATCAAAACAATTAAATCATTCGTTCAAGCTCACGAGTTGAGCGTAATCAACAATGATTCATCAAAAATGGGCCGAAGAAAACACACAACTTATGAAATCACAGGAGGTCAAAGGTTGTGCACAGGAAAAGCAGCATGGCGTCGACAATAGCAATTCCGAAGAGGATCCCTCTTCTCTTGGTTGCAGACAATGTTTTATTGCCTGGATCCTCCATGCGTATTCCAGTGAAAAGCTTTAAAAAGTAGGTATTTATTTATTAGCTGATGTCTTGAATGCGTAGTGTTTGCAGACACTGCCACTGTATGGAATTTTGATGTGAAGTACCTAACCACCAATTGAAGTTGAAACGACGAAGTGTCACATCACTCGTGAAATCTGTGTCGATCAGGTATGCTACTTACTGATAACGGACAGGATGAGAGCAAACGAGCAGGCGACTTTAGAAGGACTGCATGACCTTAAACTAAACAAACTAGATCTAGTTGCAAAGCGAGAGGACTGCAGGCGGAAATCTAAACAAATCTTAAATAAATGTTAGCGAACCGCCCAGAGAACGTGGACAAACGAGTCACAAGACGAAACACAACGCGTTTCGACCTCTTAGGTCTTCATCAGGTGAGACATTAACGAATAAAACAATGAAAATTCACTTAGCTTTGATCGCTTCAGATCACTTCGCAGGGTTCAGCGCAAGGAAGAAGGCGTTCTTCCTTGCGCTGAACCCTGCGAAGTGATCTGAAGCGATCAAAGCTAAGTGAATTTTCATTGTTTTATTCGTTAATGTCTCACCTGATGAAGACCTAAGAGGTCGAAACGCGTTGTGTTTCGTCTTGTGACTCGTTTGTCCACATTCTCTGGGCGGTTCGCTAACATTTATTTAAGATTTGTTTAAACAAACTAGTTTCAGTGGAATACAATCGGGAAGGACTCAAGTTAGCACATTTGATCTAGCAATTTTACTCAGAAAAGTTCAGTTGTCTTTGGATGTCCTATTAACTTAATTAAGCCTTTGGCTTTCAAATGTCCCAGTCCAAGTTGGTAAATTAAGTATATATGCTGAAATTGTGCACATTTGTCAGAAGTTTTTTAAAAATGAAATAAATAAATGAATACTATGAACATTATGTCTATCTTAACATTCAAAAATAATTCGGTCCTTATTTTTTTTCCAGTTCAAGGAGGTTTTTGAAAGTGTTAGTTTTGCTTAGCATGTTGGCACTTTTAATATGTGTGGATGGTGCATTCCAGTAAGGTATAACTCTCACTAAAACATTTTTTTTTTTTTTTTTTACAAATATCAGTACTTGAACAGTTGATAAAAAGTTTGTCAGTGGCATTCCTGTAAACAAGTGGGATAACTTTTGCTCCCATAAGAAAACCTAACACAGAGTAACTTTTATTCAAGACTGGCACAGCCTTTTAAACTTGAATAAAGTCAGACAAATACATCTAGACGAACAATCTAATAGTGGGGGGAAAACAAGTGCAGGCCAACAACTCAGTTGTCTTCATAGTAATGACTTGGCAAAGATTTGGAATTAAGGACGGGGGGGGGGGGAGGGGGAAGAAGTTTGAAGATGGAGAAACTGGGAACATGAAATTAAGAAAATATATTACAGATATGAAAACTCTTCACTAGCTGCATAAGGGAACCATAGTAATCCCTTTTGAAGGCAGATATATTTGTATTGCCTGTTCCGAGGCCTTTCGTCCGCTGGATCAGAACTCATCAGGGAGACACGGCTGGTTGTGTCTGCGCTCCTGGCGTCAAATAGAGGCACATCACAGTCCATAACACCGTGGTGTCCTCACCACCAAGGGTGCAAAAAATAATCCAATAGCACCAAGGTTTTCGTATGGGAGCAAAAGTTACCCCACTTGTTTACTGTTTACTGTTCCCTGCCTCATTTCATTTCCAATTTAGTGGCATTCCTGTTTATGTCAGAAAAGGATTTTATGAAAAGTTTTTTTCTGGTTCCAAGTTGTCATGTTTACCTACTTTAAATATGTCAGCTTTAATTATTTGGCATTTTCATTATGGTAAGTCAAGTATTTTCAGTTTTTCTTAATGAATTCTATTCTACATCCTAATATACTACTAAATTACTATCAGTATCAGTAAGCTCTGTTGCCCTTCTCTGAACTTTGTATTATTAACCACAGTTACTTTTTATATAATCGTATTCTCTAAACAGAGGATCATCGCAATCACATTCCCTAAACTAACCAAACTGATTTAGTACAGACACAGGGCATAATTGGAGAGTGGTTCCATAATTTAGTTTGAGTTCATTAGGCCTGCCTTTTATCTGCCACATTTTTTCAGTAAATTCCTGGAATGCATCATAACCGATGCATTTGAAGATGATGTCATTACAGTCAGTATTGGAGGAAGAACCAGATGCAGATGAGGGTTTGGCCCAGCAGGCTGTGAACAAGAACTTACCAAGCTTGTTATAACACCATCACTATCGCATTAACCATCCATGGGCAGAAGCTAGGAACTATTTGACAGCTTACTTGCCATATACCAGTAGTCAATCATTAAGTCAATTGTGGGAGATTCTTTGCAGAAATCTGCTGAAGGGCTGCAAAGGTAACATCAGTTCTGTTCAGACTTACACTTATCTGGAAGGGCAATAACATCTCCATGAAAGCAGTCATGCTCCAGCATGCACTGGCACATCCCAGTCTACCTGTATTATGCATGTGAGACTTGGAATGTCACAGTGGATCTGCACAGAAGAATCTGCACCATGGTTAGGAAGTGTGTTTGCTGTATACTAGACACATATATACTGATCATTCATATCGTCAATGAACCATGCAAAACCATCAGGCAGGAAAACGGAAGATGTGAAGATATGCTGACAGCAGTTAAGAAAAGAAAACAATGTTGGTATGGTCACATCATAAGATAAACGGCCTTGCAAAAACAGTCTTCCAGGGAACTGTTGAAGCAGGAAGACGGAGGGGAATACAGGTATCAAACCAAACAAACAAATGTGCAACAGGATCACATTTCACTGTGCACTGAAATAAATGACCACACCGTAATCAACACATGCACGCACCCCCCTCCCCTCCCCCAAACACACACACATGTGTGTGTGTGTGTGTATAGATATATACATATAGTGTGTTACGTTTCTGTTTGACACTTCTCTCTCTCTCTCTCTCTCTCTCTCTCTCTCTCTCTCTCTCTCTCTTCTTCTCTCTCTTCTTTTCATTTTTGTTGTTGTTGTTAGGATGAATGGGGAACTCAAAAAAATGTTTCTGTGCACTGAAGTAAATAACTACAGCCTAAGCCCGCTTTCTTTTACCTCATAACTGTCATAAAATAGCGCTTGAGCATGTATCTTCTATCTTATACTGCATCCTCGCATAACCTGTTGTATAGGGATCATGGCTTAAATGTCTTTTCCTGAGCTGTATTATTCCTCCTCCTGTGCGCTTAAATTGCTCATGATCACCATTTCTTGTTGTCATCATTATAATTATCGTCATCATGTTTGTTCATTATGTAATGAATACAGTTAATTCTATTTGATTGGTACCAACATGTTTGTCATAATCATCATGTTGAAACTGATGATCAAAATAACTATGAATTATCATAAGTGCTTGCAGTTACACTTCCATAACTTATAAGTAAGATAATGGAATATGTTGGGTTTTTTTTTTTGATTGAGCTCTGTAAGTTGCTATTCAAAAAAAAAAAAAAAAATTGCTGATATGGCCTTTTAACCCAGAGCAGCCTATTGTACTAAACCTCTTGCACTTAGATCAATATATTTTTTATTCATTGTGACTGTTGTTGTTTTTTACCCTGGGGTTGAAAAAGGAATGGGAATGCGTGGCACTGTCACTACAGCCTAGTTTATCCACCTTAAAGAGATGTCAGTGGTGTAGCTAGTGTATCTTGTCATGAATTGATTTTGTCATTTCTTGATCACGTTTGTCTATGTGGTTGGTTGCTTTTTCAGTCTGAAATACACCCTCGACCACCATCACCCAATGTTGAATGCGGTACGCCCCACCCCCCCTTCACACCCCACCTTCACACCCCACCTTCACACCCCACCCCCCTGTGCTTAGGGCTTGCCTTTTCCTGGTGTGCATGACTGACGTGCCATATGTCGGATACATGCTGCAGAGAATACTGCTATTGCTTTGTCACCTGCACCAGTGACATTGGCACTTACCAGAAGGATCTTTTGCAGACTAGAGGCCTGGGAGAAGGAGTGGGACATGCAGTTTCACCTGTACTAGTACGTCCAACACCCCTGTCTGGGAGCTGGAAGCTGTTAAGTGCAGAATCAAGCATGGGTCCTCCATGAAGTATCTTTGGGTCACTAAACAGTCCCACCTCTCCTGGGAGGTTCGTATTGACAACACCTGTGGCAAAGAAAACAGAATGCTGGGGTTCTGTGCAGCACCATTAAGACCGAAGAACTGGCATACAAGGCCTTAGACCATCTCGTTGCTGAATCTGCCAACATGTTTGGGACTCCTGTACCATGATAGACTTATCCCCAGTATCAAGAAAGTCCGATGAAGAGGAGAAAGATATGTTCTAAACAGAAACAGGAATACCACGTGTGTCAACAACACGCTTCAGCAGTCACTTCATGAATGACAGGGGGATGGGAGAAGTGTGTGTGGTGGGGGGTGGGGTGGGGGTGGCTGAAGATTCACTCTGCCTTATAAAATCTGTTACGGACTGACATATGTAGGGACTGATGACCTGAGGACCGTCAAGTGTTGGAAGAAGCGACTACAACCAGCACTACCATCACACTTTCTGCTGCACTGATTGCCACAGAAATCTTTCTTCCCTAGAACCGCCCAAGACTAGAACATCCTGCCCCAGAAACTGTTACCCCCAACCCCTCCCCGTTTTGTCAATACTTTCAGCTTGAGAATGTAGATACAAGCATTTGAAAAAAAAAAAAAAAAAGTCAACTCAACTCAGCTCATCTTTTTTTCCCATTGCTGCACAAATTCTGAACTTCTACATGTCGGTAATTGTTGACAATGACAGTGAAGCATTAGAAGAAGAAAAGAAGATAGTTAAGTATTTTCTCCACTTTCTTCTTTTCCTCCTCCTCTATTTACTTTTGATGGCTATGTTCCTGTCATGAATGAAATGTATACTGTAGCTGTGGAATCCATGGTATGACTTGCAGCATGAACATGGTGAAGAGTCGTCTGATGGGCCGGAACACTTTGAGCAGTACAGTGATTGGAGTGATACCCAACCAGCATCATGAGGTCAGTACTGACCAAGTCAGACATCAACAAATTTTACATTGACTAAAGAGAGGAGGGGGAAAGGATGGGGCTTCAGAAGTTAGCAATACACAGAGTAGTTTAGAGTGCAAAAAAAAAAAAAAAAGTCGATGAATGGAAAAGGTGAAAAGAAAAATTAACTTTTCCCCTGTATTCTCATTCCTGCTACTCCTTTTCCTCCCAACTGTAGGTTGTATCGTAAAGATGAATTATCATGATTATATATGAATTATTAAGGGACAGCACTATAACTGTCAGTGTAATTTACATACTGGAGAAGAATTTTGAATGGCTGTAGATATATAAAGCAAATAAGCAGCATAAACTCTTTCATATAGTTTTGTAACCAGTCCGTGATTAAAAAATCTAAAATCATAACCAAAATGTTTAGGTGCTTTGTTTGTTTGGTGGTGGTGGTGGTTTTGTTTTGTTGTGTTTTGTTTTTGATTGAGGGGCATTTTGCTGTAGTTTTGAAGAACATTGCAATTTGTGCATTGAGTTTGTGCTCCGGAATGTAGAACACATTTTGTTTTCTATGTACAAAATAGAATATCCTGCCATGACTGTTCAGAAGCTATTGCTGAAAGTCCACTGATTGGACGAACATTGACATCTAGGTTTGTCAAAAAATATACCCCAAAGTCACAGAGTAAAGTAGTTATCAAGAACTATTTAAAGAAGTATGTCATGCAAAAAGGGAAAAATATTACCATTGTTCACCCTCATAATAAGACCACACCAAAATGTCATTGAGGATATAAATCAAATGCAAGTGGACTGTTAACAAAATCAGTAAATAACCAGTATTGTTTTACCCAAAATGGCCATCCTGCCATTTGATTTTATGGGGTAGATCCATGCTAACATTCAATACTGAAACTAACAGCAAGTATTTCTGTTGATTCCATGAGCAGTTGGATGAACGACACATGTGACAGTTGAGTTCTGCTTTGCCAGATTTAAGTGGAAATCTCATTAGTTTGTAAATATTAATATGTAACTGATGTATCACAACATTTGGATATGACTGTATGCAAGTGCACTGAGCTGGACTATACTGCATGCACTGAACTGATGTGCACATTGGATGTTTGGCGCTTTGAGCTTTGACTGACATGGACACTGACTTATGATGCAGAAGTTGAGGTAGACACATAGTGCTGAAAATGATTTTTTTTTTTCCCCATGCACAGAGCATTTCAGAACGTAAGATGCTGTGGTCAGTATCCAAGAAAAAAAAAATTGCTTTGCACTGTAGCTGTCCAGAAAGTACAGTAGAAGGAAAATGTGGTCATGTCTCCTTAAAATGAATGTGTTGACAAGGACGAAGATCTGTCCAACATCCACACGATCGGCACAGCAGCAGTAGTGGTGCAGATAACGGGGACGAACTGGCCGCGACCTGCCTACACCCTGCTAGTCACCGGCATCTGCCGCTTCCGACTGGAAACCCTGCTGCAAGAAAACCCGTACCCTGTTGCCATGGTCACCCAGCTGGACAAACTGCCTGGTGACGAGTCAGGTGGGAAGGAAAAGGGAGAATTTTTTTTTTTTTACTAAAGATCAGTCACATTGTTTTTATTCCTGTTGTGCTTTGTGGGTTGACCTGGGATTGGAAAAGAAGTTGTCTTTATTTGTGCAAAGTCTTTTTTTTTATTTTATGATCAGCGAACTTGGCTAAAGAGCTCTAGCGGTGATGATATTGTCTTGTTTTATTTTAATGGTGCACCTTGTAAACTTTTTCCAAACTTTGTTTTACATTCCTAGAATCCGCCTGAATTTCAATGGCAACATGGTGAGATAGACTTTTGCCTTCAGATTTGATCTGAATCGAGAATGAAGTACAATAGAATGAGGTTTCCTTTTTTTGTTGCTTTAAACTGCTTCAGTTCGTTTATTAAAGGTTACATTGTTTGAATGTTCTCAGGTAACTGACCTCGAATTCCTTGTTGATTTCAAACTTTTTATGTGTAGATGAAGGATGACCACTTCTGTGAAATGTTGATTTAATCACCTGTACGACTTTCTGTTATTACGATAGTTATTAATCTACTGTTGATGTTCTCATGGTTTCTTTTTGTCCTTACAGTTAGAGAATATACACAGAATGCAGTCAGCACATAGAACATCCATTAAAGAACTTGGGGGGGGGGGGGGGGGGGGGAGTAGATTGGTATGTGTATCAGTTTCTGATAAATATGACAGACAATACTGGCACAAAGAAGCATGTTTCCCAAGACAACTTTCTTTTGCCATAGCAACTGGAGGACCGTATGAGCAGATGTCAAGAACCCTTAAACATTGACTCCAGTAATAATGACAACTAACATTTTCCCCATCTTCTTTAGTGTAGTTTAGTAAGCAATCACACACATGTATGGGTATTCAACTTCTTGTTGTATGTTGTTGTTTGGTGGTGCCGTGGAAGTTTCAGTTGTCGGGTACAACTTCATTAGCTTTTTAATATTGTTGCCACATACATTGGGGGCCATGGTGGAATGCTGTCTGAAGTAGTGGGTCACCAAATAAAGAAGATGAAAGACAAACAGTGAAAACAGAAAACTAGAGCTGGTATATTGTAGTACTACTGATGCGAGCTGGGATCTGAAAGGTCAGCATAGTCACTGCTTCATTTAGACAGTGTTGTCATGGTTCCACCATAGCTACTGACCTCAGTTCAGGTTTAATTGTTATTTGTATGGGTTTTTTTTTCCCAAACACACATTTTGTTTCCTTTATTAGTTGAGACAAAGGTATAACTTTGTTTTTGTTGTTTTTGTTATTGTTGTTGGTTTCTAAACAGTTAGAAATCCTTGAAAGGTGGCAGCTATGTTACCAGTCTGGCAAAATGTATCCTCAAACAGAATACTTTTAGTCAAAATAATGTCAAACATTGCTCACAGATTTTTTTTTCGTATTCAGCCCAAATATCATTTTTATTGATTGTTGAACTGTCTTCAGACAAAAACAGATGTTTTTTATGACATGGCTGAAATTTGAATTTTAAATGTTTTCATTAATATGTTTAGACAACAATTGTCATTTGAAGACAAGGAAACTTGTGACAGATGTTTCATGTTGTAAGTCGAGCTTATTCTTTCACTGCACAAGTACCTAGTTTTTCTTTCTGGGTGTGTGGTTCAAAATCCTAAATTAGACCAAAGATATAAAAAAATTTTTTTACCCCATTCTTTGAAAAATGATTTTGTCATTGTGCATTCTTATGTGCATGTGATGCTCCCTGATTTGTATTCTCAAACAGTTTTGGCTTGCAGCTCAATGTAGCATCCTTTGACACTTTCTTTCTGGTTGAATTATATGTCTATTTATTTAGGAGTGATTTTCTTTCCTTTTCTGTTTCTTGGGTGGTGTTTTTTGTTTTTTGTTTTGTTGTTGTTGTTGTTTTGGTGCTAGGGACTATGGTTCTGCAGAAAGTTGGTTATCAGTATTGATGTTTCAGATGAGCTGGAGAACTCGGAACTGTCAGCCTTGGCTGAAAATTTCCGGGACCAGGCTGCCAAACTGTTGGACATGCTGGACACCTCCATTCCTGTGGTGTCAAGACTCAAGGTGAGCTGCAGGTGCAAGACTCAAGGTGAGCTGCAGGTGTTGGTGTTGTCAGCCCTGGGCTGCAGGTGAACTGTGTGAACAGCATGTACATGCACTGTAATTGCCACCAAACTTCCCTTTGGCAGCGACAGTTGATGTCCACAGTGAATGATTTGAGGTCTGTGTGGTGGTCTGATCAGTCAGTTACCAAGCGGAATGCTAAATGAGAAAAAAAGTCATCCTTAAAAGTCGGACTTAGTAAAAGTTCACAAGAAAGCAGCATTAGAATGCATCTTTTAAGTAAAAGTTCACAAGAAAGCAGCATTAGAATGCATCTTTTAAGTAAAAGTTCACAAGAAAGCAGCATTAGAATGCATCTTTTAATGTTTGAATGCTGATCACAGCTGAAGGGAGATCTAAGAGTAAAAATAAATGCTTCAGATGGTTTCTCAGCATAAAACAAAGAGAATATAAGATTTATGATTATCACAGTGTCAGGCGCCAAATGTGTACGTAACACTGCGCAATAACTGGCCGCACACACGCTTTCAGAAAAAGCTGGATTACAGGCTAAAGTATCATACACCAAGTGGTGAAAAGGGGTAGGGAGAGGGAGATGTGTCCATTGGAGGAATGGGTTGGGGGAAGGGAGAGGGGTGTACAGGTTAGCAGGCACAGAGAGAGAGAGAGGAGTAGTGTTTTGTTAAAATTGTCATCATTATGGTCATCACCCAGAAACTACTGGCCAGCCTGCCCAGCGAGCACCTGCCTGACATCTGCAGCACCATGGTCAAAGCGTCATATGCTGAGAAACTGCAGGTCTTGGATGCCGTTGACCTCACTCAGCGCTTCAAGAAAGCTCTGCCTCTCCTCATGAGGCAGATTGAGGTGAGACATCCCTGCTACAAAAAACTCTACACTAGAGCTTCCCTGTTCCATCCTTCCATACTACAGCTGTTTCCCTGATATGACCTGAAAGAAAACGATCAACCTGCTTTACTAAATGAATTACCTGTCTGTTATGACTACCACTCTAACCTGACTTTTGATGAACCATTTTTGTCAGAAATGATTTTTGCAAACAATACAAGCCAACAAGCAACAGAGAAAGTTCGCTCCAGTCGGAGTTGATTCCCCTGTGGTACTTCTGTGCCTTCTGTGAAGAATTATTGTCAAACAAAATGTCGTTGCATGATTGTGAAGAAGGAAGTCGCTAATCTCAAAAGAGCGAATCAAAGTAATCCGAAGAAGTGCAAAAAGTGAAAGTGCACACTGATTAAAAATATTAATACAAATGAAAAATCAGCTGCTGGTAAACAAGTGAGCAGGGACAAGGAACTCATCTAAAATTTAATTAAGACATATGTACAAATGGATCTGTTTGGCAGTGGCTTTCTTAGGCCAGATGACAAGAATTTTCTGGCGTTATAACAGTGCAGAGGGAGAGTTTTGTGCTGCAGGTATATAGTGGTATGGCATTTGTTGTAGACTTAGGTCTTGACAGTTAATTTACTGTATGGATACCTTTGGATGGTTGTGTTAAACATCTGCATTGTATTTCCATCCTCTGTATTCAGACCTCTTTCTACTAAGACCTAATTTTAAAATAATTTTCAGTCATAATAATGAGGTTCCGCTGGACCTCTTTCCATGATCCAGATGGAAGTGAGATGACCCTGTTAAAAAACAACAACTAAGATTGAAAAAAAAAAAATCTGGCTGTCGTCATTCAGTTGACTGAGTTTAGGCACTTTAGTGAAGAAAAGTCTTGCTGTTATGTGGCAGATGAAGCTGTGGCATACCTGTCCAGAAACTATGTTTCTTCCTCATGAGGCAGATTGAGGTGAGATCCTCATGTTCAGAAAATACTCTCCTTGTAAGGCAGATTCAGATTAGGGATTCCTGTCAAGAAAGTTATACCTCCATGAATCAGATTGAGTTCAGCTTTTCCAGTTGAGAATGTCAATTGAAACTGATATCAACTATGGTTTCCCAGAATTTATCAAGGTAATGTTAAGCCTTGTGGGCAGTGTAGCTTCCTGAGGAATTTGAAAGTGTATGTAAATGCGAACCAGTTTACCAGATCAAGATCAGTGTTTGTGAAACATTGCTTCATCATCATCATCATTGCCCATCGCTCCTCCCAGAACATAAGGCATCAGTGAAGGTTCACTAGAGCCCTCTGTGCTGGGTCTTCTGTTCAACAGCCGCCAGGTGAATCCCATTTGTTTGGTGTTTGCTTCAAAGTCCTAACCTCAGTTGCTTCATTTGCACTTGCCTTGGGGGCTCCGATCCAAATCTTGTCTGCTGATACGTATTGCAGGGTTCCCAAGAGTGTGTCCTTTCCCCTTCATTTTCCTCTCTTGATCTCCTCGTTAGCTGCCAGTTGGTGCATTCTGCCAGGACAGATGTTGGTGATGGCGTCTGGCTGGCGGA
The DNA here is from genome assembly GCA_033310375.1 of Conus canariensis. Taxonomy (NCBI): domain Eukaryota; kingdom Metazoa; phylum Mollusca; class Gastropoda; order Neogastropoda; family Conidae; genus Conus; species Conus canariensis. The sequence goes on from CM065730.1 coordinate 52,888,429, forward strand.
TCTGGAGAAGCTTTCCCAGGAAGCTGCTGAGTGTCTGCACTCTCTTTACATTTTTTCTTTCTTTTTATGGAGTTCTCCATCTCTCTTTCCCGTATTATGAGACTGATTTCATGTTGGGTTTAAACAGTCCTGTCTTTTCACAGAGATAAGACCGAAACTTTACACTTATTCAGCTAAATATATTAAAAATGAAAACGGTGTCCTGAAAATATCAGTGAATCTTTGTACCTAAGCCACACCCTGCAGAAATAATAAAATTTACTCTCCGACGGAATCTTTATTGTCTGAAATCTGTTTTATCTTCAATGTTTCCTCATATTTTGACCTGGAGACTTCCACATGACATGAGTTGTAGATACTGACCTAACATACAACTCTTACATTAGATTGTTACTTTGTTCTTTTTTTTTTTTGTTGAGTTATCATGCTGACAGACAGACATACAAACAGACATGACTGAAAAACACCCTGTTCCTTAGTTCATCATATCCAGGTTAATCAGAAAGAAGGGCCTAAAACTAATGTTGTATACGTTATCAAACATTTCATCGATTGTGTTCTAGGGTCTGAAGCTGCTGAAGAAAGCACGCAGCGACGGGAAGCTGGAGATCGTCACCCGCAAGGAGACGGGACGGCCAGTCAATATGCGCAAAGTGTTCCGTTCTCTAGAACGGCCGTCGGACGATGAGGCAGATGACCGAGAAGAGGACATCGATGAGATTGCTGACATGGAGCAGAAAATCAAGTCAGTGGTGATGTAGTGTGGAGAACATGCCAGAGTTTAGGGCCTTCGGAATGAGACTGTAACAGCTGACTGTGGATTTGTTTGTTTTGTTTTGTTTGTCTTTGTTCAGTTCCATTGCTGAGACAGTTAGCCCTGATATGGTTCAGGCTAGTCAGCTGGGCAGTTCCATTGCTGAGACAGTTAGCCCTGATATGGTTCAGGCTGGTCAGCTGGGCAGTTCCGTTGCTGAGACAGTTAGCCCTGATATGGTTCAGGCTGGTCAACTGGGCTATGAACAGTATGACTTGACCTGAGACGGACAGCTTCACATTTCTTCTGTTGAAATGTACAATATGCATGTACAATAGAATACAACAACAAAACGTTATGTGGAAAGTGGATCTGAAAACAGAGTAAATGTTAAGAAATAATAAACATGGGAAGGGAAAGGAAGGAAGGTGGAAAGGATGAAGAGATGCGAATTTCCTTCTTTGCTGAATTGATCAAATATCTCGTTGAACTGGTCACAATAAAGGAATAAGCGTCTTATTTAGACAGACTTAAGTGTTCAGACACATGACGGATTTGTTTTCTTCTCAAATACTGGCCAGCCGCCTTATGTCTTGAAGAACCCTATGTAAACCAAAATGAGGTCTGTCATCTGGAATATCACTTCAAGCAGAATATCATGTGCTGCTCTGTTCCTTGTCCATGTCAAAGTAAGAACTCTGGGAGCATGCATCATTCAATGTGCATACCATTCCAGAGCAAAGTGCACATTCCATGCACTTGCACATGGTTATGATGTGCATTATCTAGTCACTCAGGCTTACAACGTGTGCGCAGTTTTATTTGGACTGAAATTAAGAGCATGCAAAAGGTGACTGTTGCATGCATTTTTTGTTATGGAAAACAACAGCATCACTTACAGTCAATTGCAGTGTCATGATGTTCAAGTTAGGTGTTCAGTGAAGAATTCAGATCTTGT
>CM065730.1:52895140-52942640 GCA_033310375.1 Conus canariensis
TACAGTGATGTTACTACACAATACAAGGCTAGTCAATCTAGTTCTTTGCAATGACAAAACAGTACAGTGTGAGTAAATGGCGTTCAGCACAATGATGTCTCTGCACAACACAGGCAAGTCAATATTATACATTACAATGCCATCACAACATATAGTACAATATGATATATTGCAGTGACATCACAGCATAAATCACAATGTAAGTCAGTATTGTACATTGCAATGACATCACTAGACAACAAGGACCAAGTTGATGTGATAAATAGCAATGATAATACTGTGCAATACAGTGCTAGTCAGTGCAATACATTACAATTATATCACTACACATCACAATACACGTCAATGCAATGAATTACAATGATTTCACGACACAATACAATGCAAGTTACTGTAACATATTGCAAAGATATCTCTAGACATTACAGTCTAAGTGAATGTTGCAATGCAAGTGAGTACTACATGTTACAACATCACTATACGTGTTGTGTAACTCAACGCAGTGGATTGCAGTGACATTTCCACACAGCTTGAGTGAGTCAGTATAGTTTATTGCCATGACACTGCTACCCACTAAAAATTAAATCATTATTAAATTAGAATAACATTTCCATAGAGTTCAGTGCTAATCATAGTGAGTGGTTGCAGTGAATTTGCTGCCCATGGTATAGTATATTGCAATAACGTTTCCATCGAGTTCAGTGCTAATCATAGTGAGTGGTTGCAGTGAATTTGCTGCCCATGGTATAGTATATTGCAATAACGTTTCCATCGAGTTCAGTGCTAATCATAGTGAGTGGTTGCAGTGAATTTGCTGCCCATGGTATAGTATATTGCAATAACATTTCCATAGAGGTCAGTGATAATCATAGTGAGTGGTATAGTATATTGCAATAACGTTTCCATAGAGTTCAGTAATAATCATAGTGAGTGATTGAAGTGAAATTGCTGTCCTTGTACTATGGAATGCAAAAATTGCTGCCCCTGAACTGTAGAATGCAAATATTGCTGCCCCTGTACTATAGAATGCAAAAATCGCTGCCCCTGTACTATAGAATGCAAAAATTGCTGCCCCTGTACTGTAGAATGCAAATATTGCTGCCCCTGTACTATAGAATGCAAAGATTGCTGCCTCTGTAACATAGAATGCAAAAATCGCTGCCTCTGTACTATAGAATGCAAAAATTGCTGCCCCTGTACTATAGAATGCAAAAATCGCTGCCTCTGTACTATAGAATGCAAAAATTGCTGCCCCTGTACTATACAATGTAAAAATTGCTTCCCTGGACTATAGAATGCAAAAATTGCTGCCCCTGTACTATAGAATGCAAAAATTGCTCCCCTGTACTATAGAATGCAAAAATTGCTGCCCCTGTACTATAGAATGCAAAAATCGCTGCCCCTGTACTATAGATTGCAAAGTTTGCTGCCTCTGTACTATAGAATGCAAATATTGCTGCCTCTACTATAGAATGCAAATATGCTGCCTCTACTATGGAATGCGAAAATCGCTGCCCCTGTACTATAGAATGCAAAGATTGCTGCCTCTGTACCATAGAATGCAAAGACTGCTGCCTCTGTACTATAGAATGCAAAGTTTGCTTCCCTGTACAATAGAATGCAAAAATCGCTGCCCCTGTACTATAGAATGCAAAGATTGCTGCCTCTGTACTATAGAATGCAAAGTTTGCTTCCCTGTACAATAGAATGCAAAAATTGCTGCCTCCGTGCTATAGAATGCAAAAATTGCTGCCTCTGTACTATAGAATGCAAAGATTGCTGCCTTTGTACTATAGAATGCAAAAATTGCTTTCATGTACTATAGAATGCAAAAGTTGCTAGCCCTGTACAATAGAATGCAAAAGTTGCTGGCCCTGTACAATAGAATGCAAAAGTTGCTGGCCCTGTACAATAGAATGCAAAAGTTGCTGGCCCTGTACAATAGAATGCAAAATTGCAGCCTCTGTACCATGGAATGCGCAGAAAACTCCTGGAATGTGTGCATGATTTGTGCAGAGCACCAGTCTCCATGGTGACCCAGCGGCTGCCCTGTTGGAAGTGCTTGACCCTGAACAGAACCATAATTTTGTTGACCAGTATCCTTGTGTGGGTGAAGGCCTGATGGTGTGTGTGTTCAGTGGGGAAGGACGTGTAAAGGAGTTTGTGTGTGTGTGTGTGTTGTGTTTGTGTGTGTTTCTGTGTGTGTGTGTGTGTAGGCATACACACATGTGTCTGTGTGTGTCTGTGTGTGCAATTTTTTTTTTTTTTGATGAAATATTTTCATTACTCGCTGTCTGGTCTTTGGGAATTTTGTTCTTAGAATCACTTTCTCTTGGACCATCATTTTGGTGTGTTTTGAAATCATTTTCATTGGTAGTTGCACTGGTCACCAAGGAGATCATTTTTTCGCCCGTGCTGTCCACAGTGTCTCTCTAGTTGTTGCATCCTTACAAGTTCTCTTCAGGGTCACTTCTCAGTGAGGCACTGAACTTTCTTTTCCCTTTGGTGGTACAACACCTTGACACTCATGATACCAGCCGACATTGTACACTCAAACTCACCTGTACCGAGGGAGTGATCAAATTAGTACTGAGCCCCCACACCCCCCACCCACCTCCCCCTTCTCCCCCACCCCTGTTCTTTTTCAATGCAAAACCTAGTGACACAAGCAAGGGTCACAACAGATTTCTGGTACATCGGGCGTCGACATGACCTCATGAACCCTTCTCTTACGTTGTAGTACCTTGACGCTCCCGCAGCTACCTGAACATCTCGTTCGACCTGTCACAAGTGCTGTTCATCGCCACTGCGAACACCATGGCCACCATCCCACCCGCCCTCTTGGACCGCATGGAGCTGCTGACAGTGCCGGGCTACACGATGGAGGAGAAAGTGCACATCGCTCAGCGCCACCTGCTGGCCAAACAGCTGGACACCCACGGCCTGACCAGTCAGGAGATGGTGCTGCCTGAGGATACGCTGCGTGTGCTAAGTAAGATGCTTACGTTACCTTCTTCTTCTTCTTCTTCTTCTTCTTCTTCTTCTCCTTCTTCTTCTTTCTTTTTCTTTTTCTTCTTCTTCTTCTTTCTTCTTTTTTTTATTTTCTTCTTCTTCTTCTTCTTCTTCTTCTTCTTCTTCTTCTTCTTCGTCTTCTTTCTTCTTCTTTCTTCTTCTTCTTCTTCTTCTTTTTGTTTCTTCTTCTTCTTTTTCTTCTTCTTCTTCTTCTTCTTCTTCTTCTTCTTTCTTCTTTCTTGGACTTGTACGATATGAGACATAAACACTTTACAGCAGAGTCCATGAAAAACCTGTTCAGAGATGTCCCACCTGACGTGATCTTTGAGTTTTTGAGAGAGATTAACATTTTTCATCTGATTTAAGATTTTACGGAAGAAAGATTTTTAACGAAGTTTCTGGTGTGTTTGTAGAAGATGTAATTTAAAGAGATGTGTGGAAGTTGTTTTGTTTTGTTTTTGTTTTTTTTGGTTTTTTTTGTTTTTTTTAAAGATGACTTGTGAGTTGATTTTAACGTGGTGACAGCCCTGATGTGGCCCTTTGCAGTCGGCTGGGCTATAAGCAACATTATCTTATCTTCTTCTTTCTTCTTCTTCTTCTTCTTCTTTCTTCTTCTTCTTCTTCTTCTTCTTCTTCTTCTTCTTCTTCTTCTCCTCGTCTTCTTCTTCTTCTTCTACTTCTTTTCTTTTCTTTCTTTTAAACTATGTCATTGTCAGTTTTGCTGGTTGTGGGTGGCAAAAGTTTGCAGTTGATGCAGAGTTAAGGCACCCTGAGGAACCTTTTTTTTTTTTGACTGTTATCACTGAACAACAGAGGGTCTTTTAACACCACATAATCTACTACGTTGTAACCACAGTGTGCTGGCTGTGCCTGGCCAGATTTTGTAGTAAATGCAGTATCAGATGCCCTGAGAAATTATAATTGAGTTTTTTTTCCCCCCGAAAGTGGAGATATATATCTTTATTTTTTTCACTTTATGGCCAACCACTTAACAAGGATGTTCTCCCAAGTTGTCCACTCTCGTCTCCCATGCGTTCTTTCAGGGCTTGCAATGCTTAATTGCTTGCTTTAGCGCCTGGCACGAAACTTCTCTGTTGCAGTATAACCAGGCCATGAACTTTAACCTTTGATTCGATTTAGTTACCTTCCTGTCATTACTACCTTTTACATCCTGCTTAGTTGCATGTACATCTGTCTTGATGTATATATGCCATGTCAAACAGAGGTGCTGTGGGGAACCATAGGAAGGAAGACAAATCAAACTTCTGATTCCAGTCCTTAATCAGCTTCCCTGGATCTCTCTACCAACATCGTCGTTTGGTCAAGGTGGTCAGTGCGGGTCACAGGGTCAGGAAATTTCTATGCAAGTGAGGAGGTCTTGAGTTTGCTCAACCTTTTCGTGACTTGTTCCGACGAAAGCAAGCATGGAACTTTGACCTTGGCTGGGGATGGGATGAGACAGGGCAGCTGCACCATGTGATTTGCTCTGCTCAGGAAAGTTTTGAGGATTTTTATTGTCATTTTGTTAACACAATCTTTTTAATTCATACATCAGTATGCATATGCATTTTCACATTCTTGTCATAAATTATCGTTGTGATGAAATACACAGATCCCCAGTGACACATCCAGTGTTTTATTTATCATTTTCTTTAAGAATAATGTATATGTAAGTCAGTTTGTTATAAATAAACAGCAAACCAGAATGAAGTATTTTTTAAAAAGGAAAAGAAATGACATTAAACATCTTAACAGAAAAGTACTGCCTCTTTTCAGTCACAAAGTACACACGTGAAGCCGGCGTGCGGACCCTGGAGAGACGCGTGGCAGCCATTTGCCGCGCCGTGGCAGTGAAGGTGATGGAATCCAAATCCCGTCGGGGGAAAGACACTGGGGAAGGCAGCAAGGAGGAGAAAGAGGAAGGGGAAGGGAAGGAGGAAGTGCTGAAGATGGCTGACGAAGAGACGGCTGTGATGCACCCACCGGAGATGCCCATCGTCATCGATGAGGCAGCCGTGGAGGACATTTTGGGGGTGAGTTGTGTATTTCCACAGTGTCAGGGGAAGGGAGCGGATTGGTTTGTCCAGAAAGGGTGAGTAGACAAAGTTTGACACTTAACTTTGTAAGTGCAGAAGTAATACAGCTCTCTGCTTTATGCAATGGTATAATATGTATTTTGTCAAATTTGCTGGTGCTTGCATGTTTGTATGCTGTCTGTACTTGTCAAATTTGCTGATGATCGCATGTGTATTCACTGTCAATGCAAAAAGAGAAAAAGAAAATGTTAAAACGTAAAGAAAAGAAAAAAAAGTTTGACACTGTCTGGTGTGTTCAGAAAAAAAAAGTTAGCAGTAGAAGGGCATCTGGGAGTCATGACCTGGATGCGGCCTGGCCCCCTTAGAGTGTAAGGAGTTCAGGGCCGAAACACTTGTCTGAGGGGGGTTTCTTCTCTGAAGACCTGCTGTCAAGCTCTCCCTACAGTTTCCTCCTACAACTCAGAGAGACCAGCACTGCAGGTGTCTGCATCTCACCGTCATTGGAAATTCATGGGGACTGTTGTTGGAAGGAGGTAATAACACCGTCTGGAGAGAGAGAGAGCTCCACAACTCACCAATCATTGTCAAGATCAGACACATCTGAACACCACCAATATGACTCTAGCAGCGCAGTGTCTCCTTTGATTGGTTGCCTCATGACAACTTGACATTGACAGTTCCCTGTGGATTGTGGGTGTGGGGGCCATGCCAGGACAAGCCAGAGTGAGTGGCATGGGTGGTATGTACTGAGTAGCACGGAAGATGAGACCAAAAAAATAAAAGGGAAAAAAGGACACATGCGGCAGCTGTACAGGGAATCATAATTGTCTTTGGTATGTGTACAAGAGTACATGAAGTGGCTGCAAAGTGAGATACGATTGTAGTGTGTATACAAGGACCCATGAGGTAATTGCAAAGAACTGTTTTTGTTGAAATAAGGTTTTATTTCCTGCTCTGTTCTGGTTTTACTTGCTTGATTTGCAATAAATGATAGTCATATAGATTTACTTGACTATATTTAGCAACATATACAGAAATATGTAGCCTATCTTAAATGTATACAGTATTCATTTATATTTGCACACCTGCTAGATAGAAATTGCCTTATACTATCTGATCCTGATGGAGAATGTAACTTGATATTTGCTGCAATGTTTCCATTTAGTATTACTGAAGATGTCTTTTCAAGGTATAAAGAAAAAATTGGTTAGTGATCACAAATTTTTTAGAAAATGTTGGGTTTTTTTTTTGTGTATGCATGTTGAAAATATGGCTGAAAATTGTAGTCACAGGTTTATAGATGTTTCCTTTTAGTGACAGCTTCATGCTGGGAATGGTTGGAAAGATCTTATCTGCAAGTTTGATTAAGCAGTCACTTACAGTTCCTGGAAAATATGAATGTTTAAGTTTATTATGGACACACACATGTGCATATACACATAACCACACCAGTGCTCATGCATGGACAGCCAAAACAGGTTGATCACATAGACTCACTTTGTTTACACATGTGTCAAAAATGGTAAAAGCATTTTCTCAAGTAACTTTTTATGCTTAGAAAACAAGCTTAGTGCAGCAGTGAAACCATAGCTAGTGGATACATGTTGAGTGTAGTTAGGTGCAAGGAAATTTAACAGTATTACAATTCATTGCTGGCTTTTATGGTTATGAACACATTTCTTTTTGCTGTGTATATTTTGCTTGTTTTTAAGGTGTAATCACCTATATCTGTCTGTCAAAAAACACGCACACACGCACCCCTCCAGAAAATAGAGAGATATTGATTGATTCTGAAAGATTAACACACAACCTTGCATCACTGTCGGTCCGTTTCTGTCTCCAGCCAGCCATGTATGAACCAGAGATGGGACAGCGCTTGTGCCAGCCAGGCGTAGCCGTGGGACTGGCTGTGACCCCCATGGGTGGAGAAATCATGTTCGTAGAGGCGACACGCATGAGTGGTGAGGGGAAACTGACGCTGACAGGACAGCTGGGGGACGTCATGAAGGAATCGGCCAACCTAGCTCGCAGCTGGCTTCGAGCCAATGCTGTCAAGGTGTGTGTGTGTCTGTGTGTGTGTGTGTGTGTGTGTGTGTATGTGTGTGTGTGTGTGTGTGTGTATGTGTGTGTGTGTGTGTGTGTATGTGTGTGTGTGTGTGTGTGTGTGTGAAAAGATCGATGGGGGTGAGGTGGGTGCAGCTTTTCATTGGTGCACTTTCAGTGTAATGTACATGCCACTTAATCGTCTGCTTCTGCCTCATCTCCAATCTTTGAGGTGCCACCGTGATGAACAAGTCACCAGCTTCTTCCAGTTCTGTCAGTTGTGTACCAAGGCCTAGGTCTCTGCAAATGCTTTCCCTGTGCATTCTGCAGTTTTGTCAGTCCATCTGTTTTTCTGTTTGCCCCTCTGCCTCTCTCTCTCAACAGTTCCCTGTAGGATTGTTTCATTAATACCATTTGAGTCTTGTTACATGACCGTATCAACATAGTTGTTTTGACTGATGTCAGTAGACCATTACATGGTCTGATGTGCTGCTTGATGGTGTGACGCGTATGGTCATTGGTGACATAATCTGTACATCTGATGTTTCATTTATTGGAGTAACAACTCATTTCCATGGTTTGGATTCTTCTTTCCAGTCCCGCCTGAGGGTTCATGTGTTGTATCCAAACACGAAAATGGAATACACCAGTGCACACAGAAGCCTGATCTGATGTCACATGGAGATGTTTTTGCCGTCACATACAGGTTTCAGTCTGTATAGTGCTGATGTTGTCTCTTGAGAGGATTTCTGGTTTGAAAGCTTCAGCAATAACGACGGATCCCAGGTAAATGAACAGATGAAAAGCTGCCAGCTTCTGTTCATAGACAGTAATAACAGTACCAGTGGTGCTTCTGTTCATAGACAGTAATAACAGTACCAGTGGTGCTTCTGTTCATAGACAGTAACAACAGTACCAGTGGTGCTTCTGTTCATAGACAGTAACAACAGTATCAGTGGTGCTTCTGTTCATAGACAGTAACAACAGTATCAGTGGTGCTTCTGTTCAGAGACAGTAACAACAGTATCAGTGGTGCTGGTGTTGCTGGCCATCAGCTTGGTTCTTCTGGGCACTGATTTCCACAGGATATCTTGTGGATATTTCATCTTGCCTTTCAAAAGGCTTTCACAGTCCTTGTTCACTGTCTGCCAGGCCGTCCATGTTAACTGCAAAGTGAAGGTTTGCAAGGGTTCTTCCCCCTGTGCTGACATGATCTTCAAGTGCTGCAGTCGAGATGTGATGTAGGAATATGTGGAAAAGTGTGGGAGACAGAAAGCATCTCTGACAAACTCCAACTGAAGTATGGGACCATTCTCCAACAGCTTCCTGTATGAGAGCCACATTTGTCACTTTGAAATATACCTGCTGGATGGTATTGATCAGCTTTTTTTTATTTTTATTTTTTATTTGCTTAGTATTGAATTTCATCATTTTGGTGTCCCCTGCCTGACTCGGTCAGACGCTCTATTTAAATCTCTGAAGACATGATAGAATGCCAACTTGTTTTGAACATGCTTTTTCTGCAATGTGTATGCAGGTTAAAGGTTTGTTTGATGGTGCTTCTGCTTTTCGCGGATTCCAACCTGTTACTCAACAACCAAGGTGTCTGCTTGCACCTGTAATCTGTTCAGAATGATTCCGAGCGTTCATTTCTGGCATGGCTGATCAAACTGATAGTGCTGTAGTTCTGACACTGTTAAGAATTTCCTTTCTTGGGAAAGGTGATAGGGTGATGATTAGGCATTGAGTCCATGGTGTGGGCCTCTTGCCAGTGTATCACATGGCAGGTTGGATGGCAGCTACGATGTCAGATACTGCCTCTCCAGCATGTTTCAAGAATTCTGCATGGATGTTGTTGGTGCCTGCAGCTGAGTTTTCACATGCGTCAGCGATTTCAAAGCTTCTTCGACTTCTCCTCTGTACAGCAATTGTTACAGGAATTTACACAGTCAGCCATGCGCACTTATTCCTCTCTCTCTTTCTCTCTCTCTCCCTCACTCTCTCTCTGTCTCTTTCTCTCTCTCTCTCTCTCTCTCTCCCCCTACTCCTCTGCCACCTCCCTCCCTGTCCTCCCCCTCTCTTCCCCCCCCCTCTCTCTCTCTCTTTCTGTCTCTAATACTAGATAAAATATGTGGAAGCACAAAGAAATTCACTGCTCTATATGTTCAGCATAGTCTACACACATGCACATGCACGCACGCACACACACACACGCACATGCACGCACACACACATACACGCACACGCACATGCACACACACTTACACACACACACCACACATACACACACACACACACACACACACACACACACACACACACACACAACACACAGTGACACATATACACAAACATGCACAAGTAGCATATACATCAACCTTTACTCATGCTGCAAATGTGCATATCCTTCTGCCCCTTCTCAGTTTTGCCTTCTTTCTGTTAACACCTTCTTTTTAACACACACACACACACACACACACACACACACACACACACACACACACACACACACACACATTCACACACACTCACACACACCAACAATACATACAAACGCACTGGCATAATCACCATCAGCAATCATCATTTATTCTTTTAGAGTGTTGGGACTTGCATGATGTGAGACAAAAAACACTTTATAGCTGACTCCATAAAAACCTTGTTCAAAGATGTCCCACCTGATGTGATCTTTGAATTTCTGAAAGAGATCAACAAGCTTCAACTGATCTAAGATTTTACGGAGGAAATATATTTAACAAATTTCCAGTGTGTTGTTAGAAGATGTGTTTTAAAGAGTTGTGTGAATTTCTTTTTTTTTTTTTTCTTTTTTTTTTTAGATAATAACGTGGGAGTTGACTTGAACATGGTGACAGCCCTGTTATGGCCCTCTGCAGTTGGCTTGGCTTCAAGCAACATTACTTACTTATGTACTTGTGCAGATCTTTGGGCACACGCTGAAGAAGGAGCTGGACTCCACCGACATCCACATCCACTTCCCTGCAGGGGCTGTTGGGAAGGACGGTCCCTCTGCTGGCGTCACCGTCATCACCGTCCTCATCTCCCTCTTCTCCGACATCTGTGTTCGCTCCGACACCGCCATGACGGGAGAGATCACCTTACGAGGACTTGTCCTGCCTGTAGGAGTTTCTTTCTCTTGGAATGTTTTGTTACCTGTTGACTGTTCTTATCAAATGGTCCGGTTTCTGTTGTGATTGTCCTTGTGAGGATGTGTGAGCTTGATTCATAACACAAATAGCTTATTTGCCTTGTGGAAGTTCTGTGCTAGTGATTCTCTTTCTGTATCTCTCTCACTCTCTGTCTTTCTCTCTCTCTCTGTCTTTCTCTCTCTCTGTCTCTCTCTCTCTTTAACTTTGCCTTTTTTTATCTTTGTTGTTCTTTACCTACTGTCATCTTCTGTTTTACTGCGGTGTAGGTTATTCTCATGTTTTGTTCTGGAAACATGTTTACACCATTTTCTGATCACATTTTACAGTATGCCAGGCTGTTTTTATATTGTTTTGTTTTGCTTTTTTTGTAATCTGGCGGCTAGGTCATGAAAAAGGTTAACACTATCCAGAGTGGATGTTCCATTCTGTAGTGTGTGTTTGCCGTTAGGCTTTTTGTAATATTTTACTTTTTTTTTAAATCAGGGCTTGATAAAACAAGAAGACTCCCAGCACAGCCTAATCTTACAAAGGGTGTCAGTAGCTGAATTACTATTTGATCAGTTGTTGTGCTGTTTCTTTTTTCTTTTTCAGGATCTGACCATTTCAGGATGTAACCTTTTTCTTTTTTTGTCTGTAAGTTTGACAGCCCTGAAAAGTCCTGTATGGTCAGTTGGGCCATGATGATAAAACTGAACTGTAACTGCTGCATGTCTTGCTTATTGGGGTTGTCAGGTTTTAATCTTTCTGCACATACCTGTCTTTTTCCCTGAAGACCCACCAATCCACAAAAAGACGACGTCGAAGCATCATAAGCACACTGCCACGCACAGCGAAATACTCTCCTTTATCTTCCATCATTGCTGCATGTGAACTGCGACAAAAATTCTCAGATCATTTCATGCACAAAATTTCTGCCAAATGTGAACATTTGAGGCTCGAACTGTATCTCCATCTGATGTCCTGCATAGTCCAGTCAACAGGTGAACCTGGACTCGACTTCTATCCCCTCCTCTGTGTTTGTATTTTTGAATGCAGCATTTGTTTGGTTGGTTGGTTACAGTAAGCAGGATGAGCAATGTATTTTGTGAACTACAACCATACTTCCTCCTCTCTAGTTTTGAGTTTACAACAGCGGTGTTAGACTGTTTGATTGATCATAGAATGTAAGATGGGCAGTTTTATTTATAGATTGTACAATGTTTCATTGATTATGGAATGTAAGATGGGCAGTTTTATTTATAGATTGTACAACAGCCAACTCCTGAATGTATTTGTGACCGCAGTGTGTGATTGCATAAATTGAGTTCACAGATAGTGTATGCATCATGTTGACGGTTGCTGGATATTCAGACTTCTCTGCCAGACCCATTAGTTCCTATGACAGTGCTGTTCGTTGTATAGCACCAATGCAAAAGCTTTGTGAAGGATTGAAAGGGACTGCCCTGGGTCCTGTAAAAGGTAACAGAGGACTGACCTTTTAAATGACGCGAACTCAGGATGATGTTAAGCAGTCGACAAGTAGATTGGCAGTGTCATAGCTGACTGATTTTGTAGGTCACCAAGATAGATTGGCAGTGTCATAGCTGACTGATTTTATAGGTCACCAGGAGGAATCAAATCAAAGGGCTGTGTTGTATACAAATGACTGCTTGGGGAAAATTGTATGCATAGTGTCTAAAAGTATGTGGCAAATTTGTTGCTTGAGGATGTGCATGGTTGCATTTGTATGTATCCGTGTGAGTATGTGTATGTACAAGCAAGCTACATCTGTATGTTCGTGTGGAACAGGTTGGGGGTATCAAAGAGAAGGTGCTGGCAGCTCACAGGGCCGGCCTGACCCGTGTGATTTTACCAGCCCGCAATGAAAAGGACCTGCATGAGATCCCTGCCAACATCCAGGTGAGGACAACTCACCAGTATTTGTGGACTTTAATATGACACTGTTGAGCTGTGTGTGTGTGTTGTGTGTGTGTGTGTGTGTTTAGCATCAATTCCTGTGCTTACCCACGTAAACAAGTACACCTGCATTCAGTTCAAAGACTTTTGTCAGCAAAGAGTCAAAGAAGCATTGGTTGTCTTGTATACACATCAGGTTTTACAAGTGCCACAACATAAAAATGTCAGCAAAGCTCAGAGCATTGATTATTAGGCTTGTTTATCAGTCTCACTGTATTGCCGTTTGTGTGATTACAACAGTGTTTGTTCTTAATATACATAAAAATGTTAGCAACTTTTGAAGCATGGGTTGTCCTGTGCACATTAGGCCTTAAAGTGGCCACAACATAAAAAATATCTGCAAAGCATTCATTGTCCTTGTCCACATCAGGCCTTACAAGGGCCACAAGATAATTATGTCAGCACGTTGCATGGCATCAGTCATCCTGTGTGCACATCAGGTCTTACAATGGCCACAAGATAATTATGTCAGCAAATTGCAAAGCATCAGTCATCCTGTGTGCACATCAGGCCTTACAAGGGCCACAAGATAATGTCCACAAAGCATCAGTCATCCTGTGTGCACATCAGGCGTTACAATGGCCACAAGATAATGTCCACAAAGCATCAGTCATCCTGTGTGCACATCAGGCCTTACAATGGCCACAAGATAATGTCCACATAGCATCAGTCATCTTGTGTGCACATCAGGCCTTACAAGGGCCACAAGATAATGTCCACAAAGCATCGGTCATCCTGTGTGCACATCATGCATTACAAGGGCCACAAGATCATGTCCACAAAGCATCTGTCATCCTGTGTGCGCATCAGGCCTTATAAGGGCCACAAGATAATGTCCACAGAGCATCAGTCATCCTGTGTGCACATCAGGCCTTACAATGGGCACAAGATCATGTCCACAAAGCGTCAGTCATCCTGTGTGCATCAGGCCTTACAAGGGCCACAAGATAATGTCCACAAAGCATCAGTCATTTTGTGTGCACATCAGGTCTTACGAGGGCCACAAGATAATGTCCACAAAGCATCGGTCATCCTGTGTGCACATCATGGCTTACTAGGGCCACAAGATAATGTCCACAAAGCATCAGCCATCCTGTGTGTACATCAGACCTTACAAGGGCCACAAGATAATGTCCACAAAGCATCTGTCATCCTGTGTGCACATCATGGCTTACAATGGCCACAAGATAATGTCCACAAAGCATCAGTCATCCTGTGTGCACATCAGGTCTTACAAGGGCCACAAGATAATGTCCACAGAGCATCAGTCATCCTGTGTGCACATCAGGCCTTACAATGGGCACAAGATAATGTCCACAAAGCATCAGTCATCCTGTGTGCACCTCAGGCCTTACAATGGGCACAAGATAATGTCCACAAAGCATCAGTCATTCTGTGTGCACATCAGGCCTTACAATGGCCACAAGATAATGTCCATGAAGCTCAAAGCATTGGTTGTTCTTTGAACCTGCCATGCCTTACAAGGGCCACAAGATAATGTCCACAAAACATCGGTCATCCTGTGTGCACATCAGGCCTTACTAGGGCCACAAGATAATGTCCGTGAAGCTCAAAGCATTGGTTCTTTGAACCTGCCATGCCTTGCATGGGCCACAGCATCGTGATGCTCCTGCTGCCAGTCAGTATTGCCATTGTATGTTTTGTCAACGGTATATGGCCAGTTGGCCATGTGCAGAAGACCGTAGTTCACTTAAAATATCCAACAACTGAAAAAACTGCTATGCAACAAAACACAACAGCCACACATTCTGATGAATGAATAGCCTGTCATACTGGCAGAGTCCAAGCATTGTTTTGTACAGTATAGAGCATGAGGCCACTGTGAGAGAAAATAAAACAGCAATCAAAAATTTCCTCGAGCTAAGAACAAAATGTTGTTCAGTAATACAGAAAGAGAAAAGAAAACTGCTCCATACCTCTGTAAGCAGATGGGATTTTTTTAATTGTGAAAACATGATGGAGTGAAAGGAGGCAAGCTTTTGTTGTTGTGATACTTATATATAACAGGCATAGAAGGAGATGTGGGCTAGAGTATGGATGAGTTTATGTCTGTGTTTAGGAAAATAGTTATCTTACATGTTCACCAGACATGATGTTTAATGTTATATTTGTATATTGAGATGTTCATTCCCATTTCTTTCTCAAAGATGTTAACTATTTTCCGCCATTCTTTTATGTTCGTCAGAATTGTAACAATGACATTGTTTTCTTTGTAAATGTTCAAACAAATTGAGGAAAGAAGCCAACTAGTGACTAACACATTTTGCCAGGTGTGTTTGTGTGTGTACTTGTACGTGCGCGTGTATGTGTATATTAACTCTGTGTGTATGTGTGTGTGTGTGTGTGCGTCTCTATGTGTGTGTGTGTGTGTGTGCGCGTCTCTATGTGTGTGTGTGTGTGTGTGTCTCTATGTGTGTGTGTGTGTGTGTGTGTGTGTTTGCAGAAGGAGCTGACCATCATCCTGGCCTCCAAGGTAGAGGACGTGCTCAACGCTGCTTTTGACAAAGGGTTCCCTGCCCTGGGTCAATCTGACACAGACCTGGTTTCCAAACTGTGAAGAACGTGCACAGACCCACCGGCCCCATCAGAAAGTCCTTGGCCCCATTGGAAAGCAACACACTACGTCCTCTTGAATTTGCGGGAAAGGGAAACCAGCAATGCTACAGGGGTCCTGTTTGTATCATTCTAAACATCAGATAAAAAATGCTTGGTAATAACTTCATTCTAAATGTTGATTAAGCCAGCATGATCATTTGTCTCACCGAGTCAAAGCAGGCATTTAAAAAAAAGGCTGTGCGTCGCTTTTGTTTGTTGTGGTTGTGGGCAAGCAGGAGTTCACATTTAATCAGATACGGAGAAACCAGAAACAGAGATCTGGTGGTGGTAAGAACAATGTTTGTAATGATTTCTTTCTTTTGATGAAGAAGAAATAAAACTTGATGCCCCAGGCTTTGTATTTTGAATACACCTTGGGAATAGAGAACTAACATGCTGAAAACCGTGGGTGAGAGAAGCTCATCAGATCATCTTTGGTGTGATTTCGTATTGCATTTTCTGAGATGGTGAAACCCTTACCCTGACACTGCCATCACCAGCGATATTTGGATTGAGACCTGATAATGTACTGTTTTTACATTGTTCTGGCCCGCCACCTGTTGAAATTAAATTACTGCGAATCTTCCTTTCTGAAGACCTAGTAGATAAAAGTCTCTGGTATTTCAAAGACAAAATGTTCTTAAATACTTTATGTGTTTGCCCAATGTGGAATCATTTTTTGTAAATCACTTAAACAGTAGGTTGTAGAGGGTGATGTGCAGATCTGTGAACACCTGTGTTGTTGCTGTGTGAGTGTTTGTCACAGCATTTCAGTGACAGGCTTATAAAAGATGTTTCGGTATTTCAGTAGCTTACGGGAATGCTTGACGGTCTTTATCTCGTCTCCAGATATCCTAGCGCATGCATTGCCTCCAAACCTGGATGACTAAATCTTTAATGTGTGAATCTGAACTGCATGTTTGGATTTTTGTCACTGTCAGGAGCACACACAGGTTATCTTTGTCCGAACTGTATGTGTCAGGGAGTCAGCCACCAGCAGGTGTCTGTCTAAAGTACACACAGGAAAGGGAGTCAGCCACCAGCAGGTGTCTGTCCACACAGTGTGTATACACAGGAAAGGGAGTCAGCCACCAGCAGGTGTCTGTCCACACAGTGTGTACACACAGGAAAGGGAGTCAGCCACCACTAGGTGTCTGTCCACACAGTGTATGTACACACAGGAAAGGGAGTCAGCCACCAGCAGGTGTGTTATCTGAGCTGTGTGTGTATATACACATGAAGGAGTGTCAGCCTCTAGCAGGTGTGCACACAGGAATATTTGAAAAACCCGTTCTACACTTCACCCACCAAGGGATTCTGGGTTTCAAACCTGTGCCCTTGTGATAATGAGCGGTGTGTTTAAATGACCTGACTGTCGCACCCATATAAGACCTGTCTCCCTATAAAAGACTGTCCGTCTGAAGAGACATCTAGAAAGATGTGAAGACCAACCTGATACGGAGTTGAAAGTCAATTGGTTCTGGTATTCCATTCTTGGTTCTGCTAACAGAATGAGAACAGTGGACACTTTCTTTCTGGAGTATATTGTTCACCCATCTGGCATGTTGAGTATAATACAGTGTCTTCAGATGTGCCAGGGTTCTGTTTACAAAGTACATTTTCCTGCTCAGATTGTTGCAACAAATGCATCTTTTCTTTCTTTCTTTTTTTTACTTAAGGGATTTTAGAAATATTTTTCCTCTCTGAATGTTTGACATGTTTGTTATGAATGAGAAGTGATATCTGATCTTTTTGATGTAAAACACTATTAACGTTTGTTATATATGAGATGTGATATATGAACTTTCTGATATCAATCTCTATTATTATTTCACAGGTACTCCAGATTACAAAAAAAACAGAGGGTTAAGTATTTTGTTGAATAATGAAATGTTTGAATGAATGATGTATGAATGTTCAGATTATTCTAATGAACAGCAGTTCATGCAGTCACTGTAAACAGTCTGGAGCAAATATGACAGTGGTTTGTTTTGAACGTCGAGAAATAGTTTCCTTTTTTTTTTCATTTTCTTTTTTGTGTTCATGAGTAAAAATGGAGATGTTGGAGAAATGGAAGACTGAGTGCAGTGGAATGTGTTAATCATGTTTTGTACATAGAAATTTGACAGAAAAAAAGCCACTGTTAATGATGTGATTGCAATGTGCCATGCTGTGTACATAAATAATGATCATTGGCACGAGGCTTTGGTTCATTGAAAGGAAACAGAATATTTTTGTCTCCCTTGCATTCTTTTAAGGGGTTCTATTTTTCAGATCCAACAAAATTTTCAGTTTCATCAAAGAGTACAAAATGGTTTACTTTCACACTATTAACCCCTCAAGAGCATGCAATATGTAATGCTGTCTGCTATATGGGTATGGTGTGTGCCTTTGAATATACGTTATCCAGCAATACTTTGTCATTGATTTACATGAACCAAGTGAAGCAAAAACGATCATTTCCAGGAAAAGGTCACTTTTGACTGACTTCTCATTGACTACTGCTATAAAGTTTAGATTCAATTTGCTGAGTCTTTGATTTTCCCAAAACGGTGACTGCCAACAGACAACAACATTGCTCAGTGTTCAGAAGATTTCCGTCGTTAGTTTTTATAGAAGAATTTTTTAATAACATAGACAGTGGGAGGAGGATTTCTATGATAACGATTCTGATGTGGATGTGAACGGATACGAGTTTTATCCACTTTTTGCATGATTCAGTGACTGTAGGTTTGTGATGACCAGACAGACTGTGCAATAGCATTACAGTAATAGCAGTTATGTGCCTGAAAATGAGGGATTCTGGTGATTTGTCTGAAAAGTCATCTGATCACACAGGTAGGACTAGTAATGTTTTGTGAAGCAAGTGGAGCAATTCCATTGCATTCCCAGATGCTAAAGGACAAGATACTTCATGCATATGGCAGAGAGCCTGGTATAAAGAGAGCTAGAGGTGCTCTCTCCTGAGCTTGTTTATTTTTCTTACAACACAGGAGAAACGTTACCAATAACACACTAAATTTACGTATCCTTTTTATTTTTGTTTTCTGGTCTTTCTTTCCCTTTCATGGTTGTTCTTTGTTCAGCAAAACTATTTAATTGTTCATTACATTATCAACAATGCTTATTACTGTGAAATTGATCTTCTTATCACATCTCAGTATTTGTAAAAGTTGAATTAATTTGGAGAAGTTTTCGAACCCTCACCAACAGCACTCTACCTTCTGTCATGAATGTCTGTCTTTTCACAAAACTCCAGTCCACAGTGTGACTGATAGAATGGCTGCATTCATACACTGAAACACATGAACAGAATTCCAGTGGGTGTATATAAAATAAGTCATTGCCAGTCCAGTATTTCTGATGGTCATTAAGATTGGGAGAGTTTCTGTATATGAAAATGGATTGAAATGCAACAAGTCATTCCTTGAAAGGATTTCATCAACAAGTACATTTTGCGATTATATCAGTAATGATCTCCGATTTTTTTTTTCTACAGAAAACAAATGGTCACAATTGTTTTCTGTACAGAAAATTGTTCAGTGGTTAAATGTTGAAATACGCTGGAAAAATCTATTACTGTATTTTACACACACACACATACACACTCACACACACACATCTACATATGCACACATATGTACACACACGCACACACACACATTTACGTATTACACACATATGTACATGCTACACACACATACACACACACACGCACACACATTTACATATACACACATATATACACACTTGATGTTGAAATACGCTCATAGCAATGAGGTTAACTTGCACTTACATCAATGTAATTCCTGATTTTTAAAGAAAAGTGTAATGTGATTATGTGGAGGAAAAAAAAAAAAAAGGTTTTACATGATTGTCTATTTTGTGCTTCTGAGTTGAGATGTGTGTGTGTTTGTGTGTGTGATCGTGTGTGAAGTCCAAGAACGTTGGTGTCGACAATTTGTATATTATGATTCATTGCGTTTTCTCTCTTCCCTGTCCTGCCCTGTCCTTTCCCTTCCTGTCTTTTCCTGCCCTGTCTTGTCCTGAATTGTTCTGTTCTGGCCTGTCCTATCCAGCTTTGTCCACTCCATATTTTATCCTGTCTTGCAATATTCTCACCTATCTTGCCCTGTCGTGAGCTGCTTTGAGCGACAATTTCTTAACATGTTCAGTTCCATTGTGTCATGTCCTGATCTGACCTGTCCTGTCATGTCTTATCCACCCTGTTCCCCTGTCCTAGTTCGCACCAGTCATATCCTGTCTGGTTTTTAGCCTGTCCTGTCTTGTCCTGCATGGTCCGTCCATTGCCAGACCCTGTCCTGTTCTTCCCAGCCCAATCATTTCTCCCAAACCACACCCACCACATTCCATGTTGTCACCACACTGCTAATCTGAGTGTTCTTCAGATCAATCACACACACGCACACACAAACGCGCATGCATGCATGCACGCACGCGCACGCACACACACACACATACACTGTTTAAAGTACAGAGTATCTATTTATTATCGCCCATTTTTTTTAAAGGGCATGGAGAAGAACAAATTCGATTAAACACATGCTGATTCAAAATAGCCTACAGGTCAAAAGTGCTATAACTAACATAAATAAAAACCAAACCACAGAAAGCCACAATTTTCTCTAATTTGATAATCATCTGATTTAACCAGGAAAGACAATAGTTCACTATTCTGTTTGCACACTTATAAACTTAAGAACAAATGAAACGTCCATAACTTGCCAGCATTCCTTGGTTGACCGTCAGTTTCTCTCATCCCACTGTGCGACTACGAGCTGAAGCTGCCACACTGTTGTGTCCTCCCGATTGGACAAATCCCAGTTGGGGGACACTGGCAACGTAGCTTGAGTCGCACCTCACACCGAGTCTCCTGGACTCCACCGCACTTCGCCCTCTCCACGGAAACGGCTCCTGTCGGCCTCTCCCACAGGTCTTCTCTGGCTGCAAACACCCCACCGTTGTCTGGCAGCTCCCTGTCTAGGCTCCAACAGGCTGACACGTCTTGCTGTCGACCGTCCCCACACGGGAGACAATTCTTCTCGTCGTCGGCTCCGAGGCTACAGCAACCCCCACTGTCTACGTCCCCACCCTGGAGACAATTCTAAACCGTCGTCGGCTCCGAGGCGACAGCAAACCTCTGCTTCTCGCTGTACTTTCTTGAGCCCTCAGCAAGACGGGCGAGTTCACTTTCCCTTAAGTGAGTCACACACTTCCTGGTTTTCCAATCTCCTTATATTCGTTCTCAAAGAAAGAGAGAACCCGAGTTTAACTGGTTCAACCAATGGAATCACTGGCACACACACATCACACGATTTGTACCAATAACTCCCCAAGTTATTTTTATTCCACCAATGGAATCACTAGTCACCTACACATACACACACACACCACAGCTGCTAGCACCAACAAAGACTTGGGTACCAAGTGGTTAATGCATAACCTATTCAAACTCATGTTCGATTCCCCGTAGCTACCCATTGTACTAACAGCCCGGACTTCTCTACCAGCCAGGACTGATGCTTCAAGTAGTTACTACCTCTATAGACAACAAGGTGCAAACCACTCAATAGGCCGAAGCCTTCCATTCATTCCTTAGAACAAGAACGACTGAATGGTCAGTGTACTCTGCCTGCGGGCTGACGGTCTTCTCCCCGTGACGGTCACCTGACACGATTGCCTTCCTTTCAGCCCCACTGGAGAACCCAGTGAATAGCCAGTGCTCAAACTGGACACTCTCCTCTACCCAGGACCGGCAGGTCGGCATGTTCTTGTTACTATCCCTCGGACATGCGAAACACTTACCAGTAACTCTCCCTCCTTCAGTATACGATTCGGGGTATTCCCCCTCTGGTGATGCCTGAGTTCGCACACTTGGAGAACCCAAGGAACTTGCTCTCAACAACAGCAAAACCACCCTTAAATTGCCTAAATGCTCAGGAACATTCGGCCGACTCATGACATATATATATATACATATATTTAGAGACAGACAGACGGACAGACAGAGACGGAGACAGAGAGGTTTATGACACCATCGTATTACTCGTCGTTTGGTGAATTTAATGCGTGCCCGTTCGTCACAGTTTTTTGTAGGAAGCCTATGAGACGAGAGTTTGAATTTAAAAAAAAAAGATGCTTTGTAAAAGGAGAGAAGAAAAAGAGACTAGTGCAGTCAACTGATTTTCCTCTCAGAGACCGGAACCTCCGGCCTGCCGTTTGCATTACAGCGACTTCCCTGCAGTTTCACATCGACTCTCCTTGATCGTGCTTAATCTATCCACAGCCAGTAACGTGTAATGTCTTTTTGTTCCTTCAGGATAATACATGGCAATATTCCACTATGTACGGTCCGCTGAAAGTAATTTGTGGTCTGTTTCAGAATGATAATTAGCGCCACATCAGTGGCTAGTGTGTAAGCAATACTGTATAATTCATTTCAGAAGAATACTTGGTGACACTCGGCTAATACGGATTGTACATTAGCAAGAATGCATGCCTTTTTTTCTTTGGATAGTACCAGGTGAGAGACTTTAAACTGAGGAGGTCATACTATCCATGATGTATAATCTGCTTGTGGAGAAACCCGATGCCACGCCACTTACTACGTATGACACACCAGCCGTAATGCACAGATTTATAAAATGTGGAGTTTACACTACCAGCAATGCATGATCTGTTTTCCAGTGAAACCTGGTGACACGTCTGTAATTATTACATGATCTTTCCAGAATGACAGCCCTGTAACTATGAATAATATACAGTACTGTGATAACATCTTGGTGACACCTGACTCCTGACTCCCTATGCATGGTGCACTAACAGTTGTGCGTGGTCTATTTCAGAATAATACCTGGTGACCTGCGTTTAACCGGGGATGGTATTCTAACAGTAATGTGTGCTTTGCTTCAGAAAAAAAAACAACCTGGTAATATGCTGCTGGCTAGGGATCGTGTACCAGCGGTGGCGTGTGATCTACTTTAGGACGAGACGCGGTGACACACCACTAGCTATGGAATATATACCAGTGGTAATATATAGTCTATTCTAGGATAATACCTGGCGAAATGGCTTCAGCTTTGGATGGTGTACTAGCAGTACTGTGTGCTCGATTTTAGATCAAGAACTGGCGCTAAGCCTGTAACTATGGATGATGTGGTAGCAGTGATGTACGATCTATTTCAGGATAATACCTGGTGACACACTACTGACATGTGTGGTGTACTAACCACTGGCGTTAGAAGGAAGTGGGGGGGGGGGGGGGGGGGGGGACGGGCAAGAGGCACCAACAATGAAACTATTGGAGGTGGGAAGCAAGACAGGAGGGGGGGGGGGGGGGGGGGGGGGGGGGAGGAGGCAAGCAAACGATCCTCTGGGCTTAACAATATTTGAAACTAAAAGGTAGGGATGGCATGTTATGATGCGTTATTCCCCACCTCTCTTTCGTAGGGATTTTGAGGAGAATAGTTCCTGAAACAATTTTGAAAATGGGAGTCCCCCCCCCCCCCCCCCCACCACCACTTTTACATGAAATTTTACACAGACAGACAGACAGACAGACAGACACACACACACACACACACACACACACACACACACACACACACACACACACACACACGCCCGCGCGCGTGTTCGAGTACTTTCATGAAAAATTGGAAATAAGTCTCTCCCCAACCTCTCTTTTGCACCACCGCTTTTAAGAAAATTGGCAGATTCTGTACAGTTCGGACTGCTCCCGCCCCCTCCCCTCTCCCTCCCCTCTCCCTCCAATGCAAACTATCTTCCAGCGTCACCGCTAACAGTAATGTGTTTTCTATTGCAGGAGAGTGCGTTGGAATACCTTCCCACAATCAAATGTTATGATCTATTTCGGGGATAATATTTGATGATACGTCACTAACCATGCAGATATGATGGTCTATTTCAGAATACTATCCAGTGATACCCCAGCAACAAGGCAGACGAAGATGTTTTGCGTGCATCCACTATTAATGCGTTCTAAAAACAAACCGCCCATAAAGTCTATTAAACTCATTGACAACAAATTACTATCTCTTGTGTGTAATCTCTCTCTCTCTCTCTCTCTCTCTCTCTCTCTCTCTCTCTCTCTTTGTCAGACACCAAGCTCCATTCTGTCTTTGACACAAACCCATACTTTGTGCTGCATTGTTTAGGAACACGGTTCTGAATGAAGTACATAACAGGTTGCGTAAAGGCTTCACTCAGAACTGTAATTTGCATCAGAGTGTTCCAAGAGCTGTGATTGGGGAGGCCAGGCTCAGCCAGTCCTCTTCAACACCCTGATTGGTCGCTATGTGCACAAGTGTAGGAAGCTGCTAGGACACTCGGGAAAACGGTCAGAAGGAGATTTTACATGGCCGTAGTAGCAGCGCAATTCTAGGCTCTCCAGAGTGATAAGGCTACAGATCCTGACGGAGTCTCCCTGTCAGCACACGACCTCCTGGAAGCTAGTACTCTCTGGTGGAGTCCATTCAGGAGCAAACAGAAGTGTGGTGCGGCAACATCCTCGAGGACACAAACACCGAGGCGGGACTGGCCATCTGTCCAGTCCCTACCGACGCACCACCTCTACCCACGCCAGGACTTCACCACAGCCAGGAACGGCTAGGAGGATCCGTCCTGCTGACAGAGGATCAAGACCCGAAGAGCCCCTCCGGAGAGCAAACGAAAGCCCTTCTAGTTCACCCAGCTGAGAACGTCACGGTGTTTGACGTCAAGCACCGTGACGTTATTTTCCTAGTCGCTGCGGAACCCCGAATAGGGTCAAATCCTGAGGGCCCAGTCAAGCCTGAAGGTGAATACGTGGACCACGAGAAGCAAAGCACATCATCAACGAGCAACGTCTACAGGACCAATGATCAAGGGTCACGACAACGTCGACTGACCAGGAATCTTCCGTGATCATCACACGACGACAGGAACTGATGTGTGCTGGCTAGACAGGCCAGAACTGCATAGTTTTTTTTTCTTTTCTTTTCTTTTTTTTAGCCCACAAGACATAAACACAAAAAGGAAGGACTCGCTTCAGTCAATGTGAAGGACTTGTTTTAGACTATGATTTAATAATTTTGCTATGTGCATGCTTGTGTATTTAATGTGTGGTTAATTTACATTTTGATTTCAGTGACTGAATCGAATGAGAGAGTCGCGGCGAGAGACCAAAATTCGAATAAATAGTCCGGCACCCCCTAGACACGCTAACACCAGACGAAATTAGTGCCTGACAACTGGGGGCTCGTCCGGGATTCCATCCCAAATATTTCGAATCAAAATCTCCCCGTCTCTCACTCAATTCAGTTGCGGGAGGTTGGGTGGTGCCCATGGAAGATCTGACACACGGCATCACAACACTCTACCTCACCGAGCACATAATTGAAGGAGGAACGAACCAACACGCCTAAACAGTGAAGTTTGATCTCTTAGTTAAAGAAATGATGTCTTAAATAAATGTTTATGCTGTGGCCTACCTAACGTAAAGTACCTATAGTTTGACCGCTGTGGATCTAAGTTGACCCTATTCGGAAAGTTAAGAATTGTGATACAGACGTGTTGTATGACAAAGAGATTAGAAGAATAATCTGTATTACGTCTGTCAAGCTGCAGTGGCAGCAAGATAAAGTACCCAGAGTGAAAAGTTTCTGTAGCAAGTCAAGCATTCCAGTTTGTTCATATATCTATCTATCGTAAGTAGTGAACAGTACCTTAAAGTAGTTCACTGAACTTGGAAACATTGAAGTTGCGTTAAAAAAAAAAAAGAAAAAAGGAAAGAAAGAAAGACGTAATCTGATAATACTTTAGATGAAGATTGTTGTTTGACGCCACGATTACGCCTTTAGAAGCATATATACTAGTGTAGCTCAGTGAGTGCACATAAATAACAAACTTTAAGAAACATCCCGCGCAAGGGCGTAGACTCAGCTACTGCAGATGTAGAGATGGCAAGCGATTTTGCCAGGTTTAAGGCTGAAGGTGAGTCCCTAGGTCTGACTGGTAAGGACCTCGCTGATTATGTAAAAGACATGCGCAAAAATGAGCGCGAAGCCGCGGAGCGCATGGAAAAGCATAGGATAGAAGCTGAGCTGGAAATGAGAAGAATAGAGGCAGACGAAAATATTCATAAAACAGCCTCACACACCAGCGCCGTTTCTCACGGCAACGGCAATGGCGGCGCGAAGCTTAAATTGCCTTTCCTAGAGGATAAAGATGATACTGACGTGTACCTGTCTCAGTTTGAGAGAGTGGCGGAGCTGAATGATTGGCCGAGAGAGGAATGGGCCATTCGTCTAGCACCTTTGCTCAAGGGTAAAGCGAGGGAGATCTTTGTAAAAATCCCTAGAGAGTCTATGGATGATTATGACTGTATCAAAGATACTCTGCTTAAAAGATCTCACCTGTCAGCTAGTGAGTACAGAAAAAGGTTCAAAACCGCTAGGAAAGAACAGGAAGACGTCAGAATGTTGTGGATAGACTGGACACCTATCTGTACAGATGGATAAATCTATCTGGCAAATCAGAGGAAGATCTGGCAGAAATGCTCCTATTAGAAAAGTTCATAGAAGCATTGTCTGCGGATCAAGCACACTATGTGCGAGAGAAACAAGCCACAACAAAAGATGAAGCTATAAAGGCAGCGGAAGTGTTCGAAAACATTCGTACAGAGGAACGTAACAGTCGTCCTAGCCTTAGTGAACACCATGTGCGTTTCTCTAGGAATCAAGGCGAATACAAAGGAAACCGCAACAGTTCACCAAGTAATGAGCGTAGATTCAGTGGTACAGAAAGAAGGACTGAGACCGAGGATCGTAGAAACTACGCTCGTGACTTCAGTGCACGGCGTCTACGCTGTTATCAATGTGGCGGCCCACATTTAGCGCGCGATTGCAAAGCAAGGGAGAGAAAACCCGAAAAGACAGTGCCGCGCTTACTGTAGTGTCCGCGATGGCCGCGACTGGAAATCACCACTGTGTGAAGAATGTCAACGGATTCCGTTCAACCCAGAGTGCACAGTTGAGATAGAGGGTAAATCTGTCTCAGCTCTGCGAGATACTGGCGCTACTCTAACCGTGGTAGACAGTCAACATGTCCCGGTCAGTTGTCTCACAGGAGAAACAAGGGAGGTTACACTGGCTATGTCCAGTGTGAAGAAAAACCTACCTTTCGCCAGAGTGAAGATGAATACGCCATACTTCGACGGTAAGGCCGAAGTACTAGTTATGGACCGACCTGTCAAACCGGTGTTACTAGGACATGAATGCAAGATGGAAGTAGATGGCAAGGAGGTAGTGACAAAAGTACCTGTTTATGCGCACACAGAGAGTGCCGCGGTCGTAACGCGCGCACAGACAAAAAGGGACAAGGAACCCAAAAGTCTGAAGACGACTTCAGAGCCAATAATGTCCATGACTCCTCAAAAACTGGCTGAGAAACAGAAGCGTGACAGCAGCTTGCGTCATTTGTTTGACAAGGCTGAGAAAAAGGAACGTCACGAGGCCAGAGGAAAGACCACAGGGTACTACATTAAGAATGGTGTACTTCGACGGAAACAAGGGGAAGATTCCATCGAGTACCACCAAGTGGTGGTGCCTAAAGAGTGCAGGGCAGAGGTACTTAGGATTGCCCATGACACCCCTATGGCAGGGCATCTAGCAACTAACAAAACAAGGGACCGGGTGGTAAAGGATTTTTATTGGCCTGGCATGCTGGGGGACATCGCCAGGTATTGTGCGTCCTGTGATGCATGCCAGAGGAGTACCAACAAAGGTAAAGTCAAAAAGGCCTCACTTTAAAGAAGCAGGTTGGTGGGTGCACCTTTCCAAAAGGTGGCAGTAGACCTAATAGGCCCCATCAAACCGGCCTCCAGCAGAGGTAGTAAATATATATTGACCATGGTAGACTACGCCACCAGATATCCAGAAGCGAGCTGCCTAAAAACCTGCGATGCCGCCACGGTAGCAGAGGCATTATGGGTAATGTGGTCACGTCTGGGAATACTAGAAGAGATAGTGACCGATAATGGCACCCAGTTCACCTCTGATATCATGAATGACGTGAACAGACTCCTTAGCATTAAGGGCCACCGCACCACTCCGTACCATGCACAGTCCAATGGGCTTGTTGAGAAGCTGAACGGCACGCTCAAACACATGCTAAAAAAAAAGTGTGCATGGAACAACCCCAGGAGTGGGACAGGTATGTACCGGCGCTTCTATTTGCGTACCGGGAGGTACCACAGGACTCCACCAAATTCCCCCCTTTCGAACTCTTGTTCGGCAGAGCGGTGAGAGGTCCAGTGCAAGTCCTAAAACAAATGTGGACAGACGATGCGATGGACGAAGAAGTCCGTACCAGTGCAGGATATGTCACAGACCTGAAGAACAGGATATATGACACCTGTCTACTGGCAAGGGAGAACCTTTTATTGGCATCTGAGCAGCAAAAGAAATACTTTGATAGGCATGCCAAAAGAAGATCCGTCAAGGCAGGCAGCAAGGTTCTCATTCTAGTACCAGAGAAACGCAACAAGCTGCAGTTGACATGGAAAGGGCCATACCTTGTGACAGAAAAACTGAACGGGGTAGACTATAAAGTTGATGTGAAAGGGAAAGAAAAACTATTTCACATCAATCTCCTGAAAGAATATCTCGACAGAGGCAGTGAGAAAGAAAGCATTGCAGTGGTAGTGAGCGAAGACTACCCAGAAGAGGGAGATTCGGGAGAATGTTTCAGCAGGACTCAAACCATTCCCATGTTACCGCTCAGTGAAACTGAGACATACAAAGATGCAATCATTAGTGAAAATCTGACTGTAAAGCAGAAGCAAGCTCTAGAAAATTTCACCTCAAGGCACAGGAGAGTTCTCACAGATCTTCCAGGCAAAACGGAACTGGAGACCTGCGAACTGAAACTGAGCCAGAGTCGGCCCATAAGAGTTAAGCAGTATCCCATCCCGCACTCTAAAATAGACACAGTTAGGGACGAGGTGAAAACCATACTTGACATGGACGTCATAGAGCCAACAGTCTCACCATACAACGCACCCATAGTTCTAGTGCGTAAAAGAGATGGAAAGGTCAGGTTCTGCATTGATTACCAAAAGCTAAATGCAGTAACCTTGTTTGATGCTGAACCTATGCCAAATATAGATCAACTCTTTGCCAAGTTGAGCAAAGCAAAATACTTCAGCAAAATTGATCTTTCAAAGGGCTTTTGGCAACTTCCCATGAAGCTGGAAGACAGGCCCAAAACAGCGTTCTCAACACCGACTGGCCAGTATCAGTGGAAACGAATGCCCTTCGGCATGAAGAACGCCAGTGCGGTATTTTCAAGGATGATGAGAAGACTGCTATTGCCACTTCAGCGTGATGATGTTGAAAACTTCATGGACGATGTACTAATCGCCACGGAAACATGGGATCAGCACATGGAAGCACTAGAAGCTGTGTCCGTGCGCCTTGAGGAGACAAACCTCACAGCAAAACCTAGTAAATGCCACTTAGGATTCGAGGAGTTGTCCTTCTTGGGACATCAAGTAGGTAGGGGAGTCATGCCTCCCGAAGATGAGAAGACAGAAAAAAATAAAGAGCGCGGTGCGTCCCAAAACAAAAACTGACGTTAGAGCATTCTTGGGTCTGGCGTCATACTATCGCAAGTTCGTGCCAGACTTTGCGCAGATCGCTACCCCACTGACAAATCTCACCAAGAAAGGTCAGCCGGATCAAATCCGTTGGAATGAGAAGTGCGAGAAAGCCTTCAACTCGCTCAAGGAAAAACTGATCAGCTCACCTATACTCAAGCTTGCTGACAGTGATAAGCCATTTATTCTAAGAACAGATGCCAGTGACAAAGGGCTGGGAGCAGTCCTACTACAAGAGCATGACGGTCAGCTCATGCCAGTAGCTTATGCAAGCAAGAAGCTGAGTACTGCGGAACAGAAGTATGCGACGATAGAGAAGGAATGCTTGGCAATTGTTTGGGCCATAAACAAATTTGAAGTGTACCTGTACGGCCGACAGTTCGATCTACAGACAGACCATCAGCCTCTCCGATACTTGGAGAAAAATAAAACTGAAAACGGGAGACTGATGCGTTGGGCCATTCAACTCCAGGGCCACGACTTTCGGGTACAGGTCATTCCTGGAAAGGAAAACATTGGCGCCGACTACCTGAGTCGCGCACTTTAATGCTGTAAGTCTAACAGCAGGTGTGACGTTGGCGCCGGCAAGTTTGAGGTTACTCCTATAAACCAGGATGTGGTTTACCAGTTTGTGTAGTCTTAGTGAAAACTCGAAGAACTGTCCTCACATAGTTTGTGCCTTATGACTACGGGTGGATGTAGTCGGAGTACGTTGTAATGATGATAGGCTACGGGTGGATGTAGTCAAGCTACAGCATGCTGGTTATAGACTGTAGTGGCAGTCGGTGGGTAGCAACGAGGTCGTTGCGAGCTACGAGGAGCAGCGATATTGGTGCCTACACCTGAGAGGGGCAGCTACGGTGTTCATTGTTCCATGAGGGGAACACGGAGTAACTGTGCACGTAGTATGGGGGGACATCCCGTAATCACTACGTGTCGATATCACTAACGGGCTAAAGCTCTACGGAACACTAATCTACATATCCAAACGACTATTACCCGATATCACTACAGTGTCATTCGCAAGACGATTTCCCTTCATAACTTGTACCTATACAACTATTTATGATTGCCACTACGATTTCCAGACACCGTCTTTACCGCTACGTCTCTATGTCACTCTATATCACTACGATTAAAAAAAAAAGAAACAAATTACGAAAGAATGTCAGTGTGTGTGTGTGTGTGTGTGTGTGTGTGTGTGTGTGTGTGTGCGTGCGTGTGTGCGCGTGTGTGTGTGTGTGTGCGCAATGTCTGTCAATTTCTCTCTCTCTCTCTCTCTCTCTCTCTCTCTCTCTCTCTCTCTCTCTGTCACCATATAATATACGTAATACTGGTAAAATATTAGTTCAGCTCTCTCTCTCTCTCTCTCTCTCTCTCTCTCTCTCTCTCTCTCCTTTTAATTTCTTTTTGCTATTGTTGGTATTGTTTTAAGGCATGACAGATACACTTTCGACCATTCTCTCTCGTCCACCCCCATTTGTCATAACCTGCTGCGACAGCAGCCAAATAACTGACATTTACTATATATAAACTCTCTCTCTCTCTCTCTCTCTCTCTCTCTCTCTCTCTCTCTCTCTCTCGCTCCTTTTAATTTATTTTTTGCTATTGTTAGTATTGTTTTAAGGCATGACAGATACACACATATAAACTCTCTCTCTCTCTCTCTCTCTCTCTCTCTCTCTCTCTCTCTCTCTCTCTCTCTCTCTCTCTGTGAAGCGTGAAATTCACAGAATTCATTTTCCGGCCGAAAAGCAATTTTCATAGTACGAAATCGATTTTCTGTGCAAATGACTTACCAATAGGCCCAATAATCACTAACCAGGTGCAAATTACGCCGGTAATCAATATTAGGCCCCAGCAATCAATGATGGGCCGAAAATCAATTTTATATGCAAATTATTTACCAAAATCAATGTTAGGTGTAAAAATCAATAACCGGTCCCGCTAATCGATTATCAGACGTTATTTGCACCTGGTTATTGATTATTGGGCCTATTGGTAAGTAATTTGCTTCTAAAATTGATTTTCATACTATGAAAATTGATTTTCGGCCGAAAAGTGAATTGTGTGCATTTCACGAAAATCGATTTTCATAGTACGAAAATCGATTTTATGTGCAAATTACTTACCAATAGACCCGATAATCAATAACCATGTGCAAATTACGCCGGAAATTAATAACCGGCCCCGATAATCAATAACGGGCCAAAAATCAATTTTATGTGCAAATTATTTACCAAAATCAATATTAGGTGTAAAAATCAATAACCGGTTCGATAATCGATTATCAGGCGTTATTTGCACCAGGTTATTGATTATCGGGCCTACTGATAAATAATTTGCACATGAAAATAATTTTTCATACGATGAAAATCGATTTTCGGACGGAAAGTGAATTTTTGCATTTCACGCTTCATCTCTCTCTCTCTCTCTCTCTCTCTCTCTCTCTCTCTCTCTCTCTCTCTCTCTCTCTCTCATTCCAATTAAGTGTCACAGAGGTCTAAATTTAAAAGTAATACCTAGGTTTCTTTTTGTTTGTTTGTTTTTCTTTGTTTGTTTGTTTTGTTTTGTTTTGTTTTGTTTTTGTTGCTCCATATAAAATTTTCATGAATATCCCATGAATAAATATTTAATGAGGAGAGAGAGAGAGAGAGAGAGAGAGAGAGAGAGAGAGAGAGAGAGAGAGAGAGTCTTCGCTTAGTCATGCAGCAATAGCACTACGTATTCAAACCTCTACCTTGTTTTGGCACTACGAGAAGTAACGAAAAGTAGCTAAAAAGCGACTGCCCTCTGTCACTAACGGACATTTTTGATTAGCTCTATATAGATGGCAAAAAAGGAGAAAGAAGCTCGAAGGCTGACTTGCGATCTCTATTGGCTACTGTCCTTTAGCACTACGTGGCAGTAGCTCTACATACTTTCGTGTGTTGTGTTTTCTATTTCTTTCTTTAGCACTACGTGGCAATAGCTCTGCATGATGAAAATGTAGAACTGCTGCACTGGCAGCGCTGATTTTTGTATTGAACAGACTAGGCCTATTACTCATCATCAATTAAATACCGGTATTGTTTTGAGCACAACGCCTTCTGCCCACCTTGTTGAGAGAGAGAGAGAGAGAGAGAGAGAGAGAGAGAGAGAGAGAGAGAGAGAGAGAGAGAAGAGAGAGAGAGAGAGAGAGAGAGAGAGAGAGAGAGAGAGAGAGAGAGAGAGAGAGTTCTTAGATTATCTCTTTCTGTCCCTCTGAATCTCTCTCTGTCTCCGCATCTCTCTCTCTCTCTCTCTCTCTCTCTCTCTCTCTCTCTCTCTCTCTCTCTCTCTCTCTCTCCCTCTCTCTCTGTCTTTGTCTCTCTGTAATTATCTCTTTCTGTCTCTTCTCTGTCTCTTTGTCTGTCTGTCTGTCTGTCTGTCTGTCTGTCTGTCTCTCTCTCTCTCCTCTCTCTCTCTCTCTCTCTCTCTCTCTCTCTCTCTCTCTCTTCTCGATTTCTGTACTTTGGTAATTTCAGTTATCGTAATTTAATACAACTCGGAACTCTGAACATGTTTATTGTACTGTGGCCTCAGGCCAGGGGCTCTTGGCCATAATGCGGAGGAGGGATGGAACTAGGAAAGAAAATGATTTACAAAAAAAAATATTTTGACGCACTAAACCATCCACATTTACTCAGGGACTCAGGAATTTTAACGTAAGGTCACCAACCCGTATAGCTATGGAAACACGCGTGTATTGACACATTAACTAAAGAACTGTAAATGAAGAACAAATTAATGAGTAACAATGACTCCTGTCACCAAATACAGAGAAAAAGAAAGCACAGCAAAGAAAGGATCAATACAATCTTGTAACATTTAAATGTATTCCGTCTCTTCTCTCGGGTTTAAAGCATAAAATATGAACATTGCAACATATCTAGTCAGGATACAACTTAGATTCTGTAACAAGTATGACAATCCGGTCACGTACGATACGAGATCACGTACGGCACGATGTCACGTACGACACGAGGACACGTACGGCACGAGGTCACAAGCGACATGTGGTCACAAACGACATGAGGTCACAAGTGACACGAAGTCACGCACGGCACGTGGTC
The DNA here is from genome assembly GCA_033310375.1 of Conus canariensis. NCBI lineage: Eukaryota > Metazoa > Mollusca > Gastropoda > Neogastropoda > Conidae > Conus > Conus canariensis. Next base: position 52,927,743 of record CM065730.1, read on the forward strand.
ACGTACGACACGAGGTCACGTACGGAACATAGACCTGGGGGAACATAGACCTGGGGGAACATAGATATGGGGGAACATAAACATGGGGGAACATATGGCGCCTCCCCTAATGGGAACCTACTGACATTATCCAGTAGTGATTGCGCTACACCATCCCCATACAAACGGGCCGTTGTCACTATTTTTCTTTCTTTCTGCTGTAGAACAAACGGGCATAGCGATATAGACACGTAGTTCTAGAGGACGCGAACATGAATAGCTTCTTCGATACAGGGTCAATTGTAGTGATATAGACACGTAGTCTTTAAGGGTCGTATGGTTTACGACACGTAGATCTATTGGTCGTAGGGCTAATAACTGGTAGTGCTTTAGATACGTAGTGATTGCGCTACGCACCCCACCTATGGTGGTGCTGATGCAGTTACGTGATCTTGCGATTGTGATTCTAGGAAGCAAACTCGAGGGTACACCAGTTTTCGAAAGGTGTGGATGCTGGACTACAATACGGATAAAAATTGGGAGGTGCTGGTTGGCCACCATAACTTTGTTCGGGCTGAAATCGTATTCACACGCTTGAGAGTGAAGAGGTCTAAGTTGTTTTGAAGCATATTTCGGTAAAAGACCTTTGGCGCTCTGTTGATTTGGTATTGCGATGTCAGAGCAATGGTTGAACTTTCATGTGTTGAAAGAATGATGTTTCTACGTTGAATAGTTGATTTTATATCGAATTTCAAGTGCACTTTTCTCATTATGAAATTGTACAGGTTCGCAAAGGGAGATCAGTGAAGGTTTCTCCGCCGTCCAGGCCTGCGCGAGGCAGGAAATTTGACGTCAGGTGGTGACGAGGATAGATAAATACGTCAGTGGAGTTGCCTGATTGGCATGACGCAACTCGTGACGTTAAAATTTAGAAAAGGGGGTGTGTCCTTCTCGGCAAAACACAGGGAGTTTTGTCGAGAGATTTACTTGTTGATAGGCATGTGTTGTTCTCGCAGAGAATGTGTCTTAGAGTAGTTTATCGAAAATGAGATTTTCGACTTAAGGTGGGGGGTGTTGTCAGACACCAAGCCCCATTCTGTCTTTGAGACAAACCCATACTTTGTGCTGCATTGTTTAGGAACACGGTTCTGAATGAAGTACGTAACAGGTTGCGTAAAGGCTTCACTCAGAACTGTAATTTGCATCAGTGTTCCAAGAGCTGTGTTTGGGGAGGCCAGGCTCAGCCAGTCCTCTTCAACACCCTGATTGGTCGCTATGTGCACAAGTGTAGGGAGCTGCTAGGACACTCGGGAAAACGGTCAGAAGGAGATTTTACATGGCCGTAGTAGCAGCGCAATTCTAGGCTCTCCAGAGTGATAAGGCTACAGATCCTGACGGAGTCTCCCTGTCAGCACACGACCTCCTGGAAGCTAGTACTCTCTGGTGGAGTCCATTCAGGAGCAAACAAAAGTGTGTGCGGCAACATCCTCGAGGACACAAACACCGAGGCGGGACTGGCCATCTGTCCAGTCCCTACCGACGTACCACGACTTCACCACAGCCAGGAACGGCCAGGAGGATCCGTCCTGCTGACAGAGGATCAAGACCCGAAGAGCCCCTCCGGAGAGCAAACGAAAGCCCTTCTAGTTCACCCAGCTGAGAACGTCACGGTGTTTGACGTCAAGCACCGTGACGTTATTTTCCTAGTCGCTGCGGAACCCCGAATAGGGTCAAATCCTGAGGGCCCAGTCAAGCCTGAAGGTGAATACGTGGACCACGAGAAGCAAAGCACAGCATCAACGAGCAACGTCTACAGGACCGATGATCAAGGGTCACGACAACGTCGACGGACCAGGAATCTTCCGTGATCATCACACGACGACAGGAACTGATGTGTGCTGGCTAGACAGGCCAGAACTGCATAGTTTTTTTTTTTCTTTTCTTTTCTTTTTTTTTTTTTAGCCCACAAGACATAAACACAAAAAGGAAGGACTCGCTTTAGTCAATGTGAAGGACTTGCTTTAGACTATGATTTAATAATTTTGCTATGTGCATGCTTGTGTATTTAAATAAATGTGTGGTTAATTTACATTTTGATTTCAGTGACTGAATCGAATGAGAGAGTCGCGGCGAGAGACCAAAATTCGAATAAATAGTCAGGCACCCCCTAGACACGCTAACACCAGACGAAACTAGTGCCTGACTCTCTCTCTCTCTCTCTCTCTCTCTCTCTCTCTCTGTGACTCCCTTTGTCTGGCTACCAGCAAGACGCTCCTTCACCAGCGCCCCCTCAAATTGTGTGTGTTGATTCAACAAGACCGTCCAACCATGCCAGTTGACGGTCTCTCATGTGCTTTAGAAAGTATGTTGAACTCAGTGTTAAAGGACATGACATTATCGTCATACAACATCGGAGGCGGAAGAAAACACACTGTCGTTGTATTGAGATTTACAAAGACTTCCGAACCAACCCCCCCCCCCCCCCCCCCCCCCCCCCCCCCCCCCACTGTCGTGGATCATTAACAGGGGCTTGCCCAAGGGCACGTAGTCCAGGATGCGGAACTGCCGGCGCTGCTTGATGGTGAGGCCGAACCAGAGGGCGATGCACAGGATCATGTAGCCGACCTCGCACACCAGGCCCGTCAGCACCAGGCTGTCCTGGTGGGCCGGTGCAGGTGGACGAAATCGTACATCTGGGACCCTTGCACACGGCCAGACCGACCAAGGCCGCCATGGCGCAGGAGTGCGGGGACGTAGCCCTGACAGCCTCTGTTCACCACGATTGTTTTCTTCACGTAGTTCTCCTGGTTGCAGTGCTTGCGCTCCACGATGCGCAGCTTCTCGGCGAAGTAGTGGGAGCCGTACTCGAACACGGTCATGGTGGACAGCAGCATGACGGTGGAGCCCAGCAGGTAGAGGGCCAGCGAGGCGCCGCAGCCCAGGGCCAGGTCCACGTTGATGTAGACGGGGTGGTTGTAGCAGACCTTGTACAGGCAGCCGAAGGCGGAGTAGCCCAGCACCGCCGCGAGGGTCATGGCCAGGAGTTGCAGGGCGAAGACCACCGTCAGGGCTTTGTTGATGTACCTGCCACAGCAACGGCTGTCATGATAGGAGCTGACACGTCAGGTTGGGGGGAGAGGGGGGGGGGGGGGGGGGGGGAAGGGGGTCCAAGTCTACTGCATTCGATAAAACATTCGTTTAAACCTATAAGATGACAAAAACACGCATTCGGAGAATCCCAGTCTCTCTCTAAAAAAAAACAAAAAAACCCACGTACATTTTGTCTCTGTCTGTCTGTCTGTCTGTCTGTCTCTCTCTCTCTCCCTCTCTCTCTCTCTCTCTCTCTCTCTCACACACACACACACACACACACACACACACACACACACACACACACACACACACACTCATTCACTATCACTCTTAGTTGAACGAATCCACGCACACATACATCACACACACACACACACACACACACACACACACACACACACACACACACACACACACACTCATTCACCATCACTCTTAGTTGAACGGATCCACACACACGTACATCACTCAATGCGCATGTATACCACGCACGCATAAACAAAAAACATACATCACTCATTTATTCGAAGTCACACGCGTGCGCGCGCGCGCGCGCGCGCCCTCACACACACACACACACACACACACACACACACACACACACACACACACACACACACCACAAACGCGCACACGTATATATTCCCATTCATCCACCCCTTCCATCCCTCCTCCCCCCGCCCCCACCACACACACTATTCTTTCACTATTAGTCCCGTGCATGCACGCTCCAATACAACACCCATTCGCTCAAAGTCGCAATCGCACATTCTTACACACACACACACACACACACACACACACACACACACACACACACACACAGCAAACGACTATTATCTGCAAAGTGTGCGACATTGCCCTGAATTGATGACAACCCCCCACGCCACTCCTCTCCCACCCCAGCTCTTCCTCCAGACAGTGTATTATCTCCTCTTGGAAACTCTGTAACATCGCGTCTTTGGCTGGTGTCTGTTGCACTGTGTTTAAGACAGGTTAGTGGAACAACCAGCACACACACTCAAACGCGCAAGCTCTCACGCGCAGAGAGAGAGAGAGAGAGAGAGAGAGAGAGAGAGAGAGAGAGAGAGAGAGAGAGAGAGAGACAAAGACAAGACAAGTTTTACTTGAGCTAGGCCTTCTGCCCATGTCAAGGGGGGGGGGGGGGGGGGGGGGGTTAACAAAGGAAAGTCATATCATAATATCGTACGTAACATGAATAAAGTTAATCGATACGTCTTTAATCGCGAAAAGAGGGGAAAGGGATAGGAGAGGTCGAGGGGTGGGGTAGGGATCGGGTGGGATGGGGTGGGGTTGGAGGGAGGATGACGAAAAGTAGCATGTTCATAAGTCTGCAAAAACTGATCATTAAACATCATATAAAGATGATTTCTGAAAGTAAATGCTTTAGACAGATACAGGGCAAGAGGCATACACATTCTTGTATCAGAAAGCAAAAGGCTTAATTTAAACGCATTTGGGTGGGAACAATATTTGGGTGGGATATACATTTCTCGGATAGTTTTATAGTAAGTACAAACCAATATAAAATGTAATTCTGATTCTTCAGAATTAGGGCAAAAAGGACAGCTAGTATTTTCTTTTCCTTTTAGAATATCTATATCGGTGGGGTTTCAACTGTGAGACACCGAGTCTGACTCTTGACAAATGTTTTCTGAGAGCAGGGTTTTTAACAGTGAATAGATATGTCGGGACATGCATAATTGCCTGAACGAAAATAAAATCTGAATCTTTCTTTTGCCATAATTTTAGAATCAATATCCTGTAAATGGCAATCAAATAGTCTTTGCTTAAAGATGGACACAAAATTTTAACATTTTCAACTCCATGGTTCTCCCAAACGAAACCAAAGCCGTATCTAAACAAAGTAAAACATACGTTGGCTACCCAGTTCTTCTTACCGTTGCAAAACAGAGCATAAAGCATTTTGTAAGATTTCTTTGGAATACGGCTTTCGTCCATACGGGTTAGTTTTAACCAATACTTGATACATTTTATAGATGTCTGAATATAAAGTGAGGTATCTCCCAGATTCACAGTACACAAGTGCGCTGGGTGTTTTCATACTCACATTCAACAGACGTTTAATGGCTGGTAGATGAACTCTTTCAATAACTGTATGATCTGCTGTCAGACCCCACACCTCAGATCCATATGTTGACATAGGCTGAATTTGGCAATCAAAAATTTTAAAGAAAAGTTTGGGATTATTTTCTCCAAGTGACCATAGAAATTTCAAAACACTAAAAACACACCTCTTCGCTTTCAGAGCCATATCCTCCAGTGAGTATGAAAACGTTAACCTGTAGATACTATCACTCCGACGTATTTATATTCATTTACAACTTCTAGCTGGACACCTTTATAGAACCATTTTTCTCGACAAGCATATGGCCCCCTTGTCTAAATATACTATTTTAGATTTTTCTTCATTGACAGTTATTGGAGTCTGTCAACAGTGCTACTTAATACGTTCAGCTGATGCTGAAGACCACTATGGTGTGGGAAAGAAGAACGACGTCATCGGCAAATAACATGATAAGAATCTGTAACAAGTCAGGTGATAAGCTTATTCCGTGTTTACCATGTGTCACAATGTCATTAGCAAGTTCATTAATGAAAGAGAAAAAAGAATAGGGCTGCAGTTGTCCCCCTGTTTTAACCCACGGGGGACATAAAAGCTTCAGTAAGATCATTATTTGCTCGGACTCAAGCTTTCACAACTTGATATATACTCCTAATAGCTCGATACATTTTGCCATGAATACCATTTTTACGAAGAATTAACCACAAATGATTTCGATTTACTAAGTCAAAGGCTTTTTTAAAAATCAATAAACGCAGCATAAAGTTTCTTTCCAGAAGACAACTGTTTTTGCACCAGACTTATTAAAGTAAATATCTGATCAACTGTACTATAGCTCTTTCTGAATCCGCCTTGTGATTCGTTTAATATATTATTTTCTTCCACCCATTCTGTCAAGCGTTTATTTATGATATAAGTATACAGTTTGCCGCAAATGTTTAGCAATGAAAACCTCTATAGTTGGCAGGCGAATTAATATCGCCTTTTTTGTGTACGCGTGTATAACTGATTCGGACCAGATAAGTGGAAAAGTCCCAGAATCATACAATTTGTTGAAAAATTTGGTGATGAATGAAATAATTAAAGGAGCAGCGTGTTTATAAAACTCGCCACTAAATCCATCTGGTCCGGCCGCTTTTCCATTCTTTAAAGCTCTGATTGGTTTTTAATCTCGATACTGTTATTTCTGAATTTAATGTGGTGTTCTCTATAATTCTATTATTAGCAAACCACTGACTCTCGAAACACACATCTTCCTGATGTTATTTCTCTGTAATATTTCATCTTGGACAGAATTATCATTGAAAACCTTATAGAATGATCATACCATTCATCTGTTGTGATAGAAGTGTCTGGAATGTTAGTGAAAACTCTTGATTTTATAGTTCTCCAAATGTCTTGGGATCGTTTATATTTGCATTTAGTGAATTTAGCGTGTGCGTTTTATCTTCGGCTTTTTTCTCATTTAAAAGCCATTTATAATCCCTTCGCTTATCAACGTATATGTGTCTGAGTTCTTCTGCTCGTTTTTCCATTACTACAGTTTGTAAAGTTTCTCAGAGCGCGTTGTAACTCTGATTTCATTTTCCTGCATTCGGTATCAAACCAAGGACTGTTTTGGTTTTTTTAATACTATTTGTTTCTTCATGCACTGCCCAGCGAAAGCCAGGCCTTCATAGAATTTCCTCAAGCTGAGTTTACATCATCATCGATCAGTTCTGTAGCCTGATTAAAAATGTCTGTACATATATGTGACATAAATGCTTGATGATATTCATTAATCTTTTCCGGGTTCCAAACCCAAACTTTTCTATCATAGTTTCACTGGTTTCTTAGGGACATTAGCTAAAGACGTTGCAGGACTTAATATAAGTTCTACAGGTAAATGCTTACATTCAACAGTGTGTAGAACTCGCAGTTTAAGGTGTATTCAGAAATACATCTAGACATAAGAAAATAATCAATAACACTTGATCCTTATGTGCAATATATGTAAATTCACCATTCTTATCTCCTGGTAGAAAGACCATTTAATATCACTAATGAAAATTGTTCACATAATTTAAGTAATATCGGCCAAAATCATTTGTTGTATTATCTTTAGATTTTCTCCTGAATTGTTCCTCCAGTTCTGTACTGTCATCCTTCCATATAACGGTGTCTGGGAGGGAGAACTCTTTGGCGTTAGCACTGCCAGTTCTTGCATTAAAATCACCCATCACCACGAAAGGAAGATCTCCATACTTTTCATAAATATCAATCATACAATGTTCCAGCAAATAAATTCCATTATCAATTTCTGTTTCATTATAATAAGGGCTGTTATACAGAGGAATGTACATGCTTATGAGAATGCAATCAATACGTAAGCCTGTTTGTTCTTTTGAAAGTTTCAGGACAACACAGTTATCATATTCAATTGGGATATGTTCAACAAAATTAGAAAATACTTTTTTGACCATCAATGCAACCCCAGGTTGTTACGGCGAGAAAAAGACTCGACTCTGTCTACTTGACTGTCCATTTTTTGCGACACCTCTAGAAACAAGTCCTTCCATTGGAAGAGGTTTCGCACTGTTGTTCAAGAATGTGGCACTTGTTGGTGAGGTGATCAATTTTCTGTTTCAGATGTTCGTTGTCTTTCTGGAGAAGTTCCCACCAACCCTGAAGTTTCCCGTGATATACCGGTCTTCACCATGTTGATAGCCTGCCATGCAAAATAGTCGGTGACTTGGGTTTCCATTTGGTCCAGGATTTGGTTCAGGAAAGTTCCCAGGATAAAAAGGTATATGACCATAGCTTGGGCTGTAGTTTGAATACACATCTCGTGATGGTTCTTGTATATTTTGCTGTGTTGGTCCGGGGTTTGATTCGATGTCCCCACAGGCCATAAGAAGCCAGCTAATGAAAACAGCCAGGATTTCAAAAGGAACAGCTGCAGTAGTAAACCTTTCGTGTAGATGATCAACACGAATCGTTGTTTACGTTTCGACGTCCCCTTTGTGGCTGTTTGAAACCGTATCGCCACCGCCCACATGAGGAAAAGATCATTGAGTTTTGCCATGTTGACATTCACAGAACACACGAAGCGGCTGTCAGTGTATGGGTGACACAGGTTCCATAGTCGCCTGCTTCGTTTGCTTTTTCACTGAGCGTGAATGCTGTCAGAAGACCAGTTGCAATAAACACAGTCGTGGGCCATCTTAGAGGCCAAGCAAGTCTTATTTCATTCACCTGTGTCCAAGGTCTGCCTTTTTTTTCTCTCACGCGCCGGCGAATAACTAGCACGTGTAGCACACATACCTGTGTCACTGTCCCCTTTTGGTCCTGTAAAACACTGTTCACGTTTCAAGTTCTATTGATTATGTATTAATTTTTAAATCGCTGATAATGTCTTAATTAATCCACATCGGAGTCCGAAAATTAGCCAGTCCACCAAACACACCTTATGCTGTCACGAGTCCAAAACTTACTGTAGATCAGGCACTCAAAGTAGGTGAATTAAACCATTTCTTGGGCACAACAAACCGAACGCGTCTTGACCGCTCACCCGCCAGTTTCAGAGGGCGCAGAGAGAGAGAGAGAGAGAGAGAGAGAGAGAGAGAGAGAGATTTCCGCCCTTTCAGCTTTGTTCGAAAAACTGTTAACGGCACAAAGACGGACTCCCAACCAGAAAAGCGTATTGTATGTGAAACGGCGGAAGCAACGATATCAATTAACTTTGCTGCCCCTGCCCCTACTCACATACCCTGCCTTCCCTTCTCTCTGCTTTCCTGCTGACAAGAAGAATTCAGCACAGAGAGAGAGAGAGAGAGAGAGAGAGAGAGAGAGAGAAGGGGAGGGGGGGGGTACGTAACACAAGTTAAATCCCATTTTGCCCTTCTTACTCGTCATCGCGTGCCGGTGACAGAATTCACACACAAAACAAAAGGAAAAACAAACGAAAAAGGAGAAGAGCAGCAGCAGCAGAGAGAGAAGAAGAAGAGGAAGGAAGAAGAAGGAGAAGGAGAGAAGAAGAGGAGAGAAGGGAGGAGAAGGAGAGAGAAAGGAGAGAAGGGAGAGAGAGAGAGGAGGAGGAGAGGGAGGAGAAGGAGAAGACGAAGAGGAGAGGAAAAAGAAGGAGAAGAAGAAGAAGAAGAAAAGGAGGAGGAGGAAGAGGGAGGGAAGAAGGAGAAGAGGAGAGGGAGGAAGAAGGAGGAGGAGAAGGAAGAGGAGAAGAGGAGGGGAAGAAGGGAGAGGAAAGGGAAGAGGAGGAGGAGGGAAGAGGAGGAGGAGGGGAAGAGAGGAGAGAGGAGAGAGGAAGAAGAAAGAGGAGGAGGGGGAGAAGAAGGAGAAGGAGAAGAGGAGGAAGAAGGAGGAGGAGGGGAGGGGAGGGGAGGGGGAAGAAGGAAGAAGGAGGAGGAGAGGGAAGAAGAAGGAGAAGAAAGGAGGAGGAAGAAGGGAGGAGGAGGGAAGGAGGAAAGGAGAGAGGAGGAGGAGGAAGAAGGAAGAAGAGGAGGAGGAGGGAAAGAAGGAGAAGAAAGAGGAGGAGGAGGAGAGGGAAGAAGGAAGAAGAAAGTGGAGGAGGAGGGGAAGAGGAGAAGAAGGAGAAGAGGAGGAGGAGGGAAGAAGAAGGAGGAGGAAGAAGGAGGAGAGAGGAGGAGAGGAGAAGAAGAAGAAGAAGAAGAAAAAGAAGAAGAAGAAAAAGAAGAAGAGGAAGAATGAAAGAGGAGGAGGAAAAGGAGGGGAAGAAGAAGAAGAAAGAGAAGGAGGAGGAGGAGGGGAAGAAGAAGGAGAGGAAGAAGAAGAAGGAGGAGGGGAGGGGAAGAAAAAGAAAAAAAAAAGAAGAGGAAGAAGAAAGGACATCGATTTGGTTAAAAGATTAGCTTTTTAATGATATATATGAAAACAGAAACTGTATCCCGAGAGTCGGCAACGGGCGATGCGCAAGCCAATGATGAAGTGGGGGGGGGGGGGGGGGGGTCAGACATGTTTCAGGGGGCCACTTTACTCAGCTCAGTGATGCTGATACTAATATATAAGAAGAACCACTTACCAGAACACCGAAGCGCATCTGACGCTGAAGGTGAGGAGACCCAGGACGAAGTTGACGAAGGCCAAGGACACGGAGTGGTCAGTGCCCCATCCCCCGGGCGGTGGTCTTGCGGTGGGTACCACCACCCGCGAGCCGTTGGCCACGGTGTGGGTCAGGTTGATGCTGCCCCGGATGTCGCTCTGGTGGGGGCGCTCCTCGCCGAACAGGAAGCCCAGGTCCGAACTCCACACAGCGTCTGGAACCAGAAGAAATCAAGGGATGATTGAACAAGTGAACATCGACGGCTCTTTCAGCCAAGGCAGGGAATTCTCTCTCTCTCTCTCTCTCTCTCTCTCTCTCTCTCTCTCTCTCACTCCCTCTCTCCTCTCCTCCTCTCTCCTCTCCCCCGACTGTGTCATCTGGCTAATGAAGATGACATTCATTTCTTATTCTGTTGTCCATGTGACATTAGAAAAACTGTTATCAAGCCAAGTATTACAATGACCCAAGTAAATTTAAATGACTTTGCTGTTATCATCAAGAAATGAAAATACTATATCCAATCTAGCACAATATGTTTACAAAGCTCAGAAAATGCTAGATACTGCAACCTCTTTGCATGTCCGTGTAATATACATTTTACTGTGCCAGTTGTTTCTAATACGGTGTTCGTTTTCCTAAATGTGGATATTACAGTGTCATCAGCTGCATTAAGTATTGTTGATATGTTTTCTGTATATGTACCCCTTCAGAGAGGGGCCTTGGCCTAGACTGGATAAACTCTTGTATTTCTCTCTCTCTCTCTCTCTCTCTCTCTCTCTCTCTCTCTCTCTCTCTCTCTCTCTCTCTTGAAACGGATAACCGGTCACGTAACCTTTAAACGTTCCCTTAGAAAGTTTTTTTTTTGTGTGGATAAAATGGGATATTAAAGGTGCGCTGTCTTTTTTTTTTTCTTTCCCCAGTTCACTGTATCAACGGATATTAAAGCGCTTTCTCATGACAGAAACGGAATAACTGACATCCTTAATCGTCTTGCGTTTTGTTGCTGTTGTAGTTTTGTCGTTATGAAGCTGTGTACGTTATCTAAATGTTTTGTCCTTATCAAGCTGTGTACGTTATCTAAATGTTTTGTCGTTATCAAGCTGTGTACGTTATCTAAATTTTTTGTCCTTATCAAGCTGTGTACGTTATCTAAATCTTTTGTCCTTATCAAGCTGTGTACGTTATCTAAATGTTTTGTCCTTATCAAGCTGTGTACGTTATCTAAATGTTTTGTCCTTATCAAGCTGTGTACGTTATCTAAATGTTGTCCTTATCAAGCTGTGTACGTTATCTAAATGTTTATCCTTATCAAGCTGTGTACGTTATCTAAATGTTTTGTCCTTATCAAGCTGTGTACGTTATCTAAATGTTTTGTCCTTATCAAGCTGTGTACGTTATCTAAATGTTTTGTCCTTATCAAGCTGTGTACGTTATCTAAATGTTTTGTCCTTATCAAGCTGTGTACGTTATCTAAATGTCTGTCCTTATCAAGCTGTGTACGTTATCTAAATGTCTGTCCTTATCAAGCTGTGTACGTTATCTAAATGTTCTGTCCTTATCAAGCTGTGTACGTTACCTAAATGTTTTGTCCTTATCAAGCTGTGTACGTTATCTAAATGTTTTGTCCTTATCAAGCTGTGTACGTTATCTAAATGTTTTGTCCTTATCAAGCTGTGTACGTTATCTAAATGTCTTGTCCTTATCAAGCTATGTACGTTATCTAAATGTTTTGTCGTTATGAAGCTGTGTACGTCATCTAAATGTTTTGTCCTTATCAAGCTGTGTACGTCATCTAAATGTTTTGTCCTTATCAAGCTGTGTACGTCATCTAAATGTTTTGTCCTTATCAAGCTGTGTACGTCATCTAAATGTTTTGTCCTTATCAAGCTGTGTACCTTATCTAAATGTTTTGTCCATATCAAGCTGTGTACGTTATCTAAATGTCTGTCCTTATCAAGCTGTGTACGTTATCTAAATGTTTTGTTGTTTTGAAGCTGTGTACGTTATCTAAATGTCTGTCCTTATCAAGCTGTGTACGTTATCTAAATGTTTTGTCCTTATCAAGCTGTGTACGTTATCTAAATGTTTTGTCCATATCAAGCTGTGTACGTTATCTAACTGTCTTGATTACACTCCTGTTGGTTCACCTGTTCGCTCTCCCTCCCTCTCTCCTTCCCTCCCTCCCTTTCTCTCTCCTTCTCTTACACTCGGGATAGTTTAATGTATTGGACGTTATTATAGATCTCCCCACCCCACCCCTCTGTCTCTCTTCTCTCTTCGTGGATTTTTTTCTCTTTATCATACATCCTTTAGATGATATACATTTTTTGTGCTTGTGAATTGTGTGGAAGGTGATGGTATATGGGTCATTGAAACGGGTACGGTGGTGCGCGTGGAGATAGTGGAAGTTGATGTCGGGTGAGATGGAAGAGAGAGAGAGAGAGAGAGAGAGAGAGAGAGAGAGAGAGAGAGAGAGAGAGAGAGAGGACTGAGAGAGAGAGAGAGACTGAGAGAGAGAGAGAGAGAGAGAGATGAGAGAGAGAGAGAGAGAGAGAGAGAGAGAGAGGATAGGGGTGGGATTGAGGGTGGAGTGAGGTGGGGTGATTCAAACAGACTGACTGAGTGATACTAAGCAGGATCTCCGACAGACACATATATTTTTGTTACCATTTTCTCCAGTCATACCTGTACAACTCTTTCACATCTGGCCACTTAGCCACCATTAAAGCAGAAGGAGACCCACACCCCGAAATTTACACGAATTTGGCATGTCTTCTATTAAAAAAAAACAAAAAAAACCCAAAAAGAAACCAACCAACACGACACTGGACGGGATAACGACTTTCAGAGCTGCCTATGACAAGAGGGAAGGAGAAGCGCGTTGGAACGGTCCCAAACCCCGTTAGGTTTTCAACAGTTGCACGCGTCCAACCGTTTCTTTCGTTTCCGAGGTTAAAAACGAAAATGAGGAGGCAAGAAAGAACACACGCAAGCCTGCATGTATTGACGCGTGTGCGCGCATGCACACACACACACACACACACACACACACACACACACACACACACACACACACACACACACAAGCACGCATGCGCGCGTACACACACACACACACACACCACACACACACACACACACACACACACACACACACACAGAGCGCCCTGTAGCGTTAAAAGAGGAGTGCCAATGACCCAAAAGCAGCGAAAGGATGAGGTGAAAGACTTGTGTTGTGTGCTGAGCAAACCGTGTCCTTTTCCTCCCCCTCAGAAGTCTGTTGTCAGACAAGTCATTTCCTTCCCCGCACACCACTTCCCCCAGCTCTTGTTTCGCTCTTTGCACCACCACTCACCACTCCTGTACACCCTTCCAGCATCTACTCCCGTCCGTCCTGTCTTCGCCTTTCTTTCTCTCTTTCCTTTCTTTCCTTTTTCTCCCTTTCTCTTCCTCGCTCTTCGAGAGCTCTCTTCTGATTCCGACACTTTCCGACAGAACCGCAGCTATGGGGATGAAGTGCAACGTCTTTTGCAGTCAATGCAGTTTCAGGTTGACTACATACAGCCCAGCCGACCCGATAGAGCTGTTCCCGGGCTGTCGCCACACTAAGAAAACAAGTCCTAAGTCGTGTCCAAACTCTCTGAGCGAAAACTGTTTTAAAAAAAATGACAGTGCCTCGAAGAAGTACAGGGACACCCGGCATGCACACTGTACTGTGTTTTTATAATTTCACTTCGAAAGTCGCCACATCAGAACACAAAAACCTAGCTCGTCCTAAATTGTGATCATAGAAAAATATAAACGTGAAGGAAATTTTCAGAGCAATATAATTTTTTTTTTTTTAAAAAGGGCTACGAAGACAGAAACAAACAGGCGGAAAAAGAAAAAAAAGAGAGAGAGAGAGAGAGAGAGAGAGGGGGGGGGAGGAGGGGGGGGGACGATGGCAGAATGATAGAGAGACAGACATAAAGTCTAACCTACACATAACTACCAGGAGACAGGGGCACAGTTAAACGGGATAGAACCCCCCCCCACCACACACCACACCACACACACACACACACACACACACACACACACACACACACACACACACACACACACACCTATGCACATGCAGATAAGCACACATGAACGTCCAAACACAGACAAAGCAAAAACAACCTATTTGTCAAGGAGTAATCACAGCATGCTGCTTTACTGTAATATTTGCAAAAAATGGACAAAAAATGACACTTCAGATCGATCACACATTTCCAGCCCAACAGGACATCGACAGATGTGTTTTAGAAATCCGTTTCTTCAACATTTGATACAACTGATATAACAAAACGGTCATCAATCCTACTCACACCACACATACAGAACAAGGTTTGCACAGACACGTACACTAGCACATATAATGCACACATTGATATGAAGAAAACATGCTTATCATGGACTCTTTAAAACAGGATATGTTGCTGTCATATTTACAGTGGCGTACCAAGGATAGGCCATTGCAAAGATGAGACAGCATCATAGCTCATATAGTGGCACAAAGATTACTAAAGTATCTGGCATTAAGGATAAGCAAATACAAATTGTCATTTGCACTAGTAACAAAACCATCCATCTGAAAGAACAAGTCTCATTCATACCGAATATATGGGGAAACACACAC
>CM065730.1:52947640-52950140 GCA_033310375.1 Conus canariensis
ACAACACACACACACACACACACACACACACACACGACATACACGTCTGCATGTGCTGATTTACAGACACGCACTTGGAAACACGGACCAAACAAAAACAACCTATTTGTTCGGGAGTAGTAACAGCATCTTGTTTTACTGTGATATTTGCAAAGGCGTATCAGTGATAGGCCCGTGCAAATGTTTGACAGTAAAACCAGTAATCTTTGAAATAAAGACCAAACTGACAGCAGACATTAAAAGTAAACAAACAGTATTTGAGATCACACATTGTTAGCCCACAGGACATCAGATAAGTTTTTGGAAATCATTTTCTTCCAAATTTGATCAGATTAACAGCAATAACGACAACAGTCTCGCTCACGCCAAACATATACAACAAGGTTCACAGAGACTGGTACACGAGCACATATACTGCACACATAGATATGAAGAAAACATGCTTATCACCCATGGACTTGTCACGACAGGGTATGTTGCAGTAATATTTCCAGCCCAACAGGACATCGACAGAAATGTTTTAGAAATCCATTTCTTCAACATTTTGTACAACTGATATAACAAAACGGTCAAAATCCCACTCACACCACACATACAAAACAAGGTTATCACACACACACACACGTTCACTAGCACATATAATGCACACATTGATATGAAGAAAACATGTTTATCATGGCATTAAGGATAGTCTCATTCATACCGAAACACACACACACACACACACACACACACACACACACACACACACACACACACACACACACACACACACACACACACACATCTGCACGTGCTGATTTACAGACATGCACTTCCAAACACGGACCAAACAAAAACAACCTATTTGTTCGGGAGTAGTAACAGCATCCTGTTTTACTGTAATATTTGCAAAGGCGTATCAGTGATAGGCCCTTGCAAATATTTGACAGTAAAACCAGTAATCTTTGAAATAAAGACCAAACTGACAGCAGACATTAAAAGTAAACAAACAGTATTTGAGATCACACATTGTTAGCCCACAGGACATCAGATATGTTTTGGAAATCAATTTTCTTCCAAATTTGATCAGATTAACATAACAATAACGACAACAATCTCGCTCACGCCAAACATATACAACAAGGTTCACAGAGACTAGTACACAAGCACATATACTGCACACATAGATATGAAGAAAACATGCTTCTCACCCATGGACTTGTCACGACAGGGTATGTTGCTGTAATATTTGCAATGACCTCCCAAGCACAGGCATAACTCATACAGCAGTACAAAGTTCAGACCAGTATCTGGCATTAAGAATAGTCTCATTCATACCGAACACACAGACACACACACACACACACACACACACACACACACACACACACACACACACACACACACACACACATCTGCGCGTGCAGTTGAGATAACACATTTCTAGCCCAACAGGACATCGACAGATATGTTTGAGAAATTTCATACTATTGATATTACAAAACGGTCAACAATCCTGCTCACATCTCACATACAGAACAAGATTCACACAGACACGTACACTAGCACATATAATGTACACATAGATATAAAGAAAAAAAATGCTTATCATGGACTCTTTAAAACAGGGTATGTTGCTGTCATATTTGCAATGGCGTACCAAGGATAGGCCTTTGCAAAGATGAGACAGCAGCATAGCTCATATTGTGGCACAACGATTACTAAAGTATCTGGCATTAAGGATAAGCAAATACAAATTGTCATTAGGACTAGTAACCAAACCATCCTTCTGAAAGAGCAAGTCTCATTCATACCGAATACACACACACACACACACACACACACACACACACACACACACACACACACACACACACACACACACACCTCTGCACCTGCAGATAAGCACACATCAATGTCCAAACACAGACAAAGCAAAAACAACCTATTTCTCAAAGAGTAATCACAGCATGCTGTTTTACTGTAATATTTGCAATGGCGTGTCAGTGATAGGCCCTTGCAGATATTTGACAGTAAATCCATTCATCTTAGAAATAAAGACCAAATTAATACCAGTCATTGAAATGGAAAACAAAGATAGTTGAGATCACACACTTCTAGCCCACAGGATATCAGATATGTTTTGGAAATCACATTTCCTTCAAATTTGATAAGATTAACAAGACAATACCGACAACAAACTCGCTAACACCAAACATATAGAACAAGGTTCACAGAGACTAGTACACGAGCACATATTCTGCACACATAGATATGAAGAAAACATGTTTATCACACATGGACTCGTCACGACAGGATATGTTGCTGTAATATTTGCAATGGCCTACCAAGGAAAGGCATAACTCATACAGTGGTACAAAGTTCAGACCAGTATCTGGCATTAAGGATAGTCTCATTCATACTGAACACACACACACACACACACACACACACACACACACACACACACACACACACACACACACACACACAGACCTCTGCACCTGCAGATAATCAC
>CM065730.1:52955814-52973314 GCA_033310375.1 Conus canariensis
AAACGTACAGAGTTTTCTACCAATTTGTGAATGTCGGTGCATGTTAAAGCCAATACGTGGACATGTATGGTGGTTTTTAGGGCTTGGTAGTGAGAAGCGTGGAATCAGTGTTCCATATATCTTTGGTCCACCAGTAATTAAAACAAAACAAAAAGGAAACGAAAGCACAAGCAAGTAAAACAAAAACAAAGAATACGTCCATTTTTTAAATCCCTCTAGGGGGAGATCGCTACTATGTCCATCCAATGACAGTTCCTATGACCTGACCAACTCTTAAAACTTTGGCACACGCCAGAGGCGAAGATGCGAAGGGGATTCCAAATGTTATGAGAAAAGGGCTATCAGAGTTGAACATCGAAATGCGAACAATGTTTTCAACATCTGTACAATTCCTATAATAAATATTTTGTACTATTCAGCGGAAATTCGAATACCTTGCTTTAAAACATGGACAGTTAAAACGATATTTTTGTCGAAGAAATGTGTCTACCCCACAAACAAAAGAACATCTAGTGAAAGCTGGGATGTATGGTAAATTGTAAACAATATTTCTAAAAACCCATTAAGACAAAAAATCTGACCGCTTTACTGCAGGGATGCACACGCCTGAGAACAAAAAAGGACAACAATCAATGCCATGATGGTTATAAATACCCGTTATACACCCTTTTAATAATCTTTATAGTCGAAACAGTATGACTGATGTTCCAAGTACATACTTAATTGGGGAACAAAATGAAAATGTAACAGTTCTGCTACTATTATGACATTCGAATTAACTACTTTAACAAGTAGTGGCGCACCTTCTCTCTGGTCTGCGATCCTGGTGGTCGTCTGGCAGACTGGCACCGCTTCCTGTTTGATCCTGCCACAAAAAAACTGTGTTGAAATACTTAGAAGAAAATTCGAACTACACATCAAGAAAGAAGACGATAACACCTATGAATAACTAGATTCCAGAAAAGGATGCATTAAACCCCAAGAAAGGAGAAGTCGACGTACGACGACGTAATTCTGTAAGAAAGAAAATATGTTAAACTCTGTGAAAGAATACTTCCAATCATATAATCACAAAGGCACTGAATCGTTGGAAAGAGGATACAAAAGCCATGAAAGTATGGTGAACCCTATAAGAGAAACACGTAGAACTCTGTGAAAAGGTAATACTAAACCCTAGAGCTAAGAACAATACAGAGGACAAAAGGTAACTGAATTCGATAGAAAGAGACACAATAAGTCATCACAAAAAAGACACTAGGCCCTTTGTAAAGAGAACACTAAACTCTATGCAAGAAAGGCATTCTACCTGTAAAGGACAACAGACCATGGAAAAGAAGATGACAGTAACATCAATAAAAGGCAATAGTCCATATGAAAGAACACAACACAAAGGGTCATTAAAAAGCAAGATTGGACATAAAATCCATACGAAAGGAAGAGCATAAACTTAAAGAAGGGGACACTACACACCAAGAATGAACACTACACTGAATCTATGGAAGGAGAAAACACGAGCCCATGTGAAAAAAGAGGACGCTAGCCCTTATGAAAGGAGATAACACTAGCCCCTGTGAAAGAAGAGGACGCTAACCCTTATGGAAGCAGTAAACACTAGCTCCTGTGAAAGAAGTCTCCAACCCCTATGAAAGGAATGAACACTAGCCCAAAGAAGAGGAGAGAACACTAGCTCCTGTGACAGAAAAGGACGCTAACCCCTATAAAAGGAGAGAACAAGAGAACACTAGCCTCTGTGAAAGAAGAGGAAGCAAAAACCTTTAACAGGAGAGAACACTAGTCCTTGTGAAAAAAGAGGACGCTAATCCCTATGACAGGACACAACACTAGCCCCTGTGAAAGAAGAGGACTCTAACCCCTATGAAAGGTGAGAACACAAGCCCCTATGAAAGAAAAGAACACTAGCTCTGTGAAAGAAGAGGACCGTAACCTTTATGAAATTCTACCCCCTGTGAAAAGCGTTCTGAAAGGATATTAAATTCTAGCAAAGAATACTAAATACTGTATGAAAGTAGACGAAAGAGAAGGAAAGCTAAACCCAATGAAAGGAGAACACTAAGCCATACGAGACGACACTTAACCAAGGATAGAAACAGGACCGTAAATTCTGTGGAAGGGGATCTTAAATGAGGCAGGGAGCAGTGAACAGTAAGTACTAAACAAGTAAGGTTAATCTTGCTCCCCCATGAAGAAATAAATACATGTGTATTTTTTTCATCGGGGTGGGGGGGGGGTTGGGGGGAGGGGGGGAGCAAGAGCTACCTTCCTTCTCTATTACTTCATGTGGAAGAAAGTTGCTAAGTACTAATAAAAGGATCCGCATGCAGACTCCTCAATGCTATGTCAGTCTTTCTGTGAAATGCGTACTACTCAGACAAGGAGGAACCAGGTGCGCACAAAGGAAATAGTTCTGGAACAGGATCAAAGACTTCCTAAGCAGCTCTGCAGCAAAACCCCAAAGATTTGAAAACATGCACCCACGTTCCAGATCCCGGAAACATGAGCCCTGCGACATCACTGGAGCGGTCGTTTGATACTTTCCTGAACCATCCACTCGGGTGCCTACTGTTTTGTATCCTTGTTCAACAGAAGACTGCCATAGGAAACAAGAACATTCATGGCAATCATACGAAAGAAGACTGTAAACTAGGAAAGACACAGGCATTAAACCCTGCGAAAGAAAACACTAAAACCTAGAAAAGAAGTCACCAAGTCCCGGGAAAGAAAAATACACCAAACCATGGTAAATGTGAACACACAAAACACTGGGAAAGAGGACATTAAACCCTAGAAAGAATAGAAAACTATACTACATGGAACCCTGGCGATGAAGGAAACACCCAACCAATGGAGAGAAGGCGATGATTCCTAGGGGGGGGGGGTGCGTTGTTGGTGTGGTGGTGGAGTTGTGATTGTTGTGTTAGTGGTATGGTAGTGGAGGATGTGGTGGTAATGGTAGTGGGATGGTGGTAGTGGTGGTGGTGTGGTGGTCGTGTTGATGGTGCTGTGGTGGTTGTGCTGGGGTGGTGTTGTGGTGGTGTGGTGGTCGTGTTTATGGTGTTGGTGTGTGGTGGTGGTGGTGGTGGTGGTGTGGTGGTGGTGGTGTGGGTGGTATGGTAGTGGTGTGGTGTGGTGGTTGTGTTAGTGGTGGTGGTGGTGGTGGTGATGTGGTGGTATGGTGGTGGTGTGGTGTGGTGGTGGTGGGATGGTGGTGGGTTTGTGGTGAGGTTGTGGTGTGGTTGTAGTGGAATGGTGGTGGTGTGGCTTTAGTGTGGTGGTGGTGGTGGTAGTGGTGGTGGTGTGGTGTGGTGGGGTGGCGTGTGGTGGCGGTGTGGTGTCGTGGTAGAGTGGTGATGGCATGGGCCGGTTTGGCCTGGGATAGGGTAGGGTCAGAGAAGGTCAGTCAGGGCCGGGGAGGGTCGATCTGGCCTGGGCCACCTAACGTGGGCCAGACTGGCCAAGGCTGGCCTGGGCCTAAGCTGGCCTAGGCCTGGGACCTGGCCATGGGGTAGTGTAGGTAGGGTCGGGAAGGGTCAGCCTTGCCTTGGCCACCTAGCCTGAGCCAGTTTCACCTGGGCTGGCCTGGGAATCCAGGGCGAGAACAAGAGCAGTAAAACACTTCAAATGACCACCTTTCCCAGACACATGAACAATCTGACCCCCAGCTGGCCGATGACCGATCCACGGATACCTCCAATTCTCTTGCCTCACAATCACGTCATGAAAAGATAAACATCCTCTGCACGCTGGTTCCTGGATGCACAGCAACTCCTTCAACTGCATCCATCTATGGAACACAACAGAAGGCAGCCAGCAACTCTGATTCCCGGGAACCATCACCCTGACTGATGAATCACCAGAATAGGGAATCATGCGCAGAATGAATGGCAATGGTTACACCAGAGACAAATATGTACATATACATCTATATGTACGTATTTCTCTGGCCAGGCTTCTTTAGTACCCCTGCCCCTTCCTCTGCTCCCCACTTGTTTAACTAATCCAACACAACATCCAGTCACTAACAGAACTAAAGGCATACAGTGGCGTTGTTGAAAGATCCGTGTGGAAGACAGACCCGATTTATAACACGAATCGCGAATCGGCCACGAATCAGGGGCAAAATTTAGATATCCTCGACAGCAAACACGACGGACGTTAAGGCCTATACTGAAGCCAGTTCCACGGGACCTCCAGTGTGAACTCCATGCTGATATGACCGCCATGACAGGTTCTCTGCAGAACAAGGGGTACTCAGACAGTACCAGGGGATCCCAAGAGACACTTCAGGAAATGCATGCCTTTCCTGAAGCATCTCGTCTGGTACCACTGTTCTGTACCTTTGGTCCGCAGACAACTGTCACAGAAACCAGAGCAGCCATGTGTCACACAGAAAGGCCAGTGGCATTCTGCTTTATGTACTACAGCTCTGACACCTCCAGGGTCCCCACACCCTGATAAGCTCCCACGCGCAGGAGCCTGTCAAGCTGATGCCACCGCAAAATGGATCTCATGGTAAGGCCATTCTGATCCATTCAGACCGTTTTTTCCAACTACGCGACGCCAAAATTTCTTATCCACACAGAAGTTCAACACCGCAGCATCCTGCACACTTTCAGTCTTGCCAGGAGTTAATGATGCGTTGGAGCGGGCCTCCCTCTAACCCCTAACACCCCCCACGCTACTAAAGCCTAACCAAAGCCACCCTTCTGCACTAGTCTCCCTGACCTAACAACCCACCATCCAAGGTGACAAGCCACCTGGGAGTCGAAGTTTCTGAACGCCTTCTGATGTATCCCACAGAGAGATGTAGTCAAAGAAAGCACCATACACCATGGTTCCCGCTTACAGAAGACCCCCACCAATCCATGACAGACTGTGAGGCAACAGAATATAGAGATCTCCGCAAAACGTGGTAATGACAAACTGAAAATGATACTCTTCATGCATCAAAAGAAAATGACCACTGCCGGAGAGCCTCTTCATGACTTCCCACAGACCTCGGTACAAGCACCAAGGCGTAGTGCTGGACAATAAAACACCCTAGGTCTGAACGTTGGGCACACATATTTCAGTTCAGATCTCAACACACACGGCCAAACAGGCCTTAGTGTAAAATACCACAGTCCCCACTCTTGTGAACCTCGGTTTATCGTCTCATTCGAAGAAACTGTAAGGGAGATGGAGTCAGAACCAATGCCAACTCCGAGTGAAAAATCCCCCTGT
Organism: Conus canariensis; assembly: GCA_033310375.1. Taxonomy (NCBI): domain Eukaryota; kingdom Metazoa; phylum Mollusca; class Gastropoda; order Neogastropoda; family Conidae; genus Conus; species Conus canariensis. The sequence continues at coordinate 52,961,056 of CM065730.1, forward strand.
ACCGAAACGGCCCAGCGGAGATTCAAACCTGCAACTCCAGGATCACCAAGATTACGAGTCCGGCACTCTACCACTGAGCTATTCCAACCCCCTGATATGGTGTGGCGTGTCGTTGTGTGTTGTGTCCCGGTGTGGTGTGGTGTAATGTGATGTTTTGGTGGTGTGAGGTGGGGTGGAGTGATTTATGAGGATTTGGTGTGTTGGGGGTGCGGGGATGTGTGCTGTGGGGTTGTGTGCTGCGGAGTGGTGTGGTGTGCGTGTGGTGCATTGTGTTGTGTATTGTGTTGTGGTGTGGTGTGTGTTGTGTGGTGATGTTGTGTGTTGTAGTGTGGTGTGTGTCGTGTTTTGTGGTGTGGTGGAGATGTGGTAGTGGTGTGGTGAGGGTGTGGTGTGCGTGTGTGTGTGTGGTGTGTGGGGGGGGGTGTTGTTGTGTTGTGATCGGGGTGTAATGGGGGTGGGTTGTGTTGTGGTGGGGAAAAGAAGAGGGCACTGAATCCTTGGAACGAAGAAAGACTAAACTCTGTGGAATAATGAAGGCACTAAGTATTGAGAAAGAAGTGGGTACTAAAGATTGGGAAAGAAGGCATGGAACCCTGGGAAAGGACAGAACACTAAATCCTGGTAAACGAAAAACGCACTAAACCCAGGAAAGAAGACACGTGATCTTAGGACAGAAGAACCCTGGGAAAGAAGGTGGCACTTAATCCTAGGAAAGAAGAAGACATAATACTCTGAGAAAGAAGACCCAAAATCCTGGAAAAGAAGATGCACGGAAAGAATCACTGAAGACTAGAAAGTTAGGAAAGGTACAACCCAATTAAAAAAAAGACGAGCATCAGCTGTCGAAAATATGGGACACTAGTTCCTGAAGAAAAGGACACAAACATCTGTGAATCAAGAAAACACTAAACCCTGAATAAGGAGATTAGCATCTGAGATCGAAGAAGATTCTAGTACCGCAGAAAGGAGATTTCAAACTTGTGAGTGTAGAAAATATACCCCCTGTAAAATACAGTAGAACTTTTGTGAGGAAAGGCGATACTAAACTCTGTGAAAGAAGACAATGAATCCTGGGATAGAAGACACACAACTCTACACAAGGAAACACTAAACTCTATGACAGTACAGATCACTATGAGAGAAAGGGACAGCTACACTGGAAGAAGTGTAAAGACGAGAGAGAAGAACAGCCAAAAATCAGGAACAATACTCCCCCATTTGTAGTTAGCCGCATCCACTGAGTTCGTTCACATGGCCTGGTCTCCGTTGTCCGTTGATGAAGCAGCTCCTTCCCCGAGTTGATGTAGCAGTGTCTTGCCCCTGTCAATATATAACAGTATCTTCAGTTAAGATCTTATTCCATCTTCAAACAAATCTGATTCATTCAATTCATCAATACTAACTTAGTTTAAGAAACATTTTTAGTTTGTGCTTTTTCCATCTGACTACATTTTGTTTTACGCTATGTATTATGGGAACCGAGTGAAAGCTTGGTGTTGTCTTCAATGTGTGTAAGTGTGTGTGAGTGTGTGCGAGTGCGCGTGTGTGTATGTGTGAGCGTGCGCATGCGCGCGGGCGCACGCATGCTTGCCTGCCTGTCAATGCATGCAGTAATGTGCTTTTACTATGGTGACGAGAGGTGCATTTAGAGGACACGTCATAACAATATATGTGTTCTCTTTAACTTTCACCCCCAGGTTAAAACAAAGAAAAAAAAACACGAACAAATGGTGTGTGCGTGTGTTGCGGGTCAGGGCGGGGGTGGGGGTGGAGTCAGGGTTTCCGCTTAGTTTAAACTTCCAGTCTTGACACGTTTGACAAGAAATCAACCCGATTGTCAGCTTACTGCACGGATGCCGGTTCCCAGAGAAAATCAGCCGTTTCAGACTAATCAAGAGCACGTTTAAGAAACAACCTGGTTTCCTACCGCACGATTCGTTCCAAGTACTCACACTGGTGCACACCGCAGGAATGTGTTCCAGAGATTCAAGCCTGTTGCAGCTACTGCCGAGCCGGTTCGTAGACTGGTGTCACTTACGCAGATGCCGCCCAGAGAACCACCCTGTTGCCTTACCGCACGGATGCCGGTTTCCCAGAAATCAGCCCTGGTTGTCAGCTTACCGCACGGATGCCGGTTCCCAGAGAAATCAGCCCTGTTGTCAGCTTACCGCACGGATGCCGGTTCCCAGAGAAATCAGCCCTGGTTGTCAGCTTACTGCACGGATGCCGGTTCCCAGAGAAATCAGCCCTGGTTGTCAGCTTACTGCACGGATGCCGGTTCCCAGAGAAATCAGCCCTGGTTGTCAGCTTACCGCACGATGCCGTTCCCAGAGAAATCAGCCCTGGTTGTCAGCTTACCGCACGGATGCCGGTTCCCAGTGAAAAATAAAAGCAGCAGAAAATCAAAGAGGCTCACAGTATTAAGAACAACTAGTTTTTCAACCGCCGTTTCTTCTAAGGTACATCACACGATACACCCAGGTCAGAATGCCAGACGTTCAAGCCGACACACTGCCGACACCGCCGATTTCTTAACTGGTGCTCAAAATTAATAATCAGCCAGAACCACCTTCTTGATTTCTGCCGCCTGTTTCCTTCAGTCTACTATACTGGGCCCAATGGTAAAGTAGCGGTGGAATGGGTCGACCTAAAATACACTTTTTATCATGCAACTCCTAGGAATTTGGGTCCGGCCGGAGCAGTTCTCTTCTGCCATTTGATCGTCGAGCCAGAAATAATCACCTGCGTACCAGCAGACCTGATCTTTAGCTCATGATGCTAAATGCAGACAAAGCCTTTCGCCATGCCAAGGCATGCCATGAAATGCTTTTAAAGCACAAAATAGTTTGAAATTGTTACTTATCATCGAATGTCAGATGAAGACTCAAATCAGGGTCACACACAGCTACCGAGGAAAAATATAACTATGCAGGACCCTTAAAGGCAATGAAAACTGTACCTTGTGTCTGAGAATTGTCTTTCCTACCCAACGGTCTACGCTAAATGCTGTCCGTAAGGTAGAAAAACGCACATGAAAGAGGCAGAATATAATAAACTTTTTCGGAGATGCTGTTCTGGCATATCTCAGACATATTTCATTGTTCAAGCAAACTGAAATATATCTTCTTTTTTTTCTAATCCTCGCGTATAAAAGTCGAAAGACATATCCCATTCCCAATGGGACGTTCGAATTTTAAGAAATGATACAAAACGAGACCAGACGGTTTGGGTCAATTTCTGAATTTCGGATCTCTCTCTCTCTCGCTCGCTCGCTCGCTCTGTATTTGTACGTGCGCGCGCGCGTGCGTGCGTGCGTGAATGCGTGAGTCCGCACGCGCGCGCGTGTGCAGATATCATATTAAAAAAAAATCATGACCAATGGCGCTTATGGACATGTGTGGATCTCATATCCCTTCACTTCCAGCCATCTGCGAGGATCACACTAAAACTTCAACAGTGGTGTGTTAAAGTTGTGCATCACAGAACTGGGAGCAGTATTTTTGATAAAGAAACAAAAGAAGAAGAAAGAAAACATAACCATGAGCCATGCTTTGGTGTCATTGGTTTGATAAACTCATTCACAGACACTGGCGGGCACATACACAGCAGAGCGGACGAACGACAGGGGAGGGGAAGGGAGGGGTAGATGGGGGGGGGGGGGGTCTGAATTTCCCTCCCCTGGATGGTCAAAATTGCATTTTCGCCATGTTGCTGCTCTCCCTTTTCCCCATCCCCCTACCCTGGGGAGTGACCCCCAGACCCCCCGTTGAAAAACCACTTCTGATGTGTGAATTATCCAACGGGTGGTATTTCTTTCGTAAGAGACGCCACCACCACAACTACCACCCTCACTTTAACAAAAAAGGACAGCAGAGGCCCCCTGTACCCCCCCCCCCCCCTCCACACACACACACACCACCACCCCATCTCCCTCTCGATTTAAAAGTAGTTTGGAAAAGAACGCTCAACCATACCCGAGCCCTCCTCCCCCCCCCCCTACCCCCCATCCCTCAGCTTTTACCAAATATCCGCCGTATTTGCTTTACCTGTTTCAATTCATGCTGATGCCTGGGCACGTTTTCTCCCTTCTCCCACTGAGGGAGGTGGACCCCCCAGACCTCACCCTCACCTCTCTGGAACCTCCCTTCTCTTTTAATTGATCCGGCTCTACACACACACACACACACACACACACACACACACACACACACACACACACACACACACACACACCGCTCCGTTCTCACCTGCACCTCTGTCTAGGGGATTCCCTTGTGTTGTCGGCTCTGGTCCTGGTGGAGGTCTCTGCGGGCGGCAGTGCTCCCTCCTCCCAGCGGTTCTCTTTCCCCTGGCATGTCCTCTCGTTTCTGGTGCCTGTTGTTCTTCGTAGCGGTCGCCCTTGTTCCCCGTCTGGAATAAAAATCCCTCCATGATTTCTTTTTCTCGCTCATATTCCATCGTTTAAGCAATCGTGGAAACGTACGTTTTTTTGTTGCACCGGTGTACCGAACATGAGAAGCTGGGTGGTTTTTCCGTTCTTCTTCTTGTCCTAATGTTATCTGTTTTTGCCTGATGAAGACCCAAGAGGTCGAAATGCATTGTGTTTTGTCCTGTACTTTGTTGGTCTATGTCCCTGACAGGACCTAACCCCCTCTTTTTCTAAATTTTGCTTCATTTTCCGCCCTCAGTCACTCCGTTTTGAAACCTATTTATTGATCTTTCTGTCGAGAGCTTGTCTTCTCTTATGGGGAGTAAATGTGGATGTAGCCAATTCTTCACGGCTTTAGGCTTTTTGTGCGAGTTGTCTCCTAGTTTCTTTTTCAGAATAATCTGGTGTCTGGGGCAGAGCGGGATATGGACATGCGAGCATGTCGAATGTCTCTCCGCCTGTACAAAGTACCTTAAGGAGATCGCCCTCACACTGACGTCACAAAGTCTGATCAGCCTCTACTGAGGGGTGCCGTAGTCAAATGGTTAGAGCATTTGCCCGCGGAGGCGACGGCTGTGAGTTCGAACCACACATGTTGGGGTCGGATTTTTTTCGGCTCGAAAACCCTCTCTGTAGGCAGCAGTAAACGGGTACCCGGTTCACTTTAGAGAAGGTTAGAGACGGCGAAAGACCAAAGATAGGCGCCGCCTTCCAACATGCCATGCCATAGACACGGTTAATCTCTGACTGTTCACTGCCCCTATGGTCGAAAGTCTATAAGAACTTTAGACCTTTTATTGGCGCAGTGCGGTGCTTAGTGTCGGGAGTCGCAGGGTGGGAGGTCGTAGGTTCGAGTCCCGTCAGAGGCGTTATCCCCCCCCCCCCCCCCCACATACGCCCTGGCCGGATTTAGTCTAAAGTGAGCGTGTTATTTTTTTTTTCTTATCTCAAACAGAAAACACGTCCAGAGTCCCATTTCATTCACTTAATGGATAACTGGTACTGAAACTTAGCAAGACACTTGGATGCTCAAAAGGGAATCTGTGATCTGAAATAGAGACAATTTGACCCAAATATTTAGATTGTTCTTTTTGCTTGTTTGTGGATGCAGGTTTCTTTTTAACAACTTGTTCAGGGTAGACCAAGTACTGGCAAAACATTTAAACAGTTACGGTCAGTTAGCAGTCAAGTATTTATTCCCAGTTCCCTCTCAAGCTCCTTTTTTTTATATCAAACCAAATAGGAATATGCTAAATGCGTACATTACAGCTTGAAGCAAACAAATGTTTATGACTTTATTTGGGGGACTCAGCTACCACACTGTGTGATGCTAGCGGTCGGCCTGCTCCACTGGTCTGCAACTTGTCAAAATGTAAAAACTCGTAGCCCTGACAATTAAAATCCTTCTTTTACAAAAAAAGGGAAGGGGGTTGGGTGGGAGGCTAAGATCTCTATTCACTGTTTTTTCTTTATATAGCTTATTGTTCACTCTCCCCCCCCCCCCCCCCCCCCCCCCTCTACAAAAAGTGACAAGGTCATATGACTGTGCTCACAATACGGACGGAGGGAAGGAAAGAACCCTTTTATGTTTGAAATAGGAAACCGTTAAGAGAGTATGGGAGAGGAGGGTTTCCTTTCCTATCCCTCTTCCATACAATTTGTGTTGGTGTGTGTGTGTGTGTGTGTGTGTGTGTGTGTGTGTGTGTGTGTGTGTGTGTGTGTGTGGGGAGGGGGGGGGGGCGCGTTAAAAAAAATCAAGGTCGGCATTGATGCAGTAAAACTTTGAGGATGCTTTGAAATGGCAAGGGTACATACGCCATTACCTTTTCATTTCACTAAAATACGCTTTAATGTTTGACGGAAAATTTAACGTAAAAAGGGTGTTAAAGTAAACTTTACAGGTGTCCAGGCGGGTGGAGAGAGAGCGACCGAGAGAGAGAGAGAGAGAGAGAGAGAGAGGGGAGGGGGGAAGGAGAGACAGACAGAACAGACAGAGACAGACGAACAAATGAACGGATGGGCGGGACGGTCAGACAGACACAGAGACAGGGGGAACGAAAATGAAAATATAAGAAAAAATGTATAAAACGCATTGGACACAGAGAATTTACAGACACCAAGTAGTGAAGTGCGCGCGCGCGCGCGCGCGGCGGAGAGAGAGAGAGAGAGAGAGAGAGAGAGAGAGAGACAGAGAGAGAGAGAGAGACAGAGACAGAGACAAGAGACAGAGAGAGACAGAGAGAGACAGAGACAGACGAACGAACGAACGAACGAATGATTTAATGAGTTAAGCTTACAAAGCCCATTCTCATGCAGGGGTTACGGTGGGGGAGGAGCTGTTCGAAAATGAAAATTAACAAATGCACACAAACCATAAATGTCGGAAAACAACATCGTGATGAGGAAGCCAAATCACGGAAATAATTAACAAACACCGAACACAGATGTGATTGTCATTGAGACTTCCAAAAAGTTTATCCACTGTCAACAAGATTTCCTTCCTCCACATCTGAATTGCCGCTGGAAGTCAGTTGCACATTCTCTCTGTCAACAGAATGAACGCTTTCCATGTTTCTTAACATTCTTGTAGGTACGACATAATATCACTGAGAGTCACGTTCTCCGGAGTGTCGTTCTGTTGGTCATTCGCTGGATGCCTGTCCTGATCACAAACCACATCACTGCATTCGTCAACACAGTCTTAATCAGCTCTTGGCTGCACTGAACCAAAATCCAAGACCGACACTACATCGTGTGAAACTGTCACAGATTCTCTGTCGCACTGTTCCAAATCAATCTCTGTTTGCATGTTACTGTGCCGTGTTTCTTCTGCAGGCTGGGTTACAGACAGAGGGAGATGGTTGTCACTCTCGAAAACCTCACATGCAACACTACTTTCGTTGGTTCTGTCAATGTTGTAAAATACACTAGGAGGTGTCGGCAAAAATAAACCGGACGGAGAACATAAACTGTCACTCGCCTTTTTCTTTTGGTTGCTTCTGTAGGTCTCTGCTCTCTGCCTATCCCTGTTCAGCTGTGACGGGCACTTGCGACGATACGCCATGCTGTGGCCTTGAGTTTGCTTTGCAGGGGGCTGTTCGTACTCGAAGTGAACCGCAGAACGACGATAGTTTGTTTTCCTCTGCCCTCTATTTTGAATGACGACAATGCCATTTCTTCTAGTGCAGCATTGAGTGTGGCTTCTACAGTGGATGGGAGACCTTCCACAGGCATGCTGTACGACTTGCAGTTGATACAAACAGAAATTTACCGGAGCGGCTGAAATACGTCTTGCCGGTTGCCGAACAAGGGAGGCCACTTCGAGACAGAGAGAGAGAGAGAGGAGAGAGAGAGGATGGCTGAGAAACGAAAAGCAAAAAGAAACTGAAGGAGATTCAGTATGGAGGGGTGTGCATGCAAATCCTGCCTTTATGAGCTTACCACAACCCATTTAAAATTAGGAGATATGAGGTGTGGAAGGGCAGAGAGAAAGACAGAGAGACAGAGAGGGAAGGGGGAGGATGGAGGGAGGGGAGGGGAGAGAGAGAGAGAGAGAGGAGGGAGAAGAGGGAAGCAGAGAGGGAAGAGACAGACAGAGAGACGGGTAGAGAGAGAAGGAGGGGAAAGGAGGGGATGGAGAGGGAGGGGAGAGAGGATGGGCAGGGGGTGGAGAGAAGAGAGGGGGGGGAATGAGAGGGAGAGAGAGAGGGGAGAAAGGGGGACAGAGATACAGAGAGAGAGAGAGAGACAGAGACAGAGAGAGAGAGAGGGGGGTGGGGGGGTGGGGAGGGATGGATGATTAAATGCTTCTTGCTGGTAGCCAAGCAAGGGAAGCCACTATCAGGAAGGAAGGAAGGAACAGAGAGAAAAGGAGAGAGAGAGAGAGAGAGAGAGGAGAGAGAGTTTTCCTGACAACTTAACCAAAACACTGCAAGAATTAAATTAATTTCATCTCGGTAAAAAAAAAAAAAGAATAAAGGCTGCTAGTTGCAAGCCATACAGATAGTGGAGAAGGGGAGAGGCAGGGAGAGAATAAATCTGGTCAGACTTAGCTTTCCTCAAATCAGCAAACAAGGCCATTTCATCAGGCTACCCTAAACGAACCGACAGGTCATTTTTAAAAGAATCAATATTTTTCCTATCCCTCCCTCCCCCCTCCCCCCCCCCCCCCCCCCCCCCCCCCCCCCGTCCATCACACACATCCTGTGATTCAGGGAAGCTGTCTTCTACCCCTACCCCTCCATTCTTCTTCCAGCCCCCTCCCCCCCCCACTCAAAAATAAAATTTATGTGCTTGACACCCCCCCCCCACACCACCCACACAACACACACCCCCATCCCATCGCTAGCGTTCAACTAAAGAAAATCGTAAACATATTCAGCATACATATTCTAGTCACCTCGCAGTTTAACTACCCCCGGCGTCTCCTTACACACACACACACATCAAACCTTGGTAGTATGTTCAGAAGTGAAGGGGAGGGTGGGGAGGCGGCGGCGGGGGGGGGGGGGGGGCGAGGCGGGGAGGCGCGGTGGGGGTTGGGGGCCGGAGAGGGCAGCAGACATATTTCATCTCGCACGTCCCTTCCCCTAGAGCTTATCGTCAATACAGCCAATCTGATTTACTGAAATGCACTGGCACAGTAAGTTTCTTTATCATGTCAGTGTTTTCTTTTTTTTTTATCATTTCTGCAATCGAACTGTCCTTGATATTTGACGGGAAGAAAGGCTTGGTACGGGAGTGGGGTTTCAAAGGTATTCTTCCCACAAAAAAATCATTTTATATATGTAGGCCCTTACTGTTTGATTTAAACGACAAAAAAATGAGGACTTTGAGATCAATCAAACTGACACTTTACACACATTCAAAACTTCGGTGTGCTCTGATAGCTTCCCTTCAATTCTAACGTGGAATTGGGCATGACAACGAAATTAGTGTCTATTTCAGGACCTTCATTTTTCATGATGTGTTTATCAGTCACAGGCTGCCAAACCGACGAAAGGCAGACAAACTTTTTCTCTCTCGCTCTGTCACACTCACACTTACCGACTTGGACCAGCCCTTTGTCGTGTTATCTAACCTCAGTAGAACACAATGGCTTAATAGTATTCGAGAGACGATTCTTCTGAACGTTGTTTATCCTCCATTACTCCGATCAAGTCCCCCGTATTTCCGGCAGTCGACACGCGGCGCTACAATCATTCTAAATAATGATTGGTCAATAATATTATAATAATGCATCTCATTATTCTACACCCTTCATGCTAAATGCGCGTGAACTCCGAATACCAGGTCAATGCCCTAACGCCACGCCCTCACATGCACGTGTTTCACATGGTGTGGAAAGTTGTCAAAAGTGAGCAGTGCTAGTTCACTGACCCTGCTTGTGTGTGTGTGTGTGTGTGTGTGTGTGTGTGTGTGTGGTGTGTGTGTGTGTTGTGGTGTGTGTGTGTGTGTGTGTGTGTGTGTGTGTGTGTGTGTGTGTGTGTGTGTGTTGTGGTGTGTGTGTGTGTGTGTGTGTGTGTGTGTGTGTGTGTTTGTGTTCGAGTGTGTACATGCTATCGTGCGTGTTTGTGTGTGAGGGTTAGCATCTCTCTCTCTCTCTCTCTCTCTCTCTCTCTCTCTCTCTCTCTCTCTCTCTCTCTCTCTCCTCTCTCACACACACACACACATTCCTCCAAACATACACATGCGCGCGCATGCGTGCGTGTATGTATATGCGTGTGTGTTGGTGAGAATTGGCAGAGAGAGAGAGAGAGAGAGAGAGAGAGAGAGAGAGAGAGAGACAGACAGACAGACAGACAGACAGACAGACAGACAGACAGACAAAAAGAAGACGAAGAAGAAGGAAAGAAAAAGACGATGAAAGATGAGGAAGAGATCTTGGAAGGAGGTGAAGGTGGAGGAGGGGGGAAGGAAATGGACGGGAAAGAAGCAAAGAAAGGAAGGGGAAAGCAGTTGAGTTCAGTCAGCGTTGTTCATCTACCTCCATATCCCACTGCCCCGCAATCCATCTCTGTGCACATCTTGTGACATTGTCCTTATTATGCACTCAGATGCATCGATCCGTTTCTTTTCTCTGTTTCTAATTCAATTTCATTCCTTTTCCTTTTCCAATGCCACTTACTTTTTCTCTCTGTTTTCCTTTTGTTTTCCGTTTCGCTTCCTGCTTCCTTCCTTCCACATCTTCCTTCTCCTCCTCCTTCTATCCCTTCTTCTTCTTCTTCTTCTTCTTCTTCTATTTTTTGCTTGTTTTTCTTTCATGTTTCTATTTCGTTTTCTTTTCGCTCTTTCCCTTCCATTGATTTCTTCCCCTTTACCTGTCGATTTTTTTTTTTTTTTTTTTTTTTTACAGTTTTTTACTTTTTTTTTGTTCTTGTTTCATGTAATTGATTAGTTTTTCCTCTATTATTTTTGTATTCTTTCTGTCTCTATGTCTTTTTTTTATTTTTTGTTATACGATCCACTCCTTCCCCGTTCATTTTATCCGCCCTGATCTTTCTCGTTTTCTCTCATTTTCTTTTGATTTTTTTTCTCTCAATTTTGTCTCTGCCCTGATGTGCATGATGAGCATATTGTGCGGAAGGGTATGTAACAGCCTTAAGTGTAGTTCTCTTTTACAATAACTGTTTTGTTGACCGTTGACATTTAGAGCATCCTGTACCACCTTGGAGGCCTGTACCCATCGTCAACACAGCGCAGGCCTCCAAGGGTGGTACAGGACTGCTCTAAGGCAGGTGAAGACAGTGCTTCTCTGGGTCCTCCCACACCTTCGGGTGTTTCTTTTTCTAATGTTCTTTTCTAATAATATCATACGATAGCGGTAATTACTGTTTCTGTAGGGAACATCATTATTTTCTTGCTCATGCTCACAAACGAATGGAAATACGACTTCTGAACCTGGTGACGAACCATGTAACAATTCTCATTCTGGTGCCCGATCACCTTTTGGACGTCATATAAACTCAGAAAATGAGATAATCGCTCTCATGAAACCAACATTGCCTCTACTAATGTGAGTGATGTTTACATTATCTTCGGTTGTTTGCTAGTTTGTCTGGTGGTAAGATTACGGGAAAATCTGTCAAACGAAAACAAAACTTAGTGGCAAGATAGAATTTGTCCCAAGGATGAACGCATTGCATTTTAGTGCGGATCTGCGTCAAAGGTCAGATTCGTTATCCACTGAGCGTGATTATACAAAGCAAAACAAAACGTTGATAATACACTGAAAATGCAAAGTGTATGGAATTTTAGCAAAAGAACCCCTTAATTTAAGCGAAACTAAAAGGTTCTACAACGACTTTTGTTGTTGTTCCTGCTTCAAAAATTTTAACTCTTTTCTTTTTTTAGGGATTGTTCACGTGGAATGTTGAACTGTATTTTCTGAATCAAATATTTTGAAGATCTGTATTTTCTAGGGAATATTTTTGCGGACAAAAAATATGCTGGAATCGATTTGAACACAAACGGTTTAGGGGACAAAGTAGATCTACAAAACAAAAAAATACAACAGCAAAAAAACAAAAAACAAAACAAACCCAAAAAACAAAAAACAAATAAAAAAAAACAAAACAAAACAAAAAAAGCAAACCAACTAGCAAACAAACGAAAACCCCAACAACAACAACAACAACAACAACAAAGCATTTGACCAGTTGGTAAACCCACCTCAAAGGTTGGAAAAATACAAAACAAACACACACACAAACACACGCGCACACACACACACACACACACACACACACACACACACACACACACACACACACACACACACATCTCTGCACTCTCAGAGAGAGAGAGAGAGAGAGAGAGAGAGGAGAGAGA
>CM065730.1:52978314-52980814 GCA_033310375.1 Conus canariensis
GCTGACAGTCAACAGCTTGAGTGCCACTGCAGGACGCAGGATCAGCACGGACCGGACCGGCGCTTTTCCGGACAACAGGCAGCGGAATTCCACTTCAGCAGCCAAAGATCGCTGACGTGATGAACAAGTTGTGGACTGTAAGTCTGGTGAATTGGACTGAAGCTCGGAGGACCTTCGGTACCAGTTTGCTGCACTACACAGTGGGTTCAATGATCTGCCTGAGGAATGGGGTCTTTTAGAAAGGAAAGCATCGAGCTCTCAAAGAAAAATTATGATCGTTTAGCTAAGGAAGAACAACTTGAAAGAAAAACCATGATTTTGAATGTTGTTTAAAGCGTAACAGTCTATTTTTTAACGGTATTCCAGGGCATAAACGTGAGTCCAATGACCAGGCTGAGGGAAAGGTACACGACTTGATTACTGACAAATTGAACATTACGCGTGATGTTGAATCTGACCATGTTCACAGGTTGAATTCGAAACCTGACTCCCCTGTCATTGCTTGCCGCTCTTTCTACAAAGACAAAGTGAGTACCCTTAAGGCCAAAGCTAAACTGAAAGGCGGCAACGTATTTGTTGGAGAGGATTGCTCCTTTCGAGATACAGAAGTCAGGCGTGGTCTCTCTTTCTATCTTAAAAAGGCAAGAGCCGAAGGAAAAAGAAAGTTTTCATGATTTTTGATAATCTAACTATTGATGGCAGTAAGGTTTTCCTTAATGAAGATGACAGCTTGACAGAATGAAGATACGGAGACGGCTGGCCACGTAATCTAATCTGTCTAACATTGAGGAATTCTAAAAACGGGAACCCCAGTGACTAAACACTGTTTGACTCTCCGGTCTCCGGTGACGGTGTGGCGTGTGAGCAGTGTTCTGTGTGTCAGTCATGCCAGGCGGAGCTAGCGACGCTTTGCACGTGTGAGCATACGAAGAATATTTCGTATTCAGTTATACATAAATCTGTTTCCTTTGTAACTTTGACTGTAAATGGTTTGGTGTCTAAATTTGGAGGTCCCAATTCTATTTCATTTCTTTATCAGTTTAAATTTGTCTGTTTAATTGAAATATTCATTGAAGATTATCGTGATGATCTATTTACTGGTTATAAAGTATTTTGTATTTTGTAAATCTGCTGTTAAATTTTCAAGATTGGGAACGCGGTCAGGAGGTGTGGTTTGTCTAAGAAAGAATGAGTTCATCCCATATGTTAAATGAACTTAAGTGATGTTTCTTAATTTGTTTGTGTTCTTGACTGACAGATTGTTGTTTGAAACAGAAAAGAGTTTTTTTTGTATTTTTGTACTTATATTCCACCAAAAAGTTCCCCGTTTTATGTCCCTGTTGACTTAGATAATGGTGTTACTTTACTAGAAGAATGTCTGACTGACCTGTTGACTTAGATAATGGTGTTACTTTACTAGAAGAATGTCTGACTGACCTGTTGACTTAGATAATGGTGTTACTTCACTAGAAGAATGTCTGACTGACCTGTTGACTTAGATAATGGTGTTACTTTACTAGAAGAATGTCTGACTGACCTGTTGACTTAGTTAATGGTGTTAGTTTACCAGAAGAATATCTGACTGACCTTGCGTCGCTGGATAGTGGCACTGGAGTGACCTCTCCAGGGCGCAGGCCTGGGCGATATGTGTGAAGATCCTGAGGTGCCCAATAGCCCAAATCCCCTCTCGACTTTGCTGATAGGATCCAACAGAAAGGACAAGCCAGTACAGTATGGTGTCAATGCAGCTGCAGGAGTTACCGAAAGGTGTCACGGTGACCAACTGCCTTGGGGGCGCCACTCCGGATTATCTATCATGGTTTACTCCCCTGCGCCACTCCGGATTATCTACCATAGTTTACTCTCTTAGCCTGTGTCTCTCCCGGGACATCCACACGGCAGTGAAGCTATTTGACCCATAGCTGGAAATCTGGTTCGTGGGCACCAGGGCGTATCCACATGCCGGTGGGCCTGCATGCCACACGTCTGGGGACTAGACTTCCTCCGAGTCCCTTGTAGTTTAGCCTGAGTCCTTAAGCTTCCAGTTGACATGTGTGGCCACAAGGAGGCACTCAGAAGGCTTGCTTGTGGAAAGGCTATTTACTGACAGGGAAGTGTGTTGTCTCAATGGTTGGTATGATGCCCTAGTGTGTTGGTGAAGTGTCTGTATGTTTGTCACTTATCGCTTTCAGCCTCCACCGCTGACTGGCACCGCTGACTAGCACCGCTGACTAGCACCGCTGCTTGCAGCACTGTGAAAAGGGGAGCAGAATGCGTCTGATACATACCTACATACATACATTCATACATACATTCATACATACATACATATATACATACATATATACACACACACAGACACGTACATACATACACACACACACATACGTACATGCAAGTATACTTGTGATTCTGTGTCCGATAGCCGGAGGCATTAGTGGATTCCGGGGGTGCAATGACTGGGCGAGTTGCGAAGATGATACAAGATGCGTGATGTTTG
>CM065730.1:52983314-52990814 GCA_033310375.1 Conus canariensis
GTGCAGCAGCTGGCTCAAGGATTTGTCTGAAGTCAGTTAGATAACAGTATTTAGGGCCGGGAAAGTGGAGGGGGGGGGGGGGGGCGGAGGGTGAGCTGTCGGAGAGTTACAATTAAATTCTATTCAACGCATGGGCGTTATGAACAGCCGAAGACTAATTTTCTACCTTTGGGAAGCTTCAAAACGTCATGGGCTGCCAAGGGTATAATAAGGCATGCTGACATGATGGTGTGTTCCAGACCCTAACCAGAAAATGCATCTGTGTCTGCCTTGCGGCAGTGTTGGAGGAGAGGCAAGCTTGGTAGTCACAGTGAAAGTGATGAAGTCAAGGGGAATGGGTGGGAGGTTCGTCCTCGTGCGGCAGCCTGTCAGCGACGTCTGGGTACATGCATAGTGTTGCTGAATGATGTCTTGGTTTGCACATTTCTTCTTATCCACTTCATTATGAATATAGCGGTCCGCTCACTGCTCATGGACCTTATCAGCTGCTTCGAGGTTGATACAATCGTTTGTTGTGCAGCGAAACTGCAACTGTTATACGAGAAGTAGACATGTACAATTTCTGTTCATTCATACACAGAGAGGAATATGTTACAAACATCCAAATTTATTGCATGTCATTTAAGTAATCAGCCATTCGTTTACGTGTACTTATGTTTACAGTATTGAGGTCTAGCATTAAACTATTGTGATTGAAATTCTCTCTCTCTCTCTCTCTCTCTCTCTCTCTCTCTCTCTCTCTCTCTCTCTCTTTCCGTACGTGTGTGTGTGTGTGTGTGTGTGTGTGTGTGTGTGTCTGTGTGTCTGTGTGTCTGTGTGTCTGTGTGTCTGTGTGTCTGTGTGTGAGTGTACGAAGAGAACAAAACAAGGATAAGGAGAAAAACACAGTGAGCAAAAGAAAGAACTCGTTGAGGTTACAATGTGCAGTGGATGGAAGAGATGGCACTCTATACAGCATTCTGCTTCATGCCCAATGGATATCTGCTTAACACACACCACATCTTACTATGGAAAATGATAGCCGTTACTGAGTGTGGTTTCATT
Source organism: Conus canariensis (assembly GCA_033310375.1). Classification (NCBI taxonomy): domain Eukaryota; kingdom Metazoa; phylum Mollusca; class Gastropoda; order Neogastropoda; family Conidae; genus Conus; species Conus canariensis. The sequence goes on from CM065730.1 coordinate 52,984,359, forward strand.
CTATAATATGTTTGTATGATACAGTTAAGCTGCAATAACCATTTTTACAGAAACATATTTTAAAATCAGATTTTCACGTGACGTGGAGATAACGCAATTTTGCTCCTTGGCCTCCTTTGTGAAAGTAGTCAAACATCCCCCCCCCCTCCCCTCCGCAGTGGTATCGTTTACTCTTTCTTAGTAATAATGAAACTTTACTAGTTAGCTACGGTTGTTCAGACAACATAAATAAAAAAAAAAACAGGGTGGAAAAGGTAATCCAAGGAAAAGATTAACCAAACGTTTCGGGCCTTAAACCCTTTTTCAATGGTTTCAACCCAGATTCACCTTGTTGTTCAGACAGTTCATAAATGCACCACACACACACACACACATACGCGCGCGCGCGCGCGCGCGCGCGCACGCACACACACACACACACACACACACACACACACACACACACACACACACACACACACACTATATATATATATATATATATATACAGAGAGAGAGAGAGAGACAGACAGACAGACAGACAGACAGACAGACAGACACGGAGACAGAGAGGTTTATGACACCATCGTATTACTCGTCGTTTGGCGAATTTAATGCGTTGCCTGTTCGTCATAGTTTTTGTGTGTGAAGCCTGTGAGACGAGAGTTTGAATTAAAAAGAAAAATGCTTTGTAAAAGGAGAGAAGAAAAGAGACAAGTGCAGTCGACTGATTTTCCTCTCAGAGACCGGAACCTCCGGCCTGCCGTTTGCATTACAGCGACTTCCCTGCAGTTTCACATCGGCTCTCCCTGATCGTGCTCAATCTATCCACAGCCAGTAACGTGTAATGTCTTTTTTTTTTCCCTTCAGGATAATACATGGCAATATTCCACTGTGTGCGGTGCGCTAAAAGTGATTTTGGTCTCTTTCAGAATGATACTTAGTGCGACATGTGTGGCTAGTGTGTAAGCAATACTGTATAATTCATTTCAGAAGAATACTCGGTGACACTCCACTAATACGGATTGTACATTAGCAATAATGCATGCTTTTTTTTTCTTTGGATAGTACCAGGTGACAGACTTTAAACTGAGGAGGCCATACTATCCATGATGTGTGACTGTTTGTAGAGAATACTTGTTGACACGCCATTCACTACGGATGATACACCAGCCGTAATGCACAGATTTATTATTATTATTTATTTATTTATTATTATTATTTTATTTTATTATTTTTTTTTGCTGTCCCAACCTCTGCGCCACCTCAGAGGCAGCGCACCCACGCCGCTCATTCCGACACCCCGTCCACAGCCACAGCCCGGTCGGCCCCACCGCAGCCCCGGCACCGGCAATCCACAGGGAGCAGTCAATGTCAAGTTGTGAAGAGGGAACCCACCGGAGGAGACACCGCACTGTCGCCGAGTCACTTCGGTGGTGTTCAGTGGCGCCTGTTCTGATCCAACATACGCAGGACACCACCTACTAAGCCTCCTACTGACGACAATAATTGCTTAGTCGCGGAGCCGGCGTGAGTGAGCTCTCCCTCCGGAGGGCACCACCACGTCCGTCCAACGACAGTCCCCACGGACTCGCCGATACCGGTGACCCCGACGGAACCACGCTAAGACCACAGACGTGGAGAGGACATCGAAATTGAGGTCACCATGAGAGCAGGGCATGAAGGACCACAGAATTTGAGACATTTTTTAATGCTGATCGATGAGAACGAGGATGATTAAGATGATGCTACGGATTTTCATTTCGGTCTGAGACTACATAACGGGGCTGTACTCCACGCTTCCTTTATAATATATCCCGGCGTCAGCCAGGCCCGAGAGATACAGGCACCTGCAGTGTTGGTCAGGAAATTTGAGCAACACTCAGAAACGCATCCTTAAGTGGATGAAACTCGACTGTGTGGTCCCAGTCTTCCCAACTGAGTCCGCAGCAAACTCAACTCTGGGTAGGAGCCGGTCGGGGCAGAAAAACCCACATGACTCTGATGGGATTCGAACCCACGACCTCCCAGCCGGGAGTCCGCGACGCTAACCACTTCGCCACGGCGGCTGGTTGCACAGATTTATTTTGTGATAATACCCCAGTGGTGGGCTTCAAAATGTGGAGTTTATACTACCAGCAATGCATGATCTGTTTTCCAATTAAACCTGGTGACACGCCTCTAATTATTACATGATCTTTCCAGAATGACAGCCCTGTAACTATGAACAATATACAGTACTGTGTGACGTATTTTAGGATAAAATCTTGATGACACCTGATTCACTATGCATTGTGCACTAACAGTTGTGCGTGGTCTATTTCAGAATAATACCCGGTGACCTACGTTTAACCAGGGATGGTATTCTAACAGTAATGTGTGCTTTGCTTCAGAAAAAAATACCTGGAAATATGCTGCTGGCTAGGGATGTGTACCAGCAGTGGCGTGTGATCTACTTTAGGACGAGACGCGATGACACAGCACTCGCTATGGAATATATACTGGTGGTGATGTACAGTCTATTCTAGGATAATATGTGTGTATTGTCATTTACAGCTCTTTCTAATATTTTCAGGAATTTTTTTCTCTTGTAAACCAGTCTTTGTTGATAATGGTGATGCTTTTTTCTACTGCACTGTTCATGTATACAACTCAGATACATATGAGTAACACTGCCGGGAAAAAAATGTTCTTATATCACAATCTATTTTGTTGTTGTTGTTGTTTTTTCAACTTTCGCAGTGATCATTTTGTTTGAAGTGTGTAACAGCAATATCAGTTGTCATGTTGCATACGGTACAGCTGCGTTACCTTTGCAGTATAATTTTCCTCTTTAAATCAGTCATTTTTATTGTGAGAATTCTTTTTAATTGTACTGCTCATGCATGTGTACATAATTCAGCATGTGTGCACTGCTGGAAAACAAGTGCTCTTGAATCACATCACACAAACATAGTAGAATATCAATAGTGCGCACAATAGCTGAACTTCAGAATCAATTTGTTTTGAAACTCAGAGGAATACAATGCCACACAGATCATAAATGAAAAGTTTTTTTTTTCTTTTTTTTGTTTGTTTGTTTGTTTTACAAACTCTCCACTTGTAAAATAATACTGGAGGAAGACAGACAATTTATCATGGAAAACCCACTGACACAGTTTTTGTGCCCAAATATGGTCACTAATGTATGCCGATGACAGGGAGGAAAATGTCATCTTAAAAAACATTTCAATTTTAACACAGTCTTCTGCTTCATCTTTGTACCCTCATAGGGAACAGATACAAGTTGAAGATATACATGGAGAAAAAGTCATCTTGAAATATTTCTATTTTAACAGTCTTCTGCTTTATCTTTGTTTCCTCAAAGGGGACAGATACAAACTGAAGATATACATGGAGACAAAGGTCATTTTGAAATATTTCTATTTTACCAGTCTTTGCTCATCTTTGTCCCTCAAAGCAACAGACATAAATTGAAGATATGGAGAGAAAGTCATTTGAATATTTCTATTACAGTCTTTGGCTCATCTTTGTGCCCTCAAAGGCAACAGATACAAGCTGAAGATATACATGGAGAAAAAGATCATCTTAAAATACTATTTCTATTTTACCAGTCTTCTGCTTCATCTTTGTACCCTCAAAGGGAACAGATAGAAACTGTAGATATAACTGGAGAAAAAAAAGTCATCTTGAAAAGTTGTGCTACGGCCAGATGTCCAAATATCACTTATACTAATCATAGCAAACTTGTTTGTTTTTTTTTACCTTAAGACCCAAGAGGTTGAAATGCATTGTGTCTTGTCCTGTACTTTGTTTGTCTATGTTCTTGGTGGTAACTAACCCGCTCTTTCTAAATCTTGTTTTTTAGTCAAGCTGTCATGTGTGTGTGAATTTGGTGTTTCAGATTGTTTAGGAAAATACTTGGATACATTGTTTTATTCAAATTATGATTCTACAAGTGTCCTTTCAATGCTAGCTTTTTGTGTACATAATGTGTGCGTGCTAGTGATTGCTTTGACTTTTCGAGAATATTCTTTAGATAGCATATAAAAGAATGAGATCTGAGAGAGAGAGAGAGAGAGAGAGAGAGAGAGAGAGAGAGAGAGAGAGAGAGAGAGAGAGAGAGATTGAAGAGTTCTAGTCACTGTCGAGCATAAAGTGTTGGAGTCTTCACAGAGTGTGAGTCTAGTCGATGAAAAGCTGCCATTGGTAGAATATTGCCTGCTGCATGTACGATTGAGTGCCTGTGCGACTTATTGAACCTGACGGTCAGTGGATTGGTTTTTTTGTTTGTTTTTTTTTTTGTTTTTGTTCCTATATTCTTCAACCTTTGTAAATAAAAGGATCCTCTTCGTTTCAAAACCGCCTGGTGTATTTTGTCGTCTGCAAGTCGAACACCTACCACGGGATCTACAACGAACTCTTACAAGCTAGAGTACTGCACTTACCTTGTACTGAGGAAGTCATCGCCTTAGCGTGTAACACCGCACATGTGGAGTATGAGCCAATGAAGGATTGTATGTCAGTCGTGAGGTCAATGAAGGATTGTATGTCAGTCGTGAGGTCAATGGAGGATTGTATGTCAGTCGTGATGTCAATGAAGGATTGTATGTCAATCATGAGGTCAATGAAGGATTGTATGTCAATCGTGAGGTCAATGAAGGATTGTGTGTCAATCGTGAGGTCAATGAAGATTGTATGTTAGTCGTGAGGTCAATGAAGGATTGTATGTCAATCGTGAGGTCAATGGAGGATTGTATGTCAGTCGTGATGTCAATGAAGGACTGTATGTCAATCGTGAGGTCAATGAAGGATTGTGTGTCAATCGTGAGGTCAATGGAGGATTGTATGTCAATCGTGAGGTCAATGAAGGACTGTATGTCAATCGTGAGGTCAGTGAAGGATTGTATGTCAACGGAGTCAATGGAGGATTGTATGTCAGTCTGAGGGTCAATGAGGATTGTGTGTCATGGTGAGGTCAACGAAGGATTGTATGTCTGTGAGGTTAGTGAAGGATTGTATGTCAATCGTGAGGTCAATGAAGGACTGTATGTCAATCGTGAGGTCAGTGAAGGATTGATATGTCAGTCGTGAGGTCAATGGAGGATTGTATGTCAGTCGTGAGGGGCAATGAAGGATTGTGTGTCAGTGGTGAGGTCAACGAAGGATTGTATGTCAGTCGTGAGGGTTAGTGAAGGATTGTATGTCAGTCGTGAGGGGTTTGTGAAGGATTGTATGTCAGTCGTGAGGGTTAGTGAAGGATTGTATGTCAGTCGTGAGGTCAATGAAGGATTGTATGTCAGTCGTGAGGTCAACGAAGGATTGTATGTAGGTCGTGAGGTCAATGAAGGATTGTATGTAGTCGTGAGGTCAATGAAGGATGTATGTAGGTCGTGAGGTCAATGAAGGATTGTATGTAAAATGTGAGGTCAATGAAGGATTGTATGTAGTCGTGAGGTCAATGAAGGATTGTATGTAAGATGTGAGGTCAATGAAGGATTGTATGTAGGTCGTGAGGTCAGTGAGGATTGTATGTAAGATGTGAGGTCAATGAAGGATTGTATGTCAGTCGTGAGGTCAATGAAGGATTGTATGTAGGTCGTGAGGTCAATGAAGGATGGTATGTAGTCGTGAGGTCAATGAAGGATTGTATGTAGGTCGTGAGGTCAATGAAGGATTGTATGTAAGATGTGAGGTCAATGAAGGATTGTATGTAGGTCGTGAGGTCAACGAAGGATTGTATGTAAGATGTGAGGTCAATGAAGGATTGTATGTCAGTCGTGAGGTCAATGAAGGATTGTATGTCAGTCGTGAGGTCAATGAAGGACTGCATGTCAGTCGTGAGGTCAATGAAGGATTGTATGTCGGTCGTGAGGTCAGTGGAGGATTGCATGTCAGTCGTGAGGTCACTGCGCAGAGTGCTGTCAGTGGCTGTCTGGAAAGTGCGATAAAGAAAAGTCCAGTGGTACTCATCCCAGTGGTGATTGTTGGAGTCAGCAATAAAGGTAGTAGTAGAAACAGAAGGAGGAGGAGGAGGAGGAGGAGGAGGAGGAGGAGGAGGAGGAGGAGGAAATGGAGACAGTGTAACAGCAGAAGCAGCAGCTGTGGTAGTAGTAGTAGTAGTAGTAGTGGTGGTGGTGGTGGTGGTGGTGGTGGTGGTGGTAGCAGTAGTAGTAGTAGTAGTCTAAAGGTGGATGAGTAGAGAAGAGGAGGAAAGAGAGACAGTGTTCCACAGAAATACATTTTAAACAGCGCGCATTCTGACTACTGTCTAACATGAGGGCATGGATCATCACTGGCCATACCCTGACAATAGTATCGCCGATTTACTCTGGTTTGATTCTGGTGGTCATTATCTGACACGTCAGTTTGCAAAGGGAGAACAACACAAAAATCAACGTGATGGAGAAAGGGGATACACTATGTTCCCGAGAAAACCAAATGCGGTCAATTCAGAGTACTGCCTTGCAAACTCAT
>CM065730.1:52995814-53013314 GCA_033310375.1 Conus canariensis
GTGACGACCTGACTTTGTCTGCTCCTGATGGACTACCGGCGCTGAGACTGCAACAGGACGACCTGGGTGTGCCTGTTTGAAGCGGAGACGGCGCTGAACGATATAGGAGCTGAGACTAGAAGACGCCACTCAGGAGACGTACGAAAGACTCAGAGCAGTCATGAAAAATGCCAGGTGTTGGCCTGACTTTGTCTCAGGACATAACATCAGGAAGATAACATAGAAAAATGGCACTAGAGGCATAGAAGATAACATAGAAAAATGGCACTCAGGAGGACATAGAAGATAACATAGAAAAATGGCACTCAGGAGACATAGAAGATAACATAGAAAAATGGCACTCAGAGACATAGAAGATAACATAGAAAAATGGCACTCAGAAGACATAGAAGATAATATTGAAAAATGGCACTCAGGAGGCATAGAAGATAACATAGAAAAATGGCACTCAGAGCATAGAAGATAACATGAAAAATGGCACTCAGGAGGCATAGAAGATAACATAGAAAAATGGACTCAGGAGACATAGAAGATAACATAGAAAAATGGCACTCAGAAGACATAGAAGATAACATAGAAAAATGGCACTCAAAGACATAGAATAACATAGAAAAATGGCACTCAGAAGACATAGAAGATAAATTGAAAAATGGCACTCAGAAGACATAGAAGATAACATAGAAAAATGGCACTCAGGAGACATAGAAGATAACATAGAAAAATGGCACTCAGAAGACATAGAAGATAACATAGAAAAATGGCACTCAGGAGACATAGAAGATAACATAGAAAAATGGCACTCAGGAGACATAGAAGATAACATTAAAAAAAAAAAATATATATATATATATATATATATATAACGAACCATCAGCCAACCAGAAACAAAGGAGCAGTGGAAAATGCGCTCCAAAATTCTCTCCAAGAAGTCAGTTATCGTAGCAAACTATGTATTAACAATGTAGAGTTATAGCAACAAAGAAGTAGTCCCTGGGACAATTTCTCGTTAAAATTTGTGATGTCGACCGCAGACCGTCGATAAAAACTGGCCGGGTCACGGTGCTGTGTGGGGTAGGCGCTCTGAAATTTCATCTGATATGATCAGTTGTCTGTGCCATGAGCTAAAAGGCCCACTACGCCTGGGAAGACACCGAACCGAGTACATACGTATTTGGAATGAATGTTTTCATTAAGTTACACAAAAGAATGTGATCAGTCGATATGCTATGACCACATTATACAATGTATATTTTTTGATATACTTTGTTTGAAAACAGTCCTATTTCCATCTACAGATCAAGGAACTTATCTGTCGTCTACGATAAATGTTTTGATCGTACGTACTTAAATTTTCATGAATATTTTTCATTTTATCGTGTAAACCAAAACACCCAGTTTCTCTTTCTATCAAATGAAAATGAGAAAATTTAAAAAAAAAAAACCCTGTTCAAAATGTTTTCCTGTCAGCAAGTGAAACCTATCTTTTCTTTTTGCACTTAGCTAAAAGTCCAATTGGCAAATCCTTATAATAGATAATAGTCAGTGGTGAAATGAGACAGAAGATTATATGTTTTTTTTCATCTTTAATTAAGTGGATTTTCTATTTTTGTGTTATAGCTGTAGATAAGTTAATTCTTTTGACTCGTTGTGTTAACCTTTTCTCCCGGTCCCCAGTTTATCTTTTTTTCCCGTCGGAATAGCTCAGTTGGTAGAGCGCCTGACTCGTAATCTTGGTGATCCTGGGGTTGCGGGTTCGAATCTCCGCCGGGGCGTTTCGGTACAGGGGGATTTTTCCCTCGGAGTTAACATTAGTTCTGACTCCATTTCCCATACAGTCCTTCGAATGAGACTATAAACCGAGGTTCCGTGTGTGAACGCACGCATAATACCTTGCACACACGTAAAATCCCATCACCAACTTTCGGAAGAGTAGGCCAGTTTGGCCGTTGGTATGGATGACACGTTACACACAGCATGCACCCTGCGTAAGAAATGGAAAGAATGAAGGAAGTAAAGAAACTGAGTGAACGATATTGAACGATATTGACTGGATGACACGGGAAACGACTGAATGAAGCGCCAGCTGGCAGCTCTTCAGTCGGCACTACCCAGGTAGGCAGCCCGTTGTGTAAGCGAGTGTTGAATGTAAAGCGCTTAGAGCTTGGTCTCTAGCCGAGAATAGGCGCTATATAAGTATTCATTATTATTATTATTATTATTATTATTAATATCACGTAATGTAGAAAGACGTAAAACAAAACAAAACAATAACAACCGAACCGAGTAAACCGTAGCCAAGACAATACCATACAACAGAGGAGAATGAAATGCGAGTTACGGCCAACTACTGTGCCCAAGCCATGTCAGAAATCACTGAAATACACCCAGAAGCCACCCCATATCACTACTATGTTTTTTTTACAGTCACATTTGACATCGCTATGATCCATATTTTCTGAACCTCTATGACTCCACGTCCCCTCGCTCCGAGCACATTTCCACTTCCCCTTCTGTTCCTCGCTCGCTCACTGTCCTATTCCGCCTTTTGAGTACTATTTAGTTAGTTAGTTAATTTATCAGTCAGTCAATCAAGTCAGCCGTTCGGTCAGTCAGTTAGACAGTCAGTTAGTTATGTATGTATGTATGTATGTATGTATGTATGTATGTATGTATGTATGTATGTATGTATGTATGTACGTAGGTAGGTAGGTAGATTGTTTGCTGTAAGTTAGTTATCATGCCACTATGACCCAGATTTTTATAAATCGCTTTGACCCACGCGTTTGTCCTTTTTCTAAAACTGTGTCGGTTCAAACTACGTTTAAAAGATTTGACATTCTGTTTTCCTGCATGGGAACATCAGACACGGTTTTCTAGATGGGAAAGGCCGTTCCACAAATTCCAGATACAGACATGCTTCCATACGTCAAGTTTCGTCAGTTGCAGAAGCGGCCATAAGTTCCTGAAATATGCGGAAGGGAGTGTACAGACAGGGGAAACAAATCCGTAGGGAATGTAACCTTAGAATTATGGGGGACGAACTTCTCGTTGTTTTAGAATGCCCTAAAATACTATGCTTCAAAACGGGGTTTCCCCCCCCCCCCCCCCCCCCACCCCCTGTCTCTCTCCTTCTCCCCACTCCCCTTCCCTCGACTTTACCCCTTCCCCATCACCACATCATTCCCACCTCCCAACCTCCACCCCCGCCTCCCAACTCCTGCCTCCACCTCACTTTCCCCCACCTCTACACCCCCACCACACTCCCCACTCCCACCTTCTCATCCTTCCCACCCCCCATCCCTCCTAAAAAAAAAAACAAAAAAAAAGAAAAAAGAAAGAAAGAAAAATGAAAAGAAAAAAAATCGATCAGCGTTCAACCAGTGTTTCATAGTTGGTAATGGGAAGAACAAGAAAGAAACAGTAATGACAGTAAGTTGACAGATCGTGGGAAGTTTGCACAATGTTCATCAGACCAAGAAGTTGACGATGATGTGTTGCACTTGTTTTTGACTCACATAAACTTGTTCCATCCGTTAATTTAACGGCTTTTTGCTCAGGTCACTTTGCAGTGTTACAGAAATAATGAAACAGGTGTATAATGTTATATCATCTATACACCCCTTTAAAAACGGCAAGAAAATTTAACCACTTGAATCTTTGATGAAACATATCTGCTTCTACAATAAGTTAGAACTCGGGCATAAGAAATCCGAATATTGGATGGCCCCATTACATCTAATGCTTCTGTCATCAGCTCTCACCCCCCCCCCCCCCTCCTCTCGTCCCACTCCTACCTTCTCTCTTACTCAATCCACATCTCATGTGTTCACACTGTCAGCGATGCTAGATGGCCAAACTGAATATCTGCCTGCTTTCTGTTTAATGATGATTTGTTTCTTTAATTGTATTTTGAAACGAAAGTTCTACAAGAGATAGAGAGTGAGAGAGAGTGAGAAGGAGGGAGGAGGAGGGTAGGGGGAAGGAAGAGAAAGAAAGGAAGAAAGAGAAAGAAAGAAAGAAGAGAGAAAAGGAGAGAGAGAGAGAGAGAGAGAGAGAGAGAGAGAGAGAGAGAGAGAGAGAGAGAGAGAGAGGACCTAAAGGAGGACAGACAGAGAGAAAGAAAGAAAGAAAAGGCAAGAGAGAGAGAGAGAGAGAGAGAGAGAGAGAGAGAGAGAGAGAAGAGAGAGAGAGAGAGAGAGAGAGAGTTAAAAAAAAAAACGGGGAAAGGTGAAACAAAAGGAGGACAGACCAAAAAACAAACAAACAAACAAACAAAACACACACACACAGACACAGACAGGAACACAGAAAGATCTGCGACTCAACAGAGCATGTGCCGGGTGCTGATAATAATGGAAGCCACAGCCAAGCGATCCTGCAGGCGGCCAATCTCTGGACCTCCCCCGACAGTGGGCGGTGGGTTGTGATCAGCCTATCTCTCTCACCATTACTCTTCCACCCATACCTTGTGACTCCTGGCAGCAGCAGACGGACAGTAAAGAATCGGTCTTCTGATGGCACCCAATTGGGTTGCAGGGAACAAATGGCGCTGCTAGCGATTTAAATATGGGGTTAGTGGAGGGAACACAGGAAAAGGAGAGAAACAGTATACACCCTGCCGTTTCTCTGGGAGCGGAGATGGAACAGAAAGGCCGGGGGGAGGGGGGGGGCAGGGGGGTGGTGGGGGTGGAAGGGAAGATGGGTATTGGGGGTGGGGTGGGGAGTATAGGAGGGAGCTGGTGAGGATGAATCCCTCCTCCTCCTTTACCTCCTATATATGTATATACATCCTCCCTGCATTCAGTAGCTCTGCCTTGGAGGTTATAACTTTTATACGCGTATGTTTGCTTGCGCTCTCGACAAGATAATAATGATAATAAAAACAACAACAACAACAACAAAAATACTTGACCATTTATTTACGAAAGTTAGTGGAAAGTTAGGGGTGTGGCCCAAGAACAAATCCAATAACGTTTAATGCAGATCCGTCCTATGGATCCGTAGTGCCGATCCGGATCAACTGGAGGATCCGGGATCCGTTCAACCTCTCAATGGAGGTCTGCGCTCCCCCCAGTGCTGTCCTTCTTCTTGTCTATTTTTATCCTTTGATGTGCACAATCTGATAACAGCTCATCGGAAAGATCCGTTTCTAAGAATAGTCTTCATTTGTCCTATTCTTTCTTTGAAAAGAAAATGGGACAGATAAAATGAACCGTTACAAATTTCAAAGCTACCGTTACGAAAGACTGCTCCTGCGCACCCGCTTAGTATGTATTTGCCTAAGCCACATTCACCCGGAATTGTCTTTATTGCCTAATAACAGTACAGTTCTATACCGTGGATACAATGATTGTGCCATATGTCCTACTGTTTGATGATTCTGAGCATATTTTGAAAACCCATGTTTTAACGTTAGGCCTAAATTTTGCGTGTGTTTGGAGTTGTCTCTGCATCTTATTCTGAACAGGAAAATAACGTTTTTGTTTTAACGGTTTCTGAATGTCTGTCAGGAAATTTGAGCGGCAACACTCTCAGAGATGCACCTATTAGGTGAATGAAACGCGGTCTTTTATTTGAGCAACAACTCTACGAAAGAGCCAGCGAGTCGCACAATGGTAATATGCCTCCAAGCGGACTCGAAACTCCGACCTCCCAGACCGCAACCGCGACGCTAACCACTGTATTAGAACGGACATTCTTTCTTTTATGGATGAAAAAAAGGAGAAAATAACTCTGCTGCCTCCAACGCCAGTAGTCACAGTCTATCAATGAGGGTCTTAATAGGATTTAAAAACAGTAAGTGTTAGGTTGGATTTGGATAAGAGTTAGGATAAGATTAGCTGAAGGCTTGGGTTAAGGTTAGGGTAGGTTTGGTTCAGGATTAGCGTAAGCCTCATGCATTCCTGAGTCGGAAATTCAGTATTCTGATTTTCTGATCAAAGTTGCCACCTGTGATACATGAACACGCCGCCATCGCACTGCGGTTCAAGTCTCATTACGGGGACCATTTGCTCACTGAAATTATCCTTCATACCCCCCTCCCCCCCCCCCCCCCACCCCGGCTCCCGAAAGGGGAAGAAAGCAACAAACATTATTTATGGTTCATTGTTCCCATTCTATGATTTTTTATATGCTTCATAATAATTATGAATAACAAACAAACAAACAAACAAAAAACAACAACTTTTGCTCCCAAAGTGGAACAGTTACCTGCACCTAACTTCAGACGATGCATGTGCATGTACTTGTTTCGCATTGTTTATTGCTCGCTGTTTTCACCTGTCGTTCTCACGCCTGATTTGATTCCTGATTTCGTCCACGCCTGATTTGATTCCAGATTTCGTCCACGCCTGATTTGATTCCAGATTTCCTTTATACAATTACTGTCCGCACTTCTTGCACTGCGTGGAAGCTTTTCCAGGCAGACTTTAACTTCGTCTTTAACGAACACCCAACCTGGTTGTTAAGTGAAGTGAGAAGGGGAGGGGGTAAGGGGAGGGGAGAGTTGGGGGGTGGGGAGGGTAACATAACTTACGGGAGCACACTAGCACCTAAAGACGTTAATGGTTGTTTTTCTAAGAAAAACAGACATGATTGTCAAGAAAAATAGCGAGAAGAGGGAAAACAGTAATTATTCTGAGATCAGTTATTTTTTACTGGGATCACAGCTGTGCACCCGATTTTCCTGATGATTATAACTGTTTTCCCTGTTTCCTCTTAAGGTCTCAATTGTTTACCCTATTTTCCTTGGGTTGTTAGTTGTTAGCTTTATTTTCCTAGGTAACATGGGTATAATTGCGAAGAAAACGTCGTTCAAAGGGAAAACAGCTAAAAATCGCTGTTTACCATAACAAGCGCATGCGCACTGGTGTCATTCATACAGAGCGAAAAGAGGGAACGCACTTATGATCTTGAGGATCGCAAGTACTTCCCCAGCGGATCGCAATGTTCTTCTATGTTGATTGTTTTTCTTCAGGATAAGAATTGTTTCCCCCCCCCCCCCCCCCCCCCCACGAAAAGAAACACAGTGGTGATCCTGAGGGATAACACCAATAATAAATGTTTACCTGAGAAATTGATGGAAAATGCTTGTGATTCTTTAGGAAAACAGGGAAAACGGCAAGTATCTTAAGGAAAACAGTTGTAATTCTCAGGGATAACAGCTTAACTCCGTTTGTTGGTTTGTTTTGGAAGGATGATAGCTATTTTCGTGGGAAAACAGCTATTATCGGGTTTTGAAGCTACTATGCTGTCATAATAACTGTTATTTATCAAGGTGAGGTTTGAAATGTCACTATAGATTTTTTTTTTTCAGCTCGCATCCCAAGCCCTTGCCGAACGGCAGTTAAAGGTAACACACCACAAATTGATACTGCAAAAACGTGAGTGTTGTTTCGAATGTAATTGGGTACACATACACCAGTGATGTGTTTTCAGAATTTTTGATTGTGTCTGAAATTTAATGACACCCCTTTCCCCCCTGTTTGTCCACAAACACATCAAGACACGTGCGAGGTAGTTCCAAGCAGACACGTTAAAAGGAAGACAGAATCATGAGTGAGCTGTACTACCTGAAATCTGACGTCAGATGCCAGGTGGTTGATGAATTCATAGACTGTGGGAGGGATCCTTTGAAATAAAGTGAAATTGGTTGCGAGAGGTTGTTTTGTGAGCTGAGTTTGGTTGAAATTTGGTTCCTTTTTAAGACCACACAATTCCTCAGAACGCTAACCTAGATGATGCAGCGTTTAGTTTGCGTGAATAGTCCAAATTGTGGTGTGTGACCTGAATAGCTGGCAGCACGGGGAACAGTGGAACCATGTGTTAAGTGTACACACATCTCGGTGGGTGGAACAGTGGCACTTGAGCTTGGTTGTGGCACTGGAAATGAAAGTAGGGATGGAAGGGTGGGACCCGGGGGTGGGGCCGGGGGGTGGGGGGAAGGGGGGAGCTAAATACGAGGGGGTCGTAGGGATAGGGTTGGGGCGGGCGGGGTAGGGGAGGGGGAGGATAACAGGGGGTGAAAAGGGCGGATGCCGGAGGAAGGTATCCAGTAACAAGGCTTTCTGCGAGTCGGCACAAAGATGGGCCTGTGTTGACAACGGTTGGCAGCTGTTCTACTGTGCCTGCTGATAAGCCAAAGGTTCCCCCCCCCCCCCCCTCTGTCCTTCCTCCTTCTCTCCATTTACCTCCCCCACCCCTTCCCCACCTATCCGTCCTATCCCCTCCTCTCTCCTTCTTCTTGTCTTGTTTTGTTACGTTTGTGAGCCTACTTCCCTTCCGCTTTGAATGATGAAGTTTCGCATGGTCTTGTGAACTTTAGTCTTTGTTGAGCCTCTTTCTTTTCATGTTTGTCTGCAGTCCTCCTAGCCTTAGACGGAAGATCCCTAAGATCCGTGTGTTTGCTTACACCCAACCAGAGAGAGAGAGAGAGAGAAAAAGAGAGAGAGAGAGAGAGAGAGAGAGAGAGATACAGAGAGAGAGAAACAGAAAAAAAGAGAGAGAAGAGAGAGAGAGAGAGAGAGAGAAACAGAGAGTGAAAGTGGTAGTTGGAAGTGGGGAGGGGTTAAGAAGGGGTGGAGGGTGGGAAGAGATGTGGAAAGGAGCGCGAAGAGGGATTTATCATGTTTTTTTTTTTCCGGTACAAAAATATCCCCGCCCTTCCGGAAATTTGGCGGACGTAACTTTTCTCTCATCTGTCACTGTTTTGTTTTCTTCTTTTGTTTTCCTCCTAAGCGGTCCATTCACTTGTCTTGCTTTAATTAAGAAAATCTACACACTGTTTTCCTTGTTGCATTTGATCAAATGCTCTGTTACGCGCTACCAAATTGTTGCCTGCCTAAACTGTCGCCGGTGACAAATTTGGGCAGGCCTCGGTAACCAAACTGTCGCCAAAACCGAAATTGTCGCTGGCGACAACTTGGTCTAACCTCAGTCCCTAAATCATCGCTAGTTGCCACATTTGGGCAGGCCTCGGTGACCAAATTGTATCCCAAACCGAAATTGTCGTCAGCGACAACTTGGTTTTAATCTCAGTCCCTAAACTGTCACTAGTTGCCAAGCCAAATTTGTTGCCAGTGACATTTGATGCTGACAAACGGCTTCATTCTAGGTGATTGACAATAGGCTGAGGAAGTATGGGCCTGAAGAACTGTTAGCGTGAAGTGGGCATTACGATGATTTGCACTAAAAAAAAAACAACAAAAACAAAACAAAACAAAACAAAACTAGAGTTTGTAACAGTATTTTCAGTGTGCATGCGTGCGCGCGCGCGCGCGTGTGTGTGTGTGTGTGTGGTGTGTGTGTGCGTGGCGTGCGTGCGTGCGCAGCGCCGCGCGCGCGCGCTCGTGAGTGAGTCTGTTCCTTTCTTCCTTCTTTCCTTCACTCACTCTTTCTTTCTTTCATATTTTCCTTCGAACGACGCACGCGCATCTGAAACATTTGAAAATAGGCATGAATACAAAGCATTCTCAAACCTGTACATGGCCTTAGTGTTGCTTTATTGTTTGGATGTTGGCTGCACGTTTTGTTGGAACAGGACGGAATAAACTTCTCATTCCAAAAGCAGTCTCAGGTTGGACTGACATGTGCATGCCATTTGCTGTCCTGTTTTCTTGATAACACCTCCCTCAGCCTTCCCCTTTCCCCTCCTTTGGAACCCAGTCCTGCCCCCTAACCTTTTGATTATATCCCGAGAATACAAAATGTGACAGAATAACAGGACGGAGTATAACAGTTTATTTCCATGAATTGTAAATCTGGCTGTTACCCCTTCCACGCTTTCAGCATCTCTCTCTCTCTCTCTCTCTCTCTCTCTCTCTCTCTCTCTCTCTCTCTCTCTCTCTGATGGAAGAAGTATAACACATAAACACTTACACCAAGAGAAAGACAGAGTAAAATAAAATATAAAAACAGAATTATACTATCAGAGCTCTGGTACCAAATGCTCACATACTGTCACTGTTGGTTCAGGACTTTACCGGCATCAAAGAATCGGCCATTGTCGAGAAGTAAAGCGCAAAACAATGAATGGCGAGGGAGCCGAGGACAAAGAAAGAGAACATTGCCAACGATACTTTTTCCTACTTCTACTGCTGCTACTAAGGCTGACGCTGATGCGACTTTTACTACTACTGCTGCTGCTGCTCTGCTACTACTGCTGCTGCTGCTACTGCTGCTGCTGCTACTGCTGCTGCTGCTGCTGCTGCTACTACTACTAACTACTGCTGCTGCTGCTGCTGCTGCTACTGCTAGTTACTACTACCGTTACTAATGGCTATAACGGCCCATAACGGGTTTTCTTTTTTATGGAATGTCTCAGAAAGTACTTGGCCGATCTTTCTGAAAATTTGTAGGTATGTTCATGATGGATCGCAGATGATGGCCGATGTTTACCAGAATAGCCGTTACTAACGACTATAACGGTCCAAAACGGTTTTTCCTCTTTATGGAATATCTCACGCGTATTCAAGATAAACTGGGAGTACGTTTATATGCTCTGCATCTTGTTTTTGTTTTTTAGTCCGGTCTTGTCTTACATAGTGTCTACAGAACTGTTCATCGCTCGCTGCAACAAAACAAACGAGTAAACAATGAAAACAATAAAATAGAAACATTGTTTACCATTGTCACAACTATTCTTTTATTCTATTTTCTCTGTGTGTGTGTGTGTGTGTGTGTGTGTGTGTGTGTGTGTGTGTGTGTGTGTGTGTGTAACAGCTTCTGTCAATATCATTTCTTTTCATTATTACTACTAGTACTAGTACCACCACCGCCACTGCTACTACTACTTCTGCTACTACTACTACTTCTAATACTACTACTAGTACTTCTTCTACTACTACTACTGCTATTACTGCTACTTCTACCACCACTACTACTACTTCTACTACTACTACCTACTACTACTACTACTACAATCGTTGTCGTTTCACTCGCCGTCTGCTGTTTCATTGTTTGGAATGTGAGCAACATTCTGCAAGCAACGCAGGCTATCTTATTGGAGCCCGCCTTGAGATGTGGCCCTGTGCATTGGAGACAGACGAGTGGGCACGGCGTGTTGTTTACATTTCTGGCAACGCTCCATTGGATCGGATACAGACGAGTGGGCACGGCGTGTCGTTTACATTTCTGGCCACGCTCCATTAGGCGCTATCACAGCCGTGCCAAACAACCAACGTCCAACTGGAGAAGGAAGTAATACAGTGGACCCCTTCCCACTGCAACGTACTTGGCAACGAGGGTGCATACACTCTGGCTAAAGAGGGAGCAACAAAGAAACAGGAAGACAGGTCCACAGCCCTCAAGGAAGCCAAGACAATCATCAAAGCCAGACAGCAGAGCAAGTGGTCGCAGGAGCATCCACATTTCAATAGACATGACCCGTACCACCTGCTAACAAGATCAGAGCAGGTGGCCATCTTCAGGCTGCGGACAGGCCACAACCGCCTGAACTATCATCTCTTTACCAAGTTCAGGATCGGTCAGTCAGACCAGTGCCCATGCCAGACCGGCAGTATGACAGCAGCACATCTACTGCAGGATTGCCAGTTGCATGAAGCTCTGAGACAACAGATATGGACGGAGCAAATATCAGTTGAGAGGAAGCTCTACGGTGCCCTTGGGGACCTACAGCGCACGGCAGTATTCGTCAGGGGAGCTGGCGTTCCCATCTAGAGTGTTCGACAAGAAGAAGAAGAAGAATTATACCGACTTCAACACTGCTTTTACCGCCGCCATTGCTGCTGCTGCTGCTGTTGCTACTATTGCTACTTCTACCGCTGCTGCTATGACTACCATCACCACTGTTACTTCTGCTGCTGCTGCTGCAGCTGCCGTTACGGCCTTTGCTACCACTACCATTGCTGCCACTGTTCCTGCTACTGTTGCTATTACTACTGTTACTGCTGTTGCTATGGTTCTGTTTACTGGTGCAACTCCTGCTGCTGCTGCTTGCTGCTGCTGCTGCTACCGCCGCAACCGCGGCGGCTTCTGCTATTAATATGTCTACTGCTGCTGCTGTTGTTCCTAGTGCTTTTGATACTGCTGCTGCTGCTGCTCATGTCAGTGTTGCGGCTGCTACTTCTACGGCTCCTGTGCTGTTACTAGTAGAACTACTGCTGCTTCTTCTGTTGCTGCTGCCACTGCTGCTGCTGCTTTTGTAACCCTTGCTGCTACTACAATTTCTGCTGCTACTGTTACATCTGCTACTGCGCTTACTACTACTACTACTACTACTACTACTACTACCACTGCTGCTGCTGCTGCTGCTACTGCTGCTGCTGCTGCTTTGACTACTTCTATCGCTGTAGCTACTACTTAGCTGGTACTATAACTGCTGCTACTGTCAATAGTACTGCTGCTGCTACTATTATTACTACTACTACTACTATGACTACGACGACTACTACTAGCTGTGGTCATTACATTTCGAAACTAGAGCAGAGTGAAAGAACAGTTTTGATGCACAATTTACAATTAAAAGAAAATCTTTTGTTTGATCGTTTCTTTGTTATTTTCATTGTTCTGTGGTGTGGCTACTGTTCCATTCACACTGCAGTGTATGCTGAAAGTAGAATGAAGGACATTGCATGTCATGTCACCAAACATACACCTTCAGTTTCACTACCCAATACTTTTGTACATGACTAACGCTTTCGACGTACACCAAATCAGGAACAATCACAAGCAGTAACAAATTACACCTAGACTTACTTTGCTTTACAACATGCATGGAAAAATAGTCTTGACCCTGAAATCCATACATCTCAGAAACCTATATGTTCACACAGCGGTCGGCGTGTCAGTGTAACGATGGTCGTGGCAAATGTTATGCTCCTGGAACAAAACAGATAGCTCAACGATATAACCACACACCTTATCCAGTATAGTGAAAACGCACAAGTGATATCGGTACAGATAATATTTCCTATAGCCCAGCCGACCACAAAGGGCGATATCAAGGCTGATATCAGAACAGAACCGAAATCATCTCTATAGCTAGTTCATTCTCTCAAGTATGTCATGTCCTTGCTCATTTCTTCGTAAAGGGCGACAATTTCGGTTTCGGCGACAATTAGGGTACTAAGGCCTGCCCAGATTGTCCGCCTGCAACAACTTGGGCAGGCGACAGTTGGGGCGTAACAATGCACTCCTTTCAAAACCTTTAGTGTCTGTTTTTTTTTGTTTTTTTGTTTTTTTTAACGATGTTCGGAAATCTGCAAGGAGGTAATCTGTTAAAGCTTGCGTTCGGAGAGAGTGACCCCACCGTGAGTGAGTCTGAGGGGGACAGCTGCGGTGGGCATGACCAATTTTGCCCCATCGGTCAACTTGACAGTTCAACCACGGAGAGAACATCCCAAATCATGAGTGTGAAACGACGCACCTGTAATGCAGGAAATCAGAAACTTAAAGTCTTCTACAGTGTCACGTTATACGAATGATTGACAATGGATCATTCAACAATTCTTTTTCGTTCTCCTGACTTGGACAGAAACAGTCGACTGAATAGTCTGCTGGGTATCCTAGATCTTTTGACAGTCTTAGAGTATTGAGCACGCTAGCTATGTGAGCTACTAATAGAGAAGGGACGCTACTGTGTTCCCATTAAAAAGAATCACGAACAAAAACAAAACAAAAGAAAAATAAAAAAGAAAGAGAGAGAGAGAGAGAGAGAGAGAGAGAGAGAGAGAGAAGGAAAGAAAGAAAAAGAGAGAGAGAAAGAAAGAAAAAGATGGAAAGAAAGAAAAAAAAAAGAAAGAAAAAGAGAGAAAGAAAGAAAGAAAAAGAGAGAAAGGAAGGAAGGAAGAAAGGGAGAAAGAAAAACAGAAAGAAAGAAAGAACGAAAGAAAGAAAGAAAAAGAGAGAAATAACGAAAGCAAAGATCACATATGCCAGCTAACTAAGAGTTAGGCAACAGCGGCTGCCGTTCCTAGATAAGCCGACTGTGGGGAAGAGATGCATCACTTGTTGTTCACAGGCCCGTCACACTAGTCGACTTCACAAACCCTGGATGCAGGCGAGCGTGACGACTGGCCGCCCCTTGTTTCCTGCACGGACACGCACGACTTAACTGCAGCGCTTGTGTTTATCTTTCAACGGTCCGGTTTTTCATCAGCCTGAATAGTGGTGATGATGATGGTGGGGGTGGTGATGATGATGGTGGTAGTGGTGATGATGGTGGGGGTGGAGCGGGGAGCGAGGGATGAAAAGGGGGGAAGTTGGAAAGGGGAGAAATAAAAGGCGAAGGGGCAAGAATGAAGGTGGAGCAGAGGGCAGGGTGATGGGGAAAGGCAGAGGTGTGTGTGTGTGTGTGTGTGTGTGTGTGTGTGTGTGTGTGTGTGTGTGTGTGTGTGTGTTGTGTGTATATGTATGTGTGTGTGTGTTGTGTTGTTGTGTGTGTGTGTGTGTGTGTGTGTGTGTGTGTGTGTGTGTGTGTGTGTGTGTGCGTGCGTGCGTGCGCACATCTACAGAGAGAGGGACACAGACAGACAGACAGATAAAGAGAGAGAGAGAGAGAGAGGGGGGGGGGAGGAGAAAAACTGAAGTACTGGACCACAACATGTTCGGAAAATCTATTTGATCTTTTCGAAAGAGAGAATGTAAATTCTCCCACGTAACACTGTCCATTTACAGTCACCCACGACATAAAAGCTAAGCGTCAGAGGTCTATCATCTGTTATTCGTTATGTGACGTTAGTGTGTTGACAAAATGTCAATGTTTGTCAGGAATGCCAAAGTCATGATCCTGGGAGGTCACTTTTACGAGTGTCCCCCTCCCCCCCCCCCCCCCCCCCCCCTCAGGTTTTCTGAATGGTTAAAATGATTTGGGATTGGGTTAGATTGGGTTAGGGTAAGGTTAGATTTAGGGTTAGCATTAGCTTTCAACAGATGCGCAGAAGACAGAATTTCATACAACTTTTATAGACTGATCCGACAAGCATTGACAAGTTCCACAGGGAATCCGAATATAGATCGTAGATCAATTCTTATTCTACTTGCTTCTTTCTGTTACAACGGACTGACTGATTTCATGTTCAAACCCAGCGGGCTGCATTGGGAAAGACTCTGGGAGAATGAATTCTAATTACTCAACAACCATCTTCTCAATTCATTTCAACATAGGTTATTGACAAAAAGACTGGAAATCAATAGATCGACTTCAGTTCATACATTGCGTAACTGAGGCGCGACAAAATCTTCATTCAAACAATATGGCATTGCTATATCGACGGCAGCCTTCAAGTTCTCAGAGGGGAAAGGTGGGAATTTTGAAAATGCTACGAATTATAACATCAAACAAGACCACCACCACCACCACCACCACCACCACTACCACTACCATCACCACAACAACAATAACAACAAAGGGAAGAAGTTTCATTCTTTGATCAAGTTTAAATACTTAAACTTCTTGGGGGGGGGGGGGGGGGGGGGGGGAGAGAGCGCTAACGTCACAAGAGCAGTATCCCTACAGCGTACCACTCGTGGATTCATCTACTTACACAAATAAACAAAACAACATCTAGAATTGTAATGACATCATCATCAACCACACACACACAGACACACACACAGACACACACACACACACACACACACACACACACACACACATGAATGAAAATGGCACCATACTAGGACCAAATGGTACTGGGCCCAGTTGGTTCTGGTCCTAAACAGTACTGCATAAGCCCTTTCGGGACCATCCCACAATCACAACGTTTCCCAGTGACCACAAAGGTCTCTACAGGCGAGTGGTTGACAAGCAGATCATGATGTGTGTATATGACAAATCTGATCTCCTAACACCTCGGAACCAAGAGACATTGAGCTGCATCGGACGAGCTCAGACACCAACTTAAAGCCCGAGTCCTGACATTTTTGGTGAGCATTTATACCAGGCTGTATCTGGGGGAGACTCCAGCCTCTTTTCGGAAGACCGTCTGTAAGAGACTAACACATTCGGAGGCCTGTATTAACCGTTTTCTTTTTGAAAACAGTAATTTTCTTGAAGAAAACAATGATAATTACGACGTTCGCGTGTAAAGAATCACTATGACGGACGTTGTTACTTGATAACTATTCTTTTCGCTGTTTTTGGGCCTAACATGGCTGCCCAGTGTGATCACCAGCAAAACAGTAATTATGACTCATAAAAACAGACGATTATGACACGTGAAAACAGGATTATGCCTCATATGCATGCACGCTGGTCGGACTGGAAGCCTTTCAGCAACTGTTTTACAACGATGCAGAACGCTGGAAGCTCTAAAAAAATTCCAGAATTAACTGTTTTCATTCCCTGCGCCTTACCAGAGTCACACCGGTTTTTTTTTTTTTTCTGTTTCCGTTCTTTTTTTCTTTGCTTTTTTTGTGTTTGTTTCCACTGATCGTCTGATAAAATCAGAACCAATGAAAACACTTGTTTTCGCATGAACATGACTGTTTTCTGATAAAGTCAGAACCAATGAAAACACTTGTTTTCGCATGAACATGACTGTTTTCACGTCATTATCTTATCATTACAGCAGTAACTGTTACTTTTACGTGGAAATCGGAATTATAAATTTTCGAAGCTCGAAGTGAAAATTCCTGTAAATGTTCATTGTTATTCTGTGGTTTTGTTTATAATCTGGGTTCATTTTAAGCACACCAAGACAAGGTTAGGGTTAAAGATTGATTGTGGGCTGTTTAGAGTTAGAGTAAGGACTATCATGGAACATCAGCGGAGCGTGCATGCATGAAGCCATGCAGACCAGACAGCACGATGGCGAAAGTGCCAGGTCATTGCTTTCATAATGCCTGCGTTTACCATCGCTGCAAGACATGCTCTGGAATTCTCTTCACAGTATACAACAGAATGCTGTGCAACTGACAAAAATTCATCAACGATCGCCAAGATTGCAGCAACTTTTTTGTTTTTTACCTGGTGAGTAAAAAAAGAAACATCATGGTATAAATTCTTTGTTTCTTTGTTTCTTTCTTTCTGCGTACGCAGACTGATACTCCTGCGGACACTGCCTGTATAGACAGGCAATGGAGTTTTGTGTGTATGACCGTTTTTTATCCCGCCATTAAGGCAACATACCCCATCTTCGGGGAAGGTGCATGCTATGTGTAACGTGTCATCCATACCAACGGCCAAACTGGCCTTCTCTTCCCAAAGTTGGTGATGGGATTTTACGTGTGTGCAAGATGTTGTGCGTGCGTTCACACACGGAACCTCGGTTTCTAGTCTCATTCGAAGGACTGTATGGGGAATGGAGTCAGAACCAATGTTAACTCCGAGGGAAAAATCCCCCTGTACCGAAATTCGAACCCTCAACCCCAGGATCGCGAGTCCGGCGCTCTACCAACTGAGCTATTCCGGCCCCTCATGGTATAAAAGAAACTATTTCGTAGGTTTGTCTCTATGTTTTGTTAATAGAAACTGTTGAAAAAAAAGAAAATACATTTAAGATGAACGTTTCAATTTGCTGTAGTTCTGTCGGGAGTTCCT
>CM065730.1:53015814-53048314 GCA_033310375.1 Conus canariensis
GTAATGCAAGCGTAGTGGTGAAAACTTTGACCCGATTTTTTACTCTCTGAGCGAAGTAATGCAGCGTTGTGGTGAAAACTTTGACCTGAAACCTTCGTCACTAAGCGAAAGAATACGGGATGGTGGTGAAAACATTGACCCGAATCTTTACTCACTGAGCAAAAGAATGCGTGAAAGTGGTGAAAACTTTGACCCGAATTTTAATCACTTAGCAAAAGAGAAAAAAAAAAGAAAAAAAAACGTAGAAAGTAGTGCGGGAGAGTGGTGGACACTTTGTCCGCGGAGCTTTAGTGACTCAGCCAAGGAATGTGGGAAAGTGTCAGAAACTTTGACATGAATGAATCTTTACTAGGCGAAGGCATGTGGGAAAACTGACGAAAATTAATGACACGCTGCACGTGGGCATGACACACTGACCTACTAGTAGTACTTGGGGGAGAAGGGGGGGGGGGGGGGACAATGAGAGCAGCAGATCGGAGGCTGTGAGAGTAGTGTAGGGGGTGTTGGTGGCTGTGGAACGGGATCAGAGAGAGAGAGAGAGAGAGAGAGAGAGTTTGTACAGCTGTCGAGGGATGTTGGTTTCCATGCCCTGCTCGATCCACACAACTTTCCTTACTGTGGGAAAACTGTCGCTGAAGCTGGTGGTTGTTGACTTCTGACTGCCAGTTTGACGGGCGTTCAACGGCTCTGTAATTCAGACGGCTTGAATTACTAGTCAGGATGGGAGTTCATTCACGTCTCATGGCTTGCTGATGACTGCAGTAATGATCATGGTGGTGGTTTCGTTGTTCTGGGATAATATCCTACGCCATTTTTTTTTCCTTTCGGTCTCATCTTCTGTTCAGAGGCATTACTCCACGCCGCTCATCCTGGCTGTTAGTCAAGTTCACAGACACAGCCTGACTTCGTCTTCTCGCAGCCCAGGCACCAGCTCTCCACCGGGAGCAGGTAATGCCTGGTTGTCAAAAGGCAACACTCCAAAGGAGACGCTGCATTGGTGCTGCATCGTTTCGGTAGTGTGCAATGGCGCCTGTTCTGATCCAGCGTGCGCAGGGCACTATCTACTAAGACCTCCTATAAATGGCCATACTTGCCTAGTAGAAGAAAGATGGAAGGGCATATAATTTGTGCACTCTGGAATCAATAAATTGATAACCAAGATACGCTCTGCAACGACAGTGAATTCAAGATTTCAGTTTGAGTCGAATGAAACGCTGGACCCTTATCGTTTGCAGAGTTGCTTTGTATACATGATGGTGGAAATTTAGTATTTCACTTTTCAGCTCGTTTGGAAAAGGAGTTTCAACATTCCAATGTAAGAACACAAAACTCTGAGATCCATCTACTGATATTGCTTCGTCTAAGAAAATACTATGTCTGCCTTCGCTGTAAGTAGTACATAGCAAAACGTTCAGCGAAGCATCAACATACCTTTACGCTCACAAACACCTGAATATCAGAATCAGTCTAAACCTGCACCTCACTCAGCTGGGAACAAACAGGACTCTTTGAACGAGGCTTTACCAGGTACCACCTTGTGGTCACAGATATGCCTGACCCGCTATGGAACCGATAGAAGTATCTAACCCAAACGACATCAGACAGCATCACATGGCTCCTGCAGCTGACTCCATACCCCTGTCATTCCAAACCACACAGCCAGACTATTAACAAAGGCCAACCACCATGTAAGTGGCTGGTTCCCGGATAGGCTCAGGACACGTCAGGACGAACCCTTCACCTTTGTCCCCCATCTAGGGTGAACTAGGCATGGGTCAGCGCCGTTACAAATGATTTCCTCATTTGTGCGAAATCAGCCCCTCTAGAGGCTCAAGCCCTCTTCAGCAACACTAACACCGACTGCGGTATCCCAGAAACCCCATGGTCGTCTCCCAGCCCCTAACTATTTTTCCGAACCAAGCCATGGTCAAGTGTCTGGGCTTGCTGAGTGACCACAGTTGGGAGGGCACTTCAAAGTTAACCCCTCCCTCTGATCCCATATAGTTGATGAAATTGTACCTTGGTTAACTCCCTCGCTAATGCTTCCCATAGTTGACCCCTCACTCTGATCCTATATAGTTGATGAAATTGTACCTTGGTTAACTCCCTCGCTAATGCTTCCCATAGTTGAGAGAATCAACATTCCAAACCTCATTCCTTGGAATATGGCCTCAGTTAGAATCCATCCTAAGTTTAAGGAACAAACTGTCTCCCGTCAGAAGTCGACCAGAACTACGCTTCTTACATTCAGCGTGTAATCACTTTTGTGACACAGTTGCCGGTGCCTATTGTCTGCTTGTTTTAGCTGAAGGAGTAAGTCTGGCACACGAAGAAAGACACTGTTGTCCAGGGTATTCAGCACCGTGAACAGCACAGCTGGTACCATTAGCAGCCTGCAGGACAGGGAGTCAAGGGGCCGCAATATCAGCTGTCTCTCAGTCTTATCTCCCTTCTTGGTCACTGTGGGTCTGGATGTCATCACATGCCGGTCGCACATTGGGAATGGAGCCTTTTTTTAAAAATCCCCTTTCCCATTAACTAATTGCGTATACAACTTGTAAATATGAAACAGAATCCTTGATTAGTTCACTGTCAGAAAAGCAGAGTTTCAGTAAATAATAAACAGTTAGGGCAACTCTTACTCCCTCGATGAAATAATCACAGGCCCCAAACTCCAAACGAATGCTGCTTGGGACACCTGTGTGCTGTGTGTTGTCATTTCTGCTAGGCGAACTGGTGTCGTCAGCAGCATTCGTTTGGAGTTATGGTCTGTAATTATTTCATTGTGGGAGCAAGAGTTACCCTACTTGATCATACTTTATTCTTTACTGTTCACTGCCTCATTTCAGATTTCGTTTCATTTCTGTCAGTATCCTTTTTATCATTATTGTTATTATTATTATTATTATCATTATTTTCACCAACCTCTTTTCTCATACCGCTTGCTTTGATCCCAGCATACACCGCCAGATGGCATGGCAATGGGTGATGGAAAAGGTAAGGGTTTGAAGGGACATAACACTTCTGTCTTGCTGTGTACGACAGGAGAGAGAGAGAGAGAGAGAGAGAGGAGAGAGAGAGAGAGAGAGAGAGAGAGAGAGAGAGAGAGAGATCCCCTGTTGCCAAGGCTTGTGCCATGCTTTCCCATCCTCCACCCACTAGCCCCTTCCCCGCTCACTCCCCCCCCCCTCCCCACCCACACCCACCCCCCTTCCATTGCCCTGGGATCTTCCGTCCAAGGATGAAGGGTGATTGAATGGCTTGTCTTCCTGGTTGTGGTGGCCTTTTGACGAGAACTCCAGTCCCCCGGCCACGATGATGACTGAGGATGGATCAGTCTGAAGTGCTTTTTGTGTGTGTCCACTCCTCTAGGACATCTGGAATCGATGTTGAGATGGTCTCACCAGCCCCTTTGCAGTCGGCTGGGCTGCAAGCAATGTGAAACTAAAACTGAACTGTTGACTGGTACAAGTATACTCCTCCTCAGTGACAGCACAATTGTTGCTTTCGCAGTATTTTCTGAATTGGTTAACCAGAGAGAGAGAGAGAGAGAGAGAGAGAGAGAGAGAGAGAGAGAGAGAGAGAGAGAGAGAGAGAGAGACAGACAGACAGACAGACAGATTTGACTCCTTTCCTATTTGAGATGCAACTGAACAAATTCTCATTTTAGACGTATGTTCTTGTTCCATAGAATTTTTTTTTTTTTTTTTTTTTTTTTGGGGGGGGGGGGGGGTTAAACACAGGTTTCCTCATCACACTTTATTCCATCCTCATCAGTCCCAGCCCTCACACCAACCCCCTCCCCAGACAGCTCACAAAGATAGGTGTCGACCACTTAACTGTCCTGCAGGCTGCCTAATATTATAAGACTACAACACTTCCGCGTCAGAGATGGGCAGAGGACGTCTTTGAAAACACAGACCGGCTGCTTTCTCCAAAGTAAACTGAGACACTTGAACTCCGCTTCTGTTTCAGTGTCGCTTCCTCATCTCCCCACCTACCCACCCCCCTCCCCATCCCCCCTCCTTTCCTTCCTGCCCGCCCTTCATGTTTCCCAGTACAGCCCTTGGCTATATTATTCCTTGCCTGTGTTTGTCTGTTAGTGTTAGGGACAGAGATGGGAACACGGCAGGAGTGCTCTATCGTGGCGTTATCGTCGTTGCTCCTCGGAAACGACCACAGCTAAAATCAGGGACATGTGGAGCCAAACCTCCAGCAGGTCTCCAGCGATGCTGCTGCTGATAAAAAACCAGCAATGACAACAAAATCAAGTCATGGCGTTTTTCTCGCCCAGCCGACCGCCGTGGTCACTGATTCGGGTTGCAGCCCTGTTACTGCTGCCACCACTACTACTACTACTACTACTACTGCTGCTGCTGCTGCTGCTGCTGCTGCTGCTGTGCTGCTACTGCTGCTGCTGCTGCAGCTGATTACTGCTGCTACTACTACTATTGTTGCTACTACTACTATTACTACTGCTGCTGCTGCTAATGCTGCTGTTGTTGCTGCCTCCACTACTATTACTACTACTACTACTATTACTACTGCTGCTGCTGCTGCTGCCGCTACTGCGACTACTGCTGCTGGCTCTATTACTACTGCGGCCACATCTACCTTGTTGCCTTGATTATGATAAACAAACTTAAGGATGTTATTCTCCCCCCCCCCCCCCCAAGGACCCAGTCAAGGACCTTTTCCAGTAGTTAAAGGACGATGTCACTCTACATTCCGGGGAATCATCCAAGGACCCGATCCAGAACGAATCCAGACTGAGACAGGCATCAGTTACACCTCTCCATGATCCCCTTTCCCTGTGGTCTGGTCTTGTGCTCAGGGGCACTTAGGTAGATGTACGGATTTCACTACAGTGTTAGCGACATCATCTGAAAAGAAGATGTTCTGATCTTTGGTTAAGCATCGTCAGGATCTGACACTACTGAGGACAGACTCCGAGGTCTGGGTTAACCTGCAGTGTTCTGTCCGGGCAGATGGGGAAAGATGGCGAATTACGGGGAATCCAGATACCCCCCTCCCTTCCTCTCCCCCCTTTCCGCCTCCTCTTCCCCCCTACTCTGATCTGATCCGTCCTAATCCGCACAGAATGTCTTCAACAAGGACTGAGCTCACGACATCCCAATTCCTCATCCTCTTTATGAAACCTGAAGAAGACAGATGACGTCCGCTTTCACGGCGAGCTTTTCCAGCATTGCCTCCGTGCTTGTGAAGAGGCATACACTGAGACAGCCCCGAGTCTTCAGCTTGAGGATGTTAACTTTCTTTCTTTCTGTCTTTTCTTTTGCGTTCCTGGCCATGCTAGATCCTCAGTCCGGTGAGTAAGGCGAAGTCCACAGTCCGCCGCAGCGACCCAAACAACATACTTCCAATAGGCCTAACAACCCTCTTTGTGGAAAATTCCAACAGGCACGTAATAAGCCTGTATACTGATTCCTATATTTTCAGTGTTATGTTCATATGTTGATTCCCTCGTTGCAATGTAAATCATGATTGAACACAGCAGCTGCCGCAGTTCAGTGGTTAGAGTGGCGGTTTACAATCATGAGATCGCAAGTTCCAATCTCGTTAGAGTCATAAATGAATGGGATTTTCGGCTCTCATCGGCTCCTACAAAGAGTTGTTGAGCGTACTTTGTGCTCAGATGGCCAGCCTGTGTGTGTGTGTGTGTGTGTGTGTGTGTGTGGTGTTGTGTGTGTGTGTGTGTGTGTGTGTGTGACGTGTAATCCATATTCATGTGCAGTTCACACTCTGTGGAGCCGTTTGCATGATATGCGAAGCTAGCAATGCCGTTGCCCAGTGCATGAATGAAACACATACACAAATGTACAGGATGTGTGTGTGTCCGTGCGAGCATGCGTGCGTGAGTACGTGTGTGTGTGTGTGTGTGTGTGTGTGTGTGTGTGTGTGTGTGTGTGTGTGTGTGTGTGTGTGTGTGTGTGTGAGTGTGTGTGTGTGTGTGTTTGTGTGTGTGTGTGTGTGTGTGTGTGTGTGTGTGTGTGTGTGTGTGTGTGTGTGTACTGTACATCAATGTGCAGGCGCGCATGCGTGTATGTGTGTGTAGGGGATAGGGGGGGGGGGGAGGGGGTATAAAGATCACCTTAAACTGAGGAGTAAAACATCGAACATAAACTTTCAATTAACATATTCAATCTGTCGAAAGACATGAGGCCGTATTTCTAATTTAAAAAAAAAAAGCGTGAAAACCATGTGACCAAAAATTAAACAGATCAAACCGTTTTTAAATGTGAAAACGTCAAAGAAAATCTTGTCATAAAAACTGGAAGACTAGGTGAACAGTTGTAAAGAAAGAACATACATCAGCGACGAGAACACGCAACACGATGATTTGCCATTGTAAACGAGTTCGCTTCTTCAACGTTTCTGCTAGCTTCAGATCTGAAAGAAGATGGCTTCAGAAAGTTAAACAGTTGTCTGAACCACTTCCATTCAATGCCCATCTTGCGCCGACATTGAGAAGATCAGTAAATCGCTCGTTCTTTGTTTTCATTGTGCTGAATGTTGTTTATTTTGTCTGAAGAAGACTTAAGAGGTCAAAACGCGTCGTGTTTTGTCTTGCAATTTATTTGTCCCTGTTAACTGGCGGGTTTACTTACAATTCCTTTTCAAATTCACCACCAGCAAGCCGACATGGCGCATCCTTCAACACGAGGCAGGCGTGGCAGGCGACCAATCATTGACCTATCTGCTCCCAAGACGTTGTTGTGGGCGAAATGATGACAAGGTTTCGCACCGAAAGAGTCCAGCTCTGTTCCTATCACTTCAAGCCAGGCCACCAGTCAGACCAGCAGTTGGCGTTGTCTGTAGTTACACAGAAATGGACAATTGGTTTACCACCGTTTCCTGTCGTGTGGAACGCGTCTGTCCCTGATGACTCACAGAACCAGGAGACAGACTGACTAGTTTAGTCTCAGCCAAGAGACGAGGTGTGTTCAGCCAGCGACGAGGCATGATGCCAGGGCTTACGTTTGCAGACATTTTACTAGGCCTGTAGGATGGTGCTACATTCAGCTACATTTAGTGTTCAGACAGTGCTGCGTTGGCCTGCTTTTTCCCCGGGATGACGCTTGGACATGGGTCATTCACTCAACTCTACATTTGGCTGATTTTTCCTTACAAAATACTGACTGTAAAAAAAAAATTAATCTCCTTTCCCCCCTGCACACACTCACACTGCATTTTGTTTCATTGCATAATGTTGTATTGACAATCCATTTTGAAAAGACGGTCGAAGTGGCCGCAGCAGTCTTGGTTCTTGAGAGTTCCTTTTTTCTTTGTTGTTGTTGTGGTGGTGGTGGCGGTGGTGTTTCGTTTCTGCATGCAAAGAACAAGCATGAAAGATGGCACTATCTGAATTTTGTTTTGTTCAGCGTTCAGTGAACAACATTTCGTAATAAATACTTGAGTAGTAGTCAGCAGAGCCTTGTGAACGAACCCCTGACGACGAGGAAGAAAAAGAAGAAGAGATGTTTGGAGACGTAAGGTCTGGTTTAGAGCTTACAGAGTACAGATGAAGCAGCCGATAGCAAAGAGTTTCAACCATAACGGATGGGTGAGGGAGGTAGGTAAGGGCAGGTCTGTTGCAGATACCGCAGCCTTTCGGGGGACGAAGGCAGGCAGCGGGGTAGCGGAAGTGATTGATGGTAGTTACAGCACAGAGCGGGGTATGAGCCCTGCCCTGCCCTGCTACAAACCGCTGGCAGCGATAGGTGGCCTTGATAGTGCCTGACCTGGTTTTCAGTTTACAGGGCACTTGTTGCGGCCCCCATTTGTGAAGGCTGTGACGGGAAAAAACGGTAAAGCCATGCTGGAATTCCACATTTGAAAGAAAAAAATGTCAAACTGAAACAAACTTAAAAGAAAAAATACAACTCTTTCGGACGAAAGAGACAAACAAATCACAAGACAAAAACACGACGCGTTTCGCCCTCTTTGGTCTCCGTCAGGCAAGATATACAACGTTCAGGGCAATGAAAACAAAGAACGAGCATTCACTTATCTTCTCAAATTGGGCGAAAAAAAAAAAGAGTAAAGCACAGTGGTGTGTGTGTGTGTGTGTGTGTGTGTGTGTGTGTGTGTGTGTGTGTGTGTGTGTGTGTGTGTGTACGTGCGTGCGAGTGTGTGTGTGTGTGTGTGTGTGTGTGGGGTGTGTGTGTGTGTGTGTGTGTGGTGTGTGCGTGCGAGTGTGTGTGTGTGTGTGTGTGTGTGTGTGTGTGTGTGTGTGTGTGGTGTGTGTGTGGTTGTGTGTGTATACGCGCGCGCGCTCTCCCGCATTTCCTGTGTGCTTGCCAGTCATTGATGTAGCCTAAACTTATTATTATCTCATGTAACCACCGGATGCTGTGGTAAAGTAATCATACGGCCACTGCAGTCGAGAAGCCGATAAGCAACGCAAACGTCTTTATAGGAAATCACGGTTTCTCAATGTACACATTTGTCACGCGTTATTCGTGACTGTACTCAGAAGTGTGACAGCCTTTCTTCCTCCACCCAGCCCACTCCTATCCTCTTCCCCTTTCTTTGATGATTTCTGCAGACGATCGTTGTTTACTGTATTTTCAATATTGTCACGTTTGAACATTGCTGCAGAGTTGGTATTTGTGTTCCCTTAAATCGCTGCAGGCAGCACATGATTTATCCCTCCGTCCATGATTCAAACTATCCTAATCGGTGAAATCAACGTGAGTCTCATCGACTCTTGAATAGAGTTTGTTTGATTGTTTGTTTGTTTGTGTGTTTGTTTTTGCTTAAACAAGAATCGGACGTTTCATTCCATACAATGTCTCCTGTTTTCGGTCCATTTTGGCACTGGATAACATATTAAAAGACATGCTCTCTGGCAATGCTTACTTACGGTAATCATCAAAGATCATTGTGTAACTTTTCTTAAGAGGGACGGGTAGGGGGGTTATCAACTGAACAGAGAGAGAGAGAGAGAGAGAGAGAGAGAGAGAGAGAGAGAGAGAGAGAGAGAGAGAGAGAGTTCCACCGAATGTTGTTGTTGTTGTCGTACCCTGGCTAAAAGACTCCAGGGATCATCCAAACAGCCGAAGTACTTGAACACTATGGTACAAATGCATCAGCTGGGATGAGAACATGACGTGTGTGACCGTTTTTGATTACCCCGCCACATGGGCAGCCACACTCCGACTTCGGGGGATTTGGGAGACTGGTTTAAACAAATCTTTAATCACAGGTAAGTACAATGTTTACACAATACAAAGTGAGCAGCAACAAGCTGAACGCTTATAGTGTGCTCTGCAAAATGACAATACACAAATAATTTACCTGGCGGCTACAGTAACACAAATATTACATTATTTATATGAAAACAATTGACAGTTTAAAGTTTATAAATCGCATGAAGAATACAAAAAGAGAACACCCCCGCCCCCCAACCTTTCCCGGAAAGAGAGAAAATAATTTAAAGAAAAAAAGAAAGAAAGAGACGGAGATCAATAAAGAGAGACGACGAGAAACACACCACAGGCACAGTAATTTGTTATCATCACAATCTGAAATAATGGCAACATTTTTAGTACAATCTTCTTTTGTCATACCTGAAACCTCCAAAAGGCAATATATCTAAAACCGGTTGCTGCCAGAGATAAACTTATGAACAGCTTCAAATATCAATATATTGGTATCTATCTGCAGATTACGGTCACCTTTTAACAGAGTTCGAACATTTCTGTAGTATGATGGGAGATCGGAAATAGTATTTGCGCGGGTTTCATTAAAACGAGGACACAACAGAAAATAGTGCTGAGCTGTTTCCTCCCCATTGCCACACTCACACAGTGGGTTGTTAATTAGATGGCGGTTGAACATATCATATCTCGGATCACTGATTCCAAGACGAAGACGGCAATGAATGATTTGGTTTTTTCTCTCGCCAAGGTAAAAGTACGGTGGTATGACAGGATCATCAGCCGATAAATGATGCTTGACTACGCTTAAAGATGGACTGGTTTTAATATGATCAGGGAGACTATTCCATAAAGATGTAGTTGAAGGAATGAAGGATTTCCGATATATCTCAGTGTTGCATTTTGGAGTTGTACGCTCTAACGGTCTTCTCCTGTGATAAGGATTCCTGTCCGAAACAAGACCAGGCAGAAGATCAAGTAAATAATCCGGACACAAGCCATTTATCATTTTATAATAATATATAATTTTATGTCTTTTCCTCCTTTCCTTGAGTGAGCAAAATCCAGATTCTTCATATAATTTTTGATGACTTGTTCCACGAACAGCTCCAATAATTGTTCTTATAGCTTCTAAGTGTAAGTTTTCAAGAGAATTGGATTGCATTTCGGAGCAGTTGTCCCACACAACATCTGCATAGTCACAATTAGGTAATAGGAAAGACTTATACATGATTTCTAAGGCTCTCCTACTAAATCTATATTTAAAACTTTTCATACAGAAAAGCAGCATAGTTATTTTGTTTCGTATACCATTAATATGTTCATCCCACTTGCAATTATTTTGAAGTATAAGTCCTAGATGTTTATGTTTGTCTTTGCCTTGAAGATACGTTTGTCCAAATATAAGGGGTAAAACTAGATGATTGCACCGTAAAAAGTTAAGTAATTCTGTTTTCTCTTCACTGAATTTTATTTTCCAGCGCTGCGCCCAAAGATGTATCTTTTGTAGATCAGAATTGATTATTTCTGTGCGAATAGTAGGATCATTAAGTGAGAGGGACATGCTGGTATCATCCGCAAAAAGTTTAACTTTAGATCTTATACCGTCTGTAATGTCGTTAATGTAAATAAGAAATAAGAGAGGTCCAAGAACTGAGCCTTGGGGAACTCCTGCAGGGATTCTGACATAGTCTGATTGGTCACCCTTGATTACAACTGCCTGCATGCGATCAGAGAGATAATCGGTGAACCATGCTAACAACGTCCCTCGTATGCCATTGCCTTCAAGTTTACGGATGAGACCTCTGTGCCAGACACGGTCAAAAGCTTTAGAAATGTCGAAGTACACAGCTTGCGTTGTGATTCCACTATCAAATGAGGAACATAAATCGTTATAGATACATAATAACTGATTGACTGTGGAATCACCAGGGATAAATCCGGATTGGGAAGGTGAAATGATATCATTTGACAATAAAAAATCGAAAACTTGCTTGTGGATACATCTTTCCAGAACCTTTCCAACACAGCTGAGCAAAGAGACTGGACGATAGTTGTTACAAAGTTCCTTCGATTCTTTTTTATGTAGTGGACTTACATGGGCTGTTTTCCAGACGTTTGGAAACTTTGCTTCAATCATACTTCTGTTAAAAATGGTAGTCAAAGGATCCAATATAACTGGAAGAGATGCAATCAACAACCTGTTGTGAACCAAATCAGGTCCTACTGCTTTATTTTTGTTCAGATTCAAGATGTCATCCTTAACATTAGTAGCTGTCAAAGAAATGTCTGTAATTTCTGAAACTATGAATGGTACATCTGGTACTTCATCATCATCATTTTCCAAAGTGGACTGAGCAATGAAATATTTATTAAAAGCGTTCGCTTTGTCCGTATTGCTATAGTTTACAATGCCATTACAAACAATAGGAGGTATTTCGTTCGAGTCAATGCCTTTCTTTTTTAAAAAAGATTTTACCAGGTGCCACCATTCTTTTTTACCAAAATTTGTGGAGTTAGAAACCTTATTGTCTAATTCAGCAACATAGTCAAGTTGTCTTTGTCTTTCTCTTGATGCCACGTAATTCCGAAATCGACGAAACCTGCACCAATCTTCTGGATCATTAGTATGTTTAGCTATACTGTGTATTGTTTTACGCTCCTCTATTAATAGTCTTATTTCATCAGTCATCCAGGGGACGTCGTCAGGACGTACAGTTATAACTTTAGACGGCATGCATAGTTTCGCTTTTTCCATTAAGATTTTTGAAAACATTTCAGCACTTTGATCTACTGATCTGTTGTGAGTAACGTCGTCCCAGTTTACAGTGCCTAACAGGTCACAAATGCGATCTGCATTTAGCTTTCTATAATTAAGTATGGTCCTTTTAAATGGCTGGTTCTTGACCACAGTATGTCTAATCATGGCGCAAGGAACACTATGATCACTGCAAATAGCTGGCAAAACGTCAGTGGATGTTACAATGTTAGGGCATTGTGTGAGAACCAGATCCAAACACGTTGCACTCGACTCTGTAATCCTTGTGGGTTCATTAATAAATTGAGTGAGCCTGTATCGATTAATGATTCCAAGTAAGTACGGTGAGGGTGTCGTAAGGAAATCACTATTGAAGTCACCAAGAATAATAAATTTTAATGAGGTATTATTTACCTTACGAATGCTTTCTTCTATCTGATCCCAGTAACTTACAGGGGAACTTGGAGGTCGATAAAATGACCCAACTAGTAGACTACTTTGGCCAAGCTTTGTCTCGACCCATACAGCTTCAAGGTCATTAATATAGAGATCTGGTCGAGGTTTACAAACTAAGTTATTTTTAACATAAATAGCAACTCCACCATGTGGGTCATTTGGTCTGTCACACCTGACCGGTGGATTAAAATTTGTCATATGTATTGAGTCATTCTTGACCGAATCTGATAGCCATGTTTCTGATACTGTGATAATGTCGAATGTATTATATTCTGCTTCAAAGATATCCATTTTGTTTCTTAAGCTGTTGACATTTACATGAATTAACTTAAGATCAGTTATGGTATCAGGTCCCGGATTAAGTTCAACATCACCTGACAACAGCAGAAGCAGTTGATGAATGTACAAATATGTATTGTTAAATATAGTATTACTGTTACCACGAAAGTTGACGTGACTGTCAGAGACAAGAAACTCTTTCACTAAACTGCCAAAGTCTTTACAACGAAAGTGGATAAGACAATGAAAAAACAAAGAGAGCGTAACATTGTGAGGAGAATCCAG
Source organism: Conus canariensis (assembly GCA_033310375.1). Taxonomy (NCBI): domain Eukaryota; kingdom Metazoa; phylum Mollusca; class Gastropoda; order Neogastropoda; family Conidae; genus Conus; species Conus canariensis. The sequence goes on from CM065730.1 coordinate 53,028,775, forward strand.
GCATGACAATATTATAAACTGTGTAACATTAGACATGTTCAAAAAAGACAGTCTTCTAGTAGCAGACAAAGATTTTATGTAGTAACGGCCTACCCTAGCACGATACGTACCCAGGTCTATACTCATTTACTAAGTCACTGCACTCTGCAGCACAGAGAACAAGAACATGACTAGGGTAGACAGAAGTAACACACAAAAAATCTCCCAAAGTCTCTCGAGTGAAGAAACGAATCGCTTAAAATGCAAAATATAAGCAAAAAATTCAAACATGTCGATTAAACAATGTAAAGGAAAATGGAGAAAAAAAAATTACATCAAATACCTATGGTTTCGTGGATTGCCAAAAATGATGCGTCGTCTACGACGAAAAAGAGGAACAAAACCACGAGCGCCACATTAGTGCGCTCCCGAGGAATGAAATCCAGAGGACATCAAGACGTACTCTTACAAGTTGTAGAGATTCATCTTATCACATACACACACACACACACACACACACACACACACACACACACACACACACACATACGCGCGCGCACGCGCACTCAAACGCGCGCGCACACACACACACACACACACACACACACACACACACACACACACATATACAGCTGCATATGCATACACATACATACATGCAGGCATACACACATACACATGCACGCATATACATATACATACATACACACATACACATACACACATACATATACACATGTACATGTACACACTCATGCACACACATACATACACACACATGTATGGCACACACATACATACGTATGGTACCGAGTTCACAAATTCACGATTTCAATATGACTCCAATTCATAGTTATAAATACTTGTCATAGCACTATCATACACCAACATCTCTTCACATAATATCAGGCTGCAGATGGTAGCACTCTTCTAATACATAAATGACCACCTCCAGATACATGACACGTCCACTAATCGTCACAACAGAGTCCACACTGGCGAAACACACTCACGCTAAAGCAAACACGCAAACAAACACAAACACCCCCATCACCCTTTTCTCATCCACACACCATACAAACATGTACATCTGACACAATGCTTCCCCTTCATTTGTTCCAACCCCAATACTGGCTGGCGCACATGACAGCTCGAATCGAACAATGTAGTTCACAAGTTCAGCTCAGCACAATGCACCGATTTTTTTTCTTTAAAATGAAACTCAGGCTTCAAGTCTCGTGCAAATTGAACATACCATCTTTGATTGCATGCCCCTTCCTCGACGCTTCTCCTCCACACTTCTTGACAACGAGAGAATGTACACAGCACGCACAAGTATATATTGCATGTTTACGCCTTTACTATCAAACACACATACACACACACACCACACACACACACACACACACACACCACACACACACACACACACCAACACTGTTTCCTTCCTTTCTACTTTTTTCCTTCCCCTCCTTCCGTTCTCTCTCTTCCACTCTCCCTCGCTACTCTAAATAATTGTGGTCCGAAGTTTTGTTGAAAAGTTAGAGTCGCCATCCATGAATCATGAATCGTGATGAATTAATCCAGACCAAAATGTCTGATTTCACGTTTTGTTGTGATGCGAAACACGGTCTCCCCTTGCTTCACAAAAATAACCCCGTCGTTGATCCATGTGTCGGAGATCTTCTTCTGTCTCTTGTAACTGCGGGCCAACCACGCGATCTCGGACCGCTCCTTTGTAAGATCGTGGTTGATGAAGATCCGAGGTCTCTCCGAACGTGATCCAGGGGGTTGCGCAGATTTGGGAGACTGATAATGTTATGCTAGGAGCTTGTCACAACTGAAGACAATCCCCGCATAACTATGCTGAGCATAACAACATTTTCATGTAGCCTTGGTGTTCTAGCCTATGTGAAATGGCCTGACACAGCCTCAAGCCAAGGCGGGATCCACCGAACTACGGTTTCGAAAAGAAAGAGTGATCGTACTTAGATTGAAAATAAATGTGTCGGTGTGCATTCCAACTGCCGCTGACGGAGGGCCCTACAATGTGAAAGTTGTTCTTGTTTTTATCACTAAATCTGATGTGCCCTGCTCGGAAGATTCCGAAACTGTCCGGATTCTGATTGGTCCAGTGTTGTTGTTGTCGCTGTTTTTCTTTTTTTTTTTTTTTTACACCTTTTGTGCATTCCGGTCTGACATACAACGGCACACACACCACACACACACACACACACACACACACACACACACACACACACACACACAAACTCACGCGCGCGCGCGCGCGCGCGCACATACACACACACACACACACACACACACACACACACACACACACAGAGTCTCGTTAGCATGGGCAAACATTTACACGTACTGCACCTGCGCAGTCACAGATTTATTCTAGGACAAACGCATTCCGACAGCACACAGGGTTACTGTCAAAAACGACTTGGGGGTGGGGGAGGGTACACACGCCTACAGTACAGCAAAGACTGATCGTAGTTCTTTCAGAAAAAGAGGAAGGAGGGAAATGGGACGGTGTAAAGACGGAGGGGGGTGGGGGTGGAGGTGGAGTGGGGATGGAGTCGGAGGGGGATTGGCGTGGGAAGGGGAGGGGGGGGGGTTGGAGTGGAGGCAGGGGGGAAAGAGGATGGATGGAGAGGGTGCTTTCAGCGAAGTCATGAGTAAGGAAGATTGGAGGGGAAAATGAATGCCTTGCTGCCGCCGTTGACTTGATACTGGTTGTAACGTAGATGGGATGATTGTGAACTGCCGAAGTCATTTTGCGTATACTGTACTTTTGTGTGAGACTTTCGCCACCTCCACCATCCCCACTTTCATACCTTTACCCTGCGTGCAAACTAACTGCCTAGCTACCTAACTCACTGAATTAGTGCGTAATTTTACATGACAATAATGTGTCCATCAGCGCGCATATAATGTGTGCGAAAGTGCGCGCGCGCGCGGGGGGGTGGGGGTGGGGGGTTTCTTTGTCTTCGTGCGCGCGCATGTCTCGTTCTGGAATATTTATATGGGCAAGGGCTATGCTGGCGATCGAGTTCAGAGAGAGAGAGACAGTGACAGAGAGACAGAGACAGAGAGAGAGAGAGAGAGAGAGAGAGAGAGAGAAAGAGAGCGCACACACACATACACACACACTCTCACACACACCCACACGGGGAGAGAGAGAGAGAGAGAGAGAGAGAGAGAGAGACAGACAGACAGACAGACAGACAGACAGACAGACAGACAGACAGACATACGAGTTACTTCCCGCACTCGAATATGCTGTAAACCAAGCGGCACAGTCTGCAACATAAAACAACGCTGTACTACTACGCTTATAGGCCTACTACACTTATCCGGACTGCAGTAACCAGTCCGCAACTACTAAACCCAGCCACCCCACTCCAGCACCCCCCCCCCCCCCCCCCCCCCCCCCCCCCGGGACAAGCAAACAAAATCAGAAGGGAAACAGACAGGAAGGTGCGCCGTGTTTACTTTAAACGTTTACTACGTTCTTCAACGGCAGACGTCTGGCCGTCCCTCCCCCCCTCCCCCAGCCAGACACAATTTCTGGCACCACTCATCACCCTCAAAGCGTCTCCCTTAACCCACGCCCCACGCTTCCTCTCCAGGATCGAGTGGCAGCCAATCAAATAAAAGCCCGACGCGCGCGCCTCGACAACCCACCAATCAGAACCTTGCGCGTGCGAAGCGTGAAGGTCGAGGCACGGGGCGTGGCGGGAGAACACACGCACAAGCCGTTTGACCACCCCCTGCGGCAAGACACTTGAGCGTGGGCAGAAGGGAGGCAAGCCACAAGCGCGAGAAGGAGAGGATCATATTAAAAGGGACGGCGTGCAGGTTGAGCGGAGTCACTGGGCAGAACCGCGTCTGGACTGTGAAGAAGGGCCTCGGTTCCAGATTATGTGGAAAATCATGAAGGAGAACCTGGAAGATCTCCTGAGCCACAACCTGTGGCGATCTCTGGCTTGCGAAACGGTGGGCACCATGGCCATCGTCCTCCTGGGCTGCGGGGCCTGGGTCCAGTGGTCGACACCCTCCTCCTCCGGCGTCACCCCTGAGCCCAATGTGGTTCAGATCTCGCTGGCTTTTGGTCTCAGCGTGGCCACCATGCTTTGGGTCTTCGCCCACGTCTCCGGGGGTCACTTCAACCCGGCCTTGACCCTGGCCACTCTGGCCACGCGCCGCGTGTCCATCATCCGGGGCCTTCTCTACATGGTGGCCCAGCTCCTGGGCGGCATCCTGGGAGCGGGGATCCTGTACGGGCTGACCCCCGAGAGCAAGAGAGGCAACTTGGGAGCCACGGTGCTGGCGAAGGGAAGTGACGTCACGGCGGCCCAGGCCTTCGGGGTGGAGCTGCTCATCAGCGTCGTCTTCGTGCTGTCCTACTTCGCCTCCAGGGACACGGAGCGCCAGGACCTGGCCGGGTCCTACCCGCTCACCGTGGGGCTGGCCGTGGTGGTCTGCCACCTGTTTGCTGTGAGTACGCCTCAGGTGGATTGTTGCTGAGGGTTGGTTGATTTGTTCTCCGTTTGATTCGTTCTGTTCGCTTGCCTCCGTCAGGGAGATCCTGCTTGTTTGTGCCGTCGTCGATGTCTTTTTTCTTTCTTTCTTTCTTTCTTTGTGTGTGTGTGTGTGTGTGTGTGTGGTGTGTGTGTGTGTGTGTGTGTGTGTTGTTAACTACTTCTTCTTGTTTTCCTCTTCTCCTTTTCGCTGTTCCCTGTGTGATTTCGTTTGTCCTTAATGCACGATCCAAGGTCTTCTTTCTTTCTCTTTCATTTCAATTAAAATGGGATTTTCTGGCTTGATTGAATGATCTTCTTCCGCCCCTTGTCGTCATCATCACGTTCTTCTCTTTATTTTTTTTTCTGCTTCGTTTTTTTCAGTCTGTCTGTCTGCCGTACAAGCTGGTGTACCTACCCAACTGTAGTAGATTATTATTCCATCTCTGGCTTTCGCTGTCTCTTTCCCACCCTCGCTCTCCCTTTTTTTCTCTCGCACCTGCGCTTTTTTTCTGCAACCCCCCCCCTCCTCCCCCCTCTCCCTGCCTTTCTGTGTCTTCTTTCTTTATATGCTCTTCTTTCTGTCTCAGAAGATGTCATTTTTTTGTTATTGTTGAAGTTGACTGACTCGATAAAGAAGCGCACTGGGAGTTCCAACAGTATGCATTGTATCACGAAGCCATTCAATGTGTGAGCGTATAATTATGTCGATATAATTATGTTGGTGTTTGCATGTTTCCGCTGACATGCGTGTGTAGGGTGTGCATGGGGTATGGAGCTAGGGGTGAGGTAATTGGGAGGGGAATGGGGACAGAGGGGGATGGAGAGGTGTGCAGGGGAGAGCTTGCGGTCCAATCAGAACGCTACTTAAACTGGAGCTTTAATCAATACGTGCATCCGTAAACAGTCATTCTACCGTGAAAACAAACAAACGCCCCCCCAAAAAAAAAACAAACAAACAAACAAACAAACAAACAAACATACAAACAAACAAACGAAATTCAGAAACCTCGACAGGGAAGTTGCCATAGGCTAATTGAAAAAAAGGGACAAAATAGGAAGCGGGTGCGCAAGTGTTGTACAATTATATTAAGGGTGATAAAAAAAAAAAAATGCTTGCCAAAAGTTTTGAACATAATGGCCACATGTAATAAGCTGTGTTGGTTTGTTTTATGTCAAAATGTGAGTTAAAAAAAATACAGAAGAAAAAAGAGGCGAAAAGTTGCTTTTTTGGGGGGGGGGGGGGGGGAGGAGGGGGGGGGGTCGATAAGTCCAGTGAAGAACGGTATGCATAGGCCATTGCTCTTAAAAAAATTATCAGTGGCTTTTCATGGACTTGCATGCAAGTAAAGTCCTAAAAAAAAAAGAGAGAGAGAGAAAAATAAACACAGTGAATGCACGTGGACTTTTATTTGCTATTAGGGAACGTTCTTTTTTTTTTCGCCTGGCATTTGGTCAGGTTTGCTCCAAGAAAAACGTGATACTTTGTAGATCTGTTTTAACAGAATCCTGTATCCCGCGGCATAATAACGAATTACGCAAGCGACATGCTCTATGTTCAGATAAACAAGCATTGCCTTTCCACGTCTCCGGCCTTGGTTTAATTCTGCCAGGGTCAACGGTATCGGCAAACGCATAGGGCTGTCGCTGGACGGACGTGGTGGCGCCCTCTGGTGGAAGAGCTCACTCACGCCGGCTCCGCGACTAATCAATTATTGTCGTCAGTAGGGGGCTTAGCAGGTGGTGCCCTGCGTATGCTGAATCAGAACAGGCGCCACTGAACACCACCGAAGTGATCCGGCAGCAGTGCAGTGTCTCCTCGGGTGGGTTGCCTCCTGGTGACTTGACATTGACTGTTCCCTGTGGATTGCCGGGGCCGGGGCTATGACAGGGCGGACCGGGCCGTGGCTGTGGACGAGGGCTCCGAATAAGCTGCGTCAGTGCTATGTCACTGAGGTGGCACAGAAAATGGGATGAAAAAAACAAAACAACAATAACAACAACAAAATAGAAAATAACAAAATAAAATGAAAGGGGTGGAAAGTAACACCGACTGCTTAATAATACACAATACAAAACAGACAACGAATTATTTTTCGTCAAAATGTGTATGTTTTCTTCATACCTCACAAATTACAGATGTCAAAATACACAGAACAGCACTCCAGATTGGGGTCAGAAGCGGGCGAAGGGGTGAGAATGGGATTAGGGGAGGAGGCGGGAAGGGTTACATTCCAGCCGATGCCGTAATGTCAACATGGGTCGTGTACCGCTTTATGCCGCCGAACGAACACAAAGCACAGTGATGATGATGATGGTGATGATGATAATGTGAGTCCATCATTATCCGTGAACTCTTCCCACACGTAGTCCGCCCATGAAAGCAGACCTTGATGACTCACCCAGCAGACGGCCAACACCCGCCCCCTGAACTCCACCAAGATGGGGGGAGAATTCGGTAACCGTGTCCCTAATTGCACGGCCCAGCCGGAGAGCAAGCGATTTCCTATCATTGGAATCGGACCCCAGCAGATAGACAGGTCGGGGGGTCAGGGGAAGGGAAGGTTGTGGGTGGAGGGGAAAGGCGGAGCGGGGAGGGGGGGGGGCAGAGACTTATCAGCGCAGTTGTGCCATCAACTGCACTCGTAGCTGAGAGTGGGTACATCAACAATGATCCCTTCACCCCACCCCACCCCACCCGACCCCCACACGCCCCTCCCACATGAAACTAGGGTGAGAGGGGAGGGAGAGAGGGGGAGGGGGGGGAGAAAGAGAGGCGTGGCAAATTTTCACATTGAAATTCGGAAGGGGAGTGGGAGCGATACTGGGGGGAAAGATGTGTAAATTTGGCGGGCCTTGGTCGATTGGAACCAGCAGACCTTTTTGGCTGAGTTCAGGGGACTTACAGGACAGAGAAAGAGAGGGGGGGGGGGGAGTGGAGAGAGGGAGTGATATAGAGAGGGGGGAGAGAGAGGGAGAGAGGTAGGGAGAGAGAAAGAGAGAGAGAGAGAGAGGGGGGGGGAGAAGGGGGGGGGGCAGGTGCGATTTGAATGAGGGAGGGGGGGGGGGGTGCTAAAACAATCGAGCCGGGGGAAATAAGTTTTTCAGGGTTGGAGATGAACATTGCGGGCGGACTGAAGGACGGGAAAGAGAGAAATCTGATGTTGATAAAAGAGAAGGCTCCAAGAACAAAGCCAGCTGACCTGCTGTCTGGTCGTTCTGAAATGATCCTAGAGGGCGGGTGGAGGGGGGTGTGAGCTGCTGGGAGGAGAGGGGACTGTTTTGAGAGGGGGTGGGTGAGGGGGGGATGGGGTGAGGAGTTAAGGGTCGGAGAGATGTGCCTCCGCGGGAAAGTTGTGGACATGCCATACTATAATCTGCCATGGAGGTACCATAATCGCGACACGTTTAATTAACGCCCGGCCACAGTTTCTCTGCATCAGTGACCTGGTTTTGTAGGCAGGGTGTGAAGAATACACTCAGTGGCCTGTGAACAGCAAGTACTGGAACAACAAGGACAGCGTGAGAGGGCAGCTGGAAGAAAGGAGGGGGGGGGGGGGGGGGGGGAGTATTTCATGGCACAGGGGTTATTGTCAGGTCATTGACAGCCATGCAGATGTGGATAAGAAAGTGTGCGAAACAGAGACAGGGTGGAGAGAGAGGGGGTGGAGTTGGAGAGGGAAGGGGTTGTGAGGGGGTCAGGGCGTGGGAGGAAATGCTGCAGCAATGCAAGCTCTTTCATAGTCCGTGATCAGAGACTTTGGTCATCTGTCGTCATCACCAAAGACTTTGATTGTCTGTCATGATCAAAGACGTTAAAAGTCTGTGATCCAGAAAGTCCTTGATAGTCTGTTACCAAGAAAGACTTTGATAGTCTGTTATCAAGAATGACTTTGATCGTCGGTTATCAAGAAAGACCTTGATCGTCTGTTAGCAAGAAAGACTTTGATAGTCTGTTATCAAGAAAGACTTCGATAGTCTGTTATCAAGAAAGGCTTTGATAGTCTTTTATCAAGAAAGACTTTGATAGTCTGTTATCAAGAAAGGCTTTGATAGTCTGTTATCAAGAAAGACTTTGATAGTCTGTTATCAACAAAGTTATTAATAAGGCTTTGATTGTCTGTTATCAAGAACGACTTTGGTAGTCTCTCATCATCTAAGACTTTGGCAGTTTGTTATCGAGAAAGCCTTTGATAGTCTGTTATCTAAAAGACTTTGATTGTCTGTTATCTAAAAGACTTTGATTGTTTGTTATCAAAAAAGACTTTGATAGTCTGTTATCAAAAAAGTCCTTGATATCCTGTTACCAAGAAAATCATCAATAAAGACTGTGATAGTCTGTCTTCATCTAAGACTTTGATAGTCTGTTATCAAGAAAGACTTTGATACTATCATGATAGTCTGTTACCAAGAAAAAGTTTGATAGTCGGTTACCAAGACAGACTTCAATCATCTGTCATTATCGGAGACTTTGGTAGTCTGTCACCATCAGATACTTTGATAGTCTGTCACCATCAGACACTTTGATAGTCTGTCACCATCAGAGACTTTGATAGTCTGTCACCATCAGACACTTTGATAGTCTGTCACCATCAGAGACTTTGATAGTCTGTCACCATCAGAGATTTTGGTAGTCTGTCACCATCAGAGACTTTGATAGTCTGTCACCATCAGAGACTTTGATAGTCTGTCACCATCAGAGACTTTGATAGTCTGTCATCATCAGAGACTTTGATAGTCTGTCACCATCAGAGACTTTGATAGTCTGTCACCATCAGACACTTAGGTAGTCTGTCATCATCAGAGACTTTGATAGTCTGTCACCATCAGAGACTTTGATAGTCTGTCACCATCAGAGACTTTGATAGTCTGTCACCATCAGACACTTTGATAGTCTGTCATCATCAGAGACTTTGATAGTCTGTCACCATCAGACACTTAGGTAGTCTGTCACCATCAGAGACTTTGATAGTCTGTCACCATCAGAGACTTTGATAGTCTGTCATCATCAGAGACTTTGATAGTCTGTCACCATCAGACACTTTGATAGTCTGTCATCATCAGACACTATGATAGTCTGTCACCATCAGACACTTAGGTAGTCTGTCATCATCAGACACTTTGATAGTCTGTCATCATCAGACACTTTGATAGTCTGTCATCATCATCAGACACTTTGATAGTCTGTCACCATCAGAGACTTTGGTAGTCTGTCACCATCAGAGACTTTGGTAGTCTGTCACCATCAGATACTTTGATAGTCTGTCATCATCAGAGACTTTGGTAGTCTGTCATTATCGGAGACTTTGGTAGTCTGTCACCATCAGAGACTTTGATAGTCTGTCACCATCAGACACTTTGATAGTCTGTCATCATCAGAGACTTTGATAGTCTGTCACCATCAGACACTTTGGTAGTCTGTCATCATCAGATACTTTGATAGTCTGTCATCATCAGACACTTTGATAGTCTGTCACCATCAGATACTTTGATAGTCTGTCACCATCAGACACTTTGATAGTCTGTCACCATCAGACACTTTGATAGTCTGTCACCATCAGACACTTTGGTAGTCTGTCATCATCAGACACTTTGATAGTCTGTCACCATCAGATACTTTGATAGTCTGTCATTATCGGAGACTTTGATAATCTGTCATCATTAGACACTTTGATAGTCTGTCACCATCAGACACTTTGATAGTATGTCATCATCAGAGACTTTGATAGTCTGTCATCATCAGACACTTTGATAGTCTGTCACCATCAGACACTTTGATAGTCTGTCATCATCAGAGACTTTGATAGTCTGTCACCATCAGACACTTTGGTAGTCTGTCATCATCAGACACTTTGATAGTCTGTCACCATCAGATACTTTGATAGTCTGTCACCATCAGATACTTTGATAGTCTGTCACCATCAGATACTTTGATAGTCTGTCATCATCAGAGACTTTGATAGTCTGTCACCATCAGAGACTTTGATAGTCTGTCACCATCAGACACTTTGGTAGTCTGTCATCATCAGACACTTTGATAGTCTGTCACCATCAGATACTTTGATAGTCTGTCATTATCGGAGACTTTGATAATCTGTCATCATCAGACACTTTGATAGTCTGTCACCATCAGAGACTTTGATAGTCTGTCATCATCAGAGACTTTGATAGTCTGTCATCATCAGACACTTTGATAGTCTGTCACCATCAGACACTTTGATAGTCTGTCACCATCAGAGACTTTGATAGGCTGTTAAAATCAGACACTGAGGCAGTCTGTCACCATCAGACACATAGGTAGTCTGTCACCATCAGACACTTAGGTAGCCTGTCACCATCAGACACTTAGGTATTATGTCATCATCAGACACTTAGGTAGCCTGTCACCATCAGACACTTAGGTAGTCCCTCATCATCAGAGACACTTAGGTAGTCTCTCATCATCAGAGACACTTAGGTAGTCTGTCACCATCAGACACTTAGGCATTCTGTCACCATCAGACACTTAGGTAGTCTGTCACCAGCAGACACTTAGGTATTCTGTCACCATCAGACACTTAGGCAGTCTCTCACACCATCAGATACTTATGTAGTCTGTCATCATCAGAGACACTTAGGGAGTCTGTCACCATCAGACACTTAGGTAGTCTGTCATCATCAGAGACACTTAGGTAGTCTGTCACCATCAGACACTTTGATAGTCTGTCATTATCAGACACTTTGATAGTCTGTCATCATCAGACAGTTAGGTAGTCTGTCACCATCAGACGCTTTGGTAGTCTGTCATCATCAGACACTTAGGTATTCTGTCACCATCAGACACCTAGGTAGTCTGACACCATCAGACACTTAGGTACTCTGTCACCATCAGACACTTAGGTATTCTGACACCATCAGACACTTAGGTAGTCTGTCATCATCAGACACTTAGGTAGTCTGTCATCATCAGACACTTTGATAGTCTGTCATCATCAAACACTTAGGTAGTCTGTCACCATCAGACACTTAGGTAGTCTGTCATCATCAGACACTTAGGTATTCTGTCATCACCATCAGACACTTAGGTAGTCTGTCACCATCAGACACTTTGGTAGTCTGTCATCATCAGACACTTAGGTAGTCTGTCACCATCAGAGACTTTTGTAGTCTGTCACCATCAGACACTTTGATAGTCTGCCATCATCAGACACTTAGGTAGTCTGTCATCACCATCAGACACTTTGGTAGTATGTCATCATCAGACACTGTGATAGTCTGTCATCATCAGACACTCAGGTAGTCTGTCATCATCACACTTTGATAGTCTGTCATCATCACACACTTAGGTAGTCTGTCACCATCAGAGACACTTAGGTAGTCTGTCACCATCAGACACTTAGGTCGTCTGTCACCATCAGACACTTTGGTAGTCTGTCACCATCAGACACTTAGGTAGTCCGTCATCATCAGACACTTAGGTATTCTGTCACCATCAGAGACTTAGGTATTCTGTCATCATCATCAGACAGTTAGGTAGTCTGTCACCATCAGACACTTGCGTAGTCTGTCATCATCAGACACTTTGATAGTCTGTCATCATCAGACACTTTGGTAGTCTGTCACCATCAGACACTTAGGTATTCTGTCATCATCAGACACTTTGGTAGTCTGTCACCATCAGACACTCAGGTATTCTGTTACCATCAGACACTCAGATAGTCTGTCACCATCAGACACTTAGGTAGTCTGTCATCATCATCAGATACCTAGATAGTCAGTCACCATCAGACACTTTGATAGTCTGTCATCATCATCGAGACACTTTGATAGTCTGTCATCATCAGACACTTTGATAGTCTACCTTTCATATTATGCAAGTCCCAACACTCTGAATGAATATGTTTCACGGTGAGTGGCATATGGTACATGACATGGAATGCATCACTGGGTGGGTCGGTTGGTAGGTGGAAGTGACGTAGGTCTTGACCGGTAGGTGCACGTGCAGAATGCCGACATGATGCCGTGTGACCGGCGTTGAAGAGAAGAGAAGAGGAGAGGAGAGGAGAGTAGAGAGAAGTCGGTCAGGATGAAGGATGATGCCCCCACTGGGGGTGGACTTGAAACAGCCGGCCTCTTTGAACTGACCTTATCTTCAAAGACACACTCAGAGGCGCTCAGGTGGTAGTGGCTGTTCGCCTTCATGGTAATGTAACCTGAGCTGCTACTCTCCAGACATCTGCAGGGCCTGCTCAGATCTAAGCTTAGTAACCGCCATCGTGTCGAGTGTGTTTATCCCGGGATGGGGGGGGGGGGGGGGGGGGGGATGGTGGAGGGGGGATGCCGGGTGGGGGACAGGGGATCGGGGAATGGGATGGGGATGGGGATGGGGAACGAGTGTTTTTTTTTTCTTTTAAACTGTATTCCTGTCTTTCAGAAATTCTGTGTTGTTTCTTTTCTTTCAGTCTCTGTGACTGTTTGTTTTTAAACTGTATTCCTGTCTTCCAGAAATTCTGTTGTTTCTTTTCTCTCAGAAATGAAATGAGGCAGGGAACGCAAAAGTCATTACTATGAAGTCATTACTATGAAGACAGTTCAGTTGTTGGCCTGCGCTTGTTTTTTCCCCCACTATTAGATTGTTCGTCTATGTATTTGTCTGACTTTATTCAAGTTTAAAAGGCTGTGCCAGTCTTGAATAAAAGTTACTCTGTGTTAGGTTTTCTTATGGGAGAAAAAAAAATACCCCACTTGTTTACTGTTTATCTTTTCTTTCAGTCTCTGTGGCTATTTGTTTTTAAACTGTATTCCTGTCTTCCAGAAATTCTGTGTTGTTTCGTTTCTTTCAGTCTCTTTGACTGTTTGTTTTTAAACTGTATTCCTGTCTTCCAGAAATTCTGTGTTATACCTTTTGTTTCTGTCTCTTTTTTTTTAAGCTGAATTCCTGTCTTCCAGAAATTCTGTTATTTCTTCTTCTCTTTTTGTCTCTGTGACTCAGCCTCCCTCCCCCCAACTCCCAGCCCCCCCCCCCCCCTCCCCTCCATTTCCTTATCGTCATCTACTATACTTCTGCACTTTTGACCTCTGTCATCTACCATACCTTGTTTTGACCCAGCTGACATACGCATACCGTTATCGATCGTCGCTGTACGGAACAAGCCTGTTCATACGTCGTTTTACACAGGCTCACACTTGACAAAAACTTTTTTTCACATTCAGCTGGTTTTAGGTGGTCGCATGCGCTTCTATTTTGCGTGTGCAATGCAATCTTGTCAATTCTATACATGTTTGAACTAACGAATACTCTGTGTGATCGAATTCATCATTGAATCGACGTCAGTGAACCAATCGCCATTTCGGAAGGGAAGTAAGCCTCGCGTGGGTTGTTTACTCCTGTTTCGGGAAAACGATTTAGATTGAAGAATTGCTAGCGATATTGGTAGGGGAAGATCACCCAAAGAGAACACACTTCTGATCTGCCAATTATCCGCTCGCAAACTAGCGGACAGGTTCGGCCAATCCTTGAAACCGTGGTGCTTAGCCCATCCAGCCCCAGAAGTTGCTACTTAGCCCATCCAGCCCCAGAAGTTGCTACTTAGCCCATCCAGCCCCAGAAGTTGCTACTTAGCCCATCCAGCCCCAGAAGTTGCTACTTAGCCCATCCAGCCCCAGAAGTTGCTACGTCTGCGGGCCTCATATTAAGGACTAAACTGACCTCATATTAAGGACTAAACTGACCTCATATTAAGGACTAAACTGACCTCATATTAAGGACTAAACTGACCTCATATTAAGGACTAAACTGACTTCCGCCGACATTTTGATGCATAGCTGACGTACGTTCATTCAATGAAGATCAGCCGATGTTCACAGAATAATATCCGTATATAGCTATCGACAAATGTCCACACTGATGCTTGGTCTCCAGTTCTCCGCATGTATAAACACCTTGTAGATGTTCGCTAAGTAACAGTGGCAGATGTCTGGGAGATGGCTAGTGACTGGTGTCGTCTGAATACAATAAAAATCGGCCGACCTTCATTTTGATTATTGTGTATAAGCAGATGTCCTCGAACTGAAGAGATGCAAATATTGGCAAATGTCTAATCGGCCGACCTCCATTTTGATAACTGTGTATAAGCAGATGTCCTCGAAATGAGGAGATGCAAATATTGGCAAATGTCTAATCGGCCGACCTCCATTTTGATAATTGTGTATAAGCAGACGTCCTCGAAATGAGGAGATGCAAATATTGGCAAATGTCTACTAAATAAACATTAGCAGACGTACACGAAATGTATCAGTTAATGTCCATTGAACCAATGTCGGCAGATGCCCATTGAATAAGTGTTGATGGATATACATCTTGCAAGCAAACAGCAGTAGAAAAACAACCATACATAAATATCGACAAATTGGGGCTAAATGTATCACTGTGGACAGATGTCCACAAGAAACACACATCGCTAGATGTGCACGAAGTAAATAAATGTCGAGAGATTCCCATTATGAAGAGATAAGTCGACAGATGACGCACTAAATAGACCGAAATGCACGTGATACCTCCCTCGTACAACCCTCGTTAACTTGCTGGCGTCTGACAGCTTTAATAACAGTAATCTTGGCAATATGACAGCTGTTATAATCTGGCACTTAACCGCCGCTGCAGTTCTCCAGGCACGTATCACCGGACGTTTTAATGTCAAAGGGTTTGAAAAATTCCATTCATCAAGATAGGCTGTGACTTGTGCTCTGAATTATCAGCTCAAGGCCTGGGTCAGGGATTTCTAGGTTGTGCAATTGCGGCTAGGGGCGGTTTCTTCATCTCTTTTTTTCTTTCTTTTTTTTTTCCTCAGTAAAATGGATAAAAAGTATGCAAGTCCACATGTGTCATATTTATGATAACAGAACAGAAATTATTTTGAAGATATTACTTCAATTTTGAAACGATCTTCAACTCTATGCATATTTGTGTGGGGGGGAGGAGGAGGAGGAGGAGGAGGAGGAGAAGGAGGAGGAGGAGGAGGAGGAGGAGGAGAGAGAGAGAGAGAGAGAGAGAGAGAGAGAGAGAGAGAATAATGGTTGAATGGCTGCACAATGTGTGTGTGTGTGTGTGTGCGCGCGCTGTGTATGTGAGACAGAAAGTACATAATGGTTGCACACAGTGTGTGTGTGTGTGTGTGTGTGTGTGTGTGTGTGTGTGTGTGTGTGTGTGTGTGTGTGCGCCGCTGGCGCGCGCGCGCGCGCCCCCGTATGAGACAGAGGGCGAGGAATGGGGATGGGAACGGGGTAGCCCGTACATCCCCCGTGGGGCTTTCCCATGACAAAATGACATTAAGAAGATTCCGCGAGCGTTGAACGGGGCGCGGTGTAGAACGTGCGCAGAGAGAAGGAGAAGTAACTCTATCAGTGTGTATCAACTATTACTTCCCATGGCGGTTAGAAGATGGACTGACACGGAGTCTGATAAAGAACAGGCCAAAGATGGACTGAAGTTGAGACTGGAAATGAACAGGCCAAAGATGGACTATAGCTGAGACTTGAGAGGAACAGGCCAACGATGGACACACACTGAGACTGGTGGGGAACAGGCCAAAGATGGACTGACACTGAGACTGGTGGGGAACAGGCAAGATGGACACACACTGAGACTGGTGGGGAACAGGCCAAAGATGGACCGACACTGAGACTGGTGGGGAACAGGCCAAAGATGGACTGACACTGAGACTGGTGGGGAACAGGCCAAAGATGGACACACACTGAGACTGGTAGGGAACAGGCCCACGATGGACTGACACTGGGACTGGTGGGGAACAGGCCAAAGATGGACTGACACTGAGACTGGTGGGGAACAGGCCAAAGATGGACTGACACTGAGACTGGTGGGGAAGAGGCCAAAGATGGACTGACACTGAGACTATTAATGAATAGGCAATAAACACGGACTGAGACTGAGACTGCATTAACAGGCCAGAAGTGAAAAGTAGCGGAGGGGAAGGGGAAGGCAGAGAGGGAACAGACGGAAGGAAGAAAAAAAGGAAAAAGAATCTTCCAATTGTGGAATCCTCCTCACGGTATTAATTTTTGGTGGCACATGTTGTGATGTCTCTCTCAGTTTGCCCCAGTGACTGTGAGACACCCCAGACGGCCCCCAAACAGTGATGAAGGAAGGAAGGGGGACGAGGGTGAATGGGCGAAGAAGGGAGGGGAGGGGGAAAAGAGGGAGTGGATTGGTGAAGGAGGGCGGGGGGGGGGGGGGGGGGCGAGGAGAGGCAATGTGGAGGGAGGGAAAGGTAATGGAGTATATAGAGAGAATGGGGATTGGCACCAGGTGATAACACCATGCACGTGTGCCAGCCCAGAGAATGGGCGGGCTGTCTGAATAGAAGGACAAGATCTCTTTAAAGCATCGTGTGTGGTGGGTGGTGGCCTTTATCTCCCGAAGGAGCTGGAAGATGGGGGTGGGGGTGAAGTGGCAGGTGGGGGATGGGGATGGGGGGGTTGGAAATGCAGGAGGGAGGAGAAGGATGGATGGGAGGAGGGGCTGGAGGTCAAAGGCGGTTTGTGCCTGAAGGCATGGTTTGATTGCTGAGAACAAAGCGCGGCACTGGAGTGGGATGGGATATGAGGTTGGGGGCGGAGGGTGGGGGTGGGGGGGAGTGGGGCGGGGCGGGGGAGAGGGGATAAGGTCGTTGAGGTGCAGAGTGTAGATTAATCAGTGGAGGAGGGATGGGTGAACTGCAGGCAGAAGATACTGATGGGTTCTTATACAGCGTGTGCATTTCACAGTCATTTGATCAACGTCTGCCCGTTTCTGTCTATTCGTCTGTCTGTCTGTCTGTCTGTCTGGTCGTCTGTCCGTCCGTCTGTCTGCCTGTT
The DNA here is from genome assembly GCA_033310375.1 of Conus canariensis. NCBI lineage: Eukaryota > Metazoa > Mollusca > Gastropoda > Neogastropoda > Conidae > Conus > Conus canariensis. The sequence continues at coordinate 53,046,138 of CM065730.1, forward strand.
TATTTGTCTTTATCTGTTCCCCTCTCTTTTTCCCTTGTGTGTGTGTGTGTGTGTGTGTGTGTGTGTGTGTGTGTGTGTATGTGTGTGTGTGTGTGTGTGTGTGTGTGTGTGTGTGTGTGTGTGTGTGCGTGCGTGCGTGCGCGCGCGCGCGTATGAGAGATAATGGTTGTCAGTTGAAGTTTATTATATCAGTCAAGTCAAGAACACTTGATATATACATGAGTGTGTCTGTTTGTGTGTGTGTGGTGTGTGTGTGAGTGTGCGTGTGTGTGTGTGTGTGTGTGGTGTGTGTGTGTGTGTGTGTGTGTGTGTGTGTGTGTGTGTGTGTGTGTCTGTCTGTCTGTCTGTCTGTCTGTCTGTGTCTCTGTCTGTCTGTCTGTCTTTCTCTGTCTCTGTCTCTGTCTGTCTTTCTCTGTCTCTGTCTCTGTCTGTCTGTCTGTCTGTCTCTATTTCTCACTCTCTCTCCCCGTGTGTGTGTGTGTGTGTGTGTGTGTGTGTGTGTGTGTGTGTGTGTGTGTGTGTGTGAATCACTCATTCCTCCGTCCCTCCAGTCAAGCCATTGGTCATTGGGCTGTGCAGATCCAGTTCACGGGCGCCGGCATGAACTGTGCCCGCAGCTTTGGACCTGCTGTCATCATGGACGTCTGGAAGGACCACTGGGTCGGTGGCTATGTAGTGTGCTGTCCTGCTCTGTGTGTTGGTCTGTAGTGTGCTGTACTGCTCTGTGTGCTGGTCTGTAGTGTGCTGTCCTGTTCTATGTGCTGGTCTGTAGTGTGCTGTCCTGTTCTATGTGTGGTCTGTAGTGTGCTGTCCTGTTCTATGCGTTGGTCTGTAGTATGCTGTCCTGCTCTATGCGTTGGTCTGTAGTGTGCTGTCCTGCTCTGTGTGTTGGTCTGTAGTGTGCTGTCCTGCTCTGTGTGTTGGTCTGTAGTGTGCTGTACTGCTCTGTGTGTTGGTCTGTAGTGTGCTGTCCTGTTCTATGTGCTGGTCTGTAGTGTGCTGTCCTATTCTATGTGCTTGGTCTGTAGTGTGCTGTCCTGTTCCATGTGCCGGTCTGTAGTGTGCTGTCCTGTGCTATGTGCTGGTCTGTAGTGTGCTGTACTGCTCTGTGTGGTTGTCTGTAGTGTGCTGTACTGCTCTGTGTGTTGGTCTGTAGTGTGCTGTACTGCTCTGTGTGTTGTCTGTAGTGTGCTGTCCTGTGTGCTGGTCTGTAGTGTGCTGTACTGCTCTGTGTGTTGGTCTGTAGTGTGCTGTCCTGCTCTGTGTGTTGGTCTGTAGTGTGCTGTACTGCCGTGTGTGTTGGTCTGTAGTGTGCTGTACTGCTGTGTGTGCTGGTCTGTAGTGTGCTGTACTGCTGTGTGTGCTGGTCTGTAGTGTGTTGTACTCCTGTGTGCTTCTGGTCTGTAGTGTGTTGTACTGCTGTGTGCCTCTGATCTGTAGTGTGTTGTACTGCTGTGTGCTTCGGGTCTGTATTGTGTTGTACTCCTGTGTGCCTCTGGTCTATAGTGTGTTGTACTCCTGTGTGCTTCTGGTCTGTAGTGTGTTGTACTCCTGTGTGCTTATGATCTGTAGTGTGTTGTACTCCTGTGTGCTTCTGGTCTGTAGTGTGTTGTACTGCTGTGTGCTTATGATCTGTAGTGTGTTGTACTCCTGTGTGCCTCTGGTCTATAGTGTGTTGTACTCCTGTGTGCTTCTGGTTGTAGTGTGTTGTACTCCTGTGTGCCTCTGGTCTATAGTGTGTTGTACTCCTGTGTGCTTCTGGTCTGTAGTGTGTTGTACTCCTGTGTGCCTCTGGTCTGTAGCGTGTTGTACTCCTGTGTGCTTCTGGTGTGTAGTGTGTTGTACTCTGTGTGCTTCTGGTGTGTAGTGTGTTGTACTGCTGTGTGCTTCTGGTCTGTAGTGTGTTGTACTCCTGTGTGCTTCTGGTGTGTAGTGTGCTGTGCTGCTGTGTGCCTCTGGTGTGTAGTGTGCTGTGCTGCTGTGTGCCTCTGGTCTGTAGTGTGTTGTACTGCTGTGTGCCTCTGGTGTGTAGTGTGTTGTACTCCTGTGTGCCTCTGGTCTGTAGTGTGTTGTACTGCTGTGTGCCTCTGGTGTGTAGTGTGCTGTGCTGTAGGTCACTGTGTCTGATTCCTTTGCTTTCATATTTTTTTTAGTACATCGCATGGTTTGCATTTTAT
>CM065730.1:53050814-53056949 GCA_033310375.1 Conus canariensis
ATCCCAAAAAGCAAAAATCACGAAAGAAACTGACACAACACAACAGCAACAACAGGAATGGCGACAGCCTCACGGGTAATGAACTGAAAACATGATATAAAAGTAAGAAAGAGTGTTGTGTGTGTGTGTGTGTGTGTGTGTGTGTGTGTGTGTGGCGCGCGCGCGCGCGCGTGCGTGCGTGTGTGTGTGTGTGCGTGCGTGTGTGTGTGTGTGTGTGTGTGTGTGTGTGTGTGTGTGTGTGTGTGAGATAATACAAATAATATTGAACATTTTGTTCAGCTAACTTTTTAGAAACCTTGCTCTCGGAGCTTTACAAACTTACGACATGACTTTCTCTTACGCAATCATCCACTAGCTCATTCTTCACATGTACAGTGGCACACACATGTAACACACAGCAATCCTGTAACCTTACCCATTCATTACCCTTGTGTAACCGACATCTACCTACCATTCATTACCTTGTGTAACCGACATCCTGACCTTACCCATTCATTACCCTTGTGTAACCGACATCCTGACCTTACCCATTCATTACCCTTGTGTAACCGACATCCTGACCTTACCCATTCATTACCCTTGTGCAACCGACATCCTAACCTTACCCACTCATTACCCTTGTGCAACCGACATCCTAACCTTACCCACTCATTACCCTTGTGCAACCGACATCCTAACCTTACCCACTCATTACCCTTGTGCAACCGACATCCTAACCTTACCCACTCATTACCCTTGTGCAACCGACATCCTAACCTTACCCACTCATTACCCTTGTGCAACCGACATCCTAACCTTACCCACTCATTACCCTTGTGCAACCGACATCCTAACACCTTTACACCGACATCATTACCCCTGTGTAACGACACTCATCTACCTTGACATCCTAACCTTACCCATCATTACCCTTGTGAACCAACATCTATGCCTTCATCATACCTTGTCAACAATCAACTTCCACTCATCCCGTGCATCCATGTTGACTCAAGTCCCATCTTCATGCCGTGTTCTGTGTAGTTCACATCTTTCATGACGCTCTCCACTCGGAGTTCAGTTTAATAAGATCAAACCCCAACGGTCCAGTCCAGTGAATGGGATGACTCAGGCGGGTGTGGGAGGGATAGGAAAAGGGTGGACAGAGAGCAGGGGAGGGGGGGGGAGAGAATACGCCTCTCCCTCCCCGCCTTCCCCTCTGCCATCTCTACCCGTCTTTCTTTTTGAGAGTTGACTTCAACGCGGTGACAGCCCCGAAATTGCCCTTTGCGGTCGGCTGGGCTGCAAGCAACATCATCATCATCATCTCTCCCTCTCTCTCTCTCTCTGCGCCTTCCTTCTCCCACCCCAGCCCCACCCCCCGATTCTCCCCCCCCCCCCCCCCCCAAGACTCATCACCTTGAAGTTGTGGCAGGGGTCCCTCTGGTACTGGAGGTGTTTTTCAATCATCAGGCGGCAGTTGAAGATGTGCTCAACTGTGCTCTTTCCTGGTCGAAAGTCTGCTTTGTTCTTTCGGCGAGCGATTTCTCCGCCAGTGTCTTCAGCCGATTCAGAATGATCCTCAGCAGATGTTTGCTGGGATGACCAACCAAACTGATGGTTCTGTGCTTCTTCTGACACGGTCTGGTGTTGCCTTTCTCTAGGATGGGGATAATCAGAGACTGCGTCCGTTCTCGGGCCACACCTTGGTCTCCCAGATCCTCTGACAGAGCATAGTCAGCGCTGTGATCATCTCCTCGCCTCCATGCTGCAGCAGCCCTGCAGGGCTGTTTCGTGGTCGGACGCCTGGTCCACTGGTCCCTCACGGCACGGTGCTGTGTGGTGGAATGTACCCAACTGGTATGCCTCTGAAGACCAGACCGTAAACATCACAATGAACGGACAAAGGCTGGAAGAGGTGGAAGCGTTCAAATACCTCAGCTCCACACTCACGAAAGACGGGTCGCTGTTCAACAGAAATCAAGGGCAGATCAGCTCTTGCCACATCAGCTATGGCAAAGCTCACAGAGCTATGGAGAAGCAATAAGATCAGCTTCCCAACAAAACTCAAGCTACACAAAGCCCTCGTCCTCTCAGTCTCCCGGTACGGGTGTGAGAGCTGGACTTGCACAATAGAGTTGGAGAGAAGGATCCAGGCCTCTGAAATGAAGGCATACAGAAGACTGCTCCACATCTCCTGGACAGAGCACAGAAGCAAAGACTCTATCCGAGAGCAGGTGGCCACACTGGCAGGACCACAGGAAGCCCTCTTGGCTACAGTCAGGAGGAGAAAGCTGATGTGGTTTGGCCACGTGACACGACACGAGTCGCTGGCAAAAGACAATCCTGCAAGGCACACTTGAAGGAAGAAGGCGCAGAGGCAGGCAGAGAAAGACCTGGTCGGAGAACGTGATAGAATGGATCAACCTCAGGCTGCCAGAACTCCTGCGAGAAGCAGAGGACAGGCCGCGATGGAGAAGAAGATCGACGGAGTCGTCTTTCATGTCCCCCCCCCCCCACCCACCCTCGGCCTCCCCCTACGACCACCTCTGTCACGGGAATGAGTTGAGATGATGACGATGCCTCTGAGATGGTAGAGGAATGATCACTCATCCAGAACCAGGTCACTGCCGTCAAATGACCTGTATAAAGCTAGGGTATTGTGAGCACAGTGGGATGATCACTATGCGATGGAATACCAATATTGACATACTTTATCAGTAAGACCCACATTATGACGAGAGAGAGAGAGAGAGAGAGAGAGAGAGAGAGAGAGAGAGAGGGTGTCATTGTATGAAACTGCTGTATGTCTTTAGTGTGATAATATAAATCATGTATCATGCATATTGTTATCACTGAAAGATAATGTGCAACCTGATAGAACACAGTGGGACACAATAGAACTGAATACACTTCAGTGGAGAAGAGGGTTTTTTTTTTTTTTTTATTATTACACCGGCGTTCTGTTTACACATGTTTCATCGAAGAACAGGTCTGGTCTAGCATGAATCTTCAGAAACTGCGGGGAAGGAGAGACAAAAACACTCACAGAGGCGTGCAGCTCACGTCTCAGTGTGAAACCTTCCCTGTACTGTCTGTCCACCGTCCGTCTGAATTATCAGTCCATAAATCAAGGAAGGGGTCAGGACGCCCCTCCACCTGCGAGACACAGGCCAGAGCCTGGCGGACGGCGGGGCCCAGGTGTGAGTCACGGTGCCAGAGAGATAAAGAAGGACACTGTGTGTGTGTGTGGGGGGGGGGGGGGGGGGGGGGGCGAGGCGGCCGGTACGAGGCATGAATGATCATTGATGCCTTTCGTCTGTGACTGTTTCCACCCCCACCCCTCCGCTCTTACCCTCTTCCGTTCGCCTCCTCCACCCCCACCCCCCTCCCGTCCTCTCCTGCACCTGTTCCCAGCCTGACCAGTTTCAGCATATTCATTTGCGGGCGCGCGCGCGTGCACGTGTGTGTGTGTGTGTGTGTGTGTGTGTGTGTGTGTGTGTGTGTGTGTGTGTGTGTGTGTGTGTGTTCTTGCACATGCATACATGTAATTTCTTACAACTATAGAAGGTGCTTGAATGCAACTTTGGTAATTTGATTCGTAATTTCGACACGAATTGAAAATTGTCGATGATGTTGATCCTGACCCTGATTTAGTCCAGATCAGAAGGCCGAGGAAAGGATTTGGGTTTGACCTCGGAGGATGTTTCTCCTTACCCGTCTTGTCCTGAGTTTGTTTCGTTAAACATCTCACGACACCAGCCATCATTATTTTGTCCGTTCACTAATCCCACGTCTCTCTATTTTCTCTCTTGTAGCATTCTCTCTCTCTCTCTCTCTCTCTCTCTCTCTCTCTCTCTCTCTCTCTCTCTCTCTCTCTCTCTCTCTCTCTGATCATCGGTCTGTCTGTCTCTCTCTCTCTCTCTGTGTTCATCTGTCTATCTATCTGTCTGCCTGCCTGTCTGTCTGTCTGTCTGTCTGTCTGTCTGTCTGTCTGTCCTCTCTCTCTCTCTCTCTCTCTCTCTCTCTCTCTCTCTCTCTCTCTCTCTCTCTCTGTCTCCCCTGTGTCTCCGCTGATCTTTACATCATTGCCGTCACAGTAACTTCCCCCATCACCATCTGCCCGTCCCCCCTCCCCCCCCCCCCCCCCCCCCCCCCCCCCACCGCTTCTCCCTCCCCCTTCTGCTTTTGTCTCTTCTTCTTGCCCCTCCCCATCGCCCCTCCCCATCGCCGCTCCTATCGCCCCTCCCCCCATCGCCCCTCCCCCCGTCGTCCCTCCCTATCGCCACTGCACTACCTATTATCACCACTACAGCTTCACAGTGATGCCCCTAAGTCACCGCGGATCCCTGGCACCGACAGATAGGTTGATTAATTTGTCGTCATAGTCAGGCTTGCTTCCGGGTTTTGTTGTGTGTGTGTGTGTGTGTGTGTGTGTGTGTGTGTGTGTGTGTGTGTGTGGTGTGTGTGTGTGTACCTATTTATATCTAGTTATCTATGTGTACCTATTTATTTATGCGCAGTTTTCAGTGTGCACCTTTTTTTTTTTTTTTTTTTTTTTTTTTTGCTGTCCCAACCTCTGCGCCACCTCAGAGGCAGTGCACCCACGCCGCTCATTCCGACATCCCGTCCACAGCCACAGCCCGGTCGGCCCCGCCGCAGCCCCGGCACCAGCAATCCACAGGGAGCAGTCAATGTCAAGTCGTCAAGAGGCAACCCACCGGAGGAGACACTGCACTGCCGCCGAGTCACTTCGGTGGTGTTTAGTGGCGCCTGTTCTGATCTAACATACGCAGGACACCACCTACTAAGCCCCCTACTGACGACAATAATTGCTTAGTCGCGGAGCCGGCGTGAGTGAGCTCTCCCTCCGGAGGGCGCCACCACGTCCGTCCAACGACAGCCCCCATGGACTCGCCGATACCGGTGACCCCGACGGAACCAAACCAAAGCCACAGTCGTGGAGAGGACATCGAAATTGAGGTCACCATGAGAGCAGGGCATGAAGGGCCACAGAATTTGAGACATTTTTTTATGCTGATCGATGAGAATGAGGATGATTAAGATGATGCTACGGATTTCCATTTCGGTCTGAGACTACATGACAGGGCTGTACTCTACGCTTCCTTTCATAATATATCCCAGCGTCAACCAGGCCCGAGAGATACAGGCACCTGCAGTGTTGGTCAGGAAATTTGAGCAACACTCTCAGAAACGCATCCTTTAAGTGGATGAAACTCGACTGTGTGGTCCCAGTCTTCCCAACTGAGTCCGCAGCAACTCAACTCTGGGTAGGAGCCGGTCGGGGCAGAAAAACTCACATGGCTTCTGTTGGGATTCGAACCCACGACCTCCCAGCCGGGAGTCCGCGACGCTAACGACTTCGCCACGGCGGCTGGTAGTGTGCACCTATTCATGCCTACTTTTCAGTGTGCACCTATCTATGCCAACTTTTCAGTGTGCACCTATCTATGCCTAATTTTCAGTGTGCACCTATCTATGCCTAATTTTCAGTGTGCACCTATCTATGCCTAATTTTCAGTGTGCACCTATCTATGCCAACTTTTCAGTGTGCACCTACACACACACACACATATATATAATATATATATATATATATATAATATATTATGTTGTGTGTGTGTGTGTGTGTGTGTGTGTGTGTGTGTGTGTGTGTGTGTGTGTGTGTGTCCAGTTTTCTGTACTGCACCTACGTACTGTGCCATGACCCACAACGTGTCACGATCCCCACGTTCCTTTTGCTGTGCCAGGTCTACTGGGTGGGTCCCCTGAGCGGCGGTCTGCTGGCCGGACTTCTGTACGACTACATCTTCTCGGCGGGAGCCACGGTGGCCAAGGCCCAGAAATGCCTGCTGCGGGTCAAGAAGCCCTCCTCCTCCACGTCCTCCAGCAGGCCGGAGAAGCTGCCCTTGGACGAGAGCCGCGCGGCCCCGGAAGTGATCGAGATCGACGAGAAAGAAGCTGTGACCTCTGCCGAGAACGAGAAGGAGGCCACACCTGCACCTACCGATTCCGACAAGGCCAAACTGACGGAGAATACTGGCAAGGAGTAGAGGGGTAAAGGGGGGGGGGGGGGGGGGGGGGGGGGGGGGGGGGGGGGGGGGGGGGGGGGGGGGGGGGGGGGGGGGGGGGGGGGGG
>CM065730.1:53057049-53062049 GCA_033310375.1 Conus canariensis
GGCATTTCTGGTGCCATCAGAACACCATCACCACACTTCACAGAATAAGGTGTAGTCCTCTCTGTTTGAGATTTGGGGCCTGACTGAATAACTCAGTAAATTCCCAAGCTCCAACGCTTCCCTTGGCGCCACCTAGGGACGCCATCCTCTCAGATTCCTGCGCCTCATGAATATTTATAAGGGTCTTACATGTTTAACAGCAGCTATTAACTACAAACTTCATATCACCTACACGTCCCTCTAACCTAAGCATACAACATCTTCTTAAACATTGCGTGATCCTAGGTCTCACAAGTTTGAAATTCAAAAAATAGTAATCAGAACTATTTCCTTAAAAATTACCCCAGCGGAGCAACAACCCTAAATATAGCCCCTCCCACAACTACTGGTCTCCCTAGTGAATTGGCGCTGGCACATCAGTGGCACCTCCATGAACTTTCCCCGGTCTCTTCCCGGTCTAGCCGAGAGTATTCCCTCTTTGGAATTCCAGGCCCGTCGCCGGTTAGTGCCCTCAAAGAGATTCCCCCTTACATCGCCCCACACAACTGGGCAAGTTTATCGGGGGTCATCACACTACCTGCCTCGGTTAATTTAAACATCAACAGTGGCACTCCTCAGTGAAAGCACACAAGAATCTCTGGTGCACCATAGGCGGTGTACATGATGATCGGCGAGTATGTGCCAATTGTACGATTTGTCGAGGAATTTTTCTTTTATTTAATTCAGTATTTTCTTTTACATTTTGTAGTCAGTGCATAGTGTTTGTCTTCGTGTATCCACTATTACTTCTGTTGTTAGTTGATCTGTCTCTAGCTCTCGTTTTGTGCCGCGTGTTGATGAACAGCACCAATATATTGTTGACACTTTGAATTGTGTATCATTGCCGCAGTACGATCACTTCATAATCTCTTTGTTGTCTTCGGCTTTTCTCCTAGATTTGGTAGCACGTGTGTTATGCAACTGAAATGACTTTCAATACATCGAATGAAATAATACAACAAAGCTTGATTTGTGCTGACTGTGTGTGTGTGTGTGTGTGTGTGTGTGTGTGTGTGTGTGTGTGTGTGCGTGCGTGCGTGCGTGCGTGCGTGCGTGCGTGCGTGCGTGCGTGCGTGTGTGTGTGTGTGTGTGTGAGAGAGAGAGGAGAGAGAGAGAGAGAGGGGGGGGGGCTTCCTGAGAATCGGGCGAAGGAACCGTCATGTGTCTTATTTCAGTGATTAAAATACAGGTAATTGCTCTGTTTTGGTGCCCGGGTAAAGTGAGCACCCCACGCCGGAGGCGCTCCTCGCCTTTATCCATGGCACCGACACCAACACCGACACCGTCACCTGCTCATTTGGTATTTACTGAAGGACAGAATGTTTCAGATTGGAGGGAACCACCGTAGAAGTCACTTTTAAGGGGCTGCAACTCTAGTTTTAATAAAAGAGGGCAAGATTTGCCTCCCTTTCTCAGGCGCTGCTTTAAAATTAATGCATTACTTAGTTTAGTCGTTATTCATTTCTCAAATGTTATAAATTATTCACGTGTTTGAAAAGTGAGATTCGTGTGAATCTTCTCACATCGTCCCAGTGCGCTCCACAACACGGCAGCGACAACGACAATCCTTTGATGACCCATGGCAACGACAATGACAAGCCTTTGATGACCCATGGCAACGACAATGACAAGCCTTTGATGACCCATGGCAACGACAATGACAAGCCTTTGATGACCCATGGCAACGACAATGACAAGCCTTTGATGACCCATGGCAACGACAGTGACAAGCCTTTGATGACCCATGGCAACGACAATGACAAGCCTTTGATGACCCATGGCAACGACAATGACAAGCTTTTGATGACCCATGGCAACGACAATGACAAGCCTTTGTGAGACCCATGGCAACGACAGTGACAAGCCTTTGATGACCCATGGCAACGACAATGACAAGCCTTTGATGACCCATGGCAACGACAGTGACAAGCCTTTGATGACCCATGGCAGCAACAGTGACAAGCCTTTGATGTCCCATGACAGTGACTATCATTAATGACCGAGGCAGTGACGATTGATTGTTATAAATGTCTTTGGAAATGACGATGGTTGTTATAAAAAAAAAAAGAAAGATAAAAAAAAAAGGGGGGGGGGGGGGGGAGGGCAGAACAGCCTAGTGGTAGAGGGCCGGACTCGTAATCTTAGTGATCCTGGGGTTGCGGGTTCGAATCTCCGCCGGGCCGTTTCAGTACAGGGGGATTTTTCCCTTGGAGTTAACATTGGTTCTGACTCCATTTCCCATACAATCCGAATGAGACTATAAACCGAGGTTCCGTGTGTGAACGCACGCATAACATCTTGCACACACGTAAAATCCCATTACCAACTTTTGGAAGAGAAGGCCAGTTTGGCCGTTGGTATGGATGACACGTTACACATAGCATGCACCTTCCCCAAAGCTGCCTTGTGGCGGGATAAAAAAAAAAAAAAAAACGATCATACACACAAAACTCCACTCCCTTTGTAAGGTAGATGGGATTAATCTTTGCCTGTCTATACAGGGAGTGTCCGCAGGAGTATTAGCCTGCGTACGCAGAAGAAGAAGTTATTAAAAAAGAAAAGAAAAAGGCCATGGCAATTACAATACAATGATTGTTATTGATGACCAACGCAATGACGAGGATTGTTGTACGTGTGACCAACGCAATGACGAGGATTGTTATACGTGTGACCATAGAAATGACGAGGATTGTTATACGTGTGACCAACGCAATGACGAGGATTGTTATACGTGTGACCAACGCAATGACGAGGATTGTTATACGTGTGACCATAGAAATGACGAGGATTGTTATACGTGTGACCAACGCAATGACGAGGATTGTTATACGTGTGACCAACGCAATGACGAGGATTGTTATACGTGTGACCATAGAAATGACGAGGATTGTTATACGTGTGACCAACGCAATGACGAGGATTGTTATACGTGTGACCATAGAAATGACGAGGATTGTTATACGTGTGACCATAGAAATGACGAGGATTGTTATACGTGTGACCATAGAAATGACGATGATGATCATTAATGAACCATGCCAATCACAGTGATTATTATAAATGACATAGCAATAACATTTCTTGGTGGGGGGTGGGGGGGGGGGGTGGTGGATGAGAATGGTAATGACAATGATTATGATTAGTGGCCATGGAAATGACGATGAATGTCATCAGAGACGAAGAGTCCTGGCGATCATTTCTCATCAATGACCACCACAGCATTGACGACGACAATGACGACCATTGTCATAAAAAAAATTAACCACTATGGTGATTACTGTTAATTAATTAAGGATGTATATTCAGTGATTTGTTCCCTGAATCCATTGTGGTTATATTGATAATGGCAAACGCATAAAAAAAAAAAACAGAAAAAAGCGGTAAAAAGAATCTCACTTCCCCACCTCTACTTTCACCCTGTCCCCTTCCACTGTGTTTCCCCAACCAAATGGTCCGTGAGTGTTGAATCTGCCGGTGGAAACATTAAAAAGCGCATCAAACTACCGATTTTTTTTTTTTTTTTTCCTTTTTCTTTTTTTCTTTTTTTTTTTTTCCTTTTTCTTTTTCTTTTTTTTTTTAACGTGTTGTTCATTTCTCTTGCACAGCAGGTTCAATTTTTGTGTTTGCTACGGCCTGGCCGACCGCAAGGGGCCTTGATAGGAATGATACAACACGGAAAAGAGATGTCACAAACAACAACATAAATGCGAAATATCTGTCTGTCTGTCTCTCTGTTTGTCTCTCTCTCTCTCTCTCTTTCAAAACGGGCGTGCGCGCGCGCGCGCGCGCACACACACACACACACACACACACACACACACACACACACACACACACACACACTCACTCACTCACTCACTCACTCACACACACACACACACACACACACACACACACACACACACACACACTCACACACACGCACACGCACACTCACTCACTCACACACACACACACACACACGCACACGCACACTCACTCACTAACTCACACAGACAGACAGACACACACACACACACACACACACACACACACACACACACACACACACACACACACACACACATATTCAAAATATACAGCTATTCTTATTGATCAGCTATCCTAACTTTATTAACCATGGGCATTTCAAAGGCAGACGACACTAGACATACTGAATGCCCCGGCCACATTGCTGAGTTTATTACATGAATTGGAACTGAACAAAATACTCAACGTGTTAGAAGCAAGCAAACAAACATGCAAACCAAACACAACTAATAGCCGTATTGGCTGGTCAAAATAAGTGCAGAATGTCCATCCAACAAGTGCACATTTCTAATCCCACCTAATCGCCAGTCAAACCTTTCTCGATACGTCGCCGAAAATTCTGATCGCCGTACGTCGTGGGTCTCCAAGGACCCATGCCTTTTTTTCTGAAGGTCTAAAGCCTTGCCTTACTTCCTGGGTCTTTGGGAACCCATGCATTCTGTGTAGGAATACAGCTCTGCCGTGTGTCTGGGTCCCCAGAGACCCATGCGTTTTTGTGTAGGAATAAAAGCCTTTCCGTACGTCCTGGGTCTCCAGAGACCCATGCTTTTTGTATAGGAAGAAAGCCTTGCCGTGCGTCCTGGGTCCTCAGGGACCCATGCTTTTTGTAAAAGAAGAAAGCCTTGCCGTACATCTGGGTCCTCAGGGACCCATTCTTTTTGTATAGGAAGAAAGCCTTGCCGTACATCTGGGTCCTCAGGGACCCATTCTTTTTGTATAGGAAGAAAGCCTTGCCATACATCTGGCTCTTCAGGGACCCATTCTTTTTGTATAGGAAGAAAGCCTTGCCGTACGTTCTGGGTCTCCAGAGACCCATGCTTTTTGTATAGGAAGAAAGCCTTGCCGTACATCTGGGTTCTCAGGGACCCATTCTTTTTGTATAGGAAGAAAGCCTTGCCGTTCTTCCTGCGTCCTCAGGGACCCATTCTTTT
>CM065730.1:53084549-53087049 GCA_033310375.1 Conus canariensis
TAGAGTCGATGGAAATCTGGTATAGATCTTGAATCTTGCTCTGTGTGTGTGTGTGTGTGTGTGTGTGTGTGTGTGTGTGTGTGTGTGTGTGTGTGTGTGAGTGTGTATGGTTGTGTGGTGTGTGTGTGTGTGTGTGTGTGTGTGTGTGTGTGTGTGTGTGTGTGTGTGTGTGTGTGTGTGAGTGTGCGCGCGCGCGCGCGTGTGCGTGTGTTACAAAAGTTTTGGAGGTTGCAGACTTGTTAGATGGCACTTCTTCCAGCTCGGAAATCTGCTTGTTGTTAAGCGAGATTTGGGGGAGGGGGGGGGGGGGGGGGGGGGGGGGGGGGGGGGGGGGGGGGGGGGGGGGGGGGGGGGGGGGGGGGGAGGGGGGGGAGGGGCGGGAGGGGGGGGGGGGGGTGCGGTTGCTTGCTTGTAGCTTTTAGTCCATCGAATAGAACATTCAACATCACTTTACTGGTACGAGGCAGATCACGCGGTAATTCCGACACAGCTGAAGGTACCTATTTTTGTGGAGTATCCCGCAAAGGACTGGGTTCGTGGTGCTGACTATTCTCCCGTCTGCCAGATATGGATATCTCCTGGTCTCTTGATAGGTTCTTTCCTGTAATGAGCTCTGCAGATCTCATGTCAACTCCGCTGACTTCCCTTTTTCCTTCTGTGAGCATTGGGTGGTCCTCCTCATCGGTCGACAGAGGACATTGGAGCACAACTGGATCTCCAGTCTTCTATGAAGCCTTTCTGACTCGTTGTCCTGTGTCCGGTTGCAATGCCGCTCTGGGTTCATGCAGTGTACCGTCTGTGATGTTCCTTTCTTGTGCATCACGTCAAGACATCATGGCAAGAACCAGTCCTCAACACTTCTGGCGTCTGACCCAAAGTCTGCTATGACGCCTCTCTGACCCAATGTCTGCTATGAAGCTTCCCTGACCCAATGTCTGCTATGAAACATCTGTGACCCAATGACTGCTATGAAACATCTCTGATCCAATGACTGCTATGAAACATCTCTGATCCAATGACTGCTATGAAACATCTCTGACCCAATGACTGCTATGAAACATCTCTGACCCAATGACTGCTATGAAACATCTCCGACCCAATGTATGCAATGACGCCTCTCTGACCCAATGTCTGCTATGACGCCTCTCTGACCCAATGTCTGCTATGAAACCTCTCTGACCCAATGTCTACTGTAAAGCCTCTCTGACCCAATGTCTACTGTGAAGCCTGTCTGAGCCAATGCCTGCTATGACACCTCTCTCACCCAATGTCTGCTATGACGCCTCTCTGACCCAATGTCTGCTATGACGCCTGTCTGACCCAATGTCTGCCATGACGCCTCTCTGACCCAATGTCTGCTATGACGCCTCTCTGACCCAATGTCTGCCATGACACCTCTCTGACCCAGTGTCTGCAATGACGCCTCTCTGACCCAATGTCTGCAATGACGCCTTTCTGACCCAATGTCTGCTATGACACCTCTCTGACCCATTGTCTGCAATGACGCCTCTCTGACCCAATGTCTGCAATGACGCCTCTCTGACCCAACGTCTGCTATGACGCCTCTCTGACCCAATATCTGCAATGACACCTCTCTGATGCAATGTCTGGTTTGAAACCTCTCTGACCCAATGTCTGCCATGACACCTCTCTGACCCAATGTCTTCAATGACGCCTCTCTGACCCAATGTCTGCTATGAAACCTCTCTGACCCAGTGTCTACTTTGAAGCCTCTCTGACCCAATGTCTACTTTGAAGCCTATCTGATGCAATGTCTGGTTTGAAGCCTCTCTGATGCTATTTCTGGTTTGAAACCTCTCTGACCCAATGTCTACTTTGGAGCCTCTCTGACACAATGCCTACTTTGAAGCCTCTCTGATGTAATGTGTGGTTTGAAACCTCTCTGATGCCATGTCTGGTTTGAAACCTCTCTGATGCTATTTCTGGTTTGAAACCTCTCTGATGCAATGTCTGGTTTGAAACCTCTCTGATCCAATGTCTGGTTCGAAACCTCTCTGATGCAATGTCTACTTTGAAGCCTCTCTGGTGCAATGTCTGGTTTGAAGCCTCTCTGATGCAATGTCTGGTTTGAAGCCTCTCTGATCCAATGTCTGGTTTGAAGCCTCTCTGATCCAAGGTCTGGTTTGAAACCTCTATGATGCAATGTCTACTTTGAAGCCTCTCTGACCCAATTGCCTACTTTGAAGCCTCTCTGGTGCAATGTCTCGTTTGAAGCCTCTCTGATGCAATGTCTGGTTTGAAGCCTCTCTGATCCAATGTCTGGTTTGAAACCTCTCTGATGCAATGTCTGGTTTGAAACCTTTCTGATGCAATGTCTGGTTTGAGGCCTCTTTAACCCAATATCTGCTATGCAGCCTATAACGACAATAATGATCATAGACATCTGACATTCCACATCGATCGAAATGTCATCAATACGAGCTTCAGATGTCTTTCAATGTGCACAAAGATGCACGTTTGCAAACGACAGGAAGGACTG
>CM065730.1:53092049-53104549 GCA_033310375.1 Conus canariensis
TCTGGCTCGCTTATCTAAGAAAAAAATCAGTCGTTCTTTCTGGGCTGGAACGCAACAAAAAGCCTGAGATTATTTCCTCTCTCTCTCTCTCTGTCTCTCTGTCTCTCTGTCTCTGTCTCTCTCTCTCTCTCTCTCTCTCTCTCTCTCTCTCTCTCTCTCTCTCTCTCTCTCTCTCTCTCTCTCCAAGTATGCCGACCCCTCTCAAGCAAGAACAACCATAACCCTCCACAGTCACACCTCAGCTCCAACACCCCCGACACCTACACATCCATCCCCAACACCCCCAACCCTAAACCACCCCCACCCCCACCCTCATACTTTTTTTTTCCCCACACCCGTGATGAATTATCATTTTCGTGACAAATAGTGTGTGACCAAAGCCAGCTCAGAAAAAAAAACAACAACAGAAGTACAGCCGAAGAACTTACAGCCCAGGATGGGTACGCAGGTAGTCCAGGTAAGTCGCACAGGCCACAGACCAGCGGTGTGGTGGTGGGTCCGAGGAGAACGAACATACTCCACGCATATTTTTTTCTTGCGTACGCAGGCTGATACTCCTGCGGTCACTCCCTGTACAGTCAAGGATTAATCCCATCTACCCAACAAAGGGAGTGGAGTTTTGTGTGTATGACCGGTTTTTTTTATCCCGCCATTAAGGCAGCCATACTCCATCTTCGGGGAAGGTGCATGCTATGTGTAACGTGTCATCCATACCAACGGCCAAACTGGCCTTCTCTTCCGAAAGTTGGTGATAGGATTTTACGTGTGTGCAAGATGTTATGCGTGCGTTCACACACGGAACTTCGGTTTATAGTCTCATTCGAAGGACTGTATGGGAAATGGAGTCAGAACCAATGTTAACTCCGAGGGAAAAATCCCCCTGTACCGGAACGGCCCGGGGGAGAATCGAATCCCAGGATCACCAAGATTACGAGTCCGGCGCTCTACCATTGAGCAATTCCGGCCCCACTCCTTGCGAATGATCCCAGCCACCCCTCAAAGCTGACAACACAGAAAGCCCTGTCACAGTCAACACAGCTCGAGGAGTGGGCAAGCAGTGGTAAGAGTAGTGTGGAAACAAAATGAGTATCGACCGACAAACTGAGTACAAGTCAGAGGATATTACCATTTATGGTGGACAGAAAAACAATGGCGGTAAATAACCAGGAAAAAAAAAAACGAATTTCCTTTAGCCCTTGGAGGCATTTATCTCGTTTGTATGAAGTATCAAATGAATTATTAATGAAAAGAAACCAAAGCACTTTCCAGCTTTAGTGTATGTGTTTTGATCTCTGTCTCTTTTCTTTCTATATACTGTGTCGATGAATTCTCTAAAATTTGTTAACGATTGGTCTCTAATCAGTGTGTGTGTGTGTGTGTGTGTGTGTGTGTGTGTGTGTGTGTGTGTGTGTGTGTGTGTGTGTGTGTGTGTGTGACAGTCATCAGTTGAGGACCAGCCAATCACTCTTCATCAGTTCCAGACCTAACGGTCACCATTCATCAGTTCAGGACAAGATAATCACCATTCATCAGTTCCAGACCAAACAATCACCATTCATCAGTCCCAGACCAAACAATTAGTGTTAATCAGTTCAAGACCAGAAAATCACTGTTCATCAGTTCCAGACCAGACAATCACCATTCATCAGTTCAAGACCAAGCAATCACTGTTCATCAGTGCAAGACAAACAATTACCATTCATCAGTTCCAGACCAGACAATCACTGTTCATCAGCTCTAGACCAACCAATCACTGTTCAACAGTTCAAGACCAAACAATCACCATTCATCAGTTCAAGACCAATCACCATTCATCAGCTCTAGACCAAACAATCACTGTTCATCAGTGTCAGACCAAAACAATCACCATTCATCAGTTCCAGACCTAACAATCACTGTTCATCAGTTCAAGACCAGACAATCACTGTTCATCTGCTCAAGACCAAACAATCGCCATTCATCAGTTCCAGACCTAACAATCACCGTTCGTCAGTTCAAGATCAAACAGTCACTGTTTATCAGTTCAAGACCAGACAATCACTGTTCATCAGTTCAAGACCAGACAATCACTGTTCATTAGTTCAAGACCAAACAATCACCGTTCATCAGTTCAAGACCAGACAATCACTGTTCATTAGTTCAAGACCAGACAATCACTGCTTATCAGTTCAAGACCAGACAATCACCATTCATCAGTTCAAGACCAGACAATCACTGTCCATCAGTTCAAGACCAGACAATCACTGTTCATCAGTTCAAGACCAAACAATCACCATTCATCAGTTCAAGACCAGACAATTACTGTTCATCAGTTCCAGACCAGACAATCACAATTCATCAGTTTAAGACTAAACAATCACTGTTCATAATTTCAAGACCAAACAATCACCATTCATCAGTTCAAGACCAGACAATCACTGTTCATCAGCTCCAGATCAGACAATCACCATTCATCAGCTCCAGATCAGATAATCATTGTTCATCAGCTCCTGACCAGACAATCACCATTCATCAGTTTAAGACTAAACAATCACCATTCATCAGTTGAAGACCAAACAG
Source organism: Conus canariensis (assembly GCA_033310375.1). Lineage (NCBI taxonomy): Eukaryota > Metazoa > Mollusca > Gastropoda > Neogastropoda > Conidae > Conus > Conus canariensis. The sequence goes on from CM065730.1 coordinate 53,094,609, forward strand.
TCACCGTTCATCAGATCCAGACCAAACAATCACCGTTTATCAGCTGAAGACAAACCAATCTCTGTTCATCAGTGTGACGCGATCGCACACACACACACACACACACACACACACACACACACACACACACACACACACACACACACACACACACACACACACATTACTTAGAAGCAGTCAGTTACCCCTTAGGGGAAAGAAAGAAGAGAAGAAGAAGAAGAAGAAGAAGAAGAAGAAGAAGAAGAAGAAGAAGAAGAAGGCGAAAAACAGGGTAAGAAAGACGTGGAAGAGATGGGGAAAAAATGAAGGGGGATAATAATGAATATCTATTGCGCGCGTACACACACACACACACACACACACACACACACACACACACACACACACACACACACACACACACACACACACAAGCTTTCTCTCTCTCAGAGAGAGAGAGAGAGAGAGAGAGAGAGAGAGAGAGAGAGAGAGAGAGAGAGAGAGAGAGCAACAGAGAGAGAGAGCAACAGCACCTGTTTTACTTTCACAGGTCTGCAAGAGTACCTTCGAGCTTTTATGCCAAAGGTTATTAAATGGCTTGGTGGAATATTTTTACTCCCAAACAAAGGAACCAAAAAAAACAAAAAAAAAGAAAATGAAGATAGAACAAGAAAAAAAGGGGAAAAAGGGACAAAAAGAAAGAAAGGAAAAAGAAAAGACAAAAAAAAAACCACAAAAAAAACGAAAAGAAAGGGAGATAAAAAAAAAAAAAAAAGAAAGAAAGGAGGAAAGAAAGGCCTGGCAATAGATGACAGCCCATCAAATCAATTACAGGCACGCAGCTCACACTTTCATCATCAATTTCCCAGGCAGTCGACCTGGAAATGAAACTGACACATACACAGACCAATCGATCATGTAATAAACACGGGCTAGGTGTGCAATACGACACCTGAAGGGATAAAACACACATACACTCTCAGCGTTTGCGTGACACCAGGAGTGAGTAATCGGTGTAGTCTAATCTACAGCGTCTGAGGGGAAAGGGATATTTCGTTTCACTGTGCCCGGAAAATATGTAAGATCACAAAAACAATATCAACGTGCATGAAATATTGCAGCTATGCCACGTGTTAGTTAGGGGGGTGGGGGGGGGATGTTATGTTAGCGGCTTTTCTTTTTCTTTTTCTTTTTTTTTTTTTAACCCAGAGATGATTATTTTCTTCTTGAATTGATATGTTTATGTAACAGGCTTCAAACTGTGTTCTGTCCTCAGCATTTAGTTAGAGGTGAATATGTAAGATCACAGACAATGTAAATGTGTATAAAATTTCGTAGCTATATCACGTGCTACTTTGGGGAGAAAATGGTGTCAGCGGCTTTTCTTTCTTTCTTTCTTTCTTTTTTTTTCCTCTCTCGGTAACTCAGACATGACTTCTGCTCAAACTGATATCCTTACGTGGCAGACTTCAAACTGTATTCTGTCTTATGTATTTAAAAATGATGTTAGCGGCTTTTTTTTTCTTTTTTTTTTTTTCGGTTACTCAGACTTGGTTTCTTCTTAAATTCATGTCCTTACGTGGCAGCCTTCAAACTGTACTCTATCATGTGCATTTAGTTATCTAGTTGTCCAAGCTTGTTTGTTAATTAAGCCTGCTCACTTTAGTAGTAGTAGTAGTAGTCATTAAGTGGAAAGTGAGCATGTCCAGAGGGTCATGGGTTCGAATCCCAGCCATGGCTCGTCCCAAGATGGGGGAAAAAAAAAAAAAAAAAAGGGGCAGCAGAGGGACATCCGGAGTCATGAACCGGGTGTGGCCCAACCCCCCTAGAGTGTCAGGAGATAAGGGCCGAAACACTTGCTTGAAGGGGGCTTCTCTTCTGAGGACTCTCTGCTGCCACGCTCTCCACGAGTTTCTTTCTACTAGTAGTAGTAGTAGTCGTCGTCGTCTGAATACTTGTACAGCGCCTATTCTGGGCTAGAGACCAAGCTCTGATAGGTCAGTTGGTAGAGCGGGAGAATGGGGAGGGAGGCAGTGAACGTGGGGGTTCCAACAGAAGATGCACACATAAGACCTGAGAAAGATTTCGAATTCAAAGTAGCTGTATTCCTACAGGAGCAGTACAAATCTGACAGAGAGGTAGTGGGTAAGTGTCCCAACTGAAGCTGAGCCCAAGGGTCCTGGTCTGGTCCATGGGCAACGCCCCCGGAGGGAAGGGGAGGACGGAAAGATTACCCCCCCCCCCCCCCCCCCCCCGCCCCATCATACCTAACCCGACTCTGAGAGAAGTGTGAATTTTTCGGGTGAGTCGGAGGACTCTCATAGAAGCTATCAATATATTGTCGATCCACTACATATGTATGGTTATATCTATTCCTTTTTTTTTTTTTTTAATGGGATGGGGATCTGCGCGACCAAGAGCAACTTGCAGTATTAAAGACTTTCCTGGTCATGTATGAAGGTAGCTAGGTTTCTTCTTAGTATTCTGTCAGGGAGAGCGCCGGTCAGTGACATCAAGGCGAAGGAGGATTGCTTTACAGCGGGTCTGTGCCCCGTTCTTTCTGATTGAACTTACCCATGAAGTATATAAAAAAAAAAAACCCTGCTGGCTGAACATACCCATTAAGTATATTAAAAAAAAAACCCTGCTTACTGAACATACCCATCAAGTATATAAAAAAAACCCTGCTGGCTGAACATACCCATTAAGTATATATATATATATATATATATATATATATATATATATATATATATATATATATATATATATATAAACCTGCTGGCTGAACGTATCAGTTAAGTATATAGACATAAGTACTGCTGGCTGAACATATCAGTTCAGTATATAGACATAAGTACTGCTGGCTGAACATATCAGTTCAGTATATAGACATAAGTACTGCTGGCTGAACATATCAGTTCAGTATATAGACATAAGTACTGCTGGCTGAACCTATCAGTTCAGTATATAGACATAAGACATGCTGGCTGAACATATCAGTCCAGTATATAGACATAAGTACTGCTGGCTGAACCTATCAGTTCAGTATATAGACATAAGACATGCTGGCTGAACATATCAGGTCAGTATATAGACATAAGACATGCTGGCTGAACATGCCCATAAAGTTTAAAAACAAAAAGTACTAAGTGCTGCTGGCTGAACATAAAAAGTACTGTTGGCTGAACATAAAAAGTACTGCCGGCTGAACATAAAAAAAGTGCTTTTGGTTGAACATAAAAGGTACTGTCGGCTGAACATACCCATTAAGCTTTCGAAAAAAAAAAGCCCTGCTGGCTGAACATAAGAATACTGTTGGCTGAACATACCCATTAAGTTAAAAAAAAAAAAAAAGCTCTGCTGGCTGAACATAAAAAGTACTGTTGGCTGAACATAAAAAAATACTGTTGGCTGAACATAAAAAAATACTGTTGGCTGAACATAGAAATGCTGTTGGCTGAACATAAAGATACTGTTGGCTGAACATAAAGATACTGTTGGCTGAACATAAAAATACTGTTGGCTGAACATAAAAGTACTTTTGGCTGAACATAAAAATACTGTTGGCTGAACATAAAAATACTGTTGACTGAACATAAAAGTACTTTTGGCTGAACATAAAAATACTGTTGGCTGTACATAAAAAGTACTGTTGGCGGAACATAAAAAGTACTGTTGGCTGAACATACTCATTATGTTTAAAAAAAAAAAAACACACGGCTGGTTGAACATAAAAAGTACTGTTGGCTGAACATACCCATTAAGTTAAAAAAAAAAAAAAAAAAAAAGCACGGCTGGTTGAACATAAAAAGTACTGTTGGCTGAACATACCCATTAAGTTAAAAAAAAAAAAAAAAAAAAAGCACGGCTGGTTGAACATAAAAAGTACTGTTGGCTGAACATACCCGTTAAGTTATAAAAAAAAAAAAAAAAAAAGCACGGCTGGTTGAACATAAAAAGTACTGTTGGCTGAACATACCCATTAAGTTTAAAAAAAAAAAAAAAAGCACGGCTGGTTGAACATAAAAAGTACTGTTGGCTGAACATACCCGTTAAGTTATAAAAAAAAAAAAAAAAGCACGGCTGGTTGAACATAAAAAAGTACTGTTGGCTGAACATACCCATTAAGTTTAAAAAAAAAAAAAAAGCACTGCTGGCTGAACATAAAAAAGTACTGTTGGCTGAACATAAAAAGTACTGTTGGCTGCTGAACATACCCATTAGTATTAAAAAAAAAAGCTCTGCTGGCTGAACATAGGAAAATACTGCTGGCTGAACAGACCTATTAAGCATAAATAAAAAGAAAGCACTGCTGGCTGAACATACCCATTAAGTGTAAAAAAAAATACTGCTGGCTGAACATACCCATTAAATGTAAACAAAAATACTGCTGGCTGAACATACCCATTAAATGTAAAAAAAAAAAAATACTGCTCGCTGAACATACCCATTAAGTGTAAGAAAAATACTGCTGGCTGAACATACCCATTAAGTACAAAAAATACTGCTGGCTGGACATACCCATTAAGTACAAAAAATACTGCTGGCTGAACATACCCATTAAGTGTAAAAAAAAAAAAATACTGCTGGCTGAACATACCCATTACATGTAAAAAAAAAAAACCCAAAAAACTGCTGGCTGAACATACCGATTAAATGTAAAAAAAAAAATACTGCTGGCTGAACATACCTATTAAGTGTAAAAAAAATACTGCTGGCTGAACACACCCATTAAATGTTAAAAAAAAAAAAAAACCTGCTGGCTGAACATACCCATTAAATGTAAAAAAAAAATACTGCTGGCTGAACATACCCATTAAGTGTAAAAAAAATACTGCTGGCTGAACATACCGATTAAATGTAAAAAAAAATACTGCTGGCTGGACATACCCATTAAGTACAAAAAATACTGCTGGCTGAACATACCCATTAAGTACAAAAAATACTGCTGACTGAACATACCCATTAAATGTAAAAAAAATAATAAAATACTGCTGGCTGAACATACCCATTACATGTAAAAAAAAAATACTGCTGGCTTAACATACCCATTAAATGTAAAAAAAAAAATACTGCTGGCTGAACATACCCATTAAGTGTAAAAAAAAAAAATACTGCTCGCTGAACATACCTATTAAATGTAAAAAAAAAAAAAGCTCTGCTGGCTGAACATACCCATTAAATAAAAAAATATTGCTGGCTTAATACACCCATTAAGTTTAAAAAAGAAAAAAGGTACTGCTGGCTGAACATATCAGTTAAGTATATAAACATAAGTACTGTTAGCTGAACATGCTCATAAAGTTTAAAAACAAAAAGTACTAAGTGCTGTTGGCTGAACATGCCCATAAAGTATATATAAAAAAAGCACCACTGGCTGAACACACCCATTGAGTATTGACAAAGGAGGAACTGCTGGCTGAACACACCCACTGAGTATTAACAAAGAAGGAACTGCTGTCTGAACACACCCACTGAGTATTAACAAAGAAGGAACTGCTGGCTGAACACACCCACTGAGTATTAACAAAGAAGGAACTGCTGGCTGAACACACCCACTGAGTATTAACAAAGAAGGAACTGCTGGCTGAATTTACCCACTGAGTATTAACAAAGAAGGAACTGCTGTCTGAACACACCCATTGAGTATATACAAAGAAGGAACTGCTGGCTGAATTTACCCACTGAGTATTAACAAAGAAGGAAGTGTTGCCTGAACACACCCACAAAGGAGAAAAAAAAAGTGCCTCTGGCTGAATACATCCAAGAAAAAAGAAAGTGGTAGAGCTGGCTGAACATGGTCCTACAGTGGAGAAAAACTATGGTCACTGAACAAACTCAAAATTAGAAGGTAGCAGTGTTGCCTACACACACCACCAAAAACTAGTGACCACTGAACATACCCCAAAATAGAGAGTAGTAGAGGGGCTGGATGAACATATCCTCAAAATTTAATAACAAAACAAAAAGAAGAAGAAGAAGAAGAAGAAGAAGAAGAGAGAGAGAGAGAGAGAGAGAGAGAGAGAGAGAGAGAGAGAGAATTAAGTTGTTGTCACTGAACATACCCCACAATAGAGAATAGGACGGCTGGATGAACATATCCTTAAAGTTTAAAAAAAAAAAAAAAGAAAGAAAGAAAAGAAAAGAAAGTGATGGTCACTGACCATAAACCACTGAAGAAAATGATAGTGTTATCTGGACATGCCCCATAAGCAATTAAAAGAAAAACAAGGTATTCTGTTTACCTGTTTCTGAAATAAAAGTTTTATTTAAACAAATTAAAAAACAAAAAGTAATGCTGGCTCAATATTCTCCAAAATCATTGACAAAAAAAGTAACGTTAGATGAATATTCCCCGAAAGTAGCGAAAAAAAAAAAGAAAAAAGAAGAATTAACGCTGGATAAATGTTTCTCAAAACTGGAAAAAAAAAACCCTGTCTGAACACACATCGAAAGTAGAAAAAAAAAGCACGGCTGGCTGAACGTACCCTAAAATTAGAAGAAAACAATAACAACAACAACAAAAATCAACGCTGGATGAATGTTCCTCAAAAGTGAAAAAAAAAAAAGAAAGAAAAAGAAATCCTGTCTGAATACACCTCAAAAGTAGGATGGAATATGGTTGGCTGAAAGCACCCTTAAATGAATTAAAAAAAAAAAAAAAAAGCACCAGTTGAGCATACCCCTACAGTCAAACATTCTGATCTCAAACACCAGCCTGCGATATATATATATATATATATATATATATATATATATATATATATATATATATTTTTTTTTTTTTTCCAAGGATAAGAAACCGAGCACCATTCCAGCAACTTACAGAGCAGCTTGGTGTTGCAATGACTGCAAGAAATATTCAGTAACAAACAAAGCTTGCTCTTATGCCTTAGATTGAAGAAATAGGGGGAGATAAGCATTCATATCTGCAGTGGTAGATAATTCTGCCTAACTAACAGTATGTGCTTGAGTGGGTGAATGGGAATAATAAATGCTTCTCAAAATGAGCCTTCAGCAAGCTTATAGTCTGCAAGGGGGAAACAATCTCCAAAGGGGTGGAAACTCACTAACATATCATAACTCCTGGTCAGATACCGGTATTTCGAAACCTGTGTTGTTTCTCCTCAGTCACGGCGGAAAGTGGTAACTTGACTCCTCTGCCTTTTCGGTTTAAAGCAGAATGCTATCCCAGTAAAAAAAAAAAAAAAAAAAAAAAAATATATATATATATATATATATAAGTGCGTAACCTCGGAAGTGTGCATTGGGCCGACCGATGATGGTTCGTTGTACGGAGCAGCAGAGCTCGTTGTGCCGATTTCCCACATACTCTCCGAGTGTTGGCAAGGCAACAAAGATGAACGCACGCGAGAAGCAGCGAAATTAATCACGGGCTTATTACCGCTTGTCCTTTCACCTTCGGCGTGACAGATTTCACATGCCGGAGTGACAAATGATCGGTCCCAAGAGGCTGCCAGGTGAGAAATTGACATATTAACAGTCGGCCAGTGACGTGCATCGCAGCGGGAGAGCGTGGAGGTTGGAGTGGGAGGAAAGAGGAAGGAAAGGGGCGGGGGGAGGGCGGAGGGGGGAACGGGGGTCGCACATAAAAGATGACGGCTGTCGTGCAACTGACAAAGAAAGATGACACTAGTCTACAAGGGAAAGGGAAGCCCTTGAAAGTTGGCATGTCATGGACGGGGGACTTTCTTTCTTTCTTCCTTTCTTTCTTTTTTTTTTTTTTGTAAATTGTATACAATGATGACGACATTGTCAGGAAATGAAAAACAACATCCGCGGAAAAGACCAAAAAAAAAAAAAAAAAGGGGGGGGGGGGACCCAAAACCCTGCGCGCATGCGATATTCCCGGCGCAAACTGCGTCCCTGTTGTCAGTTTTCCTGTGAGTTGTGTATTATATCTCTGATCATAGCATACTATAAATCTGCTGTGTGTGGAACCACTATGTCTGACTCGTTCGAGAGCTTTTTTTCCGTTTTGCCGTTCATCAGCGTGATAATTATGGACACTTCTGATTACGATCTGCCTGTCTGTTTTCAAATTATCTTGCGCACACAGACAGACAGACAGATAAACACACACACACACACACACACACACACACACACACACACACGCACACACACACACACACACAGGCACACACACAGAGGCACACACACACAGGCACACACACAGAGGCACACACACACACACACACACACACACACACACACACACAGAGGCACGCACGCACGGGCACACACACACACACACACACACACACACACACACACACGCACGTGTGTGTACTGGACAAATCTATCAACAGGATTTTTATGGCTGCAAAGCAGAATTTTTTCTTGCTGTTTCGCTTTTTCATTTGTGTGTGTGTGTGTGTGTGTGTGTGTGTGTGAGTGTGTGTGTGTGTGTGTGTGTGTGTGTGTGTGTGTGTGTGTGTGTGAACCCAATTTGATTTCGTACAGATTCCGGTATAATTTGTACTATTGGAAAAATATTTATCAAAATACTGTTCATCTTCTAAATGGTTAAAAAAGAAAACACACATAAACAATTGATTTTTCAAATTGTTTTAAACACACACACACACACACACACACACACACACACACACACACACACACACACACGTATCTATTATATAAAGCTCAGTTTGTCTGTCTGTCTGTTCGCTTATACACGGCCACAGTTTCAGGCCGATCGCCACCAAATTTGGTATCAAGTATCCTTGGTGTCCTACAAACAGCAACGTCGGGTCGGCGATCACGTGACGCATTGCGTCGTAACGCAGTTTGCGTCCGCAGACGCAAAACTGGACATTGGAACACTACACGACAGACAAACTCGCCGGGCGAGACGGGGTCGAATATTATCGTTTTCCTGCAATGAAAGTTTCTCTTGACAAATTGGCAGTGCTGGATGGCGTGGTCACAGTGATCATTTCATTTCCCAGCCCCAGTGACTCTTCACGAAAAACGAAGACTGCGAACACTGTGAATTTCTTCGCCATACGAGAATGAGTTCTACTGCTCCTCCTCCCCTTGCCCCCTTCTCTCCTTCTCCTTCCTCGAAAAAAAACATCTGTTACTGTGATACGCTTCTAAAGAAAACGAAGAGAGAGAGAGAGAGAGAGAGAGAGAGAGAGAGAGTTACAACAATCTCTCTCTCTCCCCTTCCCTCTCTCGGACGAAGTGTGTTGATCTGTCCCGAATCTTTACGCCCCTCCCCCTCCCCCCGATCTGGTGTTAACAGGTTCCCTTTCCCCCACCCACCCACCACCTTTCCCATGGTTGGCACTGGGTTGACCAAGCCACTCGCCTGGACGGAACTGCTGTTACAGCGGAAAATGAGTCGTGATTTGGGGGTGGGGGTGCGGCGGGTTAGGGGAAGGACAAAACAAAGCAAAACAAGTCTATATGACACCATGTGTGTGTGTGTGTGTGTGTGTGTGTGTGTGTGTGTGTGTGTGTGTGTGGCAGAAATGGAGACGTGTGTGTGTGTGTGTGTGTGTGTGTGTGTGTGTGTGTGTGTGTGTGTGTGTGTGTGTGTTGTCGCATTACTCTCTCTCTCTCTCTCTCTCTCTCTCTCTCTCTCTCTCTCTCTGTTGTTGATCATGTTCAGCTACCGAACTCTTGTATTGAAAAAAACCAGTGCATTTTAAATAGGCTTAGTGTTTGATTTTAATTCAGTTGTTTACGTTTTAAGTTCGGTGTTTCATTCTTTCAGTTCGGTCCATGGTTACAATTGAAGAAGCTTTGAATAAAGCGAAATATATTTTTTGCACTTACACCGGGTGTTTGTAGTTTTTTTTTATTTTAACCATTCTCTCTCTCTCTCTCTCTCTCTCTCTCTCTCTCTCTCTCTCTCTCTCTCTCTCTCTCTCTCAGTGTGTGTGTGTGTGTTCCCCTTCCCTTATCCTGTATTCTTACTCGCTCTC
>CM065730.1:53112049-53114549 GCA_033310375.1 Conus canariensis
AGTTGCATACACACCCACCCACCCACACACACACACACACACACACACACACACACACACACACACACACACACACACAGAGAGAGAGAGAGAGAGAGAGAGTGTGTGTGTGTGTGTGTGTGTGTGTATAATGACAAATAGTCAGTGACAGATAATCAGTTTCTGAAGGTGACAGCAGGAAGAATACACATACATTTTCCGCATCACCTCTCACAATTCTGTCGAGCAGGTTAGCGAATTCAGGAACGAACCTGCACGGGTTTGCTCACATAATCATTTTTGTTTTTAACTTACCAAAGTCTTAATTGCTTTTTAAAATAAAAATATGTCAAAGGGCATCTATTTCTTGTGTTCTTCTTAATTTGCGTAAATCTCCTTCTGTCTCCGTTTTCAAGACCTGACATGTTTCTGCCAGCAAAACATATCTTTAAGATGAAAGTGTCTACCAGCAAAACACATCTTCAAGATGAATGTTTCTACCAGCAAAATATACCTTCAAGATGAATGTTTCTACCAGCAAAACATGCCTTCAAGATGAATGTTTCTACCAGCAAAACATATCTTCAAGATCAATGTTTCTATCAGCCAAACATACCTTCAAGATCAATGTTTCTACCAGCAAACATACCTTCTAGATGAATGTTTCTGCCAGCAAAATATACACTCACGATGAACGTTTCTACCAACAAAACATACCTTCAAGGTGAACGTTGCTACCAACGAAAAAGATCTTCAAGGTGAATGTTTGTACTAGCAAACCATACCTTCAAAATGAACGTTTCTATCAGCAAAAAAAACATACCTTCACGATGAAAGTATCTACCAACGAAACATACCTTTAAGATGAACATTTCTACAGCAAAACATACCTGTGTGTGTGTGTGTGTGTGTGTGTGTGTGTGTGTGTGTGTGTGCAGCAACAAGTGTGTATTCTATAAAAGTGTAAAGACTGTCTTTGGAAAAGAACATTATATTTCTACCTTACCAGATATTTATGTTATATCTTTATTTAAATTTAGATGTAGTAACCATAAATTGCAAATTGAAATTGGAAGACACCATAATGTTCCAAGAGAATTGCGTATTTGTCGTACCTGTGAAATGGGTGAAATTGGAGATGAATTTCATTGCATCATGGAATGTCCAAAATATAATGAACTTCGTGAAAAATTCATCCCTAAAAAATATCTAAAACCAAAGTCTGTTTTCAACTTTTGTAATTTATTTCAAAAAGGAAGACGCATTTGTTTGAATATTAGTAAGTTTCTAAAAAATGGGAAGATTGTTTAATGAGATCATTACAGTTCACCAGAATTCAGCATTTCGCAACTATGTTCACACATTGTTCTGAGTGAGTTTCGTATTTCTCTTTGTTACATTTGTATCCTCCATGCCCCAACAGGGGTCAAAGGATTAAATTTGAATTGAATTGAATTGAATTGAATTGTATGGAGGGGGCGGGGGAGGGGGGGTTCAGTACAGCTGAAAGTAATTTTGGTGAAAGCATTTTAAAGACAGTTTTGAGAGAGAGAGAGAGAGAGAGAGAGAGAGAGAGAGAGAGAGAGAGAGAGAGAGAGAGAGATATAGCTGAAACAGTAATTTTGTTGAAAGCATCTTAAAGACAGTTTTGAGAGAGAGAGAGAGAGAGAGAGAGAGAGAGAGAGAGAGAGAGAGAGAGAGGGGGGGAATATAGCTGAAACAGTAATTTTGGTGAAAGCATCTTAAAGACAGTTTTGAGAGAGAGAGAGAGAGAGAGAGAGAGAGAGAGAGAGAGAATGTAGCTGAAAAGGTATATTTTGGTGAAAGCATCTTAAAGACAGTTTTGAGAGAGAGAGAGAGAGAGAGAGAGAGAGAGAGAGAGAGAGAGTCGAAGCCTGTGAACCGACCAACATTCCTTTGGTCCCACCTGAAACACGGAGGGGAAAAGATGATTAATGCTGCACACGGTGGATAAACCCAGTTCCCAACGGTGTTATTTTGGGGGCGCCCTAATTAATCAGCTGCTTTCAGACAGGCCCGTTTTGAAGGACAAATTGGCCTGACTCCGATGATCTGGAAGTCTCAATTCGTGGCTTTGGCTGAGGGAAAGGTCATAGCCACTCCTGCGGCTTGTTCTGGCTTCCAGACGTAAGAATCTCTCTCTCTCTCTCTCTCTCTCTCTCTCTCTCTCTCTGTCTCTCTCTCTCTCTCTTTCTCTGTCTGTCTGTCTGTCTCCCTCTCTCTGTCTCTCTGTTTCTGCCTCTATCTCTCTGTCTCTGTCTGTCTGTTTGTCTCTCTTTCCGCCTCTATCTCATTGTCTCGATCTTTGTTGCTGGGGGGGAAGGTAGGTGGGTGGCGTTCGTATATTCGTCAAATTCTTGAATTCATTCTTTTCCTCGTCACTTTCCAAGCTTCCTTTTCTGTCGGTTTGCGCTCTCTCTCTCTCTCTCTCTCTCTCTCCTCTCTCTCTCTCTCTCTCCTCTCTCTCTCTCTCTCTCTCTCTCTCTCTCTGTGTCTCCGT
>CM065730.1:53122049-53124549 GCA_033310375.1 Conus canariensis
CACTACAGACCTCTTTAATACTACAAAACCTCTTGGACACTGCAGACCTCTTTAATACTACAAACCTCTTGGACACTACAGACCTCTTTAATACTACAGACCTCTTAAACACTACAGACCTCTTTAATACTACAGATCTCTTGGACACTACAGACCTCTTGGACACTACAGACCTCTTTAATACTACAGACCTCTTGGACACTACAGACCTCTTTAATGCTACAGATCTCTTGGACACTACAGACCTCTTGGACACTACAGACCTCTTTAATGCTACAGATCTCTTGGACACTACAGCCTCTTAGACACTAAGACCTCTTTAATGCTACAGATCTCTTGGACACTACAGACCTCTTGGAACTACAGACTCTTGGACACTACAATCCATTGGACACTACAGCCTCTTGTAATACACGGACTCTTGGACACTACAGACCTCTTTAATACTACAAACCTCTTGGACACTACTGACCTCTTTAATACTACAGACCTCTTGGACACTACTGACCTCTTGACACTACAGACCTCTTTAATACTACGGACCTCTTGGACACTACAGACCTCTTTAATACTACAAACCTCTTGGACACTACAGACCTCTTTAATACTACAACCTCTTGGACACTGCAGACCTCTTTAATACTACAAACCTCTTGGACACTACAGACCTCTTTAATACTACAAACCTCTTGGACACTACAGACCTCTTTAATACTACAAACCTCTTGGACACTGCAGACCTCTTTAATACTACAAACCTCTTGGACACTACAGACCTCTTTAATACTACAGACCTCTTGGACACTACAGACCTCTTTAATACTACAGATCTTGGCACTACAGACCTCTTGGACACTACAGACCTCTTTAATACTACAGACCTCTTGGACACTACAGACCTCTTTAAGCTACAGACCTCTTGGACACTACAGACCTCTTGGACACTACAGACCTCTTTAATGCTACAGATCTCTTGGACACTACAGACCTCTTAGGACACTACAGACCTCTTTAATGCTACAGATCTCTTGGACACTACAGACCTCTTGGACACTACAGACCTCTTGAACTACAGATCCTCTTTACATGCTACAGATCTCTTGGACACTACAGACCTCTTGGACACTACAGACCTCTCAGACAAGTTACATGCGTACAGCCCCAATTGCAGTGAACACTTCCTGCAGGACTGTCCCACACATAAAAAGCTAAGGACAGAGACCTCTGCGACAAGTCGTGAGGAAGCTTTAGGATCACTGGAGCGGCCTCCGCCGTACAGCAGCCTTCGCAGTGCCTCTGGGGTCTGTCTGACGTGAACGAAAAAAAAGAAAGGACACGCAGACCTTGGACCCACGACCATCGTGGACAAGAGGAGCTCATGCAATCTTTAAGGCAAACCACAGAACCAGACCTACAGCACCTCGTATGTTTAGCAAAACTGCTGATGACAGATGACAGCAAGCTCTCCAGCCCAGTCCTCTGGAAGAGTTTAGAATTGTAGCTGATTTCTGAATGACAGACTGCCCTACCCATGGCCTGGTACAGAGCAGCCGTGAAAAGAGTGGCGAGAGAGAGAGAAAGATGAGAGAAGGACGAGAAGAGAGGAGAGAGAGAGAGAGAGGAGAGAGACAGAGAGAGAGAGAGAGAGAGAGAGAGGAGAGGGAGGGAGAGACAGAGAGAGAAGGGGAGGGGGGCGGAGGGAGAGCGAGCGGGCCGCAAAAATGGCTATCTACAACGGTCCTAGTTGTTAACTCTACAAAGGAGAAGAACAAAAAATTAAACAACAACAACAACAAACAAACAAACAAAAACCCCCGACTGCTCTGTCGAGAGAAATAGGCAGACAAATTACGAGACAAAACACGACGCATTTCGACCTGTTTGGTTTTCTTCAGGCAAGACAAACAGCATTCAAAGACCATGAAAACGAAAGAAGGAAAATGACTTGTATCCCCAAACTGGGCGCTAGGAGGGGGATGAGCTGGTTGCTTTTTTCTGCCTGTGAGCAAAATCACCCAGAAACCAGGCAACCGATTTGAACGAAACCTGGTGGAGAGAGGAAGGATGATTGTTGTTAATATGAATACTGATATAGCGCCTATCTTCGGCTAGTGACCAAGCTCTAAGCGCTTTACAATCCACAGTCGTTTACACAAGGGACTGCCTACCTGGGTAGTGCCGACTGAAGAGCTGCCAGTTGGTGCTTCATTCAGTCGTTTCCCGTGTTATCCAGTCAATATTGTTCAATATCGTTCACTCAGTTTCTTTACTTCCTTCATTCTTTCCATTTTCACGCAGGGTGCATACGCAGGGTGCATGCTATATGTAACGTGTCATCCATACCAACGGCTAAACTGGCCTTCTCTTCTGAAAGTTGGTGATGGGATTTTACATGTGCAAGAAGTTATGCGTGCGTGTACTCACGGAACCTCGGTTTATAGTCTGATTTGAAGGACTGTATGGAAATGGAGTCAGAACCAATATTAACTCCGAGGGAAAA
>CM065730.1:53152049-53154549 GCA_033310375.1 Conus canariensis
CTGTGGCTAGCTGGGCCTGTTGTTGTCTACTTTGGAGCAATCCTAAAGCGGAGAAAGCATTCATTGGAGAAGACTTTCCTGTCCTGCCTGTACACCCAGGTCTGTCTTTAAAAGTGATTTGGTATTACTGGAACGGCCGTCCAGGTTTGTATAACCCATTCTGCGGAGGTGGAAGGCAGTAGGGCCTGGATTTATTCTCGGTTCTGTTAGCACCCACACAAAAGTGGACCACCAGGGCATTCAGGAGTCATAACCTGCATGCGGCCTAGCCTCCAGAAAGTGTAAAGAGTTAAGGGCAGAAACACGTGTATGAGGGGGTGGGGGTTTCTTCTTCTTCCAGCTCTCTGTAAAATTTCTCCCTATCGACACGTTGCGAGTCCACTGACTTCTGGAAAGAACCTTGAGGACATCTGGGAAGAACCGAATGACTCGGGGAAAGGCCTGATATAAGGCTCTATAGCCAGCATTCGGGGAACGGCCTGATATACAGGCTCTATAGCCAGCATTCGGGGAAAGGCCTAATATACAGGCTCTATAGCCAGCATTCGGGGAAAGGCCTGATATACAGGCTCTATAGCCAGCATTCGGGGAAAGGCCTGATATACAGGCTCTATTGGCTGGCACCTTACCAATCTCCTACTTTTGCTTTTAGCTCCAAGAAAAAGAGATGCTCCTAGGATCCACCGAAAGGGGGAGGAAAGGAAGAATCTTCACCGCCAACATGATTACAACTGGTTTTCCACGACGGACTGCAAAAAGAATAAGAGGGATTCATCTGTGTCTGCGGAAGGGAAGTCTCCACCAAATGCGGCATGGAGATCCCAATCCACGAGAAAGAGTTGTATGAAGACTCGGATGAATGAACAACAGTGGAATACACCAGCAGATAAGACGCCGAAAAACAAACGCCTGGATTTAGAACCACAGTACTAAAGACGTCTGATTAGGTAGTCGTGGAATTTGTCTATAAACGTGATGCATTGATAGAAACGAGGACAAAAGTTATCAAAACCTAAACCACATGGCATTGTTTATGCAGTGTGAAGGGTGCCTATGGACTCAGGTAGTCAAGGGTTGAAAACACTTCCTAAAAATCCGAATATTAACAAGAGACTGATAACATCTGGAAGAAAAAAAGAGGAATCTCAGGAAACAGATGAAATGTGCCCCAGAACTTGTTTGAGAACCGAGGGCAAGAGAAGCTCAAGGAATGCCTCAAAGAGCCCTCAGCAAAGCAGAATCAGCCAAGAGGAGAGGCAGCCAAAATGACGAAAACCCAAGGTTGCATCTTCGCAGGTCCCCTTCCGTTTGCCAGCAAATTATTTGAGCAGCCAAAATTTGAGACACTTCTTGTGAACAAAGAAACTGTTTACGCTATTTTAGGGCAGTCTATGCCAGTCCTCAGAGCAAATTACTATATGAGGGTCACGTTATAGCGTAGACTTCCTTCTTCTTCTTCTTCCGCGTACGCAGGCTGATACTCCAGCGGACACTCCCTGTGTAGACAGGCAAGGATTAATCCCATCTACCCAACAAAGGGAGTGGAATTTTGTGTGTATGACCGTTTTTTATCCCGCCGTTAAGGCAGGCATACTCCAACTCCGGGGAAGTGTAGACTTTCTGAAAGTATTTTAGGGCAGTCTATGCCAGTCTTCAGAGCAAAACACTGTGTGAAAGTCACATTATAGTGTAGACTTTCTGAAAGTATTTTAGGGCAGTCTATGCCAGTCCTCAGAGCAAAGCACTGTATGAAAGTCACATTATAGTGTAGACTTTCTGAAAGTATTTTGGGGCAGTTTATGCCAGTCTTCAGGGCAAAACACTACGTGAAAGTCACATTATAGTGTAGACTTTCTGAAAGCATTTCAGGGCAGTCCTCAGGGCAAAGCACTATATGAAAGTCACATAATAGTGTAGACTTTCTGAAAGTATTTCAGGGTAGTCGATGCTAGTCCTCAGGGCAAAGCACTATAAGAAAGTCACATTATAGTGTAGACTTTCCGAAAGTATGTTAGGACAGTTTATGCCAGTCTTCAGGGCAAAACACTACATGAAAATCACAATATAGTGTAGACTTTCTGAAAGTATTGTAGGGCAGTCTATGCCAGTCCTCAGGGCAAAACACTGTATGAAAGTCACATTATAGTGTAGACTTTCTGAAAGTATTTCAGGGCAGTCCTCAGAGCAAAGCGCTGTATGAAAGCCACATTATAATGTATACTTTCTGAAAGTATTTCAGGGCAGTCGATGCCAGTCCTCAGAGCAAAGCACTGTATGAAAGTCACATTATAGTGTAGACTTTCTGAAAGTATTTCAGGGCAGTCTATGCCAGTCCTCAGATCAAAGCACTGTATGAAAGTCACATTATAGTGTAGACTTTCTGAAAGTATTTCAGGCCAGTCCTCAGAGAAAAGCACCACATGAAAGTCACATTATGATACAGACTTTCTACACATCCTTTGTCTCCTCCAGCACGCAGAGTATGACATGGAGACGAGGT
>CM065730.1:53162049-53174549 GCA_033310375.1 Conus canariensis
GTTCGGCTCTCCCCACACCCACTAATAGACCAACACACAACACCACCTCACCACCTCTCTCCCCACCCGCACCCCCACTCCTACTCTCTCTCTCTCTCTCTCTCTCTCTCTCTCTGCACGTTTTGGGTGATCATCGTGGTAGTCGTACCAAAGAGAACAAGTGAGTGGCTTTGAAACGCAACGCAATACAGCACGTGTAGCCAATGATAAGCCATGTGTATTCAGGCCGTGTGGATGCTGTGTTTGCAGATTAGGCATCCAGACTTTTTTTTCTCTGAGATCTCTATGAGCGTCACTGTCTGTGTTATCTTTTACAGTGGGCATACAATGCATGTCTTGAAGTGAGTGGATGCGCATGTTGACATGATGCTTGATTTGGGTGCGTCTGTTGTTCTGGATGTGTAACCCATATAGGCAGAAGCGTTGTTCGAGCGAGTTGTGTACTGAGCCTCCCCCCCCCCCCCCCCCCCGCCCCCTTGTATTTGGTACAGTAGGGCAGGCACACGACGTTTCTTGTGCTGCAGGACATCTCGGGCTGAATGGTGAATGTTTTTCCACTAATATCCGCTGGTGAACTGACGTGCCTCTACCACATGCTCCTTACAGATGACACAGCGTTTTCTGGTACATCGGTGGCTTCCACGGTTGTCAGTGGAGGTTCTTGTGGAGGAAGCACGTAAGGCATCAGGATGTTTCGTAGACTATTTGAATTCCGTTTCTCCGACAGTGGGAGCTCCGACATGGCTTGTCTCATCCTGTTGCTTTCATGTAAGGCTGGTTGCTATTGTTGCAGCCACTGAAGGAGAGGAGGGTTGGCAGGGTTGTGGGTAATGATGAACAGGACAGTTCTTCGGAGTTGAAACCTGTACACCAGGGACTCGTTGCGTGGGACGCTGCTGGTTTTTCTTGACGGCTTTCTGGGTGGTGTGGGTACCGTACCCTCTACGCTGGAAGTGCTTGGAGATCTCTTGGCAGCAAAGGGTGAAAGTTTCATCCGTTGAACTTAACATGCGGGCGCGTAACATCTGGCTGAATGGTATGCTATCTTTGCATGCCTTGGGAATGGCAAGATGCATGGTGTCAGTGTGTTTGGAGCACAGACCTGTTCGGAGGAAGCCTTCCTTAAGGATGATGTTGATGTCCAGGAAGAGGATGGAGACGGGTGACGATTGGTAGCTGACCTTGACCGTGGGGTGGAATGTGTTGATGAAATCGGTGACCTGATCACGTTCTTCTCAAGTTCTTGTCCGCGGCAGGAAAATGTCATCTATGAAACGCTTCCAGAAGCAGCTGTGGACGATCATAGGACTCTGAGCGTGCGGGCTGTCTCCTTACCATTTTACACACCACTCGTATCGGGTAAAACGTGAGGTGGTTCCCGGGTGCATACCTTGTCGTGAGCCACTTACCACGAAACTCAATATTTTGAGTGTTGGCATTTGCTTGACGTTAGACATAAGCACCGTGTAAGAGACTCCATGAAGATCTTATTCAGAGATGTTCCACCAAATATTTTAAGTCTCTCAGACAGGTAACTATTTTTTAATTGATCTAAGATTAAAAAAAAAAAAAAAAAAACTAGATACGGATTTGAAATCGTTTTAGTATATCTAGAATAAATTGATTTTTTTTTCTGTTTCTTTTCCATTTTTTTTTTTTTACGTTTTTTTTTTTTCGTTAAAAAAAATACATACATTGCATCGCTTTTGACATGGTAACAACCTTGATTTGGACCTGTGCTCGGCTGGACTATAAACGACATTAAATGAAAATGAATCTCTCTCTCTCTCTCTCTCTCTCTCTCTCTCTCTCTCTCTCTCTCTCTCTCTCTCTCTCTCTCTCTCTCTCTCTCTGTTTCTCCGCGCCTATTCAAAATAACGTTTAAGTATTTCTGTCCCAGGCTGGGAAGGCTAGGAGCACTGGAAACATGATGGAAAACACGTATGTAAGGAAAACATACCATTGAAATAAACGCAAAAAAAAAAAAAAAAAAACCTTGAAAAGGAGAAGAAACAAACCAGAAAAAAAACTACCTACCTGAGGCCAACACATTAGGAAAACAAATACAACCCCCCCCACCCCACCCCCAAGCGCGCATGACTTTCACGTTTGCTTTTTTTTTCCTTTTTTTTTTTTGGGGGTAATACCATTCCTGAACTTCCATAGGGCTTTTTGGGGGGTACTTAAATGCAATCCAAACGACAGTCCAAAAAATGCTGGGGAGTCCCTCCGTTTGTGGGTGGGTCCGGTTACACCCGGTGCAGTCGGCGTCTGTGGGGGTAATCAGGGCTGACTTGAGGCGCGGGGAAAGTCTAACCTGTGCTCTTTCTTTGCCGGCCTGAAATTAGCGGATTTAGGAGGAATTGGCGTGGTTCTACTACCACAGCTGAAAGCCACTCTTTCACTGCTGAGGCTCTGAAAGCTGGTTTGTTGTCGTTGTTGTTTTAAGCAAGTACACACACATACACACACACACACACACACACACACACACACACACACACACACACACAGCTCGCAAGTACACGCACGCACGCACACACATGCACGCACGCACGCACGCACACGCGCGCGCGCACGCACACATACACACACACACGCGCACATACACACACAACACTCGCACACACGCACACACTCACAAAGCTCACACACATGCATACACACACATGCACACACACGCACGCACGCACGCACACAGACAGACAGACACACAAGCACGAACGCACACACGCACATACAAACTGTGAAGGCAGCGAGCGAGTGGAACATATCCATCCTTTTAATTCATGATTCTTTTGGAGCGGCGTGATGGAGCAGAGTTGACCAACATTGCTTCGACCCTTTTATTGCGGGTTCTGGGTCGACCCACAGGGCGTAACCACGCTGTCTGTCTGTCTGTCTGGCTGGCTGGCTGTCTGTCTGTCTCTCTCTGTCAGTCTGTCTGTCTGTCTCCCTCTCTCTCCCTACGCCGGTGTGTGCGTGTGGGCGTGTGTGTGTGTGTGTGTGTCGTGCGTGTGTGTGTGTGTGTGTGTGTGTGTGTGTGTGTGTGTGTGTGTGTGTGTGTGTGTGTTCGCGCGCGTGAGTGTGTGTGTATGTGTGTGTGTGTGACAGTGTGTGTGTGTGTGTGTGTTGTGTGTGTGTGTGTGTGTGTGTGTGTGTGTGTGTGTGTGTGTGTGTGGCGCGCGCGCGCGCGCGCGCGGTGTGTATGTATTTGTGTATGAGAGAGAGAGAAAGAGAGAGAGCGAAAGAGAGAGATTTTCACGTGCTTCTCTCTCTCTCTCTCTCTCTCTCTCTCCTCTCGCTCTGTCTGTCTGTCTGTCTGTCTGTCACCCTCTCCTTTCTTAATGATATCCGTAGACATTGTCTATAGCTCTGCCTTTTTCTCATCACCATGGAGATGACAGCTCATGCTTAGAGGTGGTTCTGCTCCTGTTGTGAAAATGGTGATCTCAGTGGGCTTGTTCACGTGGTAAATCTTATATCTTTTATGTATCGTTTCGCTTTCATTTGTTTTGTTTCATGTTGTGTAGTGTTTCATTACAACTGTGTGAGTGGCGGCCCTGCGGAAAGCTCTGGCGCCAGAAGAGAGTGACATGAGCACACATCCTTTTCCACCCTCCCGTGCACCCACCCACTTTTATCCCTCTCCCCCCCCCCCCCCCCCCGACCTAATCCAAAGTGTAGGTCTGGGTTCTGGTCTTTCGGACAACACGAGGAAGCGAGGTTCGGCGATATGTAACGTTGCACGCAACGCAGGTAGGACAACAACAACAACAACAACATCATCATCATCATCATCATCAACAACAACAACAAGGCAACAAGAAGGCAACATGACAACAATAACAACAACAACAACCTCAACAACAACAACAACAACAACAACAACACCAACAAACAACAAGGCAACAAGAAGGCAACATGAGAGCGGTCACTTTTGGGGCGAAGATCTGTCGAACATTGATTGAGACTAATAAAGAGAGGAGTATGTAAAGAAAGAACGAAGAGTAAAAACTGGGGAGTGTGCAGTGTGGGTGTGTATGAGGAGACGCAGAGAGGGAAGGGGAGGGAATGGTTGGCGATGGACGATGGCGACGCGTTTTGTTTTGTTTTTACCATGAGAAAGAAACCTGACATTCTCACACAAATGTTCTACGACGAAAAAGCAACACAACAAGAACAACAACAACAACATTACACACACACACACACACACACACACAACACACACACACACACACACACACACACACACACAAATAACACAACACGCTATAACACACCCCACACCACAACACAGCACAGCACAAACAACACAGCACAGCACAGCACAGCACAGCACAGCACAACACAACACAACACAACACAACACAACAACGTAATACAACACAACACAGTTCGATACTATAAAAACACTCTGAACACAGTACAGTACACTGCAGCAAACAACCCAACACAACGTAGCTTATGATGCAATACCAAACAAAGGTGCGAAGCAACCCAACACAACTTATGATGCAATACCAAACAAAGGTGCGAAGCAACACAACACAACTTATGATGCAATACCAAACAAAGGTGCGAAGCAACCAACACAACTTATGATGCAATACCAAACAAAGGTGCGAAGCAACCCAACACAACTTATGATGCAATACCAAACAAAGGTGCGAAGCAACCAACACAACTTATGATGCAACACCAAACAAAGGTGCGAAGCAACCCAACACAACTTATGATGCCATACCAAACAAAGGTGCGAAGCAACCAACACAACTTATGATGCATACCAAACAAAGGTGCGAAGCAACCCAACACAACTTATGATGCAACACCAAACAAAGGTGCGAAGCAACCCAACACAACTTATGATGCCATACCAAACAAAGGTGCGAAGCAACCCAACACAACTTATGATGCAATACCAAACAAAGGTGCGAAGCAACACAACACAACTTATGATGCCATACCAAACAAAGGTGCGAAAGCAACCCAAACAACAAGAACCTTATGATGCCATACCAAACAAAGGTGCGAAGCAACCCAACACAACTTATGATGCCATACCAAACAAAGGTGCGAAGCAACCCAACACAACTTATGATGCAACACCAAACAAAGGTGCGAAGCAACCCAACACAACTTATGATGCCAATACCAAACAAAGGTGCGAAGCAACCCAACACAACTTATGATGCAACACCAAACAAAGGTGCGAAGCAACCCAACACAACTTATGATGCCATACCAAACAAAGGTGCGAAGCAACCCAACACAACTTATGATGCAACACCAAACAAAGGTGCGAAGCAACCCAACACAACTTATGATGCCAATACCAAACAAAGGTGCGAAGCAACCCAACACAACTTATGATGCAATACCAAACAAAGGTGCGAAGCAACCCAACACAATTTATGATGCAATACCAAACAAAGGTGCGAAGCAACCCAACACAACTTATGATGCAATACCAAACAAAGGTGCGAAGCAACACAACACAACTTGTGACGCAACACCAAACAAAGGTGCGAAGCAACCCAACACAACTTATGATGCAATACCAAACAAAGGTGCGAAGCAACACAACACAACTTATGATGCAATACCAAACAAAGGTGCGAAGAACCCTACACAACTTATGAGCAATACCAAACAAAGGTGCGAAGCAACCCAACACAACTTATGATGCATACCAAACAACGTGCGAAGCAACCCAACACAACTTATGATGCAATACCAAACAAAGGTGCGAAGCAACACAACACAACTTATGACGCAATACCAAACAAACGTGCGAACAACCCAACACAACTTATGACGCAATACCAAACAAAGGTGCGAAGCAACCCAACACAACTTATGACGCAATACCAAACAAAGGTGCGAAGCAACACAACACAACTTATGACGCAAACCAAACAAAGGTGCGAAGCAACACAACACAACTTATGATGCAATACGAACCAAAGGTGCGAAGCAACCCAACACAACTTATGATGCAATACCAAACAAAGGTGCGAAGCAACCCAACACAACTTATGACGCAATACCAAACAAAGGTGCGAAGCAACCCAACACAACTTATGACGCAATACCAAACAAAGGTGCGAAGCAACCCAACACAACTTATGATGCAATACCAAACAAAGGTGCGAAGCAACCCAACACAACTTATGATGCAATACCAAACAAAGGTGCGAAGCAACCCAACACAACTTATGATGCAATACCAAACAAAGGTGCGAAGCAACCCAACACAACTTATGACGCAATACCAAACAAAGGTGCGAAGCAACCCAACACAACTTATGACGCAACACCAAACAAAGGTGAGAAGCAACCCAACACAACTTATAATGCAACACCAAACAAAGGTGCGAAGCAACCCAACACAACTTATGATGCAATACCAAACAAAGGTGCGAAGCAACCCAACACAACTTATGACGCAATACCAAACAAAGGTGCGAAGCAACCCAACACAACTTATGATGCAATACCAAACAAAGGTGCGAAGCAACCAACACAACTTATGATGCAATACCAAACAAAGGTGCGAAGCAACCCAACACAATTATGACGCAACACCAAGCAAAGGTGCGAAGCAACCCAACACAACTTATGATGCAATACCAAACAAAGGTGCGAAGAAACAGAACACAACTTATGATGCAATACCAAACAAAGGTGCGAAGCAACCCAACACAACTTATGATGCAATACCAAACAAAGGTGCGAAGCACACAACACAACTTATGATGCAACACCAAACAAAGGTGCGAAGCAACCCAACACAACTTATGATGCAATACCAAACAAAGGTGCGAAGCAACCCAACACAACTTATGATGCAATACCAAACAAAGGTGCAAAGCAACCCAACACAACTTATGACGCAATACCAAACAAAGGTGCGATGCAACCCAACCCAACTTATGACGCAATACCAAACAAAGGTGCGATGCAACCCAACACAACTTATGATGCAATACCAAACAAAGGTGCGAAGCAACACAACACAACTTATGATGCAATACCAAACAAAGGTGCGAAGCAACACAACACAACTTATGATGCAATACCAAACAAAGGTGCGAAGCAACACAACACAACTTATGATGCAACACCAAACAAAGGTGCGAAGCAACCCAACACAACTTATGATGCAATACCAAACAAAGGTGCGAAGCAACCCAACACAACTTATGATGCAATACCAAACAAAGGTGCGAAGCAACCCAACACAACTTATGACGCAATACAAAACAAAGGTGCGAAGCAACCCAACACAACTTATGACGCAATACCAAACAAAGGTGCGAAGCAACCCAACACAACTTATGATGCAATACCAAACAAAGGTGCAAGCAACCAAACTAGATGCATACAAACAACGAAAAAACACATAGACAACCCAAACAAACAAAACCAAACAACTAGCGTGCCGAAGACAACCCAACACAACTTATGATGCAATACCAAACAAAGTGCGAAGCAACCAACACAACTTATGAGCAAACCAAACAAAGGTGCGAAGCAACCCAACACAACTTATGATGCAATACCAAACAAAGGTGCGAAGCAACCAACACAACTTATGATGCAATACCAAACAAAGGTGCGAAGCAACCCAACACAACTTATGATGCAATACCAAACAAAGGTGCGAAGCAACCAACACAACTTATGATGCAATACCAAACAAAGGTGCGAAGCAACCCAACACAACTTATGAGCAAACCAAACAAAGGTGCGAAGCAACCCAACACAACTTATGATGCAATACCAAACAAAGGTGCGAAGCAACCCAACACAACTTATGATGCAATACCAAACAAAGGTGCGAAGCAACCCAACACAACTTATGAGCAATACCAAACAAAGGTGCGAAGCAACCCAACACAACTTATGATGCAATACCAAACAAAGGTGCGAAGCAACCCAACACAACTTATGATGCAATACCAAACAAAGGTGCGAAGCAACCCAACACAACTTATGATGCATACCAAACAAAGGTGCGAAGCAACCCAACACAACTTATGAGCAACACCAAACAAAGGTGCGAAGCAACCCAACACAACTTATGATGCAATACCAAACAAAGTGCGAAGCAACCAACACAACTTATGACGCAATACAAACAAAGGTGCGAAGCAACCCAACACAACTTATGAGCAATACCAAACAAAGGTGCGAAGCAACCCAACACAACTTATGATGCAAACCAAACAAAGGTGCGAAGCAACCCAACACAACTTATGATGCAATACCAAACAAAGGTGCGAAGCAACCCAACACAATTATGAGCAAACCAAACAAAGGTGCGAAGCAACCCAACACAACTTATGAGCAATACCAAACAAAGGTGCGAAGCAACCCAACACAACTTATGAGCAATACCAAACAAAGTGCGAGCAACCCAACACAACTTATGATGCAATACCAAACAAAGGTGCGAAGCAACCCAACACAACTTATGATGCAATCCAAACAAAGGTGCGAACAACCAACACACTTATGATCAAACCAACAAAGTCGAAGAACCCAACACACTTAGATGCAATACAAACAAAGGTCGAACACCCAACACAACTTATGATGCAATACCAAACAAGGTGCGAAGCAACCAACACAACTATGACAATACCAAACAAAGGTCGAAGCAACCAACACAACTTATAGCAAACCAAACAAGGTGCGAAGCAACCCAACACAACTATATGCAATACCAAACAAGGGCGAGCAACCCAACACAACTTATGATGCAATACCAACAAAGTGCGAGCAACCCAACACAATATGAGCAATACCAACAAAGTGCGAAGCAACCAACACAACTATGAGCAACCAAACAAGGTCGAAGCAACCAACACAACTTAGAGCAAACCAAACAAAGGTGCGAAGCAACCACACAACTTATGATGCAACCAAACAAAGGGCGAAGCAACCACAAATTATATGCAACACCAAACAAAGGTGCGAGCAACCCAAACAACTTATGATGCAAACCAACAAAGGTGCGAAGAACAACACACTTATGATGCAATACCAAACAAAGTGTGCGAAGCAACCCAACACAACTTATGATGCAATACCAAACAAAGGTGCGAAGCAACCCAACACAACTTATGATGCAATCACCAAACAAAGGTGCGAAGCAACCCAACACAACTTATGATGCAATACCAAACAAAGGTGCGAAGCAACCCAACACAACTTATGATGCAATACCAAACAAAGGTGCGAAGCAACCCAACACAACTTATGATGCAATACCAAACAAAGGTGCGAAGCAACCCAACACAACTTATGATGCAATACCAAACAAAGGTGCGAAGCAACCCAACACAAATTATGATGCAATACCAAACAAAGGTGCGAAGCAACCCAACACAACTTATGATGCAATACCAAACAAAGGTGCGAAGAAACCCAACACAACTTATGATGCAATACCAAACAAAGGTGCGAAGCAACCCAACACAACTTATGATGCAATACCAAACAAAGGTGCGAAGCAACACAACACAACTTATGATGCAACACCAAACAAAGGTGCGAAGCAACCCAACACAACTTATGATGCAATACCAAACAAAGGTGCGAAGCAACCCAACACAACTTATGATGCAATACCAAACAAAGGTGCGAAGCAACCCAACACAACTTATGAGCAATACCAACACAAGGTGCGAAGCAACCCAACACAACTTATGATGCAATACCAAACAAAGGTGCGAAGCAACCCAACACAACTTATGATGCAATACCAAACAAAGGTGCGAAGCAACCCAACACAACTTATGATGCAATACCAAACAAAGGTGCGAAGCAACCCAACAACATGAATGCAAACCAAATACATAGGATGCAAGAAGCAAACACTCACGCATGCATCCACACTCACCCCACCCACCACACCTATATGCAAAACCAACACAACACACCAACACACTTACTGCCCGCGCGATCCCACACGCACACGCACCACACGCACACTCACCACACCCACCCCCCCCCCCCCCACACCCTTCTGCAAAACATACACACACACACTAACACACTACTGCGCGCGATCGCGCACACGCACACGCACACACGCAACACACTAAACACCACAACACACACACACACACACACTGCAAGAACACAACAGACACACACACACATACACCACACACACCACGCACACACACAACACACTAAACACTCAACACACACACACACACACACAATCCTGTCTAATATCACGAATAGTGGATAGACTAAATGAAGGACACACACAACACACACACACACACCCACACACACACACACACACACACACCAGAGCCTCTGAGGACAGCGGGAACGGGAGGGGGGGGGGCAAAGAGAGGGGAACTATAGTTGCCAGGCATTTTTATTTTAATGCAAAACCATGGCCTCTTTTCCTCAGGAAAACAAAGACTTTTGTAGTCGTCATGTTTCTTGTGGGGATTTTAATTCTACATTTCTCAAATACAATCGTAATACGGCCGTGATAATTTGTCAGACTGTAAAACATGAATACAGCACAGTCGAATCTCATCCGCTTCACAATTGTGGATGATTTTGTTCTGTTATCTTAACCAACACAGCATGTGTCCGTACCTCTCAGGCCTGGTTCCCGGGACGTGCAGTTTACAGGCCTGTTCACTAGACTCCAACCAGACAGGACCTCCAGGGTTTTGTTTTCTTCGTCGGCCTCATCCTCGTTCAATCTATCAAATGCCTTCTTCTTCTTCTTCTGTGTACGCAGGATCAGCCTGCGGACACCCCCTGTATAGGGAATGGAGTTGTGTGTGTATGACCGTTTTTTTTTTTTTTTTTTTTTTTTTATCCCGCCATTAAGGCAGTCATACTCCAACTTTGGGGAAGGTGCATGCTATGTGTAACGTGTCATCCATACCAACGGCCAAACTTGGCCTTCTCTTCCGAAAGTTGGTGATGGGATTTGACGTGTGTGCAAGATGTTATGCGTGCATTCACACACGGAACCTCGGTTTATAGTCTCATTCGAAGGACTGTCTGGGAAATGGAGTCAGAACTAATGTTAACTCCGAGGAGAAAATCCCCCTCTACTGAAACGGCCCGGCGGAGATTCGAACCCGCAACCCCAAGATTACGAGTCCGGCGCTCTACCACTGAGCTATTCCGGCCCCCTATCAAATGCCGAAATCAGTCGTCAAGTCTTTCATCCTGCATGTCCTGCTTTGACAGAGACGTCAGTTTTGACTTCCTGTCCCCAAAATTGACTTAAGCCCGTTGAAAGACGGTGCCTGCTATCTTCACACCATTGTAGCTTCTCTGCGAATAAGAAATTAGTATCGTCATGAGGAGGAGGAGGAGGCGGAAGGGGAAGAAGGGTGGAGAGGGGGGGGGGGTGGAGTGAGATGAGTGGTCACTAGGAGTGAAGAGTCTGGCGGCTGGCGTCTCCAGTATGACAACCAAACGGGCACGACCGAACACCACCACAGTGCCTCAGCATCAGTACAGGGTCTCCTCTGCAAAGGGGCGGCGACGAATAGAAACAGGGGCGGGGTGTGAATAGGGCGGAAAGGAAGGGGATGGAGGCCCCGGAATAGCTCAGTGCAGAGACGTGAAAGAAACCTCCACGTCTCTGCTCAGTGGTAGAGCGATGGACTCGTAATCTTGGTGATCCTGGAGTTGCGGGTTCGAATCTCCGCCGGGCCGTTTCGGTGCAGGAGGATTTTTTTCCCTCGGGAGTTAATGTTGGTTCTGACTCCATTTCCCATACAGTCCTTCGAATGAGACTGTACATCGAGGTTCCGTGTGTGAACACACGCATTACATCTTGCACACACACGTAAAATCCCATCACCAACTCTCGGAAGAAAAGGCCGGTTTGGCCGTTGGTATGGATGACACGTTACACATAGCATGCACCTTCCCCGAAGTTGGAGTATGGCTACCTTAATGCGGGATTAAAAAAACGGTCATATACACAAGACTCCACTCCCTTTGTTGGGTAGATGGGAGGATTAATCCTTGCCAATACAGCGAGTGTCTGCAGGAGTATCAGCCTGCGCACGCGGAAAGAAAAGAAAAGAAAGAAAAGGGGGATGCGTATAGCGACGAACAGACACAGCAACGTGCAGGGTGTTCAATGGCGGGGAGCCTGTCGGCGGCTGACAACGATACTCCTTATGGAGATCTGACACTGGCACGGGGCGAATTCTGGACCATGGCTGCGTACGGGGATGGAAGGCCATGTGTAAGCTACTGAGAGCGCAACCAGTGTCAAAGGAACGAAGCGAAAGGGAGGAACGAGAACACCAGCCGGGGTACTAGGGTAGGGAAATAAAGGGGTGAGTGATGCCAGTGCTTTGCACCAAGACATTTACAGGAGGAGGGTTTTAACTTCTTGTCTCCTGCAGTAAAGAGCAATCGTAGGGTGACATTTTTTCTAGCTGGTCTCGGAACTTGGGACAGGTAGCTAGGATGGTGGAGGG
>CM065730.1:53179549-53187049 GCA_033310375.1 Conus canariensis
TACGACAGGGAGGTCGTCACATCATCAAAGCAATTAAAGCCGATTACTCCAAGACAGGCGAAACAAAGCGTAAACCACACCGTGCACCAACATCAAAGGAACAATGTCGGTTAATTATCACACACGTGTGTGTACTCTGCACCAAGCTGTTTAAAATTGCCAGTCTCTCATAACACATTGTGTTTAAGACGTAAGTTTAACTTTCAGTCGCTTCAAGGAGACTCGCTGCTTGCGGATCAGCCCATATACGCTACGCCCTATGAACTAAACCGTCATGAAGCCACAGTGCGCAGTAGGGTTTTTTTTTTTTTTCCCGTATCCCTTGACATCGTCTGTTGTCGTTGGGGCACCCCTGATGATCCGGCCACCACTCTCCTCCATCTGTCCCTGTCTTCCACCGCTCGCTGAGATTCTGCCAGGCTCATTCCAGTTCACTCTCGGATATTGTCTTCCCACCTCTTCCTTTGTCTTCCTCTATTGCAGCTTCCTCTGACTGTTCCTTGCAGGACTGTCTTTGCAAGGCCTGCTGAACGGGACACGTGTCCGTACCACTTCATTTTCCGCTTCTTGACGACTGTGAGTAGGTCTTCGTGGGGTCCAGTTGCCTGTTGAATTATTCTGCGGACTTCTTCATCACGTGGTCTGTGTCATTGATGCCCAAGATCTTTCTGTAGTGTCTTAAACTTTGAGTAAAAATAATAAAGAAAGATGGGAGAAAAACGTCCAGTTGTAATAAGCTTTCTACACTATTTAAAGACAAGATATAATTTTTGAACAGCAAGTTGCGAAAAGCGTAAAGTATAGTAAAAAACTGCATGAAAAATGGCAATTATACCAATCTTTGGTAGAAGTGTAACTTTTGGACTTGATGTACATGTTGAGGGACTAGTCCGTCTCCGTGTCACTTAATATGCATGTACGTTTGGATCCCCTGGCGACTTTGTCAGTGTCCTATCCTCTCTCCTCTCTCTCTCTCTCTCTCTCTCTCTCTCTCTCTCTCTCTCTCTCTCTCTCTCTCTCTCTCTCTTTTCTCTGTTGTTTCTGTGTTGTTTTTTTTTTTTTTGGCTGTCTGTTTGTATTGAATCATTTTTTGAAAAATCTTGCCTTACAAATATAACACATGGTACAGAAACTGTTTATGGTACCTACTTATAATGTAAGTGTTTGGCTGTTGAAATATAACTTGTGTGAATCGTATACTGATGTGAAGTGAAATGCTATAAATCTGTGTAAAAATGTTCTGTTTTTTGCAAGGAGAAAAATAAATTCGAAAAAAAGAAAGAAAGACAGAAATGAACAGAATCGTTCTGACGAGACAGACCGACTCAGGTGGGGAGTGTTCCCTTCAGATTGTATGTTCTGGAACTTATGAGCATTGAGGATCCAGTCCTCTGCTTCAACCAGCCACCCATTGCACATGAGAGCCACAACAGAAGAAACGTCTACCCGAAGGAACAGACAGATAATAAGCTTTTCCTGCCTGCAGCTGAGTGTACTGCCGGAGGATGAGACACACAGGCTACAACGCCAAGATTATTAAAAAATATATATATAAACAGCAAAACAGTTGAAAAGAAGAAGAAAAAGAGGAAGAGGAGGAGAAGGAGGAGGAGGAGGAGGAGGAGGAAGAAGAAGAAGAAGAAGAAGAAGAAGAAGAAGAACCAGAAGAACAAGAAGAAAAACAAGACCAAGAAGAACAAGAGCAAGACCAAGAAGAACGAGAACAAGAGCAAGAAGAAAAACAAGACCAAGAAGAACGAGTACAAGAACAAGAAGAAAAACAAGACCAAGAAGAACGAGAACAAGAACAAGAAGAATAAGAAAAGAAAAACAAGACCAAGAAGAGCGAGAATAAGAACAAGAAGAATAAGAAAAGAAAAACAAGACCAAGAAGAGCGAGAATAAGAACAAGAAGAATAAGAAAAGAAAAACAAGACCAAGAAGAACTAGAACAAGACCAAGAAGAAGAAGACCAAGAAGATCAAAAAGAAGAAGAAGAAGACGACCAAGAAGATCAAAAAGAACAAGACGAAGAAGAAGAAGAGAAGAAATGAACAACAACAAAGCAAAACAACAACAACAACAACAACAAAGATGAAAAGAACAGGAAGAAAAAGAAAGAGCTGACCAAGCTGACCGTAGAGCAGTGACGTAGAAAATAAAGGTGGGCTGCTTCAGGCATCACGCACACACCCCCACCCCCCACCCCCACCCTCACTCTCACCCCACCTCTTTCCTTCCCCATTCATTGTCCGGAGAGGAAAGGAGGAGGTGGAGAGGGTCCAAAGGGAAGATACGAGATGGAGAAGGGAGAAAAGGATGAAGGGGGGAAAGGTGGGGGGAGGGGGGAAAGGGGAGATCAATCCAGTGATTTTCATTTCTTCCCCACATCAAGCACGTCTCTACCACCCACCTCCACCCACCTCCCACCCTTCCCCCTCCTTGTGTAGAGAGGGAAAGAGGCGAAGAAGGTACTAAGGGTAGGTACTAAGAACTGAAGAGGGGATATGTAGGTGGGGGGGGGGGGGGGGGGGGGGGGAGGGGAATGGAGGGGAGATTAATCCGTTGATCTCCATTTCGAAGGCCTGGAGCCTCATTTGTGGAGTCTTACGTTCCAGTCGTTTAGACAGCGGCGGTGTGGCCAGTGAGCAGCTGTGGGAAAGGGCGTGATGGCTAAGAGAGTTGGGACCTGTGGCCCAGTGCTTCATGTCCGTGCATAGGAATGGAACGGGGAAAAAAGATATTCCAGATACATATGCACGTGCATACACACACACACACACACACACACACACACACACACACACACAAACACACACACACACACACACACACACACACACACACAAACACACACACACACACACACACACACACACACACACACACACACACACACACACATACACACACACACACACTTCTTAACCCACTATGCCTTGAATCTGTCTTCACTTATAATGGAGAAGTCGTCACATCATCAAAGCAATTAAAGCCGATTACTCCAAGACAGGCGAAACAAAGCGTAAAGCACGCCGTGCACCAACATCAAAGGAACAATGTCGGTTAATTATCACACGTGTGTGTACTCTGTGACAGTCTTCACGCCTTTCCTGGCCCCGGTTTCCTGACACATTAATGAACTGCTGCACAGGAGAGAGAGAGAGAGAGAGAGAGAGAGAGAGAGGGGGGGGGGGGGAGAGAGAGAGAGAGAGAGAGAGAGGAGAGAGAGAGAGAGATTGAGGAGTGGGAAGGAGAGAGAGTAAGAGAGAGAGAGAGAGAAGAGACATAGAGCGAGAGGAGACAAGAGAGAGAGAGAGAGAGAGAGAGGAGTGGGAAGAAGAGAGAGTAAGAGAGAGAGGGAAGAGACATAGAGAGAGAAGAGACAGAGAGAGGAGAGAGAGAGAGAGAGAGAGAGAGAGAGAGAGAGAGAGAGAGAGTGGGAAGGAGAGAGAGTAAGAGAGAGAGGAAAGAGACGTAGAGCGAGAAGAGACAAGAGAGAGAGAGAGAGAGGGTGGGAGGGAGAGAGAATCCATACATATTTGCATGTGTGGACACACATGATTAAATCAAGGATGATGAAAATCCATTACATTGAATGTAGAGCGTGGATAGAGCTGGGGAGTTTGGAGGCAGATGAGGAGGAAGGAAAGTTGGGGGGGGGGGGATATATGGAGAGGGGGAGGACGTCCGGGGTAGGGGGTGAAAGGGGTGATGACGGACTGTGAACTTGATTAGAAATCAGCCACAACATACC
This sequence comes from Conus canariensis, assembly GCA_033310375.1. Lineage (NCBI taxonomy): Eukaryota > Metazoa > Mollusca > Gastropoda > Neogastropoda > Conidae > Conus > Conus canariensis. The sequence goes on from CM065730.1 coordinate 53,183,307, forward strand.
CAAATGAAGCGATGGATTCTGGCGCCAGGTGCATCGCTATACTGAAATCAGTTAATGAATAAACAAATGAACAAAGAAAGAAGAAGAAAAAAAAGGAAAGATAAGAAGACAGAAAGAAAGAAAGAAGAGAATTGTAAGACATGAGAAGAAATATATGGTCATAGCCTGGTATCAGTACATCCTGTGGGTCTCTGGTAACGGTGCTGACGGCTGAGTCAGAAAAGCGTTGATCTTTAGTGGACCAGCCGTTCCTCGTGTTTCAGTACCTTGTCATCGTCACCTCAAGGCCCTTCCATGAACAATGTATAAACGTGGCGTTTGAATGATTAGCAAAGCTATACATTAAGAAAAGAGAGAAAAAAGAAAGGAAAGAAAAAATCATGGACAGTGTGATCAGGATTTTGATTAAAACAGAGTACAAAGACACACACACAAAGCAAAGTGCGCAGCAATCGACCAGTATGTTCTCAACAGAGGACACCTGTAACACACGTAAGGATGGAGAAACAGATGGCTACTCACCAGATTTCTGTCAGTTTAAGAAAGAAAGAAAAATAGATGTTTATGATCCCTTCACACATCAACAAATGGAAGATAAAAACACGAAATACGTTGCCATTTTATCCCATAGGAATGTTTGAAATGTTGTTTGAGATTGGACACTTGCAATTCTGTTTAATAATCTGAAGCTCCTTATCAATGGGGCAGCATGTTCGCTACGTATAGAACTTTTGTATGTTTTGTGCAAGACTTTGGTATAATGAATAAAAACAAACTGCAAGACTGAAACCTCATTCGGATAAAACCAGATGTATGTTACAAAGTTATTTGAATTGTCAGTCTCTCATGATATTTTGGTTTGAAGACATACTATGCAGTTTCCATTGCTTCAAGACGTCACTGCACGGAGACCAGTCCATATACGCTACACCACATGAAGCCACATAACCATGGAGATCAGTCCATATACACTATACCACATGAAGCCACATAACCATGGAGATCAGTCCATATACACTATACCACATGAAGCCACATAACCATGGAGATCAGTCCATATACACTATACCACATGAAGCCACATAACTATAATGAAGCCACAGTGCGCAGGGGGGTGATAGTTTATGCAAAATGACTTTTTTTTTTTGGTAAAGAAAAAATAGCGCTGTTTTGAAAAGTAAAGCCAAGACGATGAGAGTTCTGTACAGATGATACATTTTGAAACTTCTGAGCCAGTTGTGGATCTGATCCCCTGACCTCATTTCCTTCCCCTGATCCCACTCTCCCTGTGCCCCCCCCCCCCCCTCCCCTGCCCCCTTCCACCACCCGTAGCATGTGACAGACACAGAAGAAGAAACATGCTGTCTTCACATCTGCCCAGAGGGACAGGGAAGATAATCAGTTTCGCCTGCCAGCAGCCCAGTGTATTGCCGGAGGGTGAGAAACACAGACCACAAGGTAAAGATTATGTTAAAAAAAATAATAAAAAGCAGTTTAAAAGAAAAGAAAAAAAAAGAGAGAAAAGAGCAACAAAGCGACACAAACAAAGAGCATAACGACAAAGAGGAAAAAGAACAGAAAGAAAGAAAGAGCCAACCAAGCGAACAGTAGAGCAATGAAACAGAACTTCAAAGGCGGGCTGCTTCAGACATCAAGAACGTCTCTACCACCCAGCCCTTCCCCCTCCCATGCGTGGACAGGAAAGGAGGCGAAGAAGTTACTAAGAAAAGCTAAGAACTGAAAGGGGGGGGGGGGGGGGGGGGGAGGGGAGGGGGGGGGGGGGGGGGGGGGAATGGAGCGGAGATTAATCTGGCGATCTCCATTTCGGAAGGCCTGGAGCCTCATTTGTGGAGTTTGAAGTTCCAGTCATTTAGACAGCGGCGGTGTGGCCAGTCGACACAGCTGCGGGGTGGGGGTGGGGGTGGGGGGGGGAGAGAATGGGCAGGAGAATGGGCACCTGTGGCCTGGTGGTTCGTGTCCGAGCATGGAGTGGAGCGTTGGGACTGCAAAGCTAGAAAAGATTTGCTTTTTGAAATAAAACATCTACTGCATTCTGTCATAACTCTAGGCATGAGAATTGATTTTTGTTGGGTCCCATCTCACTGTGGTATGAAGTGGAATGAAACGGCAGACAGTCTTGCAAAGGAAGGAGCAAACAGAAATGCTGAAAATTTATTAAACAATTCCTTAGATTTGTCCTCTGGTGGATTAATCCAAATTAAAAAAAGTATGTACATAAGCAGAATTTTAGTCAAAACATGGCTACTTTATCCTTGTGCCCAAGGCACATTGTTAGATTAATTCATAAATCAAGGCTGAATACTTGTCAGAAAGTCGACTGCCGAAACAACTGCTGTACGTAGAACTGAGTCAGGGCAAGCAGAAGAAACGTTTCAAGGATTGCCTCAAAATGCCCCTCAAAGGCCTGAACATCAACCTCAACACCTGGGAGTCGCTTGCCCTGGACCGCCTAGCCTGGCGAAGCAGCATCACAAAGGGTGCATGTACATCAGAGAAAAGACGCACAGCAGAAGCTGAGAGAAAGCGAGCCGCGCGCAAGGCCAGAGCTACCTCCACCTCCACTGTAGCACCCATCCACATGTGTCCCACATGTGGGCGTTCCTTCCGGGCCCAGACTGGCCTCACCAGCCACCTGCGGACCCACACTCAGTGATCTTCCATCTGAGATTGAAGTCATGGTCATCTTCGAAAACGAAGGACGAACAACAAATGTAGCATAAATGACACTGACTGGATGCTGACTGGGCGAACCGGGTGTAGCGTTCCAAGGATTGTGGTAGTTCTTCTATCCATTGCTTCATGCGACACCCCCTTCACGTTAAGGTATACTTTGCCCCATCACAGAATAAATGTTCGTCATGTGCTTTTTCATTTTCGCAAAGCCAAACCATTTTCTGCAATGTTTGTTTATAATCTGTCACCGTGTATCTGCATACTACTTCCGGTAATTAATACATTGGTCAAATACGTAGGCCTACTTTTCATGTATTCAGTAATACAACTTTTTCTCTTTCTTTTCGTTTTTTTTTTTTTTTTTTTTTTCGTTTGTATACTGTCTTTGTTCCTTCTCTCTTTTATTAACAAAAAAATCGGAATGTTTGCCCTGCAGAACGTTTTTATATCAGTTCACGCTGCGTCTATTTATTGAAATGAACTGGTTATTTGTATATCCAGTTGTACTCTGCTTTTCTTTAATAGCTTCTTTCTTTCTCTCTTTCTTTTCTTCTTTTCTTCTTTCTTTCTGTCCTTTCCCCCCCTAATAGATCCACCGCCTTGCGGGCTTTTTTTTTTCTCTCTCTTTCCCCACCCCCCTATCGTCCCACATGTTCATTTCGCTTTTGTGAGGGCCCTGAATGAGAATTCCAACCAATGGGAAGTGTTTGAACAAACCGAGGGCAACCCGTTCGGCTTAAAGACCGCACGGCGAGTAGCTTCCCCTTGTTTTACCCACTTCCTCCCCACCACCACTCACTCTCCCCCTACCCTCCATAGAGCGTTCTGAAGGACCCCTCAGGCCGGCAGCAGGTTTCAGCCCTAGACATTCCGGGCCTCCATTGTAAACAAACAATGACGTCACTAGCGCGGCTCGTGCCCGGGGCGTGAGCTCCACTCGTTCCGCTGGTCTACAAGAGGTCAGGGGGTTCAAGACCTCGTAGATGGATCGCCCGACGGCCACTTCTGTCCTTCTTCTTTTCTTTTTTTTTTTTTTCATTCCTTTTTCT
>CM065730.1:53192049-53217049 GCA_033310375.1 Conus canariensis
TATTTTGGCTGGACATGATATCACAGACACAGACGCGCTGGCTGAAGCAGCAGACTGGATTTGGGAGACACGTGCTGCAGGTGTACAGCAGATCTCCACATCACCAACTGAAGCTCCCACAGAACAAGATGCAACCACTGCAGCATCAGAAGAGACTGTCTCTGCCATCAAAACAGCCAAACAACGTGGTCCTCCTTCACAACTTAGCACAACTAACTCTGTGTGTTTCTGCCACCAGCGTTTTGGACCAGACGCTCGTCGTTGTCAGCCTGGCTACAAATTTTCCCCTTGATCTCCCGAACAAGCAGGCAAAGCGCATCGTCTTCGGGAAACGCCAAGGCTGGCCGCTAAACGTGGTAGCGGCCAGCTTTTCAAATCCAAACACATTCTCAGTTTATGATAGACGTTTGGGACAATCATTCTTGATTGACGCTGGTGCTGACGTGTCAGTATATCCAGCCTCAACCCAGGACCGCAAGACAAACCTCACCTTCAGTTCCACTTTCCGCTGCTAACGGAACTTCCATCAAGACATGGGGGCAAACGCCGCATCACTTTGGAAATAAAGCCCAAACAAGTCTTCACTCATGATTTTTATCTCGCGGATGTCACATGTCCCATTCTTGGTGCTGATTTTTTTGTTGCTCATGAACTGGTCATTGATCTCAAGGGCAAACGACTTCTGTCTATGGACAAAGTTTCTGTTCGCCCATGACTCTTGCAGGTCTCTCGGTACACCCGAACAATGCCTACTCTGAACTTCTCCCAAACAGTTTCCAGAGTTACTCACACCACATTTGGACTCTACTGTCAACACACATGGTGTGGAGCATCACACTACCACACACGGACCACCTGTCCACGCTCGTGCATGACGCCTGAACCCAGAAAAGCTGACTGCTGCAAAGGCTGAATTCTCCAAGATGGAAAAGATGGTATCATCCGTCGGTCTGATTCGCCATGGGCCTTCACCGCTCCATGTGGCTCCCAAGTCAGATGGCCAATGGCGACCCTGTGGCGATTACAGGCAACTCAATGCCGCAACCAAGGATGATAGGTACCCATTACCCCATATACATGATTTCAACAGCCACCTCTCAGGGTGCAACGTCTTTTCGAAGGTTGATCTTGTAAGAGGCTACCATCAAATTCCCATGGTACAATCCTCCATTCCCAAAGCAGCAATCATAACGCCACTTGGATTGTGGAAGTTCCTACGAATGCCGTTCGGTTTGAAGAATGCCGCACAAGCATTTCAGAGGCTATGGATGGTATTCTACGAGACATACCTTTCACGTTTGTCTATGTTGATGACATCTTGGTTGCCAGTCGCTCACATGACGAGCACCTTGAGCATCTCCGACAGCTTCTCCAGCTCCTCTTGACAAATGGACTGGTCATCAACAAAGCAAAATGTGTGTTTGGTGTCAGCAAGCTGGACTTCCTTGGACATCGTGTGACTTCTGAAGGGATACGTCCACTACCAGATAGAGTAACTTCTCTTCAAAACAGTGCTCCGCCTACTGATCGTGCTGGCCTTCAGCGGTTCCTTGGTTTGATGAACTACTATCATCGTTTCATTCCACACGGCGCGGAAACAAGACTGTAGTTCCATCCGATGTTGAAGTTTTACCACCTCCGACAGAGCCAACACGCGCTACGGCAAAAACTACAAAACCATACACTGTGCCTTCACCATCTCCTGTCAGAAAACCTTCTAGTGTCAAGACCCGCTCTGGGCGCACCTCACGCCTTCCCCCAAAATTTCAATGAAAATTGCTTCGATGTTGTTTGTTTGTTTTTTATGTTAACATTTCGCTTCGTATTTGTCCTACGCTAGGAGGGGGTAATGTAGCGACACCTTCGAGTTCGCCTAAGACTTTAGAGTTGCGTTTTCTTGTTTTGCCTCGACAATGTGTTAGAGTTCCTTCCCTTTTGTTTTGGAGCAACGGACACGACGATCGCTGAGTTATTAACACTTCAGTTTAGAACCACACTGAAGTGTTTTGCACGTGCAGTGACCGACTGATCGTCATCGTCATTCAACTCCCTCTCCCCCGCTCCCCGAACCTACCCACTTACACATCTCTCATCCCTTAACCCCCCCCCCCCCCCCCCCAACCCACCTACCACGCCTCTTCGTCTCCTCCACTCACTGCCCACCCCATCCCCCACCTACACATATATTGCTACTGTACCGTTTTAGGTGCACTAGACTTTTGTCGTGCAAAACTAAATCTGCAGTTTCGGCTCCTCCCCCCCCCCCCATACCCCCCTACCCCCCCCCCCCCCCATCCCTCAGTATATCCCACCCACCACTTGCCTTCATCGTCACCGTCATGCCTGAATTGTGTGATCATTCACACGTGAGTCAGGAAAGACAAACTGTACGTCCAGCTCATCTTGTTTTCTCACCTTGGTTGGTATTTAATCCTTTTTTTTTTTTCTTTCTTTTTTTTTTTTTTTGGGGGGGGGGGGGGGGGGGGGGGGCTCCTATGAAAATGTAGCAGTCGGCGAGTCACGGAGTGCGAGTCCAGTGCAGAAGTCCATCAACCAGACGTCGTGCCGATGGAGTGGCGGGTTCAGTGCACGTGCCGGGTTAAATGCAGCTTATGCATGAGCCATGTAAGCAGTGGTGTGTTTGTGCTTCTGGTCGAGATCTTTGATAATAAAGAACAGAAAAGAACCCTTGTGAGTACGTATGCAGAGATTTTTTTTTTTCAAAGGTGTGTAGATTTGGGGGAGCTGGGTTCGATTGCAAGAGTTTGAACGAGAGAGAGAGAGGGAGGGGGGGGGGGGGGGAGGAGAGAGAGAGAGAGAGAGACAGACAGACAGACAGACAGGCAGACAGACAGACAGACAGACAGACAGACAGACTGACTGACGCAATGAAAATAAACGAATCTTTTATTTAACGGGTTTTGTTTGTTTGTTTGTTTTTTTCGTTTTTCTTCTTTTTTTTTTTTTTTTTTTTACAATTGTAACATTAAATAGGGATGTGTGTGGGTGTGGTTGGGTAAAGAAGCAGCAAAAGGAAAACAAACAAATACATTACTAACTTAACACAAATAGTCAACAGGAGAAAAGGGTAAGAAATGAAGAAAAAACCCTAAGGAAGCAGTCGGACTCGACTAACATCCATGTTCAGACTAATTAGAATGTACTTGGCGTTATCGTAGCGGTTACATTAAAATTCCTCATCCTGTAATTCGTCAAACAGAGCGTAATAATACCAGACCCTCGAAACACAAATGATCATGAGGCATATTACATAACGATATACACCGATTCTGTGCATGCATAGTCATCCTTGAACGTGCTGTTAATATAGTTATTACATTTGCTAGCCTGTCCTAGGAGTGTGAATGCGTTGTGCTGCCCTTATGCCCCTGACAAGTCAGGACCAGCACATCCGACTTCGGCCTGTTTTTATGTCAGAGTGAACGCTCTCCTAGACTGGTTGCTTTACTGGGCTGACGAGTCCAGTCTACCCGGCTATTTGTCCATAGCTCCCCCGTGGGGATACCGGGGAGGGGTGGGGGGGGGGGGGCTTTTGTGCAAAATAGTTCCCCCTCCTTCTGGACATTCTGTGCTACTAACGTCCCCTTTTCCTTTCGCTCTCAGTAACTCTGTCTCCTCCTTTGCTGTACTGTCGTCTACTGTCCTTTCTGTCTGCCATATTTTTTATCTATCTTTTCCCACAACCTCTTCCCACACATTTCTGCACTCAACGAAGTCGGAGTGAACTGACTATACTCTCGAGTATAGCGTGAATATCCCAACAGGTAAAACGAGTTCACACGCTACCAGATACTGGAACGCTGAAGAAGAAGAAGTCCATAGCTGGAGATGGTTTATTCACTGGGGTGTCCCCAGTGACAGTGGAACACTTCTTGCAGGACTGTCCCACACATAAAAAGCTAAGGGCAGAAAGACCTGGCCTGCCAACACACCGATGAGGGAAAAGCTTTATGGATCACTGGAGGGCCTCCGCCGTACAGCAGCCTTCGTCAGTGCCTCTGGGGCTCCTGTCTGAGTGAACGATGAAGACGATGAAGAAGACATTTGCTAGCTGGCTACTTAAACACAGAATTTGGGTGACAGAATCAGAAGAAACTGTAGATACGCTTAGGAAATGAAACAAGCTGTAACGTTCCTGAAAATAAGGCGAAAAACAATGTAAGGAACACACAAAAAGGAAGTACAATGTAGTAACGTTGATCCAGTATACAGCACGAACAGGTCAGCGAATTTTCGACAGTTATGTCTTCCTTCGCTCGCTCAAACAACAACAGAAAAATGAAAATGCTCGAATCATTCACCCGATGGCAGTCAGCAGATACGAGTGTTTCCATCGAACTGTACACTTCATGAGCGGATACTTTGCGCTGACAGTTTGTGTGTGTGTGTGTGTGTGTGTGTGTGTGTGTGAGAGAGAGAGAGAGAGAGAGAGAGAGAGAGAGAGAGAGAGAGAGAGAGAGAGAGAGGAGTGCACCCAGTACCCCAAGTGTCCCACTGGTGTTAAAAGCAGCCCTTCGTCGACCCGCCTTGCATGGTAATCGGTGTAGCGGTCTGGGTCAATTACCTCTGTTGTTTGGGACCCGGAAATAACTGCAAGGAAAGCTCTCTCTCTCTCTCTCTCCTCTCTCTCTCTCTCTCTCTCTCTCTCTCTCTCTCTCTCTCTCCTCTCTCTCTCTGTCGGTTTTACATGTCTGTCTGTCTGTCTGTCCATCTGTCTGTTTGTCTATGTCTGTCTGTATGCCCCTCTCTCTCTCTCTCTCGCTGTGTCTGTCTGTCTCTCTCTCTCATTATCTATTTGTTCTATATTACTATGTTTTGAACGCACACACGCGCGCAGCATACACGTACACACACACACACACACACACACACACACACACACACACACACACACACACACACATATATATATATATATGTTGTGTGGTGTGTGTGTGTGTGCGCGGGCGCGCGCGCGCGCGCGCGCGCGCACGGGTCCACAGGTAAAAAAGCTTCAAATCGACCCATCTTATTCCACGGATACTACTGATAACAAAAGTGATTTCTAGGTAGTTAGCATACACACACACACACACACACACACACACACACACACACACACACACACACACATGCGCACGCATGAACACACACGTACACACACACACACACACACACACACACACACACACACACACACACACACACACACACACACAATGTCTTTCCATATACTCCCCTTTGACAGTCTACTAACATGATACAGCGTGTGAAACCGATGTTAATAAAAGAAACTCGCTCAGACATCCACATAGACTCTCTCTCTCTCTCTCTCTCTCTCTCTCTCTCTCTCTCTCTCTCTCTCTCTCTCTCTCCTTCCATTGAAAGTCTTACTGAGTTGCTCATTAAATTAATCATTATATCCATTTCTTGTATATTTTCTTTCCCTGGATTCACCACCATCACCACCACCTCCACCACCACCACCACCACCACCACCTCCCAACCCTCTTGCATCCCTGACTTCATGTGTAAAAAGAAAAGCAAAAAAAAAAAAAAAAAAAAAGAATGAAGACGGGATGATTGTATGCCCTTATTGCACCGGCTAACTGTTAACACTAGCAGCAGCAGCAGTACCAGCAGAAGATGCCCAGCTACGGATGGGATGGAGGAAAGAGGCTGGGGTGGGGGTGGGGTGGGGTGGGTGGGGGTTGGGGGGTGGGGGGGGGACATTTCGTGCCTTTGATGCCGATACATCCCGGGTGCAGCTGCCTGTGATGTACTGAGCGAGTGCTGACGTTAATTGGGGTGTGTGGCCCGCTTATCCACCCGCCCATCCTGTGTCTGCTTCACGTCCTCTTCCCGAACATCTCCACGTCACCTTCGCCTCCTCATCTGCCACCGTCCTCCTCCTCCTCCTCCTCCTCCGAGTCAGGCGGCTATTAGCGTGAAATCTCTTCATCAAAAACCCTCTTCGGAATTCCTGCAGATTTCCTTTTTTTTTTCCTTCTTTCTTACATCTCTCTCTCTCTCTTTTTTTTTTTTTTTTTTTTTTCTTTTTTTTTCTTTTCTCTTTTTTTTCTTTGTTTTTTTTTCTCTTTTTTTCGCCCCTCCCCCCCCCCCCCCCCCCCCCCCCCCCCTCTTAAACAAGAGTCCAAGTATTCCCAAGCTGTATTTTGGCAAAGGAACGTCTTTGCAGTCTAACGCGATGAGTAACGACAGAAAATGTCTCCTCAAGTCAGCTCTGTCTATGACGCAGATCGCGCGAAGAGAGAGAGAGAGAGAGAGAGAGAGAGAGAGAGAGAGAGAGAGAGAGAGAGAGAGAGAGAGCCACTTGATAAGTTATCGAGTTCTGTGTCTTTTGTGTGTGTGTTGTGTGTGTGTGTGTGTGTGTGTGTGTGTTTTATATGGCCAACAATGTCAGGATTCACAGAGGACTTCATACAGAAAACAAATAAAACAAACGAACAGTGGGGCAAGATCATGCTAGAAGTCTTGTCATGGAGAACCCGGATCGTGGCGACATTATTTTGTTAGTGATAGAAACGTGGCAGTTGTTCCAAGTGATGTGTCTTTGTATGACAAAACTAATCCAAAATGGAAAAAAAATGGTTGACCCTCCATCTACACAACTTTTCTGAGGGGAGGGAGCGGGGAGTTGGGTGGAGATGGGGGTTGGGGGTGGGGGTGGGGTGGGATTTAAATTCTCTCCCGAAATTATCATGTCGTGATGATGAGATTTAGGGGAAGGCAGCTGCAGACATCGGCACCAGACGTTCAACTCCACATTGGAAACATCACCATGGGGCCAGTGATGCACACACAGCCAGTGACGAGTACGGCAAGGTCTGTAGGGAGGTCAACGTGGTCCGCAGAGACCGCTGGACGGGAGAAGATGGTCGGGTCACTAGAGACCCACCGCCGCCATCAACGTGGCCATCAACGCGGCTGTCAATGTAGCTATCAACGTGGCCATCAACATGGCTATCAACGTGGCCATCATAGTGGCCATCAACGTGGCTACAAATGGCCATCGATGTAGCCATCAACGTGGCCTTCAACTTGGCCATCAGCGTGGCGGTCAACGTGGCTATCAAGGTGTCTGTCAAGGTGGCCTTCAAGATAGCCATCAACGTAGTAATGAACGTGGCCATCAACGTGGGCCTCAACTTGGCTATCAAAGTGACAATGAAAGTGGCCACCAACATGGCCATCAACATGGCCATCAACGTGGCCATCAACATGACCATCAACATGACCATCAACATGACCATCAGCATGGCCATCAACGTGGCCATCAGCATGGCCATCAACGTGGCCATCAACATGACCATCAACATGACCATCAACATGACCATCAGCATGGCCATCACGTGGCCATCAACATGGCGATCAACGTGGCCATCAATATGACCATCAACATGGCCATCAACCTGGCCATTAACGTGGCCATCAACGTGCCTGTCTTGAGTGAAGAAATGAGGTGTCGTGGGGGACAATTGCCATAATTGGGGTGGGGGTGGGAGGGAGAGGGAGATGGGTTTGTTCGCTTATCTCCCCTCCGATCCAGTAACATCAGCACGTCACTTCTGTTAGCGGCAAAAAGTCTTCATCAGAGGCGACCTTCTGAAGTAAAGAATCACATCACCAACCTGGGCACTCCGGTGATCCTAAATGTCGATCTTCTTCATTTAAAGAAAGAAAAAGCCATTGAAGCAGAACTGAGTTATTTCCCCTGATCACCAGATCTCCTAGTTTGCTCTCATAACGTTTCTCCTCGGCGGTGTATAACTCTCTCTCTCTCTTCTCTTCTCTATCTCTCTCTCTCTCTCTCTCTCTCTCTCTCTCTCTCTCTCTCCACTCGAACGTTTCAAAGGCCCGTTGGCGACACAGTTGACGATTTCTGAACGCTTGCGAAAAGGGGAGGGAGCGAGCAGAGAGTGGGGGAGGGGAAGGAGGAGGTCGGGGAAGGAGGAGGAGAGGGGGAAAATGGGTCTGCTTGCTCCGACAACAGTAATCAAACGTGAGTGTTTTTCCTTTCTTCCATTTTTGTACACACCCCTTCCCCCCCTGACCGAAAAGAAGTTGGCTGAGAAAGGGAATGTACATGTGTGTGTGTGTGGTGGGGGGGGGGGGGGGGAGATGAGGGGAGGACGGGAAGGAGGGAGGGACCGGGTAGTGAGGGAGGGGGGGAGTGGAAGGGGAAGAGGGTGGAGGAAGGAGAAATTCACGGACACAAAAGAACAGGCGAACGGTGTTTGTCATTAGTTGTGTACAGGCGAACGGTATTTGTCATTAGTTGTGCTCAGTGTCAAAAGAGTCCAATTGGTTCCCATACCCATCCCCCTCCACCCTCGCCCCCCCCCCCCCCCCCCCCCCCCCACACACACACACACCCTGTCATTGGGCGCGCTTTCCACATGCAGCTCGACAAGAGGCTTTGCTCGGCTCCTACTCTATCATTTGCCCCCGCGCGCTGCCTGTGTCTACAGGAGGGGGGTTAGTCACAGCGGGAAGGGCCCAACAGGAGGGGAGACACCCAGCAGATTGCTTCTTCTGTCAGAGCCTGGAGGTCACACACACACAAAAAGTGGCTGTAGGTCTGGACAATACAGCGCCAGATCAACTGAACCGATACAGCCGTCAACCTGAGGGTGCAAACAGGGTCACCACTAGGTAATTAGAGCGTAGGGGATTAGAGTATTGGGGGGGGGGGGGGGGGGATATGTACATTCATGAGTGTAGCAATTTAACCCTTTCGGTACACGTGCAAATAGGGGCCGCCGACAGGAGGTTAAAGAGTACAAGAGATATGTTCCCATGCATGGTAGTGTTAAGTTAACCCTTTCGGTCTGTCTGCAGACAGGACTGACATCAGGAACTTGACAGTGTGAGGGATGTAAGTCCATGCATGGTTGTTTCAAGTTAACCCTTTCGGGACTGCAAACAGGACCACCATCAGAACCTTAGAGCATGAGGAATATCTGTCCATGCGTGTTATTTTTTAGGTTAAGCCTTTCGGATTGCAAGCAGGGCCACCATCAGAAACAGAGTACGAGGTATATAAACAACACACACACACACACACACACACACACACACATACTCACACACACGCACCCCAACACACACACACACACACACACACACACACACACACACACACGTGTGTGTGTGTGTGTGTGTGTGTGTGTGTGTGTGTCCGTACATGGTTGTATCAAGTTAACCCTTTTGGTTTGCAAACGGGTCACCTTTCGCGACAAACGCCGCGTTTCGAAATGTATCCTTAGCTTGCGGACATTTTTTTTTTTTTTTTTTTTTTGTTGTATTTTACATCTCTCAATACAAACGTAAAAGCCTATTGTTAAACTTCAACACAAAGGGTAAGAGATGAACTTTGCTTTCAGCATGCGTCTAAATGCCGTCTAGTCAATACTTAAACGCCTTTGTCTGATTAAAAAATAAACAGGAATACCAACAAGAAAAACCATGAAATTTTGACTGCTCGACACGAACATGTCCGACAAATCTCGTTCTGAGCTCTTTGCATCAAAAATATCGTCATTGTCATTACAATAAAAAAAAAAAAAACCAAACCTAAAATCATGTATAAACCGTAATAGCATCCATGATCGGTAGCAGGAACAACGGGAGCTTTTTTTTTTTTTTTTTTGAGATTGTCGCCACTTACTCCCAACACCTTCAAATCAGTCTTTCTGCCCTCTGGTAAACCACCGATAGAAATTTAGGTTGAAATACGTGATTGTGTTGCTTTGATAGTTTAAGTCTGCAGGCAAGATCGCCTCTAGAAACTTAGAGTGTGAAAGAGAAATTGTCCCTTAAATAGGTTTTAGTGTGTAGACAAGATCGCCTCAAGTAACTTGTAGTGTTATTATAATTATTATTATTATTATGAATACTTACATAGCACCTATTTTCAACTAGAGACCAAGCTCTAAGTGCTTTACAATCAACACTCGTTTACACAACGGGCTGCCTACCTGGATAGTGCCGACTGAAGAGCTGCCAGCTGGCGCTTCATACAGTCGTTTCCGTGTCATCTTGTCAATGTTGTTCACTAAATTCCCTTACTTCCTTCATTCTTTCCATTTCTTACGCAGGGTGCATGCTATGTGTAACGTGTCATCCATACCAACGGCCAAACTGGCCTTCTGTTCCGAAAGTTGGTGATGGGATTTGACGTGTGTGCAAGATGTATCTCTGGCTATCAGTTTTTGCTTTTCGGTCTGCAAACAAGGTCGCTGCAAGAAATGAAGGGATACTGATTCATGTGAGGAATTTATATCCATGCTCGTATCAGTTTAACTGGTTTGTGCAGCTCGGATATAACGCTTTGTGGTCGGCGGGGCTATTAGCAAGAATTATAAGTTGTGTGAAAGCACGTTTTTCGTCTCCGTCACTTGATAGACATTCTTCACATTGTGGATGGACTGTCGCTCGTCATTATGTAAATATATTTGCAGATGCAAATATGTCGTTTTAAAAAATACTGATAAGGAAAAAATATAATAAATATACATACATACGTACATACATGTACATACAATTACACACATACGCGCGTGCGCACCCGCGCGCGCGCGAGCAGCATACACACGCACACACACAACACACACACACACACACACACACACGTATGCACGCACGTACATACGCGCGCGCGCGCGCGCCACACACACACACACACACACACACACACACACACACACACACACACACACACACACACACACAAGCGGCCTGACAACCCCCCACCGGCAGACATGGATTCCAGCTCTCCTCCCAGACCTGTGATCTTGCATGAGTCTCAAACAGTGAATGATGTACAAACCAGATCATGTCGTGCAGGTCCCCCAACATTCTTTCGACCTTCATGTTGTAGTTTATGCATCTCGCCCCTCAGGTTCATTCTCAAGGCAAAGGGTGAATGAAGCATCCTGACAACTCTCGGCTTGGTGGGTGGAAGTAAGCACACAGCCTGTCGCTCCGCTGTTCACAGCCGAGCCTTGCTCGGTCTTGGGAACGTTTGGCCTCACAGTCAGTGGTGCTTGAGCAAAGTTTGCTCATCCGGTCCCTTGGAGAGAGAGAGAGAGAGAGAGAGAGAGAGAGAGAGAGAGAGAGAGAGAGAGAGAGAGAGACCTCGTTTGATCTGCCCGCTGCTGCTTCTGGGAGAGAGAGAGAGAGAGAGTGAGAGAGAGGGGGGGAGAGAGAGAGGGAGGGAGGGAGGGGGAGAGAGATAGAGAAAGAGGGGGAGAGAGAGAGAGAGAGGGCGGGAGAGAGAGGAGGGAGAAGAAGAGAGAGAGAGAGAGAGAGAGAGAGAGAGAGAGAGAGAGAGAGAAGACAAGACAAAGACAACATTCTTTATTTACGAGGAAAATAGGTAAGCACTGACGCGCTATTTTGTATCCAGTCCTTGCACTGAGTAGGGACTACAACACGCAGTGAAATGAAATAATGTAAGAAGCAACAAAGCGGTCGTGCAATTATAGTGGAACATCAAATGAAAATAGAAGAGAAATGAAAAAAAAAACAAATAAAGGGAAAGAGAGAAAAAGAGAGAGAGAGAGAAGGAAAGAGTGAGAGAGAGAGAGAGAGAGAGAGAGAGAGAGAGAGAGGAGAGGAAAAAAAGAGATAAAGAGAGAGAGAGAGGGGGGGGGGGGCAGACAGCATTGTTATCATAGCACGTGCAGCTCACCTTGGCCGATGCAGTGACGTCACGGAGTGTCACTATAGAAGTAGCGTAGTGGTTCAGAGGATAACCCTCTCACTATGGAAGCGACAACATCCTAAGGTCGGCGGTTCGAGTCTTGACTCATCGCCATCGTGGGGCATCTTTTCTCTCTCTCTCTCTCTCTCTCTCTCTCTCTCTCTCTCTCTCTCTCTCTCTCTCTGCCATCACAGGCATTTTTTTTCTTTCTTTCCACCTCCAACCCTTCCTCTGTTTGCCTGTTGTGTGTGTGTGTGTGTGTGTGTGTGCGGGCGCGCGCGCGCGCGCGCGCGCGCCTGTGTGTGTGTGTGTGTGTGTTGTGTGGAATTCATTTTGCCATCACCCACCCTTACACATTGACCATGATTGGTGATAGAAATACTAGGTTTTTAAGGCTAGGGCGGTGAACTGAGACATTTGTGGATCACACGCATTCAGCTCCCGTTACAGACCCACAACACCCAAGAGAACTGTCCTTTCATTCAGCTCCCATTACAGACCCACAACACCCAAGAGAACTGTCCTTTCATTCAGCTCCCATTACAGACCCACAACACCCAAGAGAACTGTCCTTTCATTCAGCTCCCATTACAGACCCACAACACACGAACGAGAACTCTTTATCCCATTCAGCTCCCATTACAGACCCACAACACCCAAGAGAACTGTCCTTTCATTCAGCTCCCATTACAGACCCACAACACCCAAGAGAACTGTCCTTTCATTCAGCTCCCATTACAGACCCACAACACCCAAGAGAACTGTCCTTTCATTCAGCTCCCATTACAGACCCACAACACCCAAGAGAACTGTCCTTTCCAGGATTTGGAATGAAAACCACTCTGATGAGTGAGAGGCCCTTAGACTGGAGAGGTGGGAAATGAAAATAGCGACACGTAACGACACGATTCGACACGTTATGACACGTCACGACACGACACAACCCGACAAAGCACAGCACAGCACGATCCGACCCGACACGACACAACCCGACATAGCCAGCACGACCCGACCCGACACGACACTACACGACACGACACGACACAACCCGACATAGCACAGCACAGCACGACCCGACAATACACGATATGTCACGACACGACACAACTCGACATAGCACAGCACAGCACAGCACAGCACGACCCGACACGATACGATATATGTCACGACACAACCCGACATAGCACAGCACAGCACAGCACGACCCGACACGATACGATATGTCACGACACAACCCGACATAGCACAGCACACACGACCCGACCCGACACGACACGACACAACCCGACATAGCACAGCACACCACGACCCCACACGACACAACACAACACAACACAACCCGACAAAGCACAGCCCGACCCGACCCGACCCGACACGACACAACCCGACATGAAGCACAGCACGACCCGACACGACATGTCACGACACAACCCGACAAAGCACAGCACAGCACGACCCGACACGACACAACACAACACGACACAACCCGACATAGCACAGCACACCGCACGCCGACACGACACGACACAACCCGACACAGCACAGCACAGCACAGCACGACCCGATCCGACACGACACGACACGACACAACCCGACATATCACAGCACAGCACAACCCGACCCGACTCGACACGACACAACACGACACAACCCACCGACATAGCATAAGCCAACAGCATAAACCCGACCCGATGACTCCGACCCGACACAACACGACACAACCCGACATAGCACAGCACAGCACGACCAGACCAGACCCGACACGACACGACACAGCCCCACATAGCACAGCACAGCACGACCCGACCCGACATGACACGACACGACACAACCCGACATAGCACAGCACAGCACGACCCGACCCGACATGACACGACACGACACAACCCGACAAAGCACAGCACAGCACGACCCGACACGACGACACACGACACAACTCGACATAGCACAGCACAGCACGACCCGACCCGACCTGACACGACGCAACACGACACAACTCACATAGCACAGCACAGCACGACTCGACCCGACACGACACAACACAACACAACACGACACAACCCGTCATAGCACAGCACGACACGACACTAACACGACACAACCCGACATAGCACAGCACGACACGACCCAACACGACACAACACACACGAAACAACCCGACATAGCACAGCACGACACACGACCCGACACACAAACACACGACACAACCGACAAAGCACAGCACAGCACGACCCGACCCACACGACCGACAACACGACACAACCCGACATAGCACAGCACGACCCGACCCGACCCAACACACACGACACGACACGACCGACCCGACCCGAACACGACCCGACATGACACACACGAACGACCGACACACGACAACACAGCACGACCCGACCCGCCCGACCGACCGACACGACACGACAAACACGACACAACCCGACAAGCACAGCACGACCCGACCGACACGACACGCACGGCACGACCCGACCACGACACGACACGACACGACACGACACACACAATCCGACATAGCACAGCACGACCCGACCGACACGACACGACACGGCACGACCCGACCTGACCCGACCCGACACGACACGACACAACCCGACATAGCACAGCACAGCACGACCCGGCCCGACCCGACCCGAAACAACACGACACAACCCGACATAGCACAGCACAGCACAAGACAGCACCGCACTGCACGGCACAAGACAAGAAACTGCAGCGCAGCATAACACAGCCCACCGCACCGCATCACTAAATACGGAAGACAATACAACAGAGATGTATACTGAAAACAGTACAACAGAGCACGGCGCAACGCAGCACAGCACACACAACACAACGCATCACATTGCAACACAATACATCACATCACAGTACAATACACTAGAACTGCTAGAAGGCGACGGGTCTGCCACACTCGACAGCAAATCCACAAGAATGGGCACGGTCATGTTCCATGACTTCACATGGACAACAGAGGGATTCCAGACCAGCAGCAGATCCCGAATTCTCCCTAAAGGGACTGACTTGTTCTGTCAGCTCGTCACTGATGATGTGCAGGACCGTACATGGCAGCGTGGACCACCCTGTCCACAGCAAAGGTCCATCCTTGGTGCCTGGACGTTTGGGTCCCATTTCCGGACTTATTCTTACTACACATAGTCCAGACAACAGCAACATAGTCCAGACAACAGCAACAAACAAGTAAATGAATAAATACATGAATAAACAAGCAAAAAAAATGAACAAGTAAACGAATGAATTACATGAAATAAATGAATCAGTAAATAAATAAAGGAATAAATAAGTAAATAAATAAGGTGGTAACTACTTCCTCTTGGGGCAGTTGAGATTATTATGGGAGAAAAATGTTTCCGTCTGTTATGATTGGAGCTTCCAGTGGCTTCAGATTCTGAAATGTCTGTCTGAGGGATTCCACACCCGAGAGCCAAAAAAAAAAAAAAAAAAAAAAAAAAAAAAAAAAAAAATCCCATCTAAAGAAAAGAAAACAATCCTTTTAACATGTTTCTCTCTCTCTCTCTCTCTCTCTCTCTCTCTCTCTCTCTCTCTCTCTCTCTCTCTCTCTCTCTCTCTCTGTCTGATACAATCTCCGTATGTCTGCAATATGTTATAGTCACACACACACATTCGGGTGCATGAAATCGCTCCCGTGGCAAACTGGAGACGATAGTTCGCGCCATAAAGTGTGATAGCGGCCAGCAGTAAAGAGGCAGGGTAGGAAAAGGGGAGCTATGTAGGTGTCGCTGTAGGGAAACATGGCGGTAGTAACGGCACCCAACGGAGCCCACAGCGACGTGTGAAATAAAAAGACCAGACAGGAACGAGATCAGGGAAAATAAAGACCCGATTTCCCATCCCAGTGAACAGGTTAAAAAGGCTTTTAGTATTTCTGTTTGTTCTTGTTCAGTCTTTGGTCTTTTAATTTCTACTTTTATTTCTGATCTTCGTACTTTTTGCATTGCCTCTCTCTCTCTCTCTCTCTCTCTCTCTCTCTCTCTCTCTCTCTCTCTCTCTTCTGTCTTTCTCTCCCTCTCCCGTATTTGTTTTTTTTCATTGTTTCCTGGTTTAATATGAGTCGGGTTGTGTACTCTGTTTTTATTCATGTATTGTCGTCATGAACATGTGAATCTGTTTAAAATGAACTGAAATGCATCACATGTTCTTTTTATTTTACAAAGTTCTCTCTCATGCGCGTATTCACAGAGGCACACACCAAAACACACACACACACACACACACACACACACACACACACACACACACACAGAGAGAGAAGAAAGAGAGAGGGAGAGAACACATAACCTTTACAGCTAATCAAATGTCCCTCGCTTTGTTTCCTCTGTGTAATTCAACCTTTCGTCGACAGACTGTATATTAAAAGGACTTGGAAATACACGAAAGTACACGAGTGGAGAGAGAGAGACAGAGACAGACAGAACAGAGAGAGGCTAGTGTGTTTTCCTCTCCACTGGACTTCGTCTTTCTATGGCACAAAGCAAGGCCAGGGCCTCAGTGATTGACAACGCCCCCCCACCCTGCCATCAGATACCCCTGTCCACAGACGTTTCCGTCTCATTGACGGGGAAAATGGACATCACAATAGCACTGTGACAGTCGGACAGTCTTTCCCATCGCCCCCCCCCCCCCCCCCCCCCCCCCCCCCCCCAAATAGTACCGGTTTCTGGGTTTCGCCGTTTTGAGCAGAAGGTGAGAGAGGCCTGGACATTCCAACGAGGGAAACATCACCGGAGGTAAAGGAACGGAATCAGATTTCTGGCGCCATGGGTGGGGGAACCAAAGGAATTCCGCGCACGGAATGGCAATGCCGTTGGTCATTGATAAAATTGACATTGATCTTCGTGTGATTTAAAAAAAAAAAAAAAAAAAAAGTAAGAAACTCTTCTCTCTGCCCTCCGCCCTTCTCCTTTGTCTCCCCCACCTCCCCCAAAATGAAAAACGTCATTTTGAAGGGAGGCATGCTGCATTTTTCTTCTTCTTCTCCTCTTTTTTTTTTTTTTTTTTTTTTTAAAGGGAAATGTGCGCCATGCCAACCACTATTTTGAATCTCCTACCGGTCTTCAAAGCTGAAGTTAAAGAAGCTTTCTTCTTCTTCTTCTTCTTCTTCTTCTTCTTCTTCTTCTTCTTCTTCTTCTTCTTCTTCTTCAACGTTCCAGTATCTGGTAGAGTGTGAACTCGTTTTACCCTGTTGGGATACTCACCTTATACTCGAGAGTATAGTCAGTTCACTCCGACTTCGTTGTGTGCAGAAATGTGTGGAAGAGATTGTGGAAAAAGACAGATAAAAGATATGGTAGACAGAAAGGACAGTAGACGACAGTACAGCAAAGGAGGAGACAGAGTTACTGAGAGCGAAAGGAAAAGGGGACGTTAGTAGCACAGAATGTCCAGAAGGAGGGGGAACTATTTGTACAAAGGACACCCCGGTATCCCCACGGGGATGGTTAAAGAAGCAAATCTTCAATATTAATCAGATAGTTCCATTTTCCCTGAAAATTGTGATGGCAGTAACCCTCTCCACCGTTCTCTTACCCGTTTTCTCCCTGCACATGTAGTGGTTTCCAGTGAAAAATCATCGAACCAGTGACAAATTGAACCAGTGAAAACTCACCGAACCAGTGACAAATTGAACCAGTGACAACTCATCAAACCAGTGACAAATTGAACCAGTGACAACTCATCGAACCAGTGACAAATTGAACCAGTGAAAACTCATCGAACCAGTGATTCCTCATCGAACCAGTGACAAATTGAACCAGTGACAACTCATCGAACCAGTGACAACTCATCGAACGAGTAATAACTTCTTGAACAACTCTTCCCTAGAACGGACCCAGTAGTTCTTTTTTTTTCCCTCTCTCTCTCTCTCTCTCTCTCTCTCTCTCTCTCTCTCTCTCTCTCTTTTTTTTTTTTTTTTTTTTGAAGAATATTCCTCTCCAGTCATTATTCTCCGTTCTTGACCCGTCCCCCTCTCCCCACGTTCTGTCTGTTTGTTCACCTGTCCCCCGTCTTGCTGTCGCCACTTCTGATCTGACTCTCATTGAGCGAAACGGGGGGTCAGTGGACCTAGTTACATTAAGGTTTAACCATGTCGACACCTAACCTCAGCTTATAACTGTGATGCACACTCCCTTTTACACACGTGCAAGAGAAGACAGAAAGTCCCCGATCAACATCCTTCAACTCATGTTTGAGAGTCAGTACTGAGAAGACCAAATACATGAGAACCGTCACGGGTCAGACAGCAGCAGCCAACCTCGGAGAACCAAGCAGTGGAAGAGGTTACCAAGTTCACCAATCTCGGAGGCATCGTCAGCAAGACAGGGAACACAGATGAAGGCATGAAGGGCCTGATCACTACAGCGAGACAAGTGTTTGTTGACTTCAAACCCACCTGGAGGAACGCCAACGTCTGCCTCTCCATCAAACCGAGATTGTTGACTACCAATTTCAAGCCTGCACTATTGTGTGGTTCAGAGACATGGAGACCCACCAGAAAGGTTCGAACTCAAACCGCAGGTCTCCATGAACACCTGTGTGCGACAGATCCTCCGAAACAAACGGACACAACAAATCATAACTGAAAAACTTCGAGGCCGAACCAGCCATAGGCCAGTAAGGGCAACCGTCAAAACCCGAAAACGGAAGTGGATTGGTCACAGCCTGCTCAGAGATCCAAACAACATTATGTGGCACACTCTGAACTGGAATCCCCAAGGAAAATTAAAAAAACAAAACAAAAGGAGAGCCAATGACAATGTGAAAAGTGATATCAAAACAAGGAAATCTTAAACGAGGTAGGGAACAGTGCACAGTAAATAACAAACTAGGGTAACTCTTGCTCCCATGATGAAATAATCACAGGCCCATAACTCCAAGGGAATGCTGCTTACAACACCAAATCGCCAACCAGAAATCACAACACACAGCACACAGAACAAACAAGGAGACGGAATGACAACACACAGCACACAGAACAAACAAGGAGACGGAATGACAACACACAGCACACAGAACAAACAAGGAGACGGAATGATAACACACAGCACACAGAACAAACAAGGAGACGGAATGACAACACACAGCACACAGAACAAACAGGAGACGGAATGACAACACACAGCACACAGAACAAACAGGAGACGGAATGACAACACACAGCACACAGAACAAACAAGGAGACGGAATGACAACACACAGCACACAGAACAACAAGGAGACGGAATGACAACACACAGCACACAGAACAAAGCAGGAGACGGAATGACAACACACAGCACACAGAACAAGGCAGGAGACGGAATGACAACACACAGCACACAGAACAAGCAAGGAGACGGAATGACAACACACAGCACACAGAACAAGGCAGGAGACGGAATGACAACACACAGCACACAGAACAAACAAGGAGACGGAATGACAACACACAGCACACAGAACAAACAAGGAGACGGAATGACAACACACAGCACACAGAACAAACAAGGAGACGGAATGACAACACACAGCACACAGAACAAAGCAGGAGACGGAATGACAACACACAGCACACAGAACAACAAGGAGACGGAATGACAACACACACACACAGAAACAAGGAGACGGAATGACAACACACAGCACACAGAACAAACAAGGAGACGGAATGACAACACACAGCACACAGAACAAGGCAGGAGACGGAATGACAACACACAACACACAGAACAAGGCAGGAGACGGAATGACAACACACAGCACACAGAACAAGGCAAGGAGACGGAATGACAACACACAGCACACAGAACAAGGCAGGAGACGGAATGACAACACACAGCACACAGAACAAGGCAGGAGACGGAATGACAACACACAGCACACAGAACAAGGCAGGAGACGGAATGACAACACACAGCACACAGAACATGGCAAGGAGACGGAATGACAACACACAGCACACAGAACAAGGCAGGAGACGGAATGACAACACACAGCACACAGAACAAGGCAGGAGACGGAATGACAACACACAGCACACAGAACAAGCAGGAGACGGAATGACAACACACAGCACACAGAACATGCAAGGAGACGGAATGACAACACACAGCACACAGAACAAGGCAGGAGACGGAATGACAACACACAGCACACAGAACAAGGCAGGAGACGGAATGACAACACACAGCACACAGAACAAGGCAGGGACGGAATGACAACACACAGCACACAGAACAAGGCAGGGGACGGAATGACAACACACAGCACACAGAACAAGGCAGGGACGGAATGACAACTCACAGCACACAGAACAAGGCAGGGACGAATGACAACCACAGCACACAGAACAGCAGGGACGAATGACAACTCACAGCACACAGAACAAGGCAGGGACGGAATGACAACATCACAGCACACAGAACAAGGCAGGGGACGGAATGACAACACACAGCACACAGAACATGCAAGGAGACGGAATGACAACACAAAGCACACAGAACATGCAAGGAGACGGAATGACAACACAAAAGCACACAGAACAAGGCAGGAGACGGAATGACAACACACAGCACACAGAACAAGGCAGGAGACGGAATGACAACACAAAGCACACAGAACAAGGCAGGAGACGGACTGACAACACACAACACACAGAACAAGGCAGGAGACGGATGTGTCCTATTTGTGCCGTGATGCTATGTGTTGTCATTTCTGCTAGGCGATTTGGTTGTTGGTGAGTAGTATTCGCATGGAGTTACGGGCCTGTAATTATCTCATCTTGGGTGCAAGAGTTACCCTGCTCGTTTGCTACGAGCTGAAAACAGCCAGACTGTCCCTGTCGGAGGCAAAACGGACAGCCCAAGATCGTCCCAATGGAGACCTGCAGCGAAGGCTCTTGTTCCACTGGGAAGGAAGTGGACTGAGTCAAGTATGTCATATGAATGATAAATGAGAATCCCTGGAGAGGGGTAGAGGAGAGGGATAGATACGGGGTGCGGTCGGGAAGGCGGGGGGGGGTAGGGGGGGGGGGAGGCAGGGAGGGGAGGGGGGACAGGAGGGTAAAGGGGAGGGGGACATATTTTTAACATTACTCAGATATTGCGCTCGTATGTACTTTGTTGACATGGCTGTGTATGTGTGCTCGTGACGTGTACTTAAATAAGACAGATCATGCAAGCGAGACATTGAGAAGATTACTGAAAACATTCGGAAAAATGGACATCTGAAATACAACAACAACAACTACAACAACAACAAAAATTCATGAAACACGTCGTACGCTGTCCCAGTCTCCCCTCCTCCACCCACCTCACCCACACCTCTCTCTCCTCCCACCCTTTTTTTTTTTTTACTCTCCTCACCAACCCCCTCCCTCTCCTCTCTCCCTTTCCCACCTTCTCCTCCCCCCCCCCCCCCCCCCCAAAAAAAAAAAAAAAAAAAAAAGTGTCCACAGAAAAAGAAAATGGATAGAAGTTCGGCTGGTGAATTCACTTTGAAATCCACCAAGAGGGCCACGTTAGGGCTAAGGGGGTGGGGGTGGGGGCTGAGGGGGTGGGGATAGGAGGTGAGGAGTGGGGGAGATGACAGGTAGTTAAGACAGGTAACCGGATCAGGTTGAAGATGGGGGGCAAGTGATGAGCGGAGCGCGCCGTGTGGACCCCCCCCCCCCCCCTCCAGCCCTAACAAGCCCGTCACTTTGATCTGCCCTCTCTGACGCTAGACTGGGGTGGGTGAGGAAGACAGGAAGGGAAGGGAGGGGTCATTGGTGGGAGGAAGACCGAGCAAGAGGGGGAGCGTGGGGGGGGGGGGGGGGGTGTCTGCGGGGGGGGGGGGGGGCATAGTTGTTCCAAGTCGAGTTCTCGAGAGAGGAGAGTCCGTGATCACTCAACACGAGGGTAAAGGTGGAGGGTGCGAAGGGGAGTGCGGGGGGAGAGGAAGGGGTAGGCAAAGAGGGGGCTCTATGACATGTTTACCGCGTTCCTCCGATCAGCTTCATCGACAACGGGCAGGGGACGGTTTCAGGTGGGGGGGGGGGGGGGGGGGATGAGAAGTGGGGACGAGGGCAGCAGGGGGAGAGCGTTGGGTACTAAAAGTATCGGATTGGAACAAGGCTGGCTGTTTGTACATTTGTTACACTGTATCGGTTTCTTGTTTTCTCTCTCTCTCTCTCTCTCTCTCTCTCTCTCTCTCTCTCTCTCTCTCTCTCTCTCTCTCTCTCTCTCTTGATTTCGCGTTTTTAAGTCGTATGAACTGTATACTTTCAGACGCTGTTTCAACACATGTGTGACTTCAGAATACATTCATAAGTCACACACAGTGGTACGAGAATTATGCTTTAGTGATTAAACAATGAGAGAGTGAACAGTTTCACTTTTCAGCATGTGTGACTTTAGAACACATTAACAAATCACGCACACGATTGCGAGAATTGTATGCCAGTGAGCAAAGCAATAAGCGAGTAAACGAAGTTGTGACATACCGTGATTTTTTTGTTTTCTTTTCGGTGTCACAACTATGATAAAAAAAAAAGAGTTATTCGCAGTTATCCTCTTCTTCTTCTTCTGCGTACGCAGGCTGATACTCCCTATATGGACAGGCAAGTATAAATCCCATCTACCCTACAAAGGGAGTGGAGTTTTGTGTGCATGACCGTTTTTTATCCCACCATTTAGGCAGCCATACTCCATCTTCGGGGAAAGTGCATGCTATGTGTAACGTGTCATCCATACCAACGGCCAAACTGGCCTTCTCTTCCCAAAGTTGGTGATGGGATTTTACGTGTGTGCAAGATGTTATGCGTGCGTTCACACACGGAACCTCGGTTTATAGTCTCATTCGAAGGACTGTATGGGAAATGGAGTCAGAACTAATGTTAGTTAACTCCGAGGGAAAAATCGCCATGTACCGAAACGGCCCTGCGGAGATTCGAACCCGCAGTCCTTGGATTACGAGTCCGGCGCTCTACCAACTGAGCTATTCTGGCCCCCAGTTATCCTCTGAATCAGGATCCTGAAGCGTTTACATCCCACTTCAGATCACCTCACCCACCCAAATCGGGATAAAACCATAAAAACAAAACAAACAAATAACAAACAAGAAGACCAGTTAGTGAAATGCTGCAATAATCAGGGTGGGACAGAACGAGACGGGTAACTATTTTGTGAGGTACTGGCGAATCTGATTTTGCGAAGTTCCAGATACACACGTTGATAGATTTTCTTAACGTGATCATTTATGGACAACTGATTAACAAGTCCACTAGGTTTTCTCAGTGGAGTTTGATACTGACAAGCTAAAATGGGTGCAAATGAACCTGCGCTGCTTTTATTGTGTATGAGAAATCTCCGGTGTTGTTGTTTGTTGTTGTTTTACTAGTCTATTCAAGCTGCAACATTTGGTATGTCGTCAATCCGAAGTGTGACATTGAGGGAGGGAAGGTACCCACGCCATACAACCGATTTTACTTGCTTAAGTAGCATGAAAAGGAAATAGAATATTTAGAGAATATTTCAGAAAGCTACGATGGTTGTGGTCGGCATTGACCAACGAAAAAAAAAAAAAAAAAAAAAAAAAAGTCAAACACGCAAGCCCCAAAATGTGAGGAGTCGGATTTGAAGAGTGGGAATAATGGCGTCTACTTAGCTGGTTAACTGGTTTACTAGCTAACGTTAGTTAGTTAGTCCGTCAGGCGGATTGAAGTGCATTCTCTTGTCAACTTCTCATGGTGTGTTCAAAGCTCAGCAGCTGCTGCCTGAAATGCAGACCATCCTTTGGGAGACACAGCGCCCTCTGTTGGGGTTCATGCAGACCATACACACTGCAGCAATAAAGGGCCCCAGGACAGGCGACTCCCGTTACAAACAGCTGCCAACACTCTGCTAACAATACACACCACACTATGGCTGGATCCATGTTGATCTCTGACGCAAAGGTCCGCCAGCATTTTCTGTGCCATGCTTAAAAGAGAGTCGAATCCAAAAAAAAAAATTATTAGTAAATCCGCCAAACAACAGGGACAAACAAATTACAAGTCAAAACACGACGCGTTTCGACCCGTTAGGTCTTCTTTGGGCAAGATAAACAATATTCAGGACAATGGATACGAAGAACGAGCAATCACTTATCTTCTCAAATTCGGCGCAAGTTGGGTGTTCGAATTTTCGGAAAAGAAGGCCAGTTTGGCCATTGTTACGGACGAAAGTCTTGAGTGAGTGAATGATACGGGAAACAAAATGATTAAAGCCAGCAGGCAGCTGTTCTGTCGGTTCTGTCCAGGTACGCAGCCCGTTGTGTGGATTATTAGAGCTTGGTTTCTAACCAAGGATAGGTGCTATATAAGCATGATGATAATGATAACCAACCACCCAGCAACCAGGGAACACTTAGGTTGTAGATATCTTAGTTCGTTGAAAAATTTGGAAACAATTTCCTGACAACATGGGACAGTTGACCTTTATCAATATGGAAACTAAGGATTGTCATTTCAGTCTGTGGTCGATTAATTGATGTGCCTTTTGTGTAAACAAAGAATTTACTTTTTTTGTTGTTGTTGTTCCTGCGATCTAATTTCATACTGTAAGATAGAATTTCTGATGTATAGAATTGTAAGAGGAGTGTCTCGAAGCTTCTGAGAGAGAGAGAGAGAGAGAGAGAGAGAGAGAGAGAGAGAGAGAGAGAGAGAGAGAGATTGTGTGTATGTGTGCGCGCGCACACGCGTGCGTGTGTGTGCGTGTTTGTTAAGATTCCCACGCTGAAGTCTAATTGTTCACAATCTGTGTTGATTAAAAAAAAAAAAAAAGAAAAAAAAAAGAAGAAGAAATGTTCATTCCCGCTTGAGGGAACTGATCATGCTGCAGTAAATCAGGCCAGTTAAGCTCCAGTTGCTTCCCCTGGGCTTCCCTTCTTGGGGGGGTCCTTTCTGTTCCTGTTGTTTATTGCCCGGCCGACCACGGTATCATCTCGGGGTCCTGCAGTAGAGTCATCCGCCAGGCTCCCGGAGGATTAGTCCTGGCGCTCCCTGTCCACGGGTCGTTTGCCGGAAGGGTTGTTGGGTGACGTCCACGCCGTCTGTCGTCCTCATAACTCGTGGTGTCATCCCGGCCCCCTGTCACCTGGCACGTGACGTCTGGACCCCTAGGGGAGGGGGTCAGTGTGATCTGAGAAGGGTGGGAAGGGTCGGAAGGCCTCACTGGAAAGGGGAGAGGAGAGAAAAGAGAAAAGAGAGAGAGAGTAATGAGTATCTAT
>CM065730.1:53232049-53252049 GCA_033310375.1 Conus canariensis
CTCCTTGTGCCTTTGTCCGTTCCGAAAATAGCAACACACTTACATTCCAAAGGGACGTCATTCAGGCGTTCAGCACTCGTTTGACCTCTGACCTAAAATTAATGGCTGGTCCGCGGCCCACCAATGACAGCTACAGTAACTTGCTTAAAGCAGGAGCAAAATGCCAGACATGGTTTCCGAAGCCAAGATGTCTTAAAGAGTATTTCATGTGATAAAAAAAGAAAATGAATAGTGCATTAGTCATTATTACGACAGAATACGACCATGATATTTGACGTAATTATATTTCATCTGTGGAAGGTACTTTTATTGTGCAGCAATATCGTAAATTTGTGGGTTGTTAGACACATTATTAACCACAGCCCTGTTGGATCTGCGACATTGAGCTGTTTGTACCCGAATCCTCCTTCCCTGTCGTCTTTGGGCAGGCCGACGCGTATCACGCTTGCCTAATTGGTGTGCTACCGTTTCTTTCTTTCCAGTATATTTGTCGGGCCTGATGTACTTCAGTGCCTATTGGAAAAAGGAGCGCAGATTGTGATGGGGCCTTTAATTGACAGAAGGAAAATGGAACTCCGTGTGTTACTGTCGTCAGTGTCGTCCTCGTCCATCATCTTTAAAGAGAAATGTCTACAATTTTGTCACCTTCGAGAACACACACACACACACACACACACACACACACACACACACACACACACACACACACACACACCACAGAGATTCAGATTCAGATTCAGATGATTTAATCATTTAAGGCCATAGCCCCATATGAAAGAGGCGATAACAATATTACAAGAAAAATATCATAAAGGCAGCAGTATCACGAGTCCTTACAATTACAAAATGCAGTCAATCAAGAAAGCAATGTTTCTCTTAACCGGAAAGCTTTATATACATAAAGAACTAAACTGCGAATTACACTCTCTTTTTCTGATGCCATTAGCAAGGAAAAACGAAATATACATGGTTGGTTATAAAATTTTGTATGTATTAGCTGCAAACGAAGATTACTATAAGCAGGGCACTGCAGGACAAAATGAACTTCATCTTCGACTGATTCTTTACAAAGGGGACAGAGCAATTCAATGTAACTCGCATTTTTGTAGCGATTAGCATGTACCTTAATATCAGAGATTCCAAATCTAAATCTAGTGAAAGTAAATCGTAAGTGCATTTTCATATTAAACAAAAGGTAATTCTTAACTAAATGTAGAGGAACTGTGAACTCTGTACACATCAAATCTGTTACTGGATTGAATGTGACTTTCCCACGCTTGCCATCTACTGTCGATCAATCTTTGTCGAGTTGTTTGTATAAACTTACGTTCTTCTCCTACTCCTTGGTATATCCATGCATATCCTAATCCCAGCTCACACAAACAGATACGAACATTTGAAACCCAATTACTTTTGCCCCTTGAGTCGAGATCAAGTAGTGTATTGTACGCTTTTCGTGGTAATCTATCATTAGTCATGTTTAATAACTTTAACCAGTAGCGGATACTTTTAACTGCAGAATTTATATATATTGGATACCTGTTTGTTTCTCCATAAATTAAATCATTTGGCGTTCTAAGTTCTACACCCAAAAACTTTTTTAACCCAGTCAAATGAACCGATTCACAATGAACTACAGCATTCTTATCTAAACCCCATAGCTCCGAACCATACTGCACAATGGGTTGTATCTGTGCATCAAAAATTTTGACAAACACTTCCAAGGAATTATTATGTAGCACAAACAATTACTTCATAACACATAATAATACATTCCTAGCCCTACTAGAAAGGTCTTTACATGCTGCAGCAAAACTCAGCCGGGTAGAAAAAATTATGCCGAGATATTTATAAACGTTTACAACGGGCATGACAGTACCATCATACAGCCATCAGAGAGAGAGAGAGAGAGAGAGAGAGAGAGAGAGAGAGAGAGAGAGAGATTTGAAATATAGGGACTCTAGTATTCACGTTACAATCAAGACAGAAACAAAGGTAGAGGTATAAAATACTTGTTTCATGAAACAATATCAACAAAAAGAAAAAAAAAACCGTTCGCTTACTTTAGCTGCTGAACATAACTACCATTCATGAATCTCACTGACTGGAGGGGAGCGTGTCGTCGATACTACCCCAGCTCGATACCACCACCACCACCACCCTGCCCGATTCTCCCCCTGCCCGATACCCCCCCCCCCCCCCCTCCTGTCCAATCCTCCTCCAGCCCAATACTCCTCGAGCTTGACATCCCCCTCCCCCCTGCTCAATACTCCCCTACCCACAACAGAAAGCAGCACTTGTTCTGGGGAAGAGAGGGGTGGGGGTGCGAAAGGAAATCTTTCCCAAAACACAGCAAAGATACACATGGCACGGGAGAGGTGGGGTATTGAACAAAAGAGTATTGAGCAGGGGGGGGGGGGGAAGTATTGGGAAAGGGTGGGAGTATCGAGCAGGGGCGAGTATGGAATGGGGGATCTAGCAATTCGTTTGAATGTCGAGCTGACTCCCCCGGCTGGAGCGGCGTGGACATGGCAATGGCGGCAACAACCTTCAAGCATTCATTCTGGCAGGCAGTGCCCAGTTTGTCATGGTAGACAGCTGCCTGGGTAGCGCAGTACCAGGCACCCACCACCTGCTACCTTGTTTGGTTCTGAAACTGTTTGTGAAGTAACCAAACCAACAGCGTGGCATTGGCTTCTCACATGGATGTATTCTTAGGTTTTGAGGTTTTTAGTTTGGTGTGCGGGTACCCAGAACACGTGAGGGATCCACTTTACACGTCACCGAGGCTATGTTTCGCTGTGTCTGCGTGTCATCGTGTCTCTGCTACGTGTCTCTGTCACCATTTCATTTCACTGAGGGCTCTGTATGTCGCCGTGTCTATATGTTACGCCTGCGGTTAGGGTTTGGTTAGGCTTAGGGTTAAGATGGGGGAGAGGGATTGGTTAGGGTTACGTGTAGGGTAAGGGTTAGCCATGTAGACACGGTGACAGATAGACTTGCTCGTATACGTGACAATTAATGAACATGTGACACATCATGTGGCCTATACAATTATTCTAAATACACATGCAGTTGTAGATGAACGCGAAAAAAAAAATCGGTCGTTTAACTAACTGACGGAAAGACGCCCCATGTCACATATCACACACAAACTTTATGGGTATCAGAGGGAACTTTATGGTTATCAGTGGGAAAATGAAGTATAAGTGGGTCATAACAACAAAAGTGTATATCACGTGATATACACCATGTGAACAACAAATGCCGTGCATAGTTTGAAACCTATTCATGTGTCCCTCCATCTCCCCCTTATTAGCTGAAGCAGGCATTTTTTTCTTAACTGGTTTTCATCCTTGGTGGTGATCTATTCTAATTGGCTCCAGCTACGTTGCTCAGTTCTCGAATTTCTCATTCAGACAGTCGTCTTATTAGCTTGTGTGCTCAACAGTGGGCCGCTTCTGACCTGTCCTGTTTCGCGCAAGTTGTGAATGACTTTTCTGATTGGCTGGAATGTGTGACAAGCTATTTCAACCTTTTTCGGATTGGCTGGAATGTGTGACAAGTTATTTCAACAGCTTGACATGGCGACCGTCTTGTCTTAGTGAGCGACATTAAATAGATTCGTACCCTTTGACTTCGTTGACTTAATTGTTAATTTTTGCAACCTTTCTGTTTTATGCACTGTGTCTCTTTGAATGTAACGCGGTTAGTTCTGGTTTGGGACGATCGGATTCTTAACGGAGCTCTCTGTAAAATCCAACAGTCTATCAGAATTATTCCTTCTTAATTTCCTGTGTCCCCCCCCCCCCCCCCCCCCCCCCCCCCCCCTTGACTCTGGAACCGCGGCTATATTGGCGGTGGACCACTCTTTCTAACCGGCTGGTTTTCTCCACAACAGTAGGAGGGTCTCCGAAGTTGGCTGGGTTATAAACAACAGGAATCAACTTCATCAAACTGGTGAGACGAGTTTCTGCCCCAACCCCATTCCATCCGTCCGTGCTGGTGTGTCTACTTTACAGAGCAGCGAGTCGCAGTTGGATGTGACGTGCATACCAACCACGCTACATGAACATTGTCCTAGCGTATTTGAATGTGTTGTCGTTCTGGTGGTATCTGTGTAAAGTTGGGTCCCTTCACCCTCCCTCTCACTCCCCCCTCTCTCTCTCTCTCTCTCTCTCTCTCTCTCTCTCTCTCTCTCTGCCTGTCACCTGGAGTGGGTGAGGACGTAAAACCTCAATGCAACCAGAGCTCGTCCCAGTCCCGCCCCAGGTGTATTACAGTATACACTTGAAAAGGAGTGCCGCTGTCACCGTAGCCGGATGATCAAGGAATTAACACTCCGGTAAGAAATGCATGGTAGCTGACAACTACATCCCTGTCATTTGTCCCACGTGACGCGTGAAGAATGGTGCGAGGGGTTTCATGTTGCTCTACGTCTTACCAGGTTCACAATCAAAGCGTTACGTTTTTGACAGGAGGTCTTTCGGTGGCTCCCCCCTACCCCCCCCCCCCCCCCCCCCCACACACACACACACACCCAACTCCCCATCCCCATAACCCCATTTCCCCCTGATGTGAAGAGAGATGGCTTCACACAGAAATGCACCCCTCAGAAAAGAGAGAAGGGGGAGATGTATCCAGACAAGGCGCGATCAGATAAAGCACTCAACGACCAAACCAAAGGGAGATAACCGCAGTGGAGGACGCAAAATGGAGATGTATCCAGACAAGGCGCGATCAGATAAAGCACTCAACGACCAAACCAAAGGGAGATAACCGCCCAGTGGAGGACGCAAACTGTGCAATTTGTACAAATGAAGACACAAGCTGACTATTGCCATGCGGGTTTTTTTTCTTTCTGTGTCACCTTCAGTGCCATTTCAGTGGCATGATCCCCACGTCGCTCACTCCGGCTCCCAGTCCACAGCCACACCCCGGACTGCCCCGCCGTAACTCCGGCACCTGCAACCCACAGAGAGCAATTCGTCATGAGGTGAACAAGCAGAGAAGACACTGCCCTGCTACCGAGTCACTTCAGTGATGTTCAGTGGTGCTCTTTTCTGACCCAGTATGTATAAGACAGCATCTACTCTACCCCCTGCACAGTTCGCTGCGAGTATGGCATAGCAGCGGATGCCGAGAGAGAGGTGGCAGATCTCCTTTGAAGGACACTGGTGTGAAAGGTCAGTGTCAGGCGGCGCAGCCAACCTTCCAGCCAAATGGGTGACGGCGGGTCTAGCCTGTGTACGGCTCCTGGAGATATGGGGCGATCGGCGATGGAGCGCTGCCTGACTGCGATTACCGAGGCCTGGGATACCATGTTCTGAGCCTTGCAGACATAGGGGCACTCCTTATGGGGTTGGGCTGAAAAATTGCCCTCTCGGCCGCAGTCTGCGTGTTCCCGCCGAATATTAGGGACTCACGCAGCGCTCTAGCGACTTTCGTCCTGCTCCCTCCCTGAGGCGGCCTCACGCGGCACAAGACCATCGCCACCCGAGCACGAAGAAGGCCGCCTGGTGGTCCTGAAGACAGCCTTTAGTTTGGGGAAAGGAGGCAAAATACACCGACGCCCAACCAAAATTGAACCGAAGTTCAAGAGGAACCAGAGCTCGGAGAGAGAAATACGACGGCCCCACACGCAACTCGCCCACTACTGGCTGCGACAACAGTTGCCACAGAAGATGCAGACCTACGTCTGTAAGTGCACCTGTCCTTAAGGGCCTCAGGCCACTAGGAATCCTACCATCAAGTCTGCCCCCTACTGACGATGATGGTTGCTTTGTCGCGGAGCCAGCGTGAGTGAGCGTCCTCGTCTGGAGGGCTGCCCCACGTCAGTCCTAGGGCCGTGCCCATGACCTTGCCAATACTGGCGACCTCAACACGAATACCCCAAGGTGCTGACTCACAAGTTCAGTCTATTGTTCAGTATGGTGCAGAGCTATGGGGACTCAACAATGCAGCACTCCATTCCGAAAAGGCACATTTGCTGTTAAAAGACTTTTAGACATAGACATGCGAATACCTAATGACATGGTGTATGGAGGAACAAGCAGGAATCTTGTTTGCATAAATTCAGTAGGAAATACGTTGGGCTTTGGCTTAAATCGACGAAAATGGACGAAAGTAGTTTACCCTGTAAGACCTATAGAATGCTTTTTCATTTGGATTTGCGTGACAAGAAAAACTAGGCCTCAAATATTCGTTGTAAATTGAATATGTTTGGATGTTGATGTGTATGGCTGAATGAAGGGTGGGAAGGGAGGGGGAGTTAACGGGCTTCTGAAACCTTTAAGGAGAGGTTAGTTTTGCGCAGATGACAATGATAGAGATAGGTTTAACGTTTACAGAACGTTTTGTAATGTTCCTAACGTTCAAACATTTTTTATGGTAAATTTAGACAGATTTGTAAGATACATACTGATAAAATTTAGGCTTGGCATTTCTGAAATCGCAGTATATCATAATGTTACAGAGCAAACAGTGAGAGTGACCTAATATGTCCACTTTGCCACAGAAAGAAGGAAAATGATATACATTTTGTTTTTATGCGATCTTGTTCTGTATGAGTTAAGAGCACATTATGTACCGTTGAAATATAAAGTGCGAAGTCAGTGCACGTTATGTACCGTTGAAATATTAAGTGCATGTCAGTTTAAATAAGCATTGCTTATGGCATGCATGCACGAAAAAAAAAACAAACGGCCGGAAATTTATCATTCTGTCTCTACAAAGCTTTTAAGCCTTGTTCTACTCTCATTTCTTAAAATTACTGCAAATTGTGTTACGATCTATGTCACCGTTTATAAATGCCAGATTGGACACATGTTTGGACATATATTTAATGCACCCCTTCATAAGATATAACGGCCTAATCACGATTGAATTTTCCATATATCATATTCTCTCTCTCTCTCTCTCTCTCCTCTCTCTCTCCTCTCTCTCTCTCTCTCTCTCTCTCTCACCCACCTTTTCCCCCCATGATTACACACACATTCCAAGCTTTGCGCCTTATCTTTCAAACATTCCAAGAATTGGAAATGCAGATGAAATCTTTGGTATTTCGTAATGTCTCCAGGTTTACTGTCTGCGATAGCTGACGCTTGTCAGTGGGTTTTTTTTTCTTTTCTTTTTCTTGTTGCACTAGCATGAAGGGCTTTGCCGCTTGCATGTGTTCACATTCATTTTTGTTAAGGATGTGTACGGGCTTGACAGTCTCGAGCGATTAGATGCAGAGGCATGCATATTGATAATGAGCAGTTAAATAAGCAAATACAAACAGTTGGACACACAGGCGAAGAGACAGACAAAATGCCGATAGATAAGCGGCCAAATAGACAGGTAGAGTGACTTATATATGTCTTTAAGAGACAAGGACGGTGACCCTCTGTCTCTGATTGGTTTCTTGTTTGTTTGTTTGTTTTACCTGTGAGTAACCCATGCACTTTCTTGTCAAGATAAAGAATGTCTTTCAATGTCAAAGATCAGAAAGGAAATCTTTCCTAATTACCGCCAATATTATTTTTGTTAGCCCGGGGCAACATGCATACTGACGTCCTCAGATTGGTCAGGAATCTGTTCACCATTAACAGTTCCACAGCCAGCTCCTGAGTGCAAGGTGGCAACACAGCAAGATGATCAAGGCCTTCGTGGTTAGCATCGACAAGGGGAACAGACATTTCATCTACTTAAATCATTCCTAACTACATGGGAAGCAGCAGACATCGAAGAGTAAACTGAGGGTACCGACTCAACATTGATGCTGCGTGGATACGTCGTTTTGCTTTGCCAGCGAGCTGTCATTTATATAAGGCTCCCTCTTCCATCGAAAGAGTAACAAATAAATGAATTCATAGGTAAACAAGCAAATGAACATTGTTCAGCTATATCTGTCATTTCTACTTCTGGGACAATGCCAAACCGCACAATCACTCTCTCTCTCTCTCTCTCTCTCTCTCTCTCTCTCTCTCTCTCTCTCTCTCTCTCTCTCTCTCTGTGTTGAAAATAGCTTAGTAGTAATGTATATTGATAATAAAAGCTCCAAACTTTGATTAAAACTGTGAACCATATTCCAAGTATTTTAATTTTGTCTTTTATGCCTGTGTCCTTAACATGGTAACTGTTAAGATTGGCAGTGTGTGTGGTGTGTGTGTGTGTGTGTGTGTGTGTGTGTGTGTGTGCGTGTGTGCGTGTGTGTGTCTGTGTGTCTGTGTGTATGTGTGAAAATTGTCTATGTGCGCGGACCCTTGGAGGGTAGATAGGGTAGAGAGGGGAGGGTGTGTGTGCATCTACGTGTATTTCAGCCAGTATCTTTCACAGTTACTATAGTTTCATCAGAATGATACTCAACCACTCGTATATAACTACGGTTACGACGTTATTGGCTGATTAATCCATCAGTTCTTTTATCGAGCGAGACATTGTAATTGAAATTTGCCGTGTGTGTGTGTGTTTATATATATATATATATATATATATATATATATATATATATCGCATGCGCGCCCATCCATAACAACAGTATATGAGTACGCTCGCGGGCACGGGAGTTGTTCTTGAGACAGGAAAGCTCGCCGTATAGCCCAAACTATAAAACGATGAATCGATGTTACTACCTTCTTCACCTCACCACTCTCACTGTCTGTCTCTGTGTTTAGTGAGGACCTTCTCCCCTCCCCTCCCACCAAGGCCAGCCCACCCCCACCCACCCCATCTCTCCCTCCCCGTCCCCCTCCTTCCCCCCCCCTCTCTCCCTCCCGTTTCTCCCTCCATGGCTCTTATCGCGTCGCCTTTTTCATTCTGTCTGTCGTGATAAGATACTGTCCCTTCTCCTGCCCCTCCCGCCCCTGTCCCCACTTCCCTCCTGCTCTCCAGCTTCCCTCCCCCCCCCCCTCCTCCTCTCCTCCTCCTCCTCCCACTCCCTTTCCCCGTCTACAATACTTACCACCTTTTGTAGGTGGGTGCGAACATTAAAAAGAACGTCACTTTCTAACCGCTTTTGGCTTGGAGGTTGCAGATATGTGGAAATTAGAAAACTGGGGTTTTTTTTTTAATTTTTATTTTTAGCCTGAATTGGCACTGTTACAGGTTATTTGCCGAAGTGATCAGGTGAAAAAAAAATTAAAAAAGTAAATGAATAAGTATATAAGTAAACAAATAAAAAGGATAAGAAACTGGGGCCATGTTGTGACTATCCACAGTTCAGTTTGTTTAAAATCGGCTTGCAAAACGAGCGCGAGCATTTCTCTCTCTCTCTCTCTCTCTCTCTCTCTCTCTCTTCTCTCTCTCTCTCTCTCTCTCTCTCTCTCTCTCTCTCTGATTGTCTGTTTATCTCCGACCTGTTTATCTCTCCGTCGGTCTGTCTGTCGCTTCTCTCTCTTCTCGTCTCTCTCTCTGTCTGTCTGTCTGCCTCTTTGTCTGTCCGTCTCTCTCTCTCTCTCTCTCTCTCTCTCTCTCTTCTCTCTCTCTTGCTCTGTGTGTGTGTGTGTGGTGTGTGTGTGCGCGCGCGCGCGCACGCACTCGCACGTGCGCGACAGACTGTTGTTGTTGTTGTTGTCGTACCCTGACTGAGAGACTCCAGGGAACAGCCGAACCACTTGAACACTATGGTACAAATGCATCAGCTAGAGATGAGAACATCACGTGTGCGACCGTTTTTGATTACCCTGCCACGTGGGCAGCCACACTCCGACTTCGAGGGATTTTGGAGACTGATAATGTTATGCTAGGAGCTTGTCACGACTGAAGACAATCCCCGCATAACTATGCAGAGCATAACAACATTTTGATATAGCCTTGGTGTTCTAGCCTATGTCAATTGCTCTGACAGCCTTAATTCAAGGCAAGGCGAACACGACAGACAATTTTGTTTGATGAAAACTACTATACTTCGTGTTGCTTTGGTGTGTGTTTTGTAGGTGCGAAATACGATCGGGGCCACAGTTCGTCCTGAGGAGTTACGTCTTCCATGGACTGAAGTTCGAATCTCGCCTGTACCACTACGAAGATCCCGACTGCAGTAAACCTTTGTATGCTGTGGTGGCCAGTGGGATACATCGACTTCTTCGTGTAGGGGAATGACTTTTCTTTGTGTCTGTGTCACTTCTCTCTCTCGTTGTCTCTTTGTGTATGGTGTGTGTGTGTGTGTGTTTGTGTTTGTGTGTGTGTGTGTGTGTGTGTGTGTGCGCGCGCGCGCGCATGCGTGCGTGCGTGCGTCCGTGCATGCATATGTTTGTGTGTGTGTGTGTGTGTGTGCGTGTGTGTGTGTGTGTGTGTGTGTGTGTGTGTGAGAGAGAGAGAGAGAGAGAGAGAGAGAGAGAGAGAGAGAGAAATGAGTGGGTGAGTGAATGTGTGCGTGTGTGCGTGCGGTGTGTGAGAGAGAGAGAGAGAGACAGAGACAGAGACAGAGAGAAAGTGAGTGGGTAAGTGACTGTGAATGTGTGTGTGTGTGTGTGTGTGTGTGTGTGTGCGCGCGCGCGCGCGCGTGCGTGCGTTCGCGTGCACACATATGTCAGTGTGGATCAAGGCGTGATTTTTTTTTTAAATTGTAGATCCTAATTGTACATACGCGTGAGTAGTTTCACAGTATTCCTAACGTAATATCAGACAACTTGAGTGCCACATTTCAGTGTCAAAAACAAGCAGGCCTGTATTAGGGCTAGCAAGCAACAACAACAACAACAAGGGGGAAAGTGTTGGGGGAAGGGGGGGGGGAGAGATGGATGGATGAGAGTGTTGGATTTCTCGTTGCTTTGTCTGCTTTTTGTCCACAGCCCCAAACACTGACCGATATCTGTTTTGCTCATCAGGAGTCCTGGGTGGTTCCCGGTGTCCTGGAGGCCAGCTATCGCCTGGACAAAGTCCATCTGGTTCCTTACATGCCCGAGGTGGCGGACGAGCTGTCTGGCCAGCTGAAGAACGCCTGCCCAACTTTGCATGCCGCCACCCCGCCGCCGCAACCCTTCCACAAATACCTTGTCCTGTCTCAGCCGAGGACCAACCTCTCGGGCGAAGTGGCTGACGATTCTCCTCCTGGGGCCGAGGATTTTGACTGCACCGCGGCCTTGAACTTCACCCTGAACGAGCTGCAATTGGTTCGTTTGGAAACGCGCGTGCACCATCGGAGCCACTCGTCAGCCACTCGGATGGTGGAGAGCAACTCCGGAAACGCCTGGCACGGGGCGCGGCGTCGCGTGGTGCGCGAACTGTTGCTAGGCGACGTGCATACGGACCCGGCCAGAGACAAAGTCACCGGCCACCAGTTTCCAGGAACCGCTGCGAGATGCTCAGGTGAGGGTGCCTGAGTGAGACATTTCCTAAAGATCTCTCTCTCTCTCTCTCTCTCTCTCTCTCTCTCTCTCTCTCTCTGCGTGCACGCATCCGGAAATTAATATTTATGATGTTCCGCAGTTCCCATGTTAAGCGTCATTTTTGTGAAACCCTACGCAAGTGACATCTAGAGTTTGGAAGGACTGGAAGACTGTTTCATCAATCGTAGTTTGTTGTGTGTTGCGTTGTATCGCATTATAAGGTACTGTATGACACTCGATGCATTCGTTTTAACCTTATCATTAAAATGCCTGTGTTAGTTGCAGTGAAAGGTCAGTTTGTAGAGTATGGGCTCCGGTAGGAAGGAGGTGGGGGAGGGGGGATAAGGGAGAAACGGCAGTGTTAAGAGGGAAAGAACCTTACCACAGATCTTATCCAGCTTTAATCAGTGTGTTAAATACTTGGGTTCTTGTTGGGTTTTTTTTCTGCCGTTTTGCCACGAATACATCCAGCAATAATTGATGAACAAAATGTGCTTACAATGGTGTTGAAAGTGGTCACCAATGATGATAGCCGAAATTCACTGTGATGTTGCACACAGGTTGTTCTCAATGATAATAACTCATGGTACCACTTAAAGTTGTAAGCTGCTTGTTTCAAAATCCAAACGACGGGGAAATATTCACGCTGAAAAAAAGTCATCCGTTTCCTAATTTAAAAGTCACTGATTATGGCTGTTTGTTTGTTTTTTTTCAAAGTCATCAGTATATGTGCTATGACCATATAGTGAATTGTCAACTTTTTGATTTGCAATTTAATTCCGTTCGCAATATTTTGTACGTCTGAAAAAAAAATCGTAATAAACGTCTTCAAAAGAAATCCTCACCAAGCCGTTGCGATTTACCATTCTACGCTTATCACCCCATTTGTTACCAGTTCAAAACCCACAGGCGACGCGAAGTTTACAAAGGGGAGAAACTTTCCTAACATCTGACAGCCGCCGGGGGGCGCTGATTACAGTGAATGGCGGGTGGAGATCACCTGGCGTGTTGAATTGGACAGTTCCTGTGAAAACTATCACACTCTGAGGGGGCTTGTTTAGTCAAACTGATAGCTCGCTTACCGTGCTTCCACTAGGTCAGCACTGGAATCAAAAGTTGTTTCTTGTCTAACGGCCTCGCTTATCCTTCACGACAAGACTATGGACACCCTCCTCCCCCCCCCCCCCCCCGGTCCCACGATCCCTCGCCATCCACCTTCCCAATGTCTACTACGATTGTCCTCTGACCTCTCCGTTCACTCGCTCACCTTTCTTGCCCATTACGATCTTGATTTTCAACACGCGTTAATCCCTTGAGAGCTGATGAGGGAGCGAGTTGAAGTGCCCAGTTCCTTTGATCTGCAGGGGTCTGGTTGGTGTACAGGAGGTGACATCACTTAGCGGGGAAGTTAATGTCACTCTGCGGCCAGATAGTCCTGCTCTTTGAACTGGCGCTGTGGTATTTGCAACAACAGAGTAACGTCTTGACGGTGTAAGATCGTTGAACGTACCTCCCCCCCCCCCCCACCCCCTCCCTTACCGCTCCTCCTCTCCGCCACCTATCTGTCTCCCCTCCCCTTGCCTCCCAAACACCCTTACCTTGTCTCTGTCCACTTTCGTACTTTCCGCTAAGCAGGTTCCGATAACTCTGGAGTGCTGGGCTTTCCGACTCGGAGAAGCCTGAAGCCACATAGCTCGAGCGTTCGGCTACAGAGTTGTCGGTCGTGATTTCTTTCTTTCTTTCGCGTTCCCGGCCATGCTGCATCCTCAATCCGGTTAGTAAGGTGAAGTCAGCAGTCCGCCGCAGCGACCCCGCCGGTCCCCACAGCTTCTCCTGGACCTCAAACAGACTGGGCCACGTCTGGCGTCTTAAGACTTCAAAGAAGGGGCAGGACTGTAAGATGTGGGGTGGGAGTTTGGGAGCCTGTGCCACAAGGGCACTGGTCAGTATGAGAGAGTTTGAGACGTGAGAGATGGGAGAAGGAGAGGGATAAGAGTCACCTTCCTCAATGCCAGTGAATCTTAAACAAGCTCACGGCTCTTGAAGACCTTCAGGCTATAACGTTTTAACTATTTCAGATAGGGGTGAATTCATAATGTAACAAAATTGCGTAAAAAAAGACACAAAATGCAACAAAAATACAGTGTTGAAATTAAGAATGGATCATTTCAACACCACCATTATCATTCTGTGTTGCATTGAGAGATAGAGAGTGAGAGAGTAAGAGAGAGAAGCGAGCAAGAGAGAGAGAGAGAGAGAGAGAGAGAGAGAGAGAGAGAGAGAGAGAGAGAGAGGCGGTGTGGAGGGGGAGACAGACAGACAAACAGAGACAGTCAGACAGACAGACAAACGGACAGAGAACACTGGAGGGAACTGAAGATGAAGGACCAGTGATTTATTTCCCCCATTTACTACATTACTCGGGTAGCTGCACTCTGTAGACCAGATGAAAGCGGGGCATCTGTCAAAGTATGAGGAGATCTTAGGCGGCAGCAACATCAACATCACCACCGAATCATGTCACGTTCTGTGCTGAGAAATGCCAGCCAGGCGGAGATCAAAGGAGTCAGGCAGTTAAACTTTCTCTGTCTATCAGCTCTTTAAGATTAATACGTTTTCTGTTTTAAAAAAATGGTAATAATAGGAAGAAGAGAAGAAGAAATGAGAAAAACTGTCAGACGGGTGGAATGAAGAGAGAGAGAGAGAGAGAGAGAGAGAGGAGAGAGAGAGAGAGAAGAGAGACAGACAGACAGACAGACAGACAGATAGATGGAGCTACGAACAGAGAGAGAGACAGACAGAGAAACAGACAGACAAGCAGGCAGGCAGGCAGATAGTGATACAGACAGACAGACGGAGAGACAGACAGACAGACAGACGCACAGAAAAACAGACAGGCAGACAGACAAGAGAGTTTGTAAGACAGAGCGTATGGAGGGATGGGAGGGGGGGGGGTAGACCCAGGCACCAGGAAAGGAGGGAGGGAGGGAGGCAGAGTCTTGCTGTGAGGGCTAACTGAAGACATAAACCATAAACCCAAATAGCTCGTCTTTCCGCTGCTGAAACAGTAAACGAGGTAATGGGTTAACAGTATAAACGAAACAAGTCCCCACCTCCCACCCACCCACCTCCCAAACTCCCCCCCTCCCCCTCCTCCCACGAAGGTGTTGTATGTTACAAGGAAACTGACAAATAGAGCCGACCTACATTAGGCGATGGCCATCTGTCAATCATTACACTGAGTTCAGTTGCCTGCAGTGATGAAAGCTTTACTGCCTTGGTGAGTCCTCGTCCCTTTATGCATTAAATTTAGCTTTTGGCAACAAGTTTGACTGATAAATAAAACTTTGAATGGTAATTCGTTACATCTTGTAAGACCTCTCTCTGTCTCTGTCTGACTGTCTCTCTCTCTCTCTCTCTCTCTCTCTCTCTTCTCTCTCTCTCTCTCTCGTTCTAACTACAAACCACTCTAGTAAGATACGCAGCAATGTACAGGCTTA
Source organism: Conus canariensis (assembly GCA_033310375.1). Lineage (NCBI taxonomy): Eukaryota > Metazoa > Mollusca > Gastropoda > Neogastropoda > Conidae > Conus > Conus canariensis. The sequence goes on from CM065730.1 coordinate 53,246,859, forward strand.
AGCCTATCAGCCAACTTATTCCCAGTTGTAGTAAGCAACCTAAGGGACCAGCACTTCACAAGGGAGTGAAACTGTCTTACCGTGTGTCAGTTTCGGTCGTGAGCCAATGGCAATGAACAGCAACAACTCACGGCAGCCGTCCCTTGGTAAGCCCTGTTGTAGGAAAGCTGCCACCAGTTCCTATACCAGTTATCTCACCCTTAGGGTTGTTGAGCTGCTGGGAGCTTGTTTAGCCAAACTGATACTTCTCCGGTGTTGCTTGCTTACTGGGTCAGCCGTGGACTGAAAAGCTCTTTCATGTTTTATGTCTTCCCCGATCTCTTCTCAACTCAGCAATGCCTCTCCCTTACTGCCCTCCTCCACCCTCCTCTGCCTCCCCTTCCACCCACAACCCCCCGTAGAATAGGTGAATTCCGACGGCTCTATCTACCAACCGCAAGAGAGTTTACAGTCTTCGACGAATCGAGTAGTTCAGCTTGTATAAATATATATTTGATATTTATGAATGACCAGGACAGAGATGGAAAACAAAGTTGAAACATTCTCGTACCTAATTCAGCCTCTTTTCGTTTGAAGTCTACTCCATCTCAGGTACAAAAGACATGACTGCTGTCCTCAAGGGCTAGACGTTAACACTATCAATCTTACTTGATTATCTTCATCTGTTATGTTATCCCCCTGCCCCCAACATAGTTATGGGCATTGATTGGTAGAAAGAGTTGTAGGTATTCTTTTCTCTCTCTCTCTCTCTCTCTCTCTCTCTCTCTCTCTCTCTCTCTCTCTCTCCTCTCTCTCTCTCTCAGACCCATCCACACACCCACACATTCTCTCTCTCAGACTCATTCATCCACACACACACACACACACACACACACACACACGCACGCACATTCTCTCTCTCAGACCCATCCATCCACCCACCCACCCACCCACCCACCCACCCACCCACCTCTCTCTCTCTCTCTCTCTCTCTCTCTCTCTCCCTCCCTCCCTCCCTCCCTCCCTCCCTCTCCTTCGCTCTCTCTCTCTCCACTCCGTTTCCGGCCCACCAACAGTCTTGACTCGCAATAGTCATTAATCTTACAGGGGGAGCTGATGAGGGAGTGTTTTAAGTGCCCCCCCCCCCCCGCCCCCTCTCTTTCCCCCGGTCTTCTTTGATCCCTGCCAAGCCGGCGTCAGTTCGCAGAGGAGGTGGCGCGAGTGAGGTCCCACGACGGCGGTGATGGTGTTGATGGCGTTGTTGACCAAGATAGCCGTCTCCTTTGAACTGCCGATGTAACCCACTTTACATGTGCACAGCGGGCAGAATGACGTGGTGATAGATGGAAGACCTGTGACCCCATTTCTTCCATGCTCTCTTCCCCCCCCCCCCCCCCACCCACCCCCGCCTCTCACTCTGCTCACTCCATCACCATCTCCGTTCTCCTCGAAGACGAACTGAGAGTATGGATGAGTTCGTTAGTTCATGGGCTTAATTAATTAATGTCTGAAGTACGGGATTTGTGGGTCGTACGTTTTGTGCGTCGTGCACGGCGGAGAAAGCGGTGGAAACACGCAAGGAGGCCAACATGAAACTGACATGTTTGATGGCATGTCAGTTTCAACTTAAACCCTTTAAGTTCAAGACAAACACGTTGTCCAACCAGCATTAAGTACGGGTTCACTTTCAGTCAGAAACAAGTCTCTCCTTCGCTTTAGTCGGTTTCTGTTCAGATTGTGCCAGTATCATTGGGTCGTTTTTTTCCCCCAGCGTGTAGGCTTTGTGTGTTTTGTGTTTGAGTGTACCTTGAGTGTGGGTATGAACATATTTATCTTCCTCTATTGTCCCACGACAGTAGATTGTAAAGATGTCGTGACAGACGCTTGGCTGATCAGGAATCTCCACAGCCCTCTGCGCTCAGTCATGTGTAACGGGGTAGAGGACACCAGTCCAGTCCTTCAGATTTACATTTTAAAACTAACAAGATGCAAAGCATGTAAACGTACTCCCAGTTTATCCTGAATGCGTGTGAGATATTCCATAAAGAGGAAAAACCGTCTTTGGCTTGTGTAACCATTGGTAATGGCTATTACGGTAAACATCGGCCATCATCAATGCCCTATGATGAACATACTTACAATTTTCAGAAAGATCGGCCAAGTACTTTCTGAGATTTGCCATAAAGAAGAAAACCATTATGGGCCGTTAGTAACGGCTATAACGGTAAACGTAAACATCGGGCATCATCCGTGACCCATAATGAACATAGACTTATTACTTACAAATTTTCAGAAATATCGGCCACATACTTTCTAACATATTCCATAAAAAAGAAGAACCGTTATGGGCCATTATAGCTGTTAGTAATGGCTATAACGGTAAACTAAAACATTGGGCATCATCCGGGACCCATAATGAACATACCTACAATTTTTTAGAAAGATCAACCAAGTACTTTCTCAGATATTCCATAAAGAAGAAAAACCGTTAGTAACGGCTATAACGGTAAACTAAAACATCGGGCATCATCCGTGACCCATAATGAACATACCTACCAATTTTCAGAAAGATCGGCCACGTACTTTCTGAGATATTTCATAAAAAAGAAAAACCGTTATGGGTCGTTATAGCCGTTAGTAACGGCTATAACGGTAAACTAAAACGTTGGGCATCATCCATGACCCATAATGAACATACCTACAAATTTTCAAAAAGATCAGCCAAGTACTTTCTGAGACATTCCATAAAGAAGAAAAACCGTTATGGGCCGTTATAGCCGTTAGTAACGGCTATAACGGTAATCTGAAACATCGGGCATCATCCGCAACCCATAGTGAACATACCTGCTAATGTTCACAAAGATCGGCCAAGTACTTTCTGAGATATTCCATAAAGAAGAAAAACCGTTACAGGCCGTTACAGCCGTTAGTAATAGCTATAACGGTAAACTAAAACATCGGGCATCATCCGATGATACCCGATGTTTTACTTTACCGTTACAGCTGTTAGTAACGGCTATAACGGTAAACAAAAACATCGGGTATCATCTATGACCCATAATGAACATACCTACAAATTTTCAAAAAGATCGACAAAGTGCTTTCTAAGATATTCCACAAAGAAGAAAAACCGTTATGGGCCGTTATAGCCGTTAGTAACGGCTATAACGGTAATCTGAAACATCGGGCATCATCCGCAACCCATAGTGAACATACCTGCTAATGTTCACAAAGATCGGCCAAGTACTTTCTGAGATATTCCATAAAGAAGAAAAACCGTACAGGCCGTTACAGCCATTAGTAACGGCTATAACGGTAAACTAAAGCGTCAGGCATCATCCGCGACCCATAATGAACATACCTGCTAATTTTCACAAAGATCGGCCAAGTACTTTCTGAGATATTCCATGATGAAGAAAAAGCGTTACAGGCCGTTACAGCCGTTAGTAACGGCTACAACGGTAAACTAAAACATCGAGCATTATTTGTGACCTGTAGTGAACATACCTACAAATTTTCAGAAAGATCGGCCAAGTACTTTCTGAGATATTCCATAAAGAAGAAAAACCGTTACAGGCCGTTACAGCCGTTAGTAACGGCTATAACGGTAAACTAAAACATCGGGCATCATCCGTGACCCATAATGAATATGCCTGCTAATTTTCACAAAGATCGGCCAAGTACTTTCTCAGATATTCCATGAAGAAGAAAAACCGTTACAGCCGTTAGTAACGGCTATAACGGTAAAATAACACATCGGGCATCATCTTTGGCCCATAATGAACATACCTACAAATTTTCAGAAAGATCGGCCCAGTGGTTTTGTCTGGAGCGAGTGGAACACATTTTGACTACGGACGGACGGACACACACGCACGCACGCACGCACGCACGCACGCACGCACACACACACACACACACACACACACACACACACACACACACACACACACACACACACACACAGAGCACTTCTTCGTTCCCATTCTAAAGTACTCCCTGTTCTATAAGAACTGGGAGTACAAAAACTAGCGTAGGGAGGCCCTGCCCATTGCAGCATATCTAGAAGACACAAGTGATGCCAGACCGTCTGGAAGATACAATTATATGTACGTGTAGATTTGGCATGGGCTTGAGTGTGTCAATATCTCTTTTTGTCCATACTTCTACATTGAGGAAATATAATATCATAGCTTGCTTGGTTGCTGGTTTGTATCAATTTTACGTGAACACACACACACACTCACATGCACACACACACACACACACACACACACACACAAATTAGCATATTTTTATAATTATGATAGTGTAGTTTATATTTAGATTTGTACTGTTCTCAAATTAGCATATTTTTATAATTATGATAGTGTAGTTTATATTTAGATTTGTACTGTTCTTGACATTATTTCTTACCTTTTCCTCCACCCTGTCCTCCTTCCCCCCTCTCCCTCCCCCCCCCCCCCCCCCTGTAAAGTCTAATATCACCAAGTGTGAACAGACTATAAATCAACAACAACAACAACAACACACACACACACACACACATATATGTATATGTATGTGTGTGTGTGTGTGTGTACACACACACACACACACACACACACACACACACACACACACACACACACACACACACACACAGATGAATAAACATCAGTTTTCGTCAGTTTTATGTGGTTTGAGAACTGGTGCCCACGAATCCCAAATTTCTTCACTCCCCATTACACTTCTGCATATATCATTCCCGCGTTCCTTCCCTTTGTCGTTTTTTTCGGTTTTTTTTTTCGTTTTTTTTTTCCTTCTCCTTGAGTCACAAATCAATATTGGCCACGTTAATCTGAGCACATAATGTAACCCCTGGTCTGGGCGCTCCACGTGCGTGTATGATAAATCGGTTTCTCTGACGGAGAACATTCACTGTTTACCAGCCGACGAAGAAAGGGTTAATGCACGGCCATATTTCATCAGATTATTCTGCAGTAAATGCCTATTATTCCGCAGTAAATTCATATCACTCTCCCATTGGGCGACGGACGGCTTGGAGTTTTGGGTCTGCCTTTGAAGTTTTTGTTGCTGTTCTATTGAGAGGAGACTGGTGAGATGTTTTGAAAGCGTTTTTGCTGTGTAGCGTGTGACGGCGGAAATGGCTTTATTCTCATTGTGAGACTGAAGCAAACCGGCAGAGGTACGACATTAGTGGCTCGGCTGT
>CM065730.1:53262049-53289549 GCA_033310375.1 Conus canariensis
CGTCTTAATGGAATGCCCTGTGCGTGCCTACACCCTGTGTGAACACAGCGCAAGATTCCAAGGGTGGTGCAGGATTGCTCCCAACTGGGTGTTCGGCATTTGAGGACATTACTTCTCTGGGTTCCACTCGCACCTTCGGGTGTATGCTTTCTTGTCTACCCTTTGGCTGACTCTGGGGAAAGGCCCAGTGACGGTGAGGAAAGACCCACTGACCACAGGGAAAGTCCTGTTGACAGCGGGAAAGACTGTAAACCAGGATTCAGAGTGCTCGTAAGACCTCATGGCGAACGCCTGGCCGTGTCTGGAGTTGTACTGTCTTCACCTGTCAGTGGAACAGCATAGAGTGAGGCTGCGGGATGCACACGGCAGTTGCTTGACGGTGGCGTTTTTCGCCGGTGGGCTTTGCAGTCATGAAAGATGGGCTGGTGCGCCCATGGGAACGCTCCCGTGGAGGTTCTGTCGTGTCTCATCCAGTGGTCATTACACAATAGCACCTGTCAGGGAGCGGTTATGTCCCTTGACGTCTTAATGGAATGCCCTGTGTGTGCCTGCACCCATGTGAACACAGAGCAGGCTCTCAACTGGTTTGTTGGGCAGTAGAGGACAGTACTTCTCTGGGTCCCACCCGCACCTTCGGGTGTATCTTTTTTCTCTTCTACTGACGCCTACGTAGGCTCTAAAACCAACTTTTTTTTTTACGGACTTTGGCGCTGTTTTAAAGCGGTCGAAGACAAACGTCGCGAGTCGATGCTATGCACAGACCAGGTTACTCGCAAGACTGTATCCGAGTTGTTAGGGTTTGTACTCAGATGTTTTACCCTCTTTTAACACAAGCATTCTCTTAGATGGGCATAGTTAACACACGCATCAAGAACATGATATTCATCTTCTATCAGTCCACACATCGTACACAATCTTACGATGAAGATGATTATGAGATTAACGCAACGTTTGCACACAACTATCTCACGCCCTTTTTTTTTTTTGTCTTGGCGATAATGAAAAAGAAAAGATACAAACAGATAGATAGACAGATTATATTAGCTTAGATTAGATAGATATATAGATAGACAGACAGACAGACTAGATGAGATTAGATTAGATAGATAGATACACAGACAGACAGAGAGACAGACGAATGTATGCATACATACATACATACATACATACATACATACATACATACATACGTAATGCTTACATGCATACATGCAGATAGACAGACAGACAGACATAGAAATGGACGGAAGTGTGTGACTACAGGTGGCTGCACTTCCTGCCTGATGGCCATTCGTGGGAGGGCCGCTATGATTACTACCACGATGCGCTCTGTCGGCGGCCGGCCTTCACCCTCAGGGCCAAGGGCAGCTACGCTGGAGGTCAGGAGTCAGAGGTCATCCGCGGGTCAAAGGCGTACAGCTTCAAGACCACGCGCCTGAAGGTCACGGCTCGTGATGCCGTGACTGTGAAGACGTTGAACGGCTATCAGGTAGAGTGGAGGGAGAGGGTGTGAGTTTCCTTCCAGCAATACTTTGTCTGTTTGTCTCTGTCTATCTGTCTGTCTGTCTGTCTGTCTGTCTCTCTCTCTCTCTCTCTCTCTCTCTCTCTCTCTCTTTCTCTTTCTGTCTCTCTCTTTCTCTCTTTGTCTGTCTGTCCGTCTGTCTGTCTGTCTCTGTCTCTCTGTCTCTGTCTCTCTCTCTCTCTCCTCTCTCCTCTCTCTCTCTCTCTCTCTCTGTCGATCACTTTGATTGCATTCCACATTTTTTTTGTAACTCATTCCATCCTCATCCGACTGTCCACTGTGTCCTCCCTCTTCTTCAGCCTTCACCCCCCTCCCCCCGCCCCATCCACCCCCACCTCCACCCCCTGCCACCACCCTCACTCCATTTTCCTTTCCTTTTCGTCATGTTCTGTATCATTCGGCCAAACGTATTTTTGTTCCCAAAGGATCCTCCCCCCCCCCCCCCCCCATCCATGTCGCATATCACTTGCTTGTATTGCTGGACGTGGTTAATTATTGGTCACGTCACGAGATTTCATTTCCTTCATGAATCATATGAAATATTGGAGGATTAGTTCTGCTGAAACAATTGTTGTGTTTAGTCAACCAACATGTTAACATTTTTACATCTTGAATTTTTTTTTTTTAGCACAACAAATCATGGATTATTACTCTCTAATGCATATCAATGATCGTATAGCTACGTTGTTAAATTTGGAGTTCTGGCTGTCCAGCTAATGAGAATGCTACGTTTGAGTCTGCTCGTAAGTGTGTTTTCTCCCTTAAAGAAGTGTTCGTTTCTGCCTGAATCAGTTCCAAAGAATTTCAAGTAGTTACCAATGCCTAAAGGCGGGTTTGAAAAAAGTGAAGACAAGATTCCAGTGCTCGTACAATATGTCAAGTGATTTTTGTACATCTTGTTTGATCTCAGAGACAGACACTGGTTCGTTTGTATCAGAGAAGTTAAAAACAGCAAGACCGATATTGGATCGTTTACACACAAAAGTACAATTTGCTGTAAATAAATGTTTAAAAACTTGTGTTAAACTGAATATTTAAGTCAATGAAGTTTTGAAAAAGAAAGTTTTAACCATAGTTATTCGAATGATGCGCATTTTCATACATGAAGAACAAAAAGTTTCGGAATGTTACACATTTGTTGTTTCTGGAATTTCTCAAAAAGAGTTGGAATATAAGTAAACTTGAAATCCAGTGGTTATTTAACGGAGATTACGTACGGAGATTACCTCTGTCTGCTTAATTCGTGTAGCTTACAACTTCAACTGTGTCAGGTATATAGTTCAACGTTAGATATTGTTGTGTCATAGTGGCAAAGGAGGTGAAGGGGAGGAGGGCAGTGGTGCAGAATCCTAACTGACAGTGGCCGTGTTGTTATGTCAGTGTGGCGAAAGAGGAGGAGGAGGGGTGGGGGGTCAGTGTCGAAGAACCTGACTGACAGTGGCCGTGTGGATGTGTCAGAGTGGCCAGAAAAGGGGAGATGAATGAAGTAGAACCTTGCTAACAATGGCCGTGTGGATGTGTCAGAGTGGCCAGAAAAAGGGAGGTAAGTGGCGTGGAACCTGAGTGACAATGGCCGTGTGGATGTGTCAGAGTGGCCAGAAAAGGGGAGGTAAGTGGCATGGAACCTGAGTGACAATGGCCGTGTGGATGTGTCAGAGTGGCCAGAAAGGAAGGCGGGCAGTGACACAGAACCCTAATGACAGTGGCCGTGTTGTGGTGTGACAGGGCGGATAGTGAGATAGAACTCTAATGACAGTGGCCGTGTTGTGGTGTGACAGGGAGGACAGTGACATAGAACCCTAATGACAGTGGCCGTGTTGTGGTGCGACAGGGAGGACAGTGACATAGAACCCTAATGACAGTGGCCGTGTTGTGGTGGGACAGGGAGGACAGTGACATAGAACCCTAATGACAGTGGCCGTGTTGTGGTGGGACAGGGAGGACAGTGACATAGAACCCTAATGACAGTGGCCGTGTTGTGGTGGGACAGGGAGGACAGTGACATAGAACCCTAATGACAGTGGCCGTGTTGTGGTGGGACAGGGAGGACAGTGACATAGAACCCTAATGACAGTGGTCGTGTTGTGGTGGGACAGGGAGGACAGTGACATAGAACCCTAATGACAGTGGCCGTGTTGTGGTGGGACAGGGCGGACAGTGACATAGAACCCTAATGACAGTGGCCGTGTTGTGGTGGGACAGGGAGGACAGTGACATAGAACCCTAATGACAGTGGCCGTGTTGTGGTGGGACAGGGAGGACAGTGAGATAGAACCCTAATGACAGTGGCCGTGTTGTGGTGGGACAGGGAGGACAGTGACATAGAACCCTAATGACAGTGGCCGTGTTGTGGTGGGACAGGGAGGACAGTGACATAGAACCCTAATGACAGTGGCCGTGTTGTGGTGCGACAGGGAGGACAGTGACTAGAACCCTAATGACAGTGGCCGTGTTGTGGTGGGACAGGGAGGACAGTGACATAGAACCCTAATGACAGTGGCCGTGTTGTGGTGGGACAGGGAGGACAGTGACATAGAACCCTAATGACAGTGGCCGTGTTGTGGTGGGACAGGGAGGACAGTGACATAGAACCCTAATGACAGTGGCCGTGTTGTGGTGGGACAGGGAGGACAGTGACATAGAACCCTAATGACAGTGGCCGTGTTGTGGTGGGACAGGGAGGACAGTGACATAGAACCCTAATGACAAGTGGCCGTGTTGTGGTGGGACAGGGCGGACAGTGACATAGAACCCTAATGACAGTGGCCGTGTTGTGGTGGGACAGGGAGGACAGTGAGATAGAACCCTAATGACAGTGGCCGTGTTGTGGTGGGACAGGGAGGACAGTGAGATAGAACCCTAATGACAGTGGCCGTGTTGTGGTGGGACAGGGAGGACAGTGACATAGAACCCTAATGACAGTGGCCGTGTTGTGTGGTGGGACAGGGCGGACAGAGTGACATAGAACCCTAATGACAGTGGCCGTGTTGTGGTGGGACAGGGAGGACAGTGACATAGAACCCTAATGACAGTGGCCGTGTTGTGGTGGGACAGGGAGGACAGTGACATAGAACCCTAATGACAGTGGCCGTGTTGTGGTGGGACAGGGAGGACAGTGACATAGAACCCTAATGACAGTGGCCGTGTTGTGGTGGGACAGGGAGGACAGTGACATAGAACCCTAATGACAGTGGCCGTGTTGTGGTGGGACAGGGAGGACAGTGACATAGAACCCTAATGACAGTGGCCGTGTTGTGGTGGGACAGGGAGGACAGTGACATAGAACCCTAATGACAGTGGCCGTGTTGTGGTGGGACAGGGAGGACAGTGACATAGAACCCTAATGACAGTGGCCGTGTTGTGGTGGGACAGGGAGGACAGTGACATAGAACCCTAATGACAGTGGCCGTGTTGTGGTGGGACAGGGAGGACAGTGACATAGAACCCTAATGACAGTGGCCGTGTTGTGTGGTGGACAGGGAGGACAGTGACATAGAACCCTAATGACAGTGGCCGTGTTGTGGTGGGACAGGGCGGACAGTGACATAGAACCCTAATGACAGTGGCCGTGTTGTGGTGGGACAGGGAGGACAGTGACATAGAACCCTAATGACAGTGGCCGTGTTGTGGTGGGACAGGGAGGACAGTGACATAGAACCCTAATGACAGTGGCCGTGTTGTGGTGGGACAGGGAGGACAGTGACATAGAACCCTAATGACAGTGGCCGTGTTGTGGTGGGACAGGGAGGACAGTGACATAGAACCCTAATGACAGTGGCCGTGTTGTGGTGGGACAGGGAGGACAGTGACATAGAACCCTAATGACAGTGGCCGTGTTGTGGTGGGACAGGGCGGACAGTGACATAAGAACCCTAATGACAGTGGCCGTGTTGTGGTGGGACAGGGAGGACAGTGAGATAGAACCCTAATGACAGTGGCCGTGTTGTGGTGGGACAGGGAGGACAGTGAGATAGAACCCTAATGACAGTGGCCGTGTTGTGGTGGGACAGGGCGGACAGTGAGATAGAACCCTAATGACAGTGGCCGTGTTGTGGTGGGACAGGGCGGACAGTGAGATAGAACCCTAATGACAGTGGCCGTGTTGTGGTGGGACAGGGAGGACAGTGAGATAGAACCCTAATGACAGTGGCCGTGTTGTGGCGGGACAGGGCGGACAGTGAGATAGAACCCTAATGACAGTGGCCGTGTTGTGGCGGGACAGGGAGGACAGTGAGATAGAACCCTAATGACAGTGGCCGTGTTGTGGCGGGACAGGGAGGACAGTGAGATAGAACCCTAATGACAGTGGCCGTGTTGTGGTGGGACAGGGCGGACAGTGAGATAGAACCCTAATGACAGTGGCCGTGTTGTGGTGGGACAGGGCGGACAGTGAGATAGAACCCTAATGACAGTGGCCGTGTTGTGGTGGGACAGGGAGGACAGTGAGATAGAACCCTAATGACAGTGGCCGTGTTGTGGTGGGACAGGGAGGACAGTGCGGCCAGGCCGGACAGTGGCAGCAGGACAAGGAGCAGGACGTGACCAACACCGCCGGCTGCATCACCCTGGGCATCCGCCTGCCCAGCCTGGAGCAGGACCTCCTCCGGATGGAGGCCGTGCACCGCAAGCTGCTGCTGTACGTGGGCCAGAGGACCACCGACCACCCCATCAGGCCCTTCCACCAGCCGCCTCCCTCGGCTTTCCAGGCCCCCCTCATCAAGTGCGACGCCCAGGACCTGGACATGAGCATCAACTCGCTTCCGAAAGGGAAGGCGCATGCGCTGGCCATGACCTCACTGAAGAAGGTGGACGAGGGCGGTGGAGGGTATGACGTGTCGGCGGCGTCGTGGAGTACAGACCACGTCACGGTGTGGATGTTGCCTGTGCTGATGCTCAGTCAGCTGGTCGGATGAACCAGCCGGTCAAACACTCGGTTCTAATTTAACTGCATTCGGATTAGTAAAAAAAAATAAATAAAGAAAGAAAAATAATGAATCCTCGAAGTGACTGTGTAACGCATAGAACGTTCACAAAGACAGCTTGTTTTCCTTTAGAAAGAATTCCTGCTTGACGACCATGGACAGGCTATGTCCTCTGTGTGTTGATCTTGTGTGAAGGACATGCCCTTAAGAAGGATGACAAACACACACCATTTGCGTATGCTGTTCGTATTCTGGACAAGCACAAACACACCTGCATACAAAAAGCCTTGGAGACGTACTTCGCTTCTTCATTTCACATTTGAACATAAACAGCTGCGAGAGGAAAGAAGGAAGCAGAAACAAGTTTGTGTGCGTACGACAGGTGGAAATACACAACACGCGAAGCTTTCCACCGAGGAGAAATGGCGTAAGCCAGTCACAAGACAGTTACATGATAGTTATTCCATGGTTTGTTCATCTGATTGTAATGTTCGTGTACATGGCGCACCAGGCTCCGCAGATGTGCTTTCATGAAGAAGGCGGAGGATGGCATGGTTGTCTCTGTTGAAAAGTGGAAATCTTGATGCGTGTGTCACGGAAATCTCATGCAGTTTCCCAAAGGGATAGATATGGTTCCCAGGAGACAGACGGTATTGCCACAGTTGGCAAATGTTTGGTGAAATCATCCGTTGTCTGGCACAGTGCGTACTGTTTGCAAAACGTTGTCAGCATCTTACAGCAAGAGACAGATTCAGGGCGGTTCGTGGAGAAACAAAAAAAAAAAAAAAAAAGAAAAAACAAAAACGGGTATTGGTGACTGATATTTTTTTTTCTTAAAGACTGTGGAGGCGCCAGTGCCAGTACTGGCGGAACAATGGGGAGAACACTGTGCATTTGATTGACAGGTCGGGAGTCATTCGTCACTCCTACCCTGTAAAAAGATTGTCTTGTTTCCCCATCCACTTATGTTGTAAGGCATTTGTTTTCTCAAATGTTGATACTAAGAACGTCTCTTTATTTTTTTTTTTAGTTTATTTACTTTCTTTGTATGTTACCCTTTCTTTTTTTTTTTGTTTGTTTCTTTCATCTCAGTTTAAACAAAGAGATTTACCTGCAGTCAATCATGATCCCTGCTCGCGGCCATGTTGGAAGCATTTTCAAACACTGATACATATACATGTGTAAAAAGACGGATCATATTAACAGGACACTTGAACAACGCTAACATTGGTAGTGAAGAACAGATGGGCAATTGGTTTGGGTTTTGGTTTTGTCTTCAAAACATTTTCAGATTGTTGGAGCATAGTTATAATGGTACTTTGACTGTATCCTTTACTTTTCTTTGCTGCATTGTGCCAGCTTTTTTTTTTTTTTTTTTTTTTTTTTGAATGAAGAAATCGTTATGGTTTCTCTCTGTCTTCTGGCGTTGACTATGAAGTCCACATCGCACAGAACAACAGGGAAATGATCAGAATCAGCCTTGTAATCCACGTGTGTCTGGCATTGTACGATGTTGAATGGAAAACAGGATGATGTGAGAGTTCCTCAAGTATGTATCCCTGCATGTAAATCTGCCACGTTGGGATCTGAGTCTACTTTTAGGAAATTCATTTGTTTCTTTTTCCATGTGGACCTCCCAGTACGTAAAACATCAAAGAGAACGTTATGTCCTTTACATGTTTTTTTTTTTTAAATTACTGTTGGTTTTAGGGGGTGGGGTGGGGAATTGCAAAATCAACACATATTACGTTCAAGGAATTAAATCGGTGAATGTGCTTTTTTGTTATTATACTGTACAAGACCGTCTTGTTGTTACTGTTTTGTCACACGTTACTGGTTCCAAATATCTGCGGTATCCATTTCTTTGATTTGTGGCATTATTCAAGAGATAGAATCCGTTCATCCAGTTACTCAAGAATACGTCAGAATGCGCCCATCGAACCTTGTTTACAGACAGGGACAACTGACTGACTGACTGTGACTGGTGCCAGATCATCAGGGAACTATTCCAGCCGCTGAAATACGACCACCACGTCCGTCAACACAGGGACCATCCATGAACATGCATGTCTGAAACCTAAGGACAGTCCAGAGGACACTCTGATTACCACAGCCGAACGATAAGAGCAGCCGCTGAAATACGACCACCACGTCCGTCAAGACAGGGACCATCCATGAACATGCATGTTTGAAACCTAAGGACAGTCCAGAGGACACTCTGATTACCGCAGCCGAACGATAAGAGAAGACGGCGAAGCGTTAAACAGCAAAACTGAAACTTGACAACACTCAACGCTTTGTCCTTGTACACAACCTGCTGTTCTTTTAGTGACACCTAATTTGAAGACTGTTACCTCGTATCAAGAAAAGCCTAATACAGACAAGTCAGTACGGTTCCAGAGATAACAGATTCTCGTAGCACACTCATCGCGATTCATCATTGGCTGTCTATCTGGATTAAGTCACATCCGGAAGAATCGATCATCATGCAATATTCATAAAATGCGCTGTGATGAATAAACAGAATATATATATATATATATATATATATATGTATGTGTAATTCTGAAAGTAAACACAAAAATTAAGAAGTTCAGTCGCAGCTGCCATTTTCACGATAAAATCGCTGAGGATAAAAGAACTAGATCTCGTTCATTAGATCAATGACTTGCTACGTTCAACCAAAAGCGGCCATCGTGTAGGCTTAGGTTCTCTACTCATGGTCTTGGAATAGAGAGTCCCGTAGTTAACTGGTTAGAGCGTTTTGCCAGCGGAGCTAACGGTCTTGAGGTCGAACCACTTGTGGCGTTTGAATTTTCGATTTGAAAACCCTGTCTGTCCACCCAGCAGAAAAAGGTAAAACCCTGTCTGTCCGCCCAGCAAAAGGTAAACCCTGTCTGTCCACCCAGCAGAAAAAGGTTACCTGATTCCATTCAGGGAAGGCTACAGGCGGCGGAAGGAGAAGAACGAGCTCCGTCTTGCATTAGGCCGTGCCTTCTGTTGAACCTCCCCCAGTTCACTGCCCCGACGGCCAATAGTTCATGGGAATTTTTCTGAACCTTTTACGTATTTTATAAAGCCAAAGGGAAGAAGATTATGCTTAAAATATGATGAAATAGAAAATGAACTTGGTTTAGCCACCTGCATGTTCTACAAAGAAATATGGATAGTTTTTTTTTGTTTGTTTAATTGAATAAAAAAATACAAATAGTTGTCATTAAACCAAGTCAAGTCATCTTAGAATACCATTTGGTATGTAAGTTCAGAAAAGTTGGGTGCGAGTATTGTCACAAAGGTCACTAATTGGTACATTTTGCTGTGGCATTTTTGGTTTCATTAGTTTTCATTTTAACGTAACGTATAAACCATGTTAAGGATTTATTGACACTCTGATTCTGATTCTGTCAAACTTAGGTCGAAAGATAATCGACATACTCAAAGAAGAGGAGACAGGTGTGTGTGTGTGTGAGTGTGTGTGTGTGTGTGTGTGTGTGTGGTGTGTGTGTGTGTGTGTGTGTGTGTGTGTGTCGCGCGCGCGCGCGTGTGTGTGTGTGTGTGCGCGTGCGTGCATGCGTGCGTGCATGTGTGCGTGTGTGTGTGTGTGTGCACGCGCGTGCTGCGTACATACAAAGAATACTCCTCAGCATATCAACATGCTAATGATGGTTTCAGTTGCCAGGTCACACTCAACCCTGGAACTAACGGCACTGACTTGACAAAGGAAACAGACTGTAGGGATGTTCTTCAGCCTTTCTGCCGTGTTCGGATGACCCTCGGACACTATTACCGGATACAGCGTGAAGTTTGGACCACACAAAGCGACCAGCATGGAGCCCAAATGAAGAAGGGTTGATCATGTGGCACTGGGTTCAATCCTTCCAGTCCAAACTCCGTAGAGTCTTCAGTGAACCTGTCTTTTCGCCTCTGTCATTTATTGTTCTGGTGACAAGAATTCTCGGCTGTCAGAATGTAATACTTCACTCCCAAACCACAACGCGAGCACGGTTTTTCAGTTCTTGAGTGGTAAATGGTTGTTGTTAGATCTTGTTGAGACTATTGTTAGGTTCTTGTTCAATTGTAGAAGTTTCAATAGGCATGTGCTTAGAGTGTCTTAGTATTGCTGAATGATGTGGTACATGATAGTTTTCCGTACGTGTTTGGGCGAGTGTGTGCGTGTGTGTGTGTGTGTGTGTGTGTGTGTGTGTGTGTGTGTGTGTGTGTGTGTGTGTTGAAACTGATGCCTTATGGAATGCATTTTTTCGTAATGAATCGAGAGAGAGAGAGAGAGAGAGAGAGAGAGAGAGAGAGAGAGAGAGAGATCTTATTTCAATATGTTATTCATATAATGCGATGTTGCCTCATCCCTCCGACTCTCTCTCTCTCTCTCTCTCTCTCTCTCTCTCTCTCTCCCCAAAACAAAAACACACAAAAAAACCCTGATATTGGCAGGATGTGTTCGATATTGGCAGGATGTGTTCTTGCTTAGTTTTACTGTTTTGTCGGACGAAAATACCAAAATCGAATGATCAAATTGTGCATTTGGTTGTTTTGCCGGAATATGTACGAATGAACTCTTCATGCCTGTACACTCTTTCAACCTTAGGGGGGAAAAACGTCAATTGTTCTCTCCCCTGTATCCAGTGCCGCAATCTTCTGCGTGAGGAAATGGAAAGTTGTCTGGAGATTGGTACTAACAATTTGTCATGACTTTATCATTTTCTTTTCTTTTTTTTTAAATCCCCAGTGATTATCTAATAGAATTTTACTCTTAACTGACACTACATTATCATACCTACGTGTAGTAGCTTGCTTGTTCGTGGCGCTCTTCCCCTCCACAGAATTAGAACTCTTTCATGTTGTGAAATTCATTTTATCTCAACTTGATTGTTTGTTTTTAAATATATTGTTTAGCATCGTCTTGTTTGATGTTTTCAAATAAACATCCATCCAGATTGTTTGAATTTGTGCTTGAAATGCTGACTTTTACACTGTTTTGATCTGTCTGCGGGGAGTTGTTTGTCAACGATTGTAACAATGGGGATTTATAAACCTATGCGATCCATCTCTAACTCACAAAAGCAAACTACAAAAAAGGGTCAGGTTTGTTGGGTTTCAGAGCTGTGAAGGCACAGGGGAACAGAGTGCACAGACGGACACCTGTTTCTGATTCAGTGCGGACAGTCGCTGTCACTGAGCCAACGGAGAAACGGCCTTCGTCTCTTCCAATCGCCAAACAAGCTCTCTGTGTTTGATGCATCGCCGGCGAAATCCAATAACTCTCTCTCTCTCTCTCTCTCTCTCTCTCCTCTCTCTCACACACACACACACCACACACACACACACACATACACAGTCACTCAAATACGTAAATATATTGCACATTCCTGAAGAAACCCTTGTGGATGTCTATTAAATTTGTCCAGTGGGGAAACGTTTTCATCTCGTTTCAATCCATATTTTATGACGAAGTAGCTGCAGTAATCGTTTTGTTTGAGAGAGAGAGAGAGAGAGAGAGAGAGACAGACAGACAGACAGACAGACAGACAGACAGACAGACAGAATTCAATTGTGTTCGAAAGAACAATGTCCTTAAATGTACTGTACAGCATAACGCTCCTGTTTCTTCTGGGTTTTCTTTTTTTTTTTAACGGAATCTAAAGTGGACTGTCTATCCCCCAATTATAACTGCCACCACCACCACCACCACTACTATTTCTACAACAACAACAAAAAACCTCCTGCTGCTGTTGTCGTCAAACTGGTCCCCAAAGAATGTCGTGCAACACTATTACAACGCATGGACAGACGGATGGACGACGTCGTGCGCCTTTTGTCAGAACCTCGACAAAAGTAAGAGGGTCCATCAACAAGGACGTGGAAAAGGACAGGACAGGACAGGACAGGACAGGACATGGAGAAAGAACCACCAGCAGCACCGGGGCAGAGCTAGCTAGCTGTAACCAGGAAAGGAGAATGGAAAGGCGCACCACTTCACCCTGTAGGCCCCTGGACGAAAACGGATCACTGAGTGGGGTAGGTACGATGTTGCAGTGCCCTGATAAGGCTGCTACCGGACGCTCCATTCATCTTGCTGATTAGCTCTCTCCAGTACAAACACACTTTACCTAATGGAGCAGGCCGTTCAGGCAGGGGCCGCATTCAGACAGTGCTTTTTGTTCCTACACAGGCTGGGTTTTTTTTTGTGTTTTTTTTTAAATTCCTGACAGAAGCTGTTGTTTCTTACTTGTGCTACCGTTTCCTTCAACATACTTTTTTTCTCTCCTTGCAGGATACTTCTTTTACCTATAGGCGCTGCTTTTGTTTTTCTCTCCTTCGGAATGATTTCTTTCCTACAGATGCTACTTCTCCTTGAGGGTACTACTTTTTTTTTTCTCTCTCCTGCAAATGCTACCGTTTCCTTAGCATCGTATTGTTTTCAACGGATTCTACTGTTTCCGTCAAGATGCTACTAGTCCTACGGATGTTACCATTTCACGGATTCTACTGTTTCCGTCAGGATGCTACTAGTCCTACGGATGTTACCATTTCACGGATTCTACTGTTTCCGTCAGGATGCTACTAGTCCTCGGATGTTACCATTTCACGGATTCTACTGTTTCCGTCAGGATGCTACTAGTCCTGCGGATGTTACCATTTCACGGATTCTACTGTTTCCGTCAGGATGCTACTAGTCCTACGGATGTTACCATTTCACGGATTCTACTGTTTCCGTCAGGATGCTACTAGTCCTACGGATGTTACCATTTCACGGATTCTACTGTTTCCGTCAGGATGCTACTAGTCCTACGGATGTTACCATTTCACGGATTCTACTGTTTCCGTCAGGATGCTACTATCCTACGGATGTTACCATTTCACGGATTCTACTGTTTCCGTCAGGATGCTACTATTCCTACGGATGTTACCATTTCACGGATTCTACTGTTTTCGTCAGGATGCTACTGTTTCCTGCAGATAATACTGTTTCCTTTAGGATGTTACCGTTTCATACAGATTTTATCGTTTCATACATATGTCACTGTTTCCCACAGGTGCTACCGTTTTCAAAAGGATCCATTGTTTCTTACAGATGTCTCTGTTTCCTACAGGATGCTATGGTTTCCTACATATCCTACTGCTTCCAAAAGTTTTTTTTCCCCGTTTGCTACAGGTGTTATCGTCTTCAATAGGATGCTGCTGTGTTCTACGGAAGTTACCGTCTCCTACAGTTGCTGCTCTTTCCTCCAGGACACAACTGTTTCCCTCAAGGTGTTACTGTTTCCTTCAGGATCCTACAGTGTCCTGAAATTTTCCCCGTTTCCTACAGGCGTTACCGTTCTCTTTAGGATGCTACTGAATTCTACGGAAGTTACTGTTTCCTACAGTTGTTGCTCTTTCCTTCAGGACGCAGCCGTTTCCCTCAAGATGTCGCTGTTTCCTACAGCTGCTTCCGTTTCCTTCAGGATGTTAATATTTTTTACAGATGCTATTGTTTCCTTCAGGATCCTACCATTTCCTTCAGATGCTACTGTTTCCATTAGGATGCTACTGTTTCCAATAGATGCTACTGTTTCCTGCAGATGCTGTTCTTTCCTTCTGGATGCTACTGTTTCCTGCAGATGCTGTTCTTTCCTTCAGGATGCTACTGTTTCCTGCAGATGCTGTTCTTTCCTTCTGGATGCTACTGTTTCCTGCAGATGCTGTTCTTTCCTTCTGGATGCTACTGTTTCCTGCAGATGCTGTTCTTTCCTTCTGGATGCTACTGTTTCCAGCAGATGCTGTTCTTTCCTTCTGGATGCGTACATGTTTCCTGCAGATGCCCTGTTCTTTCCTTCAGGATGCTACTGTTTCCTGCAGATGCTGTTCTTTCCTTCTGGGTGCTACTGTTTTCTGCAGATGCTGTCGTTTCCTGCAGATGATACCGTTTCCTATAGAGGCTAATTTAATCAAAAGATGCTATCTTTTTGTACATATGCTACTGTTTCCTACCGATGTTACAGTTCTTTACAGGTGTTGCCTTTTTCTTTCTAGCAACCTCTACTCACAGATCGTGCCCCCCCCCCCCCCCCCCAACTGATGCTAACCTTTGTTGAGTTTCTAACAGATGCCTAATTCTCCCTCAGATGCTGTTTTCCAACAGATGCTACCATTTTGTACAGATGCCTTTTTCCCTGTAGATGCTACTGTTTCTTGCCGATGCTTTCCTTTCCTATGGATGCTATTATTTTTCCTATAGGAGTTTTTGTTTCATAAATTCTCTCCTTTTCTGATTATTGCTCTGAATTTTACATTCAACAGAGCACGGGACATTAGAATGTGCTGACAGCCCAGGATTCATCAGATGAGGATGATTTTCCAATATTCCATTGAAGAAGTCACAGCCACAATGAAATCGCTGAATTCTGGGAAGGCTGCAAGCGTCGACAACAACATCCCCCGTGGAACTCTTGAAACAATGCGGAGAGGCTGTAACTGATGTCCTAACTGTCATCTGCAGCAAAATCTGGCACACTGGGAGAGGACAACTCCATGGACTAGACCACTACTAGTCGTCACCCTTCGCAAGAAAGGAAATCTTCAACACTGTCAGGATTACCGCACTATAAGCTTGATCAGCCATGCCAGCAAAGTAGTGCTTGAAATCATTTTGAACAGAGTGCAACCGCAAGCAGCTCTTATTGCTGAAGAACAAAGTTGGATTTCGCAAAGACAGAGAAGTTCCACCGAACAGAGCTTCAATCTTCATAGGCCTGCTCTTTGCCCGAAACAACTTCAGCACCGGGATGTCTACCACACTTCAAGAAGGCGTTGGACAGAGTCTGACAGGAGGCACTATGAGCCACAGGGAAGAAATTTAACATCGTGCAGAAGCACATCAACACCATGCAGCAACTGTACTCCAAGGCGACAAGCGTGGTGCTCATACAGCGTGCTGTTGGAAAATGGTGCCATACTTCAATTGAAGCTTGTCATGGCTGCCTTCTGTCTCCTTCATTTTTTTAACATATTCCTGGAATGTATCATGACTGATGCCCTTGATGATCGTGTAGCACCGTCAGCACTGGAGGAAGAACCATCACAGACCTTCACTATGAAGACGACATCGATGGCCTGGCAGGCGATGAACAAGAACTCGTCAAGCTTGTTCAATGACTGGATGAAACATCAACAAACTATGGCATGGAAATCAGCAGCGTGGGCAAGCTGACTGCCAGTCACAACACTACCATCCCTATTGATATAATTGTCCACGGTCAGATGGCAAGCTGATTGCCAGTCACAACACTACCATCCCTATTGATATAATTGTCCACGGTCAGATGGCAAGCTGATTGCCAGTCACAACACTTACCATCCCTATTGATATAATTGTCCACGGTCAGATGGCAAGCTGATTGCCAGTCACAACACTACCATCCCTATTGATATAATTGTCCACGGTCAGATGGCAAGCTGATTGCCAGTCACAACACTTACCATCCCTATTGATATAATTGTCCACGGTCAGAAGGCAAGCTGATTGCCAGTCACAACACTTACCATCCCTATTGATATAATTGTCCACGGTCAGAAGGCAAGCTGATTGCCAGTCACAACACTTACCATCCCTATTGATATAATTGTCCGAGGTCAGAAGCTAGAAACTGTTCAACGATTCGCTTACATGGGATCCGAAGTACAAGTTGTTTGGAAGGACAAGTACAACTTAACGAAACTCAAGATCAGGCTCCTGAGTACACTACCGCATTCCATCTTCCTGTATGCATGCCACACAGGGACCCTCACAGCCACTACCACATTATATCTTCCTGTATGCATGTCAGACAGGACCCTCACAGCCACTAACACATTCTATCTTCCTGTATGCATGCCACACAGGGACCCTCACAGCCACTAACACATTCTATCTTCCTGTATGCATGTCAGACAGGGACTCTCACAGCCACTAACACATTCCATCTTCCTGTATGCATGCCACACAGGGACCCTCACAGCCACTGACACATTCCATCTTCCTGTATGCATGCCAGACAGGGACCCTCACAGCCACTGACACATTCCATCTTCCTGTATGCATGCCACACAGGGACCCTCACAGCCACTGACACATTCCATCTTCCTGTATGCATGCCACACAGGGACCCTCACAGCCGATCTGAAAAGAAGAATCTAAGACCTGGGAAAGAGATGGAGGGGAGGGGGGACAACGATGGACTGACAACACTGCAGAGTGGACAGGGAAAACATATGCCGAGAGCCAGGCTTTGGCACACGACCGACAGACTGATCTTCAGCCTCAATAACTCCACACACAATTAAGGGAGGAGAAGAAGAAGAAGAGAAGACGTTTGTCTACAGATGCTATTCTTACAGGCGTTCCGTCTCCTACAGATTCTACTTTTGTCTTACAGATGCTATATTTTCCTGCAGATGCTATGGTTTCCTGCAACTGCTACTTTTTTTCAGCAGGATCCTGTTTCCTACAGGCTTCTCCCTACGATTCTCTCAACGAAGACAGCAACAACCAAATCGCTATAATAGGACATGACCAAGGAACGCCACCGACGGCGTGACTCAGCAGCAGTGCTGTGTCTCCTCTGGCAGGTTGGCTCACAACGACCCGATGTTGATGGCTCCCTGAGGAGGGCCAGTGCCCAATCCGCCATATGACACGCCCGGATATGGCTGTGCAAAAGGAGACTGGTATGAGGGGGCGGGAGAGGGGTGAATCGTGCTTCTGAGAGGAAGCGGAAGACGAT
This sequence comes from Conus canariensis, assembly GCA_033310375.1. Classification (NCBI taxonomy): domain Eukaryota; kingdom Metazoa; phylum Mollusca; class Gastropoda; order Neogastropoda; family Conidae; genus Conus; species Conus canariensis. Next base: position 53,279,254 of record CM065730.1, read on the forward strand.
AAAGAAAAAAAGACTGGTTTAGATAGTGTCTTGATGATTTGTGTCGTTCTGCTACCACCATCACTTACTGTATTTGGCTGCTACTTTAACCACGTCGTTTCTTTCTTTCTTTGTATTCAAATTCAGATCTTTTACGTCTTTTGATTTCTCTAGAAATATGGAGGATCAATTAAAAAAATGACAGACAACATGACTGGAGAAATGCTATGTCTATAATCTCTCTATCTAACAGTCTATCTATCCATGAATCCATCCATCCATCTATCTACCTATCTATCTGTCTATCTATCCATCCATCCATCTGTCTTTCTATCTATCTATCCAGCCATCTATCTATCTATCTATCTAGATAGATATAGTCAAAATGATACATGAACACTTCACTCAAAATGATTCATGATCATGTCTCTCTCTCTCTCTCTCTCTCTCTCTGTCTCTTGAATGTTCCTCTTCGTCTCCACTTCCAAAGTTCATATATCATTCATTCTTCATAGCATGAACAAACTGATTACTTCGCAGTTTTGGTAAGGCAATCACTTCTCCAAGGCTGAAATCAAGATATCAAGAGCGACTCCGAATTACACACATTTTTTTTTGTGCTGCGTGTTGGACACAGTAAACTGGTCAAGTTTTACTGTACAGACCTCTGTTTATGTACTACTGCAAAACGGTGGGCGCAGAAACAGCGTGATTTTTATCGAGGTGGTATAACTTGGTTTGTTTCCGTATACACTGACTTTCGCGTGAGGCAGGGCCTACTGTTTGCAATGAGCGGGTCTACCACGCACTGCACTTGGTTGTCAGTGTTTGGGCAGGAAAAAACGCAGTGCCGTCTGAACGTATCTGCGAGTGGCCCAGCTCTCGGCATGTTGATAGTGCATGTCCATTTATTTCCTGACCCTCCGAGTGCTCCCTCCTTGCCTCTCCCCCACCCCCTCCCCCTTCTCTCCCTCCCCGCGCCCTGTCCCATGATTGCGCCGGTGAAAAATAGTTTGTTCGATTCGCTTGATTGTAATGAATGAATGAATGGACTTGTGTGTGTGTGTGTGTGTGTGTGTGTGTGTGCGCGCGCCCGCGCGCGCGCGTGCCTACACGTGTGCTTGTGTGTATTCGTGTATGAGTGGGTGATTGTGAGTGTGACTCTATATGTGTGTGTGTGTGTGTGTGTGTGTGTGTAGGTGTATGTGTGTGTGCGCACACGATACTGCATTCAACCAAACACTTCAGCAGAATGAAGTCTTAGAGTGGCACAGCAGTATCACACAGCAGAAACAAGCGTTCAGTGAAGAAATAAACATCATGAAAAACAAACAATGACAGGAAGCACCAAACATAGAACAGAAAAAGCGTCAAAATTCCGAAGTATAAGAAAAAGTTGTTCACAAGTGAATTCAGAGCGCGCGCGCGCGCGCGCACACACACACACACACACACACACACACACACACACACACACACACACACATTTCGAGTGTGCAATGCAACATACGCTCACTGATAAGGAAAGACCAATCAACATGACGATTGAAATAAACAAACGAAATACTGAAAACAAGTAAAACAAAACACATAATTTTTCAGGCGTTTTGAGAACACAAACTTTCAAATAAATGGCTCTTTTATTTCACAGTAGAGTACAGTAGTCATATCTATTGTGCCTAACAATTCAAACGGCAAAGAATGATGCTAAGGATCAAGACCTTCACTGTCAGAAAGAAAAAAAAATACAGGTAACGCTCATTAGAAACAACATGGATAAATGTCTGCTAACAGGAACACACTGGTTTCAACAGACCGTATCTCATCGGAAATCTGAAGCATCAACAACAGCGAAGTATGCAATCAGTTACTCTGTTGCGAATACATTTGATGATTTTTTTTTTCATATTTGCAATAGCGATAATGTAACAGCACCAAGAGTTATAGAGTACGAATGCGTCCAAATCATTTCATGGAATAGTAAATGATCACAAAAGTCTCTTCGAAAGGAATACATTCACAGAAAGAGAGAGGAAAAAACAACGACAAAAATATACAAAACATCTGGAGTGATTTGATAATCGTTCAAACGAAGATACATACAGCAAAACTTGCAATCAAGTGAATTATTTCGTCAGAACAATCCAGTTCCCATGGAATAACCATAAACGATGAAAAAAAAAGTCTGATTATGTACAGATTATGGCCAAACACACACAATCCAGCTACAAAAGAAAAAGAAAAAGATCAGTGATAACTGACTGAATAAATGAATACTAAGAGTTGAGACTTCCCATTTTGAACCAGGAAGTGTTGTAACGGATTTATAGGGCAATCTTACCACAGTCTGTTTTTCCTAAAACGGGTTTTTTTTTTTGTTGTTGTTTGTTTTTTTTTTCTCCAAGTTGATCTCGGTTCCAGATTCGCCTTCTCCATGAACCAGCGGACAGTATCTTCCTCACACATCCTGACCTGCACCCTCTCCTTGTCTCGTGTAGCACAACTGGCCATAACACGTTTACCGTTAACATCACATGGGGCATCCCCACGATCAAGACCATCCATTGAAAGACATAGTCCAAAGATCAAAAAAAGTTTGTTTTCTACATTTTGTGTTCACTTTTGGGCTATTCTTCAACCCTCCCTTCTCATCTTTTTCGGTAAGGGCTTTGCACTCTGTGACGTCTCAGACTCATTACTCTTATATGTCATTCCTCACCATCCCCCCTGCCCCCCCCCCCCCCCATTGCATAGCCTAGCCGCATCGGGACATGTCTTGCATCAGTCATAGTCAGTGGTGCACAGGCAGTGCACAAAAACAAACAAACAAAATGTTGCTGACAACAACTTTGTCAACAACTGAAGAGCGCAAACGTTGCAACTGGAATCGGTCTCCCCTCCACACCACTCCCCCTCCACCTCCATTCTCTTTTTCACAGGCCAAACTGAAAAGGAAAAGGAAAAAAAAATCGTCGACGGATAAATATCCGTACACCTAATATATATATATATATACCCATGCGCGTCTGGTCAGTTTATCATACAGCTCTGCGTAACGATAGCAATAACAAACATGCATACACGCTCTAGAGAGGCTGAAACCGGTTTACTGCCATTATGTAATCTCTCCCTCTCCTCACTGTTCTTTCACTCCGTCTCTGTCTCTGTCAAATCCTTCTCCCCTTGTCTGTCTCTCCTTCTCAACCTCCCTCCCTCTCATACTCCACCTCCCTCCCCCTCCCTCACTCCTTCCACACCCATTTTCCCCTCTCTTTCTCAAAGAGAACCACACGGTGCGTGTGTGTTGTGTGTGTGTGTGTGTGTGTGTGTGTGTGTGTTTGTGTGTGCGTTTGTGTGTGAGTGTGTTGTGTGTGTGTGTGTCGCGTTGTGTGTGTGTGTGTGTGTGTGTGTGTGTTGCGTGTGTGTATGTGTGTGTGTGTTGTGTATGTGTGAGTGAGTGAGTGAGTGAGATGTGTGTGTGTGTGTTGTGTGTGTGTGTGTGTGTGTGTGTGTGTGAAAAACCTCAGTTACCTAGCGGAATGAGGCAACACATGAAAAGAGGTAATTGCACTGAAGTCAACTTCAACCCGTTCCAGCTTTCACTTGGATATAACAAGGAGTGGTGTGTGTGTGTGTGTGTGTGTGTGTGTGTGTGTGTGTGTGGCGCGCGCGTGCGTGCGTGCGTGTGTGGGGGTACGCGCGTGCGCGCACATGTTCGTGCGTGTTCGTGCGTGCGTGTGTGTATGTGCGCGGGCGCCTTTGTGCGTGGCAGCTTGTGTGTCTGCGCAAAAGAGTGCATTATGTACTGGTTGTGTGCATATGTGAATATTTCAAATGAAAGACAGCCTGAACTCATTTTCTGTTGGTGTAGTTGTCCAGGGCAATCCGCATCACAGCCAGGGAGAACTCCACGTCCTCTTTGGTGATACACATGGGGGGTTTGATCCTGAAACACTGACCCACCCCACACGACACCCTGTGTTAAAAACACTGGTCACCGCACAACACACTGCACATTCTGTACACTTCCAGTGATTTATTATTTAGTACAAACACTTTTTTTCACAACACATTCTAACACGTTCCTAGCTTTGCTAGAGAGACCTCTACATGCAGCAACAAAACTCAGGCGAGTAGAAAAAATTATGGCAAAGTATGTATAAACATTTACAACAGGCAAAACTGGACCGTTATACAGCCATTTCACCGTTGCAGCCAAGTGACCTCCTTTTCCATAGACAATAATTTTGCACAGAGAGAGAGACAGACAGACAGAGTTGAGACAGAGAAATACACAAAGATAGATAATTGATACTTCTGATGTGCCGTTCCATGACACCGGTTTCGTGTTAGCACCCCCCCCCCTCCCCCCGACAAGAAGGGACCAATGCAATCGAAGACACATCTTAATAGTAGTAACACTTTCCTTAAATTCAAACTGGTACACAATACTGAACGTCATATTATTTAAGTACACAGGATCCCCTCCCCCACACACCCTGCCCCCGAACACCCCTCCCTCTCCTCCATCCTCTTATCACTGAGAGTTCCACATGGGAGACAAGTCAGTGCCATGAAGCATTCTGAGCACAGTGCTGTGATTGTTGCCCTTGGGTCAGTGCCCGCTTTCTCCGTTTTTTGAGTTCATGAAGACGGATGATGAATGTGCGCCTGAGAATAATAATGTCTCGTTAACATTAAATTCTTTATCATCATCATTATCATTATTATTATTATAATTATAATCATCATCATCATTGTTGTTATCATTACTACTACTACAACTACTACTGTACTGTTGTTTTTACTATTGTTATGATGATGATGATGATGATGATGATCATATTATTGTTATCATTGATTTATTCATTTATTTATATATGTTATTGTTAGCTTCCTTAGTGACTGCCTCAAAATTTGATTGTTTTTCTGAGCTGAGAGCTACGAAAAATTCAGTTTAACTCAAACAGAGGAGAGAGAGAGAGAGAGAGAGAAGAGTGAAGTATAGTCAGAATGAAAGAGACAGAGGGAGAGACACACACACAGAACCGACAATAAAAGTCTACAGTGCAGACTGTGTCTAATGGATGATGGCTGTATAAAAACAACAACAACAACAACAAACAAACTCATGACTTACGTTTCCGTACAGTCCTCCTTTGCCCAGCAGCAGTCCCATGTTCTTGGTCTCTTCCCAGATGGAAGTCATGTCTTCCACAGGCAGCGGTTTTCTGGAAGCCTGCAGAAACACGCAGTACATTCAGCACAAAACCACCACCACCACCACCGCCGCGTCTGAACATCTATCTCAGCAGTGGAGACAAACAAGAGCAGGTAAGCAAGATCTGTAAACTAAGAAAAAAATGTTGTTGTTTTTTTTACAGCCCTGCTTAATCGCAGAGGCCTTGTTGCCAGGTTTGAGACATAAGGAAAACATGAATGAAGAAAAAAAGTTTATTTGTTTTTGTTGTTTTTTTTTTTGAGGGGGAAAATGAAATGGGTGGGAAATTAACAAGTTGTGAAGACTACGAATGAACCCCTTTCAGGGACAAATAAAAGTGTCTCTTTCCTCACTCAGTGATACAGAATGTTGGGCGGATTTAATTGGAAAAACTGTTGTTTGCTTTATCGAAAGAAGAAAGGAAAGAAAGTGAAAGAAAGAATAGAAAGGAGAAACTACATAAGAAAAAAATGATACGAACCCCCCCCCCCCCCCCCCCCCCGAGAAAATGAAAAGGAAAGAAGCACGAAAAACAAACATTAAGAAACGAAACAAATTTAAAAAAATAGAAGAAAAAGAAAAAAAAAGAAAGACACAAGAAAGTAAGTGTTAAAAAATGTAAGAAACTGAGAAAAAAAAGAAAAGAAAATACAACACAAAGAAGAAAGAGGGGGGAAAAAGAGACAAGAACCCAAACCACACCAAGGAAGAGCCTACTCAAAGTACATCCAACCAAACAACGCATCTCACTAGGCTTTCCGTTATCCTCACCCTCACCAAGCCTTGTGTTGTAAAATCTCTTTCACCCCAGATCCTTCCCCACAACCAACACTTTCACCACAAAACATTTACAAACTGAATTTCAGCCACGAAACTTCTCAAATGCGAAAAAAAACAAAACAACAACAACAACAACAAAAACAACAACAACACTTGACATTGAAACTCTTCCACAAACTATATTTCAACTCTCACTTCCCCAAACCTTTAATCTAAAACTTCCTGCTCCAGCTATACCTTTTAATCTTCCTTCCACCTTGCCGCCCCTCTCCTCCCCTCCCCCCCCTCCCTCCCCGCCCCGATGCTTCTCATCTCCCCAATTCTACATCTCGTGTCACCTCCTTCCCCCCCTCCCCCCTCCCCAACCTTTGTATTTGTTACTATGAAATTCCCCGTCCCTTACCCCTACCCCTTCCTACTTCTCTCTATTTCTAAACTCGCGCTCCATCAACTTCTACGTTTACCTGTAACACAGCACCCCTCACTCTCCACCCCCCCCCCCCCCCCACTCCTTCAGCTGTAAAATTCTGCTGCTATCAGAATCTTTAAAGCTCTTCACCTACCTGGGTTTCAGCATTTAAACTCTAAAATTACCACTTATTTCCCTATATACCTGATTTTTCCCGCTTTGAAGTTCTACACCATGTATCTTTAGCTCTACCCCCTCCCAGCCCCTACCCCCTCCCCCCCCCCCCCCCCCCAATCCCATCTCTCCTGACCTGTATCATGAACCGTGAAACTCTCTCATTACCCGGATCTTTAATACTAATGCTCTCCCCTCGATCAGCAACCTGTACCTAGAAAAGAATTTTTCCGTCTTGTATCTTGTAACCTAAACACTCCCCTCTGGTTTAAATAAATTTGTTTTCCAACTTTACAATCACGTAGCTTTACAAAAAAAAGTGAAAATTTGAACATCAACAAGCTAATGCTTATAGTGTGTTCAAATGTTTAGAATTACACATGTGACAAGGAAATGGCAAGACACTATTATTAAAGTTACTATGCTAAACCAAAGACGCAAACTCAGCGCGGAGAGCCTCTTCCCACGTTGCTACCTGTCAGCTCTAAGAGTTCCCTCTAACTCGCCACCCCGTGGTGGATGGGGCGGGGGGGAAGGGGGGAGAGGGGGGAGGGGGGGCTGGTGGTATGTCGCACCTTGTCTGTGACCATCTCCACGCCGATCATCAGCCCCTTGCCCCTCACGTCCCCAACCACCTCGTACTGGTCCCTCAGCTTCACCAGCTCCTCCAGGAAGTAGGTGCCCACCTCCGCACAGCGTTCCTGGCACCGCTCCTCGTCTATCACCTGAAACACGCCGGTTACCTTGGTCTATCACCTGAAACACGTCGTTACCTTGTCTATCACCTGAAACACGCCGGTTACCCTGTCTATCACCTGTAACACGCCAGTTACTTTGTCTATCCCCTGCAACACGCCAGTTACTTTGTCTATCACCTGTAACACGCCGGTTACCTTGTCTATCACCTGAAACACGCCGTTTACCTTGACAAAAGGCCGGTTATCTTGTCTATTACCTGAAACACCGGTTACCGTGTCTATCACTTGAAAAAAAGGCCGGTTATCTTGTCTATTACCTGCAACACGCCGGTTACCCTGTCTATTACCTGTAACACGCCGGTTACCTCGTCTATCACCAGTAACACGCCGGTTTCTTTGTCTATCACCTGTAACACACCGGTTTCTTTGTCTGTCACCTGCAACACGCCGGTTACCTTGTCTATCACCTGTAACACGCCGGTTACCTTGTCTATCACTTGTAACACACCGGTTTCTTTGTCTGTCACCTGCAACACGCCGGTTACCTTGTCTATCACCTGTAACACGCCGGTTACCTTGTCTATTACCTGTAACACGTCAGTCACCCTGTCTATCACCTGTAACACGTCAGTCACCCTGTCTATCACCTGTAACACGACAGTCACCTTGTCTATCACCTGTAACACGACAGTCACTCTGTCTATCACCTGTAACACGACAGTCACCTTGTCTATCACCTGTAACACGACAGTCACTCTGTCTATCACCTGTAACACGACAGTTACCTTATCTATCACCTGTAACACGCCAGTCACTCTGTCTAGTGGAGTGCATACGGCTTGTAAGTCTCTACGCCCCTTACGCTAATAGCTGACCGTTCGCTAACGGCAATGTACACTCCCTTGCGGATGCAGCCTACTCATTCTTTCTAAGAGAATGTAGCCTACTCATTCTTTCTCAGAGGATGCAGCTTACTCATTCTTTCTCAGAGGATGCAGCCTACTCATTCTTTCTCAGAGGATGCAGCCTACTCATTCTTTCTCAGAGGATGCAGCCTACTCATTCTTTCTCAGAGGATGTAGCCTACTCATTCTTTCTCAGTGCCCCGCGCGTGGCAGGGGGTTGTCTGTCACAGCGCCAGAAGATGCTGTTTGCTGGACTTACCGGTATGCTGGCTCTTTCGCTTTCTCTTTCATAGAGTGACCTGGGATAGTGCGGACAGAGGCACTAACCCAGTTCTCATTCAACGCTCGTAAAAGCAGTCTGCACTTATTCATGTGACAGGGGAGGGTGAGTTACAGAAATCGATATTTTATTTTTAAGTATCCTGTCTTTACGGTATATCCTGTACTCCGTGCTTTAATACATATATGTATTTGCCATTCATCGACAAAAGCGCTGAAAAATAGAGGCAAAGTGTTCTTCTTTTTAAACTGCTGTAAGGATACGATACTGCTGTTCAGAGTATGGGGCTCACATTCTCGCACTGCGGGGCAAGGAGCGGTCAGTGGCGCAGTGGTTCCAATGCTTGACTCTCACTGCAAGGTTCGCAAGTTCGATCCCAGATGAAGTGAAGTGGAGTGTCCTTCCCCCTCTCTCCTCCCTCCCCCCCCCCCCCCTCCCCCCCCCAACCCCTTCTACGCGCACGCCGTCCCGCCGACCTCCCGAGTCCAGCACATGTTCAGGCCCCGCCGGTGTCTCCACTCCCTGTCCTGTTCAGAGAATACGCACGTTAAAGATCTGTTGCCTCTTCTTCGAGTTCGGCGGGCCATAGAATCACGGGAATAGCCAGCATTAATCGAAATACTTGCAGAGATTGCAGCGACGCCAAGTCCTTTCCAAATCACCCACAGAACACGCTTCCCACGCTTGGCAGCGAACGTCTTCCGCTTTGTACTGACGCATTTCATCAATCGGCAGTGCTGGGACTCTGGGAAAGCACCGACAACCCTGCTGCTCCTGACAAGACGTTGAACATCGCGGCATCCCCACAGCCTGTCAACTGACCATCACGGCATCCCCACAGCCTGTCAACTGACCAATTGTGGCATCCCGACAGCCTGTCAACTGACCATTGTGTGTTATCCCCCCAAGCCTGTCAACTGACTCATCACAGCCGCAGCTTTCCCTACAGCCTGTCAACTGACCATGCATCCTACAGCTGTCAACGACCATCACCCACAGCCTGTCAACATGACCATTGTGGCATCCCCCACAGCCTGTCAACTGACCATTCGCGGCATCCCTACAGCCTGTCAACTGACCATCACGGCATCCTTACAGCCTGTCATCTGACCATTGTGGCATCCCCACAGCCTGTCAACTGACCATTGTGGCATCCCTACAGCCTGTCAACTGACCATCACGGCATCCTTACAGCCTGTCAACTGACCATTGTGGCATCCCCACAGCCTGTCAACTGACCATTGTGGCATCCCACAGCCTGTCAACTGACCATTGTGGCCCACCCCACAGCCTGTCAACTGACCATGTGTCATCCCCAGCCTGTCAACTGACCATCGGGCATCCCACAGCCTGTCAACTGACCATTGTGGCATCCCCACAGCCTGTCAACTGACCATCGTGGCATCCCACAGCCTGTCAACTGACCATTGGCATCCCTACAGCCTGTCAACTGACCATTGTGGCATCCCACAGCCTGTCAACTGACCATTGTGGCATCCCTACAGCCTGTCAACTGACCATTGTGGCATCCCCACAGCCTGTCAACTGACCATTGTGGCATCCCTACAGCCTGTCAACTGACCATTGTGGCATCCCACAGCCTGTCAACTGACCATCGTGGCATCCCACAGCCTGTCAACTGACCATTGTGGCATCCCCACAGCCTGTCAACTGACCATTGTGGCATCCCTACAGCCTGTCAACTGACCATTGTGGCATCCCACAGCCTTGTCAACTGACCATTGTGGCATCCCTACAGCCTGTCAACTGACCATTGTGGCATCCCACACAGCCTGTCAAACTGACCATCGTGGCATCCCCACAGCCTGTCAACTGACCATTGTGGCATC
>CM065730.1:53299549-53304549 GCA_033310375.1 Conus canariensis
ACACACACACACATGTCATCATTTCTTTGCCATCCATTCTCCATACACATGTAGCTCGTGCACGTACACATACACGCGCACACGCACGCCAGCTTGCGCGCGCTCACACACACACACACACACACACACACACACACACACACACACACACACACACACACACAATATTTCAAAACGAAATGAAGAAACAAATCGACGGTCGGACAGACAAACATACAGACAGATTAGACAGCAAGCCAATCAAAGCACAAACCAAACATCCCCGGGCCGAGCAACATGTCGTGCAGACAACAGACAGTGACACTTAGGGCCTCTTCATTGTCTGTCTGTCTGTCTGTCTGTCTGTGTCTCTGTCTCTCTCTCTCTCTCTCTCTCTGTGCTCAGCTCATGCCAAGTCGTAAGAATCTAAGTCCGCTGGTGGCTCTGAATTAATTCTAATGTCACAGCCCATACTGGGTCCTCCCCTCTCTCCGTCCCGTTTAACCGCCTAACCCCCCCCCCCCCCCCCCCCCCCCCCCCCCCCCGCCATCGCCCTCTCACAATCTAGCCCGAGCTGCCCTGCCACGGATTAGAGTGGCCAACCTCCCGGGGTGGGGGAGGGGGGGGGGCGTCAGCCTGGGTAGAAGAAGAGAGAGAGGCGGAGGGGGAGGGGAGGGGTTAGGGGCAGTGTGGGAGCCGGAACACGGGCCCTGAACATAGCCGTCCAGAGCCAGCCCATCCTCCCCCCTCCCCCTTCCCCGCCCTCCTCCTCCCCCCCCACTCCCCTACCCCCACCCCCTCCTACCCCCGCCTCGCCCCTTACCGTACCCCACCCCCCCACCCCCACCCCGTACCTTCAGGTTCCCCGGGAGCTTGGAGGTGAGTTTCTTGGCGTACTCGTGGATGCCCGGGTACAAGTAGATGCTGGTGGTATGCCACAGCTTCTTCATCTGCGCCTCAGCTGCCGCCACCACTTTCCTGTCCACAGCGACAGTTGAGTGAGCTGAGCTGAGCTGAGCTGAGCTGAGCTGAGTTGTGTTGTGCTGTGCTGAGCTGTGCTGTGCTGTGCTGTGCTGAGTTGAGCTGAGCTGTGCTGTTGCTGTGCTATGCTGAGCTGAGTTGTGCTGAGCTGAGCTGTGCTGTGCTGAGCTGTGCTGTGCTTGCTGTGCTGTGCTGTGCTGTGCTGAGCTGAGCTGAGCTGTGCTGTGCTGATCTGTGCTGTGCTGTGCTGTGTTGAGCTGAGTTGTGCTGAGCTGAATTGTGCTGATTAGTGCTCTTAAGATGATGCATTGTACAAAGTGCACTGCATAGCGGCGTTTAGCCTTTTTGCTTTTGACTTTTTTCGTCTTTATCTGGACTTATGATGTGTGGAGTTGTGTTGTGTCCTGTTGTATTGTGTTGAGCATTGAATTGTAATTGTGTTGTATTGCGTTATATTGTATTGTGCTGCATGGTTGAATAGCATTGCGATTGCACGGAAATGTCGCAATGCATTTTGCATTACACTGCTTTGCGCGGACGTTGCGCTGGGTTGCGCTGCGTTGTGCTCGGTTGCGTTGCGTTGCGTTGCGCTGGGTTGCGTTGCGCTGTTTTGCGTTGCGTTGTGCTGGGTTGCGTTGCGTTGTCTAGTGTTGCGTTGTGTTGAGTTGCGTTGTGTAGTGTTGCGTTGTGTTGTGTTGCGTAGTGTTGCGTTGTGTTGTGTTGCGTTGTGTTGTGTTGTGTTATAATGCTTTGCATCGTGTTGTATAGTGTCGTGTTGCGTTGTTTAGTGTTGCGTTGCGTTGCGTTGTGTTGTGTCGCGTGTGTTGTGTCGCGTTGTGTTGTGATGTGTTATAATGCTCTGCGTCGTGTTGTATGGTGTCGTGTCGTGTTGCGTTGCGTTGCGTTGCGTTGTGTTATAATGCTTTGCGTCGTGTTGTATGGTGTCGTGTTGCGTTGCGTTGCGTTACGTTGCGTTGTGTTGTGTTGTGATATAATGCTTTGCGTCGTGTTGTATGGTGTCGTGTTGCGTTGCGTTGCGTTGCGTTGCATTGTGTTGTGTTATAATGCTTTGCGTCGTGTTGTATGGTGTCGTGTTGCGTTGCGTAGTGTTACGTTGTGTTGTGTAGTGTTGCGTAGTGTTGCGTTGTGTTGTGTAGTGTTGCATGGCGTTGCGTTGTGTTGTGTTGCGTTGTGTTGTGATGTGTTATAATGCTTTGCGTCGTGTTGTATAGTGTCGTGTTGCGTTGCGTTGTGTTGTGTTGCAATGTGTTGTATTGTTTTGTGTTGCGTTGTGTTGTTTAGTGTCGTGTTGTATTGTTGTGTGTTGTACTGTTTTGTGTTGTGTTTATCGTTTTGCGTTGTTTTGTGTTGAAATTGTATTGTTTTGCATTGTATTGTGTTGTGTTGTTTTGCGTTGCATTGTATTGTTTTGTGTTGTGTTGTATTGTTTTGTGTTATACTGTTTTGTATTTATGTTGTATTGTTTCGTGCTGTATTGTTTTGTGTTGTTTTGTGTTGCGTTGCATTGTTTTGCATTGCAATGTGTTTGTTTTGTGTTGTGTTGTTTTGTGTTGCGTTGCATTGTTTTGCATTGCAATGTGTTTGTTTTGTGTTGCCTCACATTTTGTTGTTTGTGTTCTATGCTGTGCCGTTGCTTGCTTCAAATTTCTCTTCCCGTAAACTCTTAGATCAGATGACAAATGTTGATCTCTTTCACAAATTCAAACATCACATCTGGTAGGGAATCTCTGAACAAGGTTTTTCACGGAGCCTGACGTAAAGTGTTAGTGTCTCGGATGCCCCGTTTCATTCAGTCAAACTCACTCGCCTTGACAGGGTTCACCCGACTCTGCATAGGTGTCAACCTATACGGCTTTCCCGTATTGCTGTACGGGAAACCTACGATTTCGGGTCTGTACGGCCGTACACAAGTTTCAATACGGGTAAAACTGATTTGTACGGGCAAATCTTAAATCACTGAGGCAAACTGCGAGGTGAACAAATTTTCATAGCAGACGACACGGACTCTTAGCACTGAAACGGGAACGAACTAAGTAGATGATCGGTCATGCGCAGAAAACATTTCTTTTCTATTGATCCGGTAATCTGCGCATGCGCGGTTCTTTCATCACCTTCCATGAGCGCATTGTTTGAATCGAGAATGGCTACGAGCCCCCCTGCAGCTAAAAAGGCTCGAGTTGGTAGTGGGCGAGACCTCAAGGAGTGTGTGTGTGTGTGTGTGTGTGTGTGTTGTGAAGAAGTTCTGCCTGATAGGCCTACTGAGTATTACATTGTGTTCACAGCAATTTTTGTTTATGTTTTTTGCGTTTTCCGTAATGTATAAGGTTTTGGGGCTTGGAATAAGGGGAAAAATACTTTTCAATATGGGAAGTTGTAAAATGAGGAAAACTGGGTTGACACCTATGGACTCTGGTTAGTGATGAAAGCACGACCATTGTTATCAATGGTCAAAATACAGTGCTCTCGTAATACGCTGGGCAGCTGGATGCGAACATCACACCCCGTTGATCTGTTTTAACATTCTTCCAGACTTGCAGGAAAGTAGTCACTCGACGAAAGCGTGCATGTGCTCAATCTGCACCTGCCCTCTTGACAACGATGATTTTTACACCACATCTTTCAGTTTAACAAACTTACTGCGTGGAAAGCACTCAAGTCAAAATATTTGTCACATTTATGACAATGACTTTCACATACATCTTTCAGTTTAACAAATTTACCGCCTGGAAAGTACTCAAGTCAAAGTATTTGTCACATTTTTGACGATGACTTTCACATACATCTTTCAGTTTACAAAACGTACCGTATGGAGAGTACTCAAGTCAAAACATTTGTCACATTCATTACAATGACTTTCACATATATCTCTCAGTTTAACAAACTTACAATGTGGAAAGAACTCGAGTCAAAATATTTGTCACATTTATGATAATAATTTTCACATACAACTTTCAGTTTAACAAATTTACCGTGTGGAAAGTATTGAAGTCAAATTATTTATCACATTCCTGACAATGACTTTCACATACAACTTTCAGTTTAACAAACTGTCAGGAAGAGCGCTCTGAAGATATTGAAAGAAATTATCCGTGTACATTTAGTCATGGGACAGAAACTTCACCCTTACACCTGTGGTATGGTCAGAGGCAATCGTTTTGAAAGTGAGTGCTGTTCAGAGCACGCAATTGTGTGACTGTCTCCCTTCTTGTCAGACTGCAAAAAGACAGCCTGGAGAGCGGATGGGCTCTGTTAGTTAGCCTGGCTTGGTTGCCGGCTATTAGGTGATTTCAGGTCAGGGAAAGTCTCATTCCCCCTGAGTTTAATTTGTAAATACAGCACCAAGTGCTAGTGTAGACTAGGTGTCTACGGGTCTGAAAAGTAAGTGTTGAATTCGCTATAATTTCACCAGGCAGTGGAGACTGGAAGATTTAAGAGTATATTTTCATTCTTTAAGTTTGCTCTGAAGTTTTGCTTTGATGTTCATTGTATTTAGTCTACATATTGTGTTCTTTCCTAAAATGTATATAAACGTTGATAATGTTCATAAACCTGTTTAGGTTTATAAAGTTAATTGTGTTTGTAAATTGTTAACTGCATTTGAACAGGGATGACTTTCATCTTGCTTTTCTAAAGATCTTTCAGCAAACTATTTTGAAATCATAAACTCGGAGTTTAATTGTTAAATTGTTGGAGAGACGCTTTAAGGGACTTTGTATCTTACATTAGGGTTCTAGTTCCAGAGCGCTCGTTCCTGGGAATGGCCTGAATTTTGTGAGCGAGACTGGGAAGGATTTCCGAACGTATCTCCCTGTGACTGCAGGATGGGGTGTGTTGTGAACTGTTGTGATGGAGGTGAAGTGCTGCAATGTGCCAGTCGAGTATGGCACGTCGCTTCAGTCTGCAAAACAAGTACAGTGTATAAGGTGAAAGAGTTTTGAGTAAATGTGATAGTGTTGCGTAGTTTTGTTTGGTTGATTTTGTTTATTGCTTATGTCTTTGAGTCTATCTGTAAACAGTAA
>CM065730.1:53314549-53317049 GCA_033310375.1 Conus canariensis
AAAGACAATCAGGAATCCATGAAGATGTTAAAGATAATCAGGAATCTATGAAGATGTTAAAGACAATCCGGAATCCATGGGGATATTAAAGACAGTCAGGAATCCATGAAGATGTTAAAGACAATCAGGAATCCATGAAGATGTTAAAGACAATCAGGAATCCATGGGGATGTTAAAGACAATCAGGAATCCATGGGGAAGTTAAAGACAATCAGGAATCCATGGGGATGTTAAAGACAATCAGGAATACATGTTTGTTATTTTTGTTGCTGTCGCTGTTGCTAATGTTGTTGCGGTTGTTGTTGTTGTCGTTGTTGCTGTTGTTGTTGTTGTTGTAGATGCTGCGACTGCTGCACTGGTTGTTATTAATGTTCTTACTGTTGTTGTTACTGTAGTTGTTGTTGCTGTTTTTGTTGTTGTTATTGTTGCTGCTGCTGCTGCTCTTGTTGTTTTCGGCGCTACTGCTGCTGTTGCAGTTGTCGTTGTTGTTTCTGCTACCGCTGTTGTTGCTGCTGTGGCTGTAGTTATCGTTGTTGTTGTTGTTGATGTTGTGAACCTCACTTAGTGTGGATAACGCTTCTATAAAAGCACCAAAACAACTAGGCACTAGGCTCTCTGGATAGGCCCAGACTGAGGCACTGTGATTAGCCTCATTGTTGTTCGTCAACAGCGCTTGCAAGCATGTGACTCAGTTTCATTGCAGCAGCATCTGTTTCCACACAAAACAGTGCATTTTGCAGCACGCACAGAGAGAGAGAGAGAGAGAGAGAGAGAGAGAGAGAGAGAGAGAGAGAGAGAGAGAGAGAGAGAGAGAGTTCATTAGCTCTCTGTTCATGTTCAAATAAATTGACCCTCTCTGTCCCTCTCTCTCTAAACACACACACACACACACACACACACACACACACACATACACACACACACATACACACACACACACACACACACACACACACAGCGCGTGCACACACACACACACACACACACACACACACACACACACACACACAAGCGCGTGCACACACACACATACACACACACACACACGCACACACACACACACACACACACACACACGCACGCACACACACACACACACACACACACACACGCACACACACACACACACACACACACACACACACACACACTTACATGTACGAACGCGCGCGCGTGTTAGCATAGTTGGCAGGTAAATTAAAGGGGTGGAAATAAATGCGGGAGCTGGGGGGGGGGGGGGGAAGGTGAGCTATGAAAGATGACTGCTGAAATTAACATGTTACAAGTTAAAACACTTTCCCTGGTTGCTTGAATAACCTAAAATCATTATCCCTACCCCCCCCCTCCCTCTCTCTCTCTAAGCATGTGTGTGTGCGTGTGTGTGTGTGTGTGTGTGTGTGTGTGTGTGTGTGTGTGTGTGTGTGTGTGTGTGTGTGACGTGCATGCGTGCGTGCGAGTGTTCTCTCTTTTTTTAAAAATTATCTCCCAAACACCAATCTCCCGCTAAAAACCTCCCTAACCAAAATTATCGTTGCCATCTGTATATTACTGATGACGGACGCCAAAACGATGCCTTTCTCTCCCGCTATGTGGCTGACCGGCAGTTTTCTTCTTTTCTTTTTTTTTTCTCTCCACCCTATCGGACGTACTGCCATATTAAACAGAGAGAACTTGTTTAGATCGGTAACAGAGAGCGTGGTATGACGGTCACTGAACCAAGGCTAGGCTAGCTAGCACGGTGGTCTATGCTTCTCGTCACTCTCAACTCACGTTTAGGTCTGGCAACCCCAATAATACAGACTGTGAGAGACATACCGTGTAATTTGAGCAGTGTTCGCTTGGATTGTTCGTGTAGTTCATACCGAGTGCTCGCCCCTAGCGGCACGTATATCTCCTAATATTGGTGTACTGGTCTTGTGGATTTCTGCTGCTATCATCTGTGTTCAACTGCGTTGTTTATGACTTATCAATCCTTTTTTCTAAAACTTCTTTTAAATGCTTGTTAAATTCGTGAATATGCAAAATATATATATATATATATATATATATAATATATACTGCTCAAAACAATTTAAGAGCCAGTTGAAAACATTCACACACAATTCAACCGAAAAACAAAATAACTTCTTCAAACAATTTAACTGAAAATTCATCGATACAATGACATCAGAAATAAACGAATAACAGCTGCTCAAAAACACCTTCATGGGCTTAATTGATGAACACCTTCATTTCAGAAATCAGAACAGTCAAATCAAATGACAATCAATGTCAATACTCAGTATGGCCGCCATTAGCGCGGATACAAGCTAGACATCTCTGTCTCATAGAGTCCACAAGCCTCCTGAGAGTCAGCTGGGGGATGTTGTTCCACTCCTGCTGCAAGAAGTCGAAGAGCTGGCCCAGGTTCACTGCTGGAGGGTGGTTCTCGTGAAGCAGGCGCCCCAGGACGTCCCAGGCGTGCTCGATCAGGCTAAGGTCGGGCGAGGACGCTGGTCAG
>CM065730.1:53334549-53337049 GCA_033310375.1 Conus canariensis
GAGCCTTATAGGCCTAAATAATTTTCAAAATTTGTGTAGATTTCCACTTGCAGTCGCCTCACATCGCAACCAATTCATTGGTGTTACCGCCATTTCGATCGCATACGTTCGGTAATTTGGGAAAGAAGCGGGAAAACATAGCAAATAAAAACATTCGTAGGCGGTCTCGTGAAAACAGAGTAAATGCTTACAAAACCATAGACAGCTATGAAGAAGATTTATGAACTCATCTTAGACCCCTAGTCTAGAGTTAAGAGCTGACGGTTTTAGAGCTGGGCAACAAAGAACAAAGTTGAATCTTGTTTTCTTGTGATTCTTTGCGTAAAGGACAGATCAAACTGCTGCCAACACACACTCCCACACACACACACTCAGCGTCGCATGGGAGATAATAAAAAGCTTTTTTTTCCTCTTCATTTTCACGAGTGTCTCCCTTCTCAAATAGACGGGAAACGGAACGAGAATACTTCCATGGAGATATCAAAATGGCCGATCAACAAAATTATGGCGCAGTCAACAATTTACTGTCGGTAATCTTTGTCTGCTTTGTTTACATTGCTTTAAAAAGAAGACATGCTGTTTAGCTTTTCGTTCGTAAGTTTTGTTAATGTATGTCTCTTAAAATGACATCAAATGGAACGAATCTGATCGCCATAAACGCCTGAAAAAGTTGCAAGTAGATTCAATTTTTGAAGCGGGATATCGCGTTGTTTTGACCGATTCTGCCATTCCTTCAAATCACTCTTTCATTTCCCTTACTTTCGGGCTTCTTTTCCCCTCCAGATCAGAATTGTAATATATGCCGTTATTGAAAGGTGACTGGAAAGAGAATTTGGGTGTTTTGAGAGGAAAATGAGAGCATTGTATTAATGGTGCAGTTAAAAAGGCAATTTTAGAAAAGCTGGCATGGTCTGTCTTGTCATCCAGTTTAAAGTAAAGACTTAATCAGTTAATGGTTCCATTATATATATTATTGGTTAGACCAGTCTTAGAATGTGGAAATGTGGTATGGTCTCCTTCCTCAGAAATGAACCTAAAAGTGCAGAGAAGATCACAAGGAAATCATAGGAGACTGAGTAATTTGGCTCGTAAGAAGAGACTGAGTAAAGTGCAGCTTCCAAGCTTTAAATGCAGGAGATTTTGTGGTGACAGGATTGAGGTCTACTCATAACTTTTTGCATGATCATGATGAAAACATATCGCAGTTTTTTTTTATATACACTAAAGACAATGCACATACAAGGAATCATCCATAAAAACTGGCAAAACTGTTAATAAAATATAATCTTTTAATACTTTTTTTTTACACTTACAGAATTATTTTATAATAAAACAATCTGTGTGATCACATTGCCACCACAGGAATGCTTAACCCTTTCAGTCCTGACAAAGCAATTGCCTGACAATGTAGCCTCCCCATCCTGGCATGCTTTGGTTGTTCAGTTGGAAAATTGAGACCCTGGAATGGAACATAAAAGGGGCAAACAGCTACATAAATATACTTTGTTCTTTAACATGAACTTTTTGTTGTTTCTGAATTATCCGTTGATGCATGATTCCTTTATGCAGTGGGGCTGTAAAGACCCTTGACCGCAGTGCTTCATATTCTGACAGGTGGTATGATTACATCTCTGATAAAATGCACATAAAACTTGATTGAATTATCGCCAATACATTTTCAGCAGCTACCTAGATTAAGATGGCTTTTGTTTTCATACTTTTTAGAGTCAATTGTTTGCAGAGGACCACTATGATTCCATCTAACTTTCTAAGACTTGCCTCACTCAGTAAGGTTTCTTCCTTGGTTCATTGTTTTGTGATAAAAGCACTGAGGAAAAATTCACTAAATCGTCCAAAATTTGCTTACTTGAAGCAGCACATCACAAAGAAGGAAACAGCTTCAAAATACTCTCCCTGTGCTTTATCATTTATGCATGGAGTAAGTGTTACATGTGCTAGATTTGAACTGAAATTGACACCCAACCTCTAAGTGGCCGTATGCATTGTTTTGCACCTGACCAGAGGTTGGTTGCTGGACAAAAAAGTTACCACAGGCCTGCTAAGTGCTACTATTCATCCATATTTTCTCTGCTTAGAAGTCCCCAACTACAGAACTATTGGTAAGTGGAAAAAAAACCCTACAATCTTCAGTTATTCATGTAGAAACTTCTGAACATCCAAGACAAATTCCAAAACATGTATACCCCAGATAAGGGTGTACTTGCCAACTTAAATTCCCAGACTACAGAAATATGGGCAAATGAGAAAAAAACTACAGTCTTCAGTTATTTATGTAGAAACAGCTAAACATCCAAGACAAATTCTGAAACATGTGTATCCCAGATAATGTATACTTGCCAACTACCCCCCATCAAAAGCTTTGTAGTTTGGTGGGTGTTTTTTTTTTAAGTTCTCCATTTTATTTTATTCCCTTACACATAACTGGTTCTAACAGTCACAGAACATTATAGATCGGATCACATTCACAAAATATCAGTTC
>CM065730.1:53342049-53349549 GCA_033310375.1 Conus canariensis
CTTCTTCAACCCCCTCAAGTACCTCATCACCGGTGCCATGGATGGCTGTAGTAAGTGGTCAGCTCACTACACTTTGTCGGCTGAAGAGTTCACAGTTGATGTGCACATTTCATTCTGTCTCTGTGACTTGTTTGTTGCTTGGTTTTCTTTGACCCCTGGAAAGAGAACTTTTCAAACAGTGTAGAGCGGGGTGCTACAGGTACTTCATCGAATGTTCAAGTAGAAAGTACTATTCATGACTATTTCTTATTTTGGGGGGTTGTTCTTTTAAATATATGTAGTGATTTATGTATACCTGTGTACGTTTACTCTTTAAAATGCTCCAGCATTATTTATACACTTGAGTTACGCACAGAAAAAGAATTGCTTTTATACACGCTAGTGCAAAGATGTAGCTAGAATTTTCAGTGTTAATTTCAGTCCATATGGCCTTAAACCTCACAGCTTTTTACGCTATCTTCAGCATTTTTATGCTCATATCTGGAACATCTCTCTGAGTCTTCGGCAAGTTCCTACAAGCACTGGTGAAGGATTTCTACCCTTTATGTCTCTCTGGATCTCTCACTCTCAGTTTCTGTGGCTTCTTATTCTGCCCCTTTGTAGTTTGCAGCTGTCAAACGTTTCAGATCGTTGCAATTGTCAAAAGGTTCCAGGTTAAAAAGTAATGCAAAGGATTCACAATTATTCTTACAGAGATAGGCATGGGTGTCTTAAACTACCCACATTTAAAGCAAAAGGAAATGGTGATCTCATTCAAACCTTCAAAATTTTCAAACGCATTGATGACATAAATTTACTACACTTCTTCAAATTATCAAGTAATAAAAAAAAAACAAGAAACATCCCAGACAAAGTATGTATTGAATATATCCCTACTAAAAGAGTAACATTTTTGGATATCTAGAGAATCACGCCTTCATGGAACACTTTACCTACTGGCATCAAAAGAGCACATTTTAACACTTTCAGAAATCTTGCTGACCAATGGATATAGTTTAAAGACATAAAGTATGAGCATGATGAAGAAGGCATCACAAACTCCAGAGCTTCTCACCAACAATCTGGTATCTTATAATCAGTTAACGAAATAAAAATGGTTTCGATTAACGCTGGATGACCTATATTTAGTTTCTATGATTCTGATTCTGAGATAGGAAGCAGAATGCAGGAAATTTGTCCAGGGAAGCCACATGCTTAATGCAGTAATGTTTTAGCCAAGCCCACAGCTGGGCAGTCCATGAGATCATGAACCTGAATCCTGTGAACCTCATTCTCGATTTTGTCGCATCTCTGGTGTGCCCAGAAAGGCTTTGCTGACTTCTTAATCAAGTCCTTAGTCCACCGGCCAACTTGACAATAACTTTTTTGGCTGTTTGAAAATATTTTCAGTAAGTGATTAGGTAAGGGTCGACATCTAGCTACATGCTGTCTGATATCGTTAGGAGGCATGCTGTTTGAGGTTGGAAAGAAACTTCTATCCAACTCAATCTTCTCTGCTTCCGTTTTCACTTCTCATCATCATCATCATGGTGGTCCCTGGGTCTCAAGAAAGACCTATCTGCACTGCCATCAGTGCACTTGGGAGTGGCTCTGTAGTCCTAGTTGTGATTTGCAGAGCTGCGAGCAGACACGCCACTGGAAGTCAGCTGTTGATGCAGTAGTGGTCTCTGCTTGGTGGCCGTACTCTCTTGCTGCCTGGGCTGTGAGGCAACTGCACATCTTCAGAGGTCTGTGGTACATTTCTTGTGGTAGCATGCTGATGTGTTCTGCCTTCAGCTGGTGTCACAAGATCAGCGTGGCAGATAGCACCACTTGAGGCTGTCTTTCAGTCCGTCTTTGTAGCGTTTGTCCTAGCTCTCCAAATGTCAGCTGCTTTGGAATTCTGTGGTCCTGCATTCTCGTCACATGGCCAGGCCAGTGGAGCTGTTACTTGAAGATCATTGCTGAGATGGAGACACAAGCACTTTTCAAGATTCTCATATCAACATTTAGTGCCATACCAGCCTCTGTACTGAACATCATGGATTGTGAGCTGGAGGGAGGTGGGGGAGGGGAATGAGTCATGTTAGATGCATTTATTCCAGTGAATTTTTGGCTGTGGTCAGCTCCTCCTCAGAGTGGAGTGGGCTATGGGCTTTCAGATAGGGAAACTGGAAGCACACAGTGGAGTTCCATCAGCTTGATGGATGTGTGTCTGTGCTTAAATTTCCTGAACGACACTTCAGGTATCTGTGTATTTCTTGGACCTATTTGATGTGGGATATATGTGAAAGGATGCATAGAGTAAAGCCCTGTCATGAGTCTCTGAATGGAACTTCATGCATCATCTTCATCATCCTAGCACCCACCACCTTCATTATCCTTATTCTCATTGATTATCGTGATAAAAAAAAAACAAAACAACAAAAATCACTGTGTGTCATTGTCATGGGTTGCATGTGTTGTGCAGTCAAGGTGTGGGACAGTGACTGGTGCATCAAGATGGTGTTTGTGGGCCACAGCAACGCAGTCAGCTCCCTGGCCATCTACCCTCATGGCCCGCTCTTCATCTCTGCCTCCAATGACTGCACCATCCGTGTCTGGAGCATGGAGACCTGCGACGAGGTGGACAAGTCAGTGCTGCTCTTTGATCTGTAGCTGTGGCTGGGAGAACTTCAAAAATGCAGGCACCTGTATACACTACATAACCACACCATGAATGACATGAGTATTACTGTAAATGACAACCTTCAACCCACTTATCATACTTCCTTGCTGTAAAAGTAGCTGCTTGAGGAAATGAGAGTCGTGCAGCAGAATACAAGCAAGAAAGTATTGAAATACGAGGAAAACATTAAACGCATTCAAATAAGAAAACAGTAAAACATAAGTGAAGTAAGCATGGAATGAAAATGAGGTAAGTGCTACATCTGCAAGTAATGCATTATAAAGCACCTGTACATCACGTAGTAGTTACGTCAAACAGGTGACAGAGGAAACAAGGAACCCGTCAGTACAGGTTTTTTGCATCCAGTGAGGTGGTTTTTTTTTCTTGACCATGCTGGACCATCAGCTGGCCAAAGTTGTGCTGTGGACTGCATGTCAATGTCAGGTTGACTTTGGCGACAGAGAGACCCTGGACAAGGCACCAGTCAGGAGTACTGAATGAGGTGTACACGGCAGCTGGAGCTGACATAACACTGATGGACACCAGCGGTGGGCTGTGGAACATGGCGGACTGAATGATGAGATGCAGTCTGAGAATGATGAGACGCAGTCTACCATATCATTGTTTATTTGTTCTTTTTGTTTCCATTTGCAAGGCTTCTGAATACTTGAATTTAAAGGGCTGATGATAGATCAGGGCTTTTACGTTTTTCTTTTAGAATCTTTTTACAGGAATTTTGCGGTTATTTGCAAAGCAAGACATGTTGTAATCTTAATGAACTACTTGATTAGTGAATGGTTCTGCCAGTTGACACCTGGCTTCAGATTGATCACTGAATGGATATATCAGTTGATTAAATATTATAGCTTTTTTGTCCATCTTTGATTGGAATGAATAGTTAATTGGCAGCTAGCTTTGTGGCTGTGTCTTTACAGGACTTCCATAACAGAGCCAGTGCAGGGACTCTACACCAGTCCACGCTATGATGTGTTCTTCACGTTTGCTGGCAAGAAAGTGGACCTGTGGCGCCTCAATCACCTGTACCAAAACCACACCAACATTGGGTCAGTGGGCTCATGAGTGTGGTAAAAAGATGGAGGGGCAAAGCATTTTCTGGGATCATTGTGTGTGTGTGCATGTGTGTGTGTGTGTGTGTGTGTGTGTGTGTGTGTGCATGTGTGTGTGTGTGTGTGTATTTTGCCTGTTGTCACATTCAAAGTTCATCTCAGCTCTTTCAGGGCCATTCTACTATTGTTCTTGTATGCTTTTCTCTATTAAAAATTTTTTTTTTAAATATCCATAAAGTTTAGCAAAAGTTGACTCCTTGTGTGTGATCCATTTCCACACCTCTGTTATGCCTGCTACCCACAGAACCGTAATTCTGGCCTCTTTTAAATAACTTGACCCAGATGCCCTTGAGGAGTATTGTCCTCAGGCATGGCACGACAGTTTTGCTGATAAAAGGATCTAAATCCTCTGAAGACAAAGGGAATGTCATCCAGGCAAAGTCTTAATAAAAAGACAGCCTGCCATGCGGTTCTCTCACCCTGTGATACGCGCTCAGTAGCCCAGCAGTTTGTTGTGAGAGCGCATGTACTGGATGGACCACCAGAGTGATGGAGAATTGGTCATGTTTTGGATGCCCCCCCCCCACACCCCCACCTTGACCTCCCATCCCTGATCCTGAGCCATGTCTTCCTCATTTTCATGTGTTTTTTTTTCATGTTCTTTTAGCACTGTGGGACACTAACAATAACACCATTTGAGGAAACAGTCCCAGTCCAGTTGGTGAGAACTTATTTCTTGTACCAACTTTTCTCAGTGCTTTGCTGTGAGAATGCAGATTGTCTTTGTTTTTGGTGGATTTATTTGGCTTTTTTGTAAGTATGTTCCAGCAGATTCTCTGAAGAACACAATTTCTGTGTTTTGAGAAAAACCAAAAAACGGATAATTCAAAAAAGAAATTTGGTCTTCAATTTTATGAAGCCATGTCCAGGAATAGCTACTACATACCCTGTTGGATAAAATGAAAAGGAATGGGAAGTTCTTAGTTGGAATGTGTTGAAAGCAGAAAATCGGTAAAATAGGGTGAGGATGTGGCCATTTTCTTTCCTATTCTTGCCCTTCTCCCCCTAGCTCCACTCTTCCACTCCCTGTCCTTGAAGCCAACCTTGCTGTTGCTTCCTCTCTACATTTTTTTTTTCTTGTTTGTTTGTTTGCTTTTTGTGTTCCAGGTTGACATATGTAGATGTTTTCTTAACAGGCATCGAGTCAACACAATCAAACTGACGAGCCATCCGTTCTTTCCTGTACGGGCAGTGCTGATGTGTCGTGACTCCAGTGTTAGGATTGTCTCCCCTCCCCAGGGGGAGGTGCTGACCACACTCATCCTACCTCCGTACACTGGTCTGATTGACGCTGCCTACGCCATCGCTGAAAGTGAGTCAGACTACGTTTTGTGTCTTTGTTGTCAGAGTGGTCAGCTGGCCACGACCATGACCGGAAGGTCAGTCACCCCATGCATGTCTATATGTCTGTAGATGTCTGTATGCAAAAAAAAAAAAAAACTGCTTGAGATTGTATCAAATTTGGGAATTAAGTGATATGAATACTGAATTCAATTTGTCAAAACAAAACAAAAAGTGAGGGACTTCCTTGAAGTCTTCAGATGTCTATTAATGATGTACAGGAGTCCATATCCATATTTTGTCCTGAAGCACTTTCCTCTCGAAGCCCTTGGCTCCAACTGGTTCCAGAACTACATTTTGGTTTTTGTAACCTCTGCTTCCTTCATAGGCCACGCCTGAATTGATTCTCGCTCACTCTCCCCTTCTCCCTTTCTCCCTGTCCCCTCTACCGTGACCCCTATGTTATTTCATTTTTTCAGTATAGGTGGACATATTGAATGATACTGGAGCATTTTTTTTAAAGATTGTGCAACACAATTATTGTCATCATTGTGATTTAATGGGGGAAAATACTAGTCGTTGTGCTGTGGTAGATTGTCATGAATCCTGTTGATCTAAACAGGTGAACTAACAGATTGTGCTTCTTTTGAAGTATTTGCTGATCTCCAGGGAAAGAAAAACGGTATTGCTCATCTTTGTTCTTTCTCTGTTGAAAAGGTGCGTGTTCTGGTGTTCTATCAATAATCATTGAAAGAAAACCAGTAGTCTAGTCTGTTAATAATCAATGGAAGAAAAACAGTCTTACCCATGTCTGTTTCTTTCAGTTTGAATCTGGTGTATTTTCCAGTCATCATTAGCATCCATGGAAAGACAAACAACATTGCCAACATTTGTTTGTGAATCCAGTGCATTTCTAGTTCACCTGTTAACATTCAGGGAAATAGAAACATTATTACCATGCTTGTTTGTTTCTGTGTTAATTCAGTGTATTCTTTGTTCACCCATTGATATCCAAGTGGGAAAAAGATGATATTACTCACATTTGTTTCTGTCTGTGTGAATTCAGTCCATTCACTGTTTGCCCATCAATAGTCAGGGACGGCAAAACAATGTAATCATTGTTTCTTTCTGTGTGAATTAATTGCATTTTTGGTTGTTAATTCAGGGCAGTCCCTGGTTATTTGGAATGCTTTGTGTAAACTTTTTGTCAAGTAAAATCACAAAAGTAATTTTCAGCACTTTTTGTGGGGAAAAAACCCCAGTAGAATATAAAAGATGTGTGTGGGCAACTCTAATTATTCCGATCTCTCAGGTTATGTCAAAAAGTTCTATGGCAGATTTAAAGGTGCTTTTTCATCCTTTCTTTCTGTGCTTTCTTCTTCTCATCATGCCAAAGCATCCAACAGACATTATGACACTATTTTTTGACAAGTTTTTTGTCGTGTGCCAAACTAATGGCCAAATACTAGTTTAATTCCTGCTGTTTTCCTTTCTTTTTTGAACAGACACAATGTTCACAGTTTGTGGAAATGGTGACATCATCAAATGTAAGACAGACGTCAACCCCTGTCAGGTGGTTGCTCGATGGCGGTGCTCTTCCTTCAAAGGTCGGTTCAGTGGAGTGGTGGTGGGACTGGAGTGAGGTGGAGAGTGTTTATGTGTGCTGGTTTGAAGATTGCTGTGGGCTGCTCCCATGGATATGTCTGTGTTCTACTGCTTACCCATTTGTGTTGATGTTAACCTCTTCAATGCTAATGTGGGCTGCTCTGTAAAGATTTCTGTGCTCAATTGTGGTCTTTCTCCTCTGTCCACTGCCACATGAACACGGAATATTGGATTATTTCATTCTAGTAGTTCTTATATTCTTTTCAAATAATTTCATTATCTGATGATCAAATATTGCTAGTCATGGATGTGCAGGTGAAAATATCTTCATAGTGTTGTATTTGAAGAGAGGGAAGTTACTTGCTCTTAAAATCCATGAAAACCAGATTAACTGAAACTTTCTGTAGTCGTGTCAGGTAGATACAACAGAAACATGAAATGTTATTGTGTCCTAGTATTAACATTACACTCCAGGTGCTGTGGAAAATGAACTGTTCACACAAATACATCACAGGAATCACACAGTATTGCCTGTGTGTCTTCCAGGGCTGACTTTGACAGACAGTTATTTGCTTAATCCAGAGTTCACAACATTGTGAAGGTTATATTATTTCATGAAAATTTCACACTTGTATGGTCAGAACAGGTGTTACCATACGCATGATATTATACACACAGTGTTGTAAAAAACATAGTTATACCAGAGTTTACATTGTTTAGAAGCAATTTATCATACGGATATTACTGTAGATGATATACGAAGAGTACAGTGTATTTTGTGTAAAAATGATAATTATCATAATTATGCATGTTTTGTTGTTGCAGGAGATAGTGATATAG
>CM065730.1:53352049-53367049 GCA_033310375.1 Conus canariensis
GAAATTGAATGGAAGTATATGGGTTTTTTTTTTAAAAACATTTTGTTAGTCTGTTAAGGCCATGGTGATTGAAAGGTAATAAATAGAATGATGGAGATGTCATACTTGATCCTTTTCTTGACTGTTGAAATTGCCATAGAAATAGAATTTGTTTATATGAAAAGAACTTCCATATATTTTGATGAATTTTATAACTTTTCATACATTTACACAAGGTTAGATGTAGTGTGAGAGGTTAAAGCGTCAATCAGAGAAGTCTTGAATAAGTACACTGTAAAATTTTTGTTGTACTGTTTTGTGTTTATAGCTCTTTCTGTTTCTGTTAGTAGGGGTAAATTTGAAAGTGTTGTGTAGCAACAAAAGACATGCACACAGGGATAAGTGCACACACACACACATGCACACACGCACACACAAACACACACACACACATGCACACAAGCACACACAAACACACACACACAGAGACACACACACGCACATGTACACGCACACGCACATACGCACGCACATGTACGTTTCACTTTTGTTAACTCTAGAATAATACCAGTTCTTTTGGTCAGGCTTATTCTTCAATACTACAGGAAAATCAGCAATTGCAGAAGTAAGGGGAATAGAGGGATGGTGGGAGTAAAAGTATTGAGGAGGAAGGAGGGGAGACAATCGAGGTGAGCAGGTATGGAAGGTAAAGGAGGGGAGACAATTGAGATTATCAGTGACATCCAGCAGTGTTTGATGTATGGTTTGCTGTGCTAAATTGTCGACAAATTCAAGAGTTGACGAGTTTGTGGCTGTCGGAAGATGCTGTGAACCACTATTAATACTAACCACCAACCCCCCCCCCCCCCCTCACCTCCTATTATTCCACACCTTCTCCCTTGTTCCCTGTTGCCCCCACTTCTCTCCTTTCGCCCCCTCTCCTCCTCCATCCCACCCCTCTCCTCCTCATTTACCCATCTTCACTGTTCGTTCCTACCCCAGGAGTGCTGTGTTTTGCTTTTCCGATTTCGTATGGTACCACATTAAGAGTTGTTATAGTTCAGGGCCAAAGGAATGCCCTTGATCTGTCCTGTCTGCCGACGATGTGCCTGAGAACATTGACCTCCACAGGCAGCGGGTCTGCCCAAGTCGGCTGTCGGAAGTGATGGGAAAGCTGTTGTATTGAAATCAGTTTGAAATGAGGCAATGCTTGATTTAGGGTACTAGCAATGTTCTGGCCAGCTTGAAGGTATGTCTTCTGCGGCTAACTTGCTTCAAGGCAGAGAAAGAAAAAAAAAAAGTAATGTATCAGTAAGATATGTTGGAAATGACGCTTTGCTCAATTTGAACACTTTTGAGTCTTCTGTCAAATTGGAAATACGTTCTTCTGTAATCAGCTTTCATGAGGAACTGAAAAAAAGATAAACAGTGATATTGAAATTAGTTGAAAATGACACAGTACTGAGTGCTTGTAAATCTTCTGCAGAATTGGGTAAATGTAGTCTTGTGACTCACCTTCACAACGAAGAGAAGAAAAAACACAGTGTTGTTGAGGTCTGTTGGAATTGATACATGAACAGTACTGGCAAGTCGGGCATGTGTTCAACGAAGAAGAGAAAAGAAAAGGCTAAAAGTAAATCAAAGTGAAATGCCGAGAAAGAGGGACACAGTGCACATGAATAACAGTTTCACATAGATTTCGTGGTTGTATTTTATGGCTGGGATGGGGAGGAGTTAGAGAGAGGTGAATCTCTAAAGGATTCTTCATAGGTATTGGTATGCAACACCTGTCTTCTTTTAAAAAAAAAAAAAAAAAAGAAAATGGATGTGGATTGTTATCAGACAGTTGTATGTTGACAATGATTTCTCGTTCAGCACTAGAATGTTTTTTTTTGTTGAAATGGCAAGTTTCAGATTGTGATTTTGTGAGGCATTTGTAGTACCTAAACTTGCATAGTAGATGGTAGATGGCATACTGTTCTTAACTTTGTAATGCAGTTCTGGAAAATAACTTGTCATTTACATTTATATGTATACTCCATACTGTTCTCAATTTTCTGGTGCAGTTCAGGAAAATGATTTTTCGTTAGCATTTATATAAAGACGTCCATCTTATGTAACTGATATGATCAACTTCCACCTCCCTCACCCCCTACACATACAACACATTGACCGTCCCTTTCTCCCAGTCCCTCTTTTTGTCTCTATCTTTTTATTTTCTCTGATTCTTTGTCAGCCTGTCTGCCTGTCTCTCTTTCTCTCACTCTCTCTATTTTATATATATATATATATACAAATATATATATATATATAGAGAGAGAGATTAAACAAGTATTAAGAGGAGTGCTTAAAATCTACAAATTTGTTTCTAGCATAATGCTATCTTCAGATCCTGAAGATAGCATTATGCTAGAAACAAATTTGTAGATTTTAAGCACTCCTCTTAATACTTGTTTAATCTAACGTTGCTCCCCAAGGGGTTGAGCACTTGTGGAATTGTTTTAGGCATTTTAACACTACTGATCTATATATATATATATATATATATGTGTGTGTGTGTGTGTGTGTGTGTGTGTGTGTGTGTGTAATGCCAGATATGATCATATGCTGGTTACAACCCATGATATTTTTGATGGCATAACATCAACCTCCTATATGTTCCCTATGTTCCCCCTACAGTTCTTAGAAGGAATGATAAATGAAAAATGATCTTCTACTAGAAACAAAAATGATTAAGAGAAATTCATCCTTAGCATAAAGTCTTATAGAATAGAAATAACAAATCTTGTGAAAAAGCCAAACTGCAAAAAAAGTAACCCCCCCCCCCCCCCCCCCCCAAAAAAAAAAAAAAAATCGCTGTGTCATCTGGTGCCCCGTTACTATGCAGAGGTGTGCAACTATTTGCTGGTGTATGAATACGTCGTTGACATGGTCAACGAAGCCAGCATTTGGGCCATGATGAAGAGGTCAGTGGCCACTAAGTCAATGGAGGAGTCACGCAATCGCACCTTGCTTCTGGGGGGCCGCAAGGATGGCTACATCTGTGTCTACAACTGGGAGACTGGGGCTATTGACTTCAAGGTGGAGGTGGGTGGACACTTGTATCCTTCTTCTATAATCTTTTCTTCTTTTTTGTTTATTTATTTATTTGGATGTTTTAGCTGAATCAGAATCCTAGAATTCCTTCAATTTTCAAAATGAAATGGAAGGAGCGTCGTGTATGTGATTCCTCATCTGCTGTTGAGGAGTATGTACTCCATCCTCATATTTATGTGCACTTCCCATCCCTCAATTAGATCCTATTGTTTGGTGTATTGACTATTATAAAAAAATTATATGAAAATGTACCAACTAGCTAGGTTTGTTTTGCTCTCAGAATACATGACTGCCATTATTTTCCTAATGTTTTATCTCTGTTTTGTACTCATGTATGCCTTCCTCTTCAGTCTAGCAGGACAGAAGTTAATGTGTTTTTAAACAGCTCATTATTTTCCCAACACTAGAAAGAAGTACATTGCTGTGAAGTAGACAGAAAACTGTCACCATCTGCCGCTTGTCTGCCTGTCTCCCCCCCCCCCCCCCCCCCAAAAAAAAAAAAAGTGGTTTTTGAAAACTGGACTCACTGTGACAGGCATCATTAACACACAGATCAAGAGGAGATAATCATAAAATGGCTTACTTCCCAGGACGTTATTCAGTTTGTCTCTTCAGTTACCTGTCTGCCACTCAACCAGTTGAAGGCTAAAGTGTGTGCAGCCAGGTTTTTATTAAAAAAAAAAAATATATATATATATATATATATATATAAATTATATATACACATACATACGTACATACACACACACACACACACACACACACACACACACACACACACACACACATATATATATATATATAATCTTGCAGTGCTGTTGGATAGGGAGTTGTGATGAGATATATGCCTGTACTAGACAATCTTACAGTGCTGTTGGATAGGGAGTTGTGGTGAGATGTATGCCTGTACCTGACAATCTTACAGTGCTGTTGGATAGGGAGTTGTGGTGAGACATATGCCTGTACCAGGGACGTTTACAGTGTTGTTAAACTTCAAGGAGATGTCTTGTCTGCCTATCTGTGTTGACTTGTTGCCTGGCATAGTCATTGGCCTTCTTTGTCTGCTTCCTTGAAGGAAACATGGAGAAATTGCCTGAAGCATTTACAGTCAAATGCCAGAGTTTTTCATAAGAAAATTCTCTGTCAGTGTCCTGCTATCATCTCCACAGAGGACGATAGATGTCCTCAGAGACTTGTGGCAGAAGTGTCGTCAGAACTGGAAAGCACATAGCTCTGGTTTTCCAACAGTGGTCAGTGAGGAAAAAGTGTTGTTTCCTATTTACTGCCCCAAATGAAAGTAAAGCCAAGTCATCAAGAAGTTAATTTCTTCTGTGATGTCAATTTTTGTATGTTTGAAACGAGTCAGTGCCATGAGATGTCTTGGTTTAGATACTTTTTTTTTTTTGGTTTTGCGCTTTGATTTTTTTTGTTTATGCCCAGAATCAAAGTAAAGCCAAATCATCAAAAATTTGATTTCTTCAGTGATATTAATTGTTGTATCTTTGAAACCAGTCAGTGCGGTGAGGTGTCTTAGTTTAAACTCTTTTTTTTTTTTATCTTGCTCTTTGATTCATTTGTTTATGTCCACACTCTCTCAGGTTTGTTTGTTTTTTTGCATATTCATTTTTTTCAGTACACCCATATGTACATGGTAAGCAATCCTTGACATGATTAATGTGAAAGATGGCAACCTGTTTTTATTTTTTAAACAGACAATCAGGATGAACCTGCTGAGCTTCCATATACTCCATTCAGTGTGTACTTGTATTATATGATCCTGCCATTTCTGCATGTTGAAGCCTGAAATCAGTGTGTGCATTTTTCTGTTCAGGCTCACGGCAGTAAGGGTGTCCTCAACATGATCGCCAACTCTAAGCTGGATCAGCTGGTTTCTGCTGGCATGGGTAAATACAAATCCCACACCATATCGGTGGTAAATGTAGAACCTACACCACACCATTGTAAATAAAGAGCTTATACAACATCTTTGGTAGAAAGAAAACCTGCATCACATAATTAGTAAATAAAGAGCCTTCACCACATCAGTGATAAATATAGAGCTTATATTATGTCATTGATAGATAAAGAGCCTACATGACAGTAGTAATAAATGTAAAGCCTGCAATACACCAGTGGTAAATGTAGGGCCTTCATCACTTCACTGGCAGATATAGAGCCTACACCACACCAGTAGTAAATGTAGGGCCTTCATCACTTCACTGGCAGATAAAGAGCCTACACCACACCAGTGGTAAATGTTGGGCCTTCATCACTTCACTGGCAAATAAAGAGCCTACACCACACCAGTGGTAAATGTAGAGCATACATCACTTCACTGGCAAATAAAGAGCCTACACCACACCAGTGGTAAATGTAGAGCATACATCACTTCACTGGTAAATAAAGAGCCTACACCACACCAGTGGTAAATGTAGAGCCTACATCACTTCACTGGCAAATAAAGAGCCTACACCACACTAGTGGTAAATGAAGAGCCTACATCACTTCACTGGAAAAGAAAGAGCCTACACCAGACCAGTGGTAAATGAAGAGCTGCATCAGGTCATTGGTAAATAAAGAGCCTACACCATACTAGTGGTAAATGTAGAGCCTTCATCACTTCACTGGCAAATAAAGAGCCTACACCACACCAGTGGTAAATGTAGAGCCCTCATCACTTCACTAGCAAATAAAGAGCCTACACCCACACCAGTGGTAAATGTAGAGCCTACATCAGGTCGTTGGTAAATAAAGAGCCTACATCACATTGGTGGTGAATACCAAATCTGCATCATGTGAGTGGTAAATATGAAACTTGTGCCATGTCGGTGGTAAATTTAGAACTTATAGCATGTCATTGGTAAGTTTAGAATATACGATATACAACACTGGTAAATTTAGAGCCTGCACTTCTCTGGAATTCGTACAGCATTTTCAAAATTTACTGGATTTATCCTAATCTTGTGATGTTAAGACATATGACCGAGTTTGAAAGCTAGTATGAAAAGGAGGTAGCTCTTTTACGTCTGCTTTGCCAGGATTGGTGCAAAAAACATCCAGGTTTTCGTATATTGATCGATATTTCTCGTTTGTAGCGTGCGCAGACTGCTTGTAGAGACTATCATTGGTGCCTGCACCCCTCTTATTTCCCACAGACAATATCATCAAGGTCTGGCGCCTGTACCCGTTTGCGGAGGAGGCGCTGGCCCCACTGATGTCTTTTTACTGTGCCCACACACCGGCCTACATGTCCACCATCAAGTCCAGTCTGTGCGTGGCCTTCCAGGACCCGGCCACTGCCACCTTCAACATCGTCCTCTACAACCTGCCAGAGAAAAGTCAGTCACTTGCAAGCTTTTTTCTTTTCTAAACGCCTTCTTTGTAGTTAATTTTGATGTTGATAAGGAACAATTACAGCATAAAGGGGAACAAATTAGGTCACTTGAAAGGACTTGTAAATATTTTTATGCAATTTAATTTATTATGAAGAAGCCTTCAAAGCAGCAGAGTTTCTTAACAGGCGCATTTGACTTCATTCTGATTCCTGTTAAGAAGGAAGAGTGACAAACATCAGTCAGAGAGTGATCCTACTTGAGTTTGAATGTGGATCATAGCATATTGGGGCAGTGGGAAAGGTTTGGAGGTGTCCATCTTTTCTCCAAGTAGTGTGGTGTATGGCGGGTAATGTGGTTGTTACCATGACCACAGAATGCTGTCAGCTGCCTGGTTTGCTGAGGTACTCGGAGCACCAGCAGTCGAATGTTGCAAGTTTGAATCCTGGTGGCTGCCATGGTAAAAACGTGCCATGTTCACTCCCCGTCTTAGTGTGTTCTCATTCCTGTGATGTGTTGCGGTGATAAGATAGGCCTCCTTTCCCCGCTCCTCTGCGATGACTATTCTGCCACATCACTGTTGTTAGGTGTGGATATTGACCGTGAATATAGGTAACTAACTACAGAATGCTGACATCAGATACAGTGGTAGGTGCATGATCTGTTGTGTGCATATACACACATTGAAGGTTCAACCACTTCCTGTTGTACAGTGAGATGGGAAAAAGTAACACCTCTCTGTTTACCCACTGGGTACTGCTGGGGTTTGAACCTGTGACCTTTGGATTGATTGAGGGTCAAGTGTCTTCACACTTCAACTGTTGCCCCCATTCTTTCTGCGTATGCAGGCTGATACTCGTGCGG
The DNA here is from genome assembly GCA_033310375.1 of Conus canariensis. NCBI lineage: Eukaryota > Metazoa > Mollusca > Gastropoda > Neogastropoda > Conidae > Conus > Conus canariensis. The sequence goes on from CM065730.1 coordinate 53,359,321, forward strand.
ACACTGCCTGTATAGACAGGCAGTGGAGTTTTGTGTGTATGACCGTTTCTTATCCCGCCATTAAGGCAGCCATACTTCATCTTCGGGGAAGGTGCATGCTATGTGTAACGTGTCATCCATACCAACGGCCAAACTGGCCTTCTCTTCCGAAAGTTGGTGATGGGATTTTACGTGTGTGCAAGATGTCGTGCGTGCGTTCACACACGGAACCTCGGTTTATAGTCTCATTCGAAGGACTGTATGGCAAATGGAGTCAGAACCAATGTTAACTCCGAGGGAAAAATCCCCCTGTACCAAAATTCAAACCCGCAACCCCAGGATCATGAGTCCGGTGCTCTACCAACTGAGCTATTCCGGCCCCGTTGCCCCCATCAGGAGTATGATTACTTGCTAAGGCCATCTGTTCAAGGATTCTTGTGGGATTCTTCGTCTGTTCAAGGAGGAATAATGAGGTGATCATGAGAATGGTTTGTTGATCAAGTTTTAAAACAAACAGATGGTTGAAAATAACAAGGGATGTAACTGATTACTCCTGCAGTGTGTCGAGAGACGGATCAATGGGAGCGATAGGTGCAGAATGTATCTGCTTTGGTTTAGGTCACCTAAAATCTTCCTTTAAAAAAAAAGGAAAATAGTCATTGATTGCTTGCATGTGTCTTTGTTTTAAAAAAAAGTTGGTTTTTTTATTTTTACAAGAAGGAAGCTTGATAGAATCTAGCTTGCATTGTTATTTAGCCTTTGTTAGAATCTTGTTTGCATTGTTATTTAGTCGTCATTCTTTTTCCTTTTTTTTTTTTCTTACAGAATTGTTGTGAGTAAAATTTCACATTATTTGGATGGAAGTAAGGTAAAACGATCAGCCCAACTGTTCAGAGAGAGAAAATGCCAAAACATGGTGCTGAAACAGTTTGCATGTCATTCACAGTTGTAATCCTGATTGTTATCCATGCTTGCAATTCAAATGCAGTATTCGACTCACTTGATCTATTTGCTTGACCCGTGAGTTGAGAAAAGGTAACTCTATCCATATTGGAAAGACAGGCTTTATCTTCCCATGACCTGTTACACCGAGGAAGGTCATATCAGTGGGCTATTTCTCCTGCGTAAACTGTAAGGAGGAATGAATTGTGTCAGTGGGCTATTTCCCCTGCTGTAAACTGTAAGGAGGAATGGGTTGTGTCAGTGGGCTATTTCCCCTGCCATGAACTGTAAGGAGGAATGAATTGTGTCAGTGGGCTATTTCCCCTGCTGTAAACTGTAAGGAGGAATAAGTTGTGTCAGTGGGCTATTTCCTCTGCTGTAAACTGAAAGGAGGAATGAGTTGTGTCAGTGGGCTATTTCCCCTGCTGTAAACTGTAAGAAGGAATGAGTTGTGTCAGTGGGCTATTTCCTCTGCTGTAAACTGAAAGGAGGAATGGGTTGTGTCAGTGGGCTATTTCCCCTGCCATGAACTGTAAGGAGGAATGAGTTGTGTCAGTGGGCTATTTCCTCTGCTGTAAACTGAAAGGAGGAATGGGTTGTGTCAGTGGGCTATTTCCCCTGCCATGAACTGTAAGGAGGAATGAGTTGTGTCAGTGGGCTATTTCCCCTGCCATGAACTGTAAGGAGGAATGGGTTGTGTCAGTGGGCTATTTCCTCTGCTGTAAACTGAAAGGATGAATGAGTTGTGTCGGTGGGCTATTTCCCCTGCTGTAAACTGTAGGGAGGAATGAGTTGTGTCAGTGGGCTGTTTCCCCTGCTGTAAACTGTAAGGAGGAATGAGTTGTGTCAGTGGGCTGTTTCCCCTGCCATGAACTGTAAGGAGGAATAAGTTGTATCAGCGGGCTATATCTCCTGCCATGGGCTATAAGGAGGAATAAGTCATATGAATGGGCCAGTAGACCCCCTGTTGGAAACTGATAGACAAGTTATGTGCCCCTTCTCGGATGGTCAGTGTTTTCATATTAGTGCTGTGGTTTTGATGTCTACTGCCTACACCTTCCCAGCTCCCCCCACCCCCCCATCCCCACCCTGCTCCCATTGTAAGTTTGTTTGTTTTTTAACCTGGTCAAGCCATCATGAAGTTGTGTTAAGATTGTTGTGTTTCTTTCTCCAACCCTCTTCCTTTTACGTAACTCCTCTCCCCTCATTGTGCTACCTCCCCACCCTCCCACCGTGCTGTTGTCTTTTCTGTTCTTTGTTTTATGATCCATGTCTGGGAATTATTGTGAATTACACGTTGATTAGAGACAGATTTGTCAGTGTTTGCTTGTAATATTGTCTTCCGCTTCAAATTTACAGAAGTTGAGGACCGAGGGGGCGATGATATGTTTCCAGCAAAGAGTGAGACAGTATATACAATGCTGATTGCATTTGACTTGTTTCTAGCTCTGTTTTTGTTTCAGTTTGGCATATGAGCTTTAGTTTCATATAGTTTTATTATAGTAGCACTTTTTGTAAGTGATTTGGCTTTTTTTTCTCTCTCCCCCTTCTGCTGTGCTCCCATTCCCTGCACCTTTTTGGTTTAACTAATGTAGGTCAGTCTGGCTTTTTCCTTTTTCTTTTTCTGCAATTAAAATGTGCTCTGCCAGTTCCAGAACCACATATAGATAAATCAGTTGGTTTTTTTTTACCTAGATAGATGATTAAGATGTATTTTCATAGCCATATGAAGCATGCTGTCTTTCTTGCATGCACTCACAGGCTTGTGCGCTAATTATAATCAGAGCGTATGCATGGAAACGTACAGTTAGCTCATACATTCACCTAGCCACTTGCTGTCTCTTTTTTTTTTTCCACAGCTCTCTGCCTGAGTATTTCTTATCCTTTCTCCCCATTCCATAATTTGCATGCACTGATCCTTCAGGAATGGAAGAACCTCATTTATTCTGTATTGCTGTGTGTATGTTTACATTGTAGCCAAGGATGTAAACAGGTGCTTTGTTGCATGTTGCACACACACACACACAGTTGTATATGCAGGCACAGAACGTACAGCCTTGCATGTACACTCCCATGGAGAGAGGTGGGCATGTGGCGAGTGAGAGTATTAGACAGAGGGGCTTGGAGAGAGGGGAAGTGAGGGGGGAGGGGGGGGGGGAAGGGGGGGGGGGGTTACAAGGCTAGATGAACTTTTTCTCCCAGATCATAATTCAGTTATGAAACTTTAGCCACTTAGTGTTTCAGTCATGCTTTCTTTCTCTGTTAGGATGTTTACTAATAATTCGTACTACCTAAGCCAGCTGCCAACTTTTTCACACTTGGTAAAATAGAAATAATGTCTTAATCAGTTCAGTTAATGAATGCGTCAGCAGCAGTAGATGGTATGTTTGTTGGCTGATCCATTCTTATGTATTGATTGTTTCGTTCCGTCAGTTTCAGGTGTAAATTTCACCTGTTTCTGTGTTTCATTCTTTGTTCAGTGTTTTTATGTGGTGTTTTTTTTTCTTGACATTAAATGGCATTCCTTATGATGTGGCACAAACCTCATCATTGACTTCTCATCCCATCCCAACATTTATCCCTGTGTGACATTAAATGGCATTCCTTATGATGTGGCACAAACCTCATCATTGACTTCTCATCCCATCCCAACATTTATCCCTGTGTGACATTAAATGGCATTCCTTATGATGTGGCACAAACCTCATCATTGACTTCTCATCCCATCCCAACATTTATCCCTGTGTGACATTAAATGGCATTCCTTATGATGTGGCACAAACCTCATCATTGACTTCTCATCCCATCCCAACATTTATCCCTGTGTGACATTAAATGGCATTCCTTATGATGTGGCACAAACCTCATCATTGACTTCTCATCCCATCCCAACATTTATCCCTGTGTGACATTAAATGGCATTCCTTATGATGTGGCACAAACCTCATCATTGACTTCTCATCCCATCCCAACATTTATCCCTGTGTGACATTAAATGGCATTCCTTATGATGTGGCACAAACCTCATCATTGACTTCTCATCCCATCCCAACATTTATCCCTGTGTGACATTAAATGGCATTCCTTATGATGTGGCACAAACCTCATCATTGACTTCTCATCCCATCCCAACATTTATCCCTGTGTGACATTAAATGGCATTCCTTATGATGTGGCACAAACCTCATCATTGACTTCTCATCCCATCCCAACATTTATCCCTGTGTGACATTAAATGGCATTCCTTATGATGTGCACAAACCTCATCATTGACTTCTCATCCCATCCCAACATTTATCCCTGTGTCTGCACCCTGGAATGCTTCACAGGGAAGGTCAGTGGTTTGTCATCTATGGAACTGTTTGGGTTTTTTTCAGAGAAAGTCAGAAGTGATTATGTCTGTGAAGGTGTTTATTTAAAGATCCTTTATTCTCTCTTTCTCTGACTGTTATGTTCTCTCTGCCCCTGTGTAGTTTTTGCCTCTGATGGAAACGAAGGAGGGCTGCACAGTGAGTTTGAGTGTGTGGAGTGGTATTGCTGTGTGTGTTGCTGGGTGCCCACTGTTTTGTGTGGATAATTACAAAGTAAGTTTATGCACTTGATGCTGGTGTGCCAATGATTGATCAGTTTGTTAATGTGTGTTGTGTGTGTGTTGTGTGAAAAATTATGAAATGGGTTTATTCCCATGTGTTGTCAAGGGCCGCCAAGTGTTTCATTTTTTTTTGGCTTTGCTGCTACATTTGCAATGAAATATTATGGTCAGAGCAAACTTGATAAAAAAAAAATAATAACAACAAATACCTCAGCACACACATGGCAGCAACTTAAATGGAAAGAGGATGATTTAAATCTTTACATTGTAGACTTAATTTGTCAAGAAATTGCCACCTTCCATAAGGAGAGAAAGAAAAAGTAAATGAGAAATTGCCAAAGATGATCCCATTTTGCTACTTGTTGAGTGGTTTCATTGTTGGCCATTTTGAACCACACGATAACTAAACAGATTTCCATCTTCTTTGCCCACCATGGTGTCGTTTAGGTAGCAAGGTGAGGCCGAAAGTGCTATTTAGTCAGACTTGTGATATTGAATAGAACTGCTCCACTTGTATTTGAAATATTACACCTAAAATGTTAAAATGCGACGCCAGCTACCAGTGGTCATCACTGCGGACTTCCGGCTCAGGGATATTGGTTTGATTCCCAAAAGAGCCATTTGTTTGTGGGATTTTTCTGCCCCGACCAGCTTATACCCAAGAGTTGAGTTTGCTACGGGCCCAGGTGGGAAGACTGGGATCACACAGTTGACTTTCTTCCGCTTAATGGATGGGTCTCTTTGAATGTTGCTTAAATTTCCTGACCAACACCACCGGTGTCTGTATCTCTCAGGCCTGGTTGACACCAAGACATATTACGAAAGTAAACATAGAGTACGGCTCTGTCATGCAGTCCCAGACTGGAATGGAAATCCATAGCATCCTCATCCTCATTGATCAGCATAAAAAAGTCTAAAATTCTGTTTCCGTTCATGCCCTGCTTAAAAGATGATTGTAGTCACCTTTCCTCAGAGTCATAGGATGATGGCTACTGTATCTGAAATATGGGCAAACTACCACAGGGTTACTATCTCCCTCCCCCAGGGGTACGATTAAAACTGCAACAAAATCTATGCTTGTCCAACCCTTCTTATAACTTCTATGAAAACTAAATATAACTCTGTGCAAAATGAAAACACATTAATAATACTGTCCACTGTCTCTCCCCCTTCCCTAGGGGCAAGTATAATGGGCGCAGAAAGACTAAAAGGTTAATGTCACTGTTGCCCAGTGAGTCGGCGTCTTAGAAAATGTTATTCTGCGAGAGGCACCCCACGCCTGGAGGTACCGGGTGCAGACAGCTCCTTCATGCCTGGCTGGTTGAAGGGTAATAGTTGGTCGAGGGCCCGGGGTACTCGTCTCTTTGTCGGTGAAGATGGTGCCACACCAGAGTCCTTAGGGGTCAGGCTGCCATCTGTTGGGGATGTACACAATGAATATGTGGTTAGTTATAAAGCATGTTTGTCACTGTGACCTGTCTTTTTTAACTTTGTGGATTGAGTTTGCTGCCATTTGCTGTGAGAGTGAATAATTATGAACTGTTCTCTTGAACTGTCTTTGCATGTCAGTAATGGTGAATGCGTTTGTTGCCATGTGCCCTTTGTGTGTGTGTGTGTGTGTGTGTGTGTGTGTGTGTGTGTGTGTGTGTGCGTGCGTGCGTGCGTGCGTGTGTGCGTGCGTGCGTGCGTGTGTGTGTGTGAGGATACTAACAAAGTGAGTTAGTTTGTTGGTGTGGATTTGTTTTTCAATTGACAGTTTGTCCCCATGTAATCTTCTCCATCCACTGCTAAGATATGAAATTAATTCTCAGCCCTCTGACTGTGTGAAGGTAGCAATAGGACTGTTAATGTCATGTGTGTGTGTGTGTCATAGGCATTCAGTGCTCTGTACCTCAGCTCACACCATCTCACAGTTGTCACATACTGTGTCTGATACTCTGAAAGCCAAAAAACAAAAGTGTACAAGATTATTGATTTTTTTGTTTGCATATAAATAAGAGAACCAGCATTTTATGTTTTTGCTGTAAACATTATTTCTTTTCAAATACCTGTGCATAAGAGTCACAACACACACACGGACGCATGCATACACGCATGCACACACACACACACACACACACACACACACACACACACACACACACACACACACACACACACAGAGACTCACACTCACACTTCTGCATATAGTTTTATATTCACATCTTGGTTTCCATTTACCTGGTTGCACCAGAGTCTGTTTATGAGCTTAAGATAAGATCCCAACTGTAACAGCTGGGAAGACCATGGAACAGAATAATAATCACAAGAATAGGACACAGAGGCTTTAGCAGTGTCAGTATTTTAAATGGCCAACAGAGGGGGAATCAGTTTGTTTTCCATCAGTAATATGCATAATTGGGATGCATATCTTCACATGCCATGTTTCTCTTCAGTGATGTAGGGTATGACAGTGATTGAGGAGCATACTGGTAGGTGAACTGGTGCCTTGATCTGGTGAAATAGTAAAGGAAGAGAGTCGGGTACTGTGTATTGCCTACAGCCCATAAAGAGATCAGCATGCTGCAGAGGATGCCAACAAACAACAGAACTGTGGAATACACAGCTGTGTAGAACATGATCTGCCAACATCTAGGGATCATTTGTTGAAGGCTCTCTCTGGGTGTATTATAACAAATTATAGTTGATGGTAACAACTCGGATGAAGGTGATACTGAAAACAAAAGCTGCACTGAAGGCAAGGGTGATGATGGTAAAAAGCAAACTGATGGTAGAGATTAAGAGTGAAGATGGAAACTGTACTGATGGTCTTCTCCTTCTTCATTCTGTGGCTAGAACTGGTGAGATTTTTGCATATACGACCATTTTCAGTTACACCATCAGTGTTCCCACGGTCCATCTTTGGGACTGGGTGAAGATGACAGTGTTGAAGGGGGTGTGGATGATAGGCGCTTGTGTTATGACTGCATCTTCATGATCAGGGCAACCTCAGAGTTTGTGGATGAAAGGAGCACTAACACAACACACTGCTTTCTGTCAGCACGGGAGCTGAAAAAACGTGGAGGTGATCTGCTTGATCAGTTACTTGAGAATGCACTCAGTTTGTGGGATTTTGTTTTGGGTTTTTTGTTTCGTTTTTGTGTTTTGTTTCTGTTCTGATGGGTTAAATGGGGGATAATTCTCTTGTTTGCTTCTTGTTTGTGTGATCTTTTAAAT
>CM065730.1:53372049-53432049 GCA_033310375.1 Conus canariensis
TTAGGGAATTTGTTTTGTATGACTGTGATTTTCTTTTGTAGAAGTTTGTGTGCCTTTGCCTTTTACGAACATAATTATCTGTATCTACCTGAATGTGTGTGTGTATATTAGCATAATGGTTATATGCTAATGCTAGTATGCATGGTTTTAAGTATGTGAGAAGGGGAGGGAAAGATGGAAGGAGAAGGTGGATATATACATGTAGTCCTACCACACACACACACACACACACACACACACACACACACACACACACATGAATGGAGAGAGAGGAAGAGAGAGAAATGGTGAACAAATAAATAAGGGGGGGGGGGGGGCACGCAAGTGCAGGCAAACATTTATTTTGTCATTATGCCAGGAGCTAGCAAAGGTGTGTATATAGAAAGTGCAAAAAAAAAAAAAAAGAAAGGAAGGGGAGTTGGGGAGAGTGAGAAACGGATTCAAGAAGAGGCGGTAAACCTTTCACTATTATCATATGTGGCCCTTGTTTAACAAAATCATTTATGATGCCAATGTAGAGTACAAATTTGTTCACTGTGTGAGAGTCTTCTACAGAAGCCAGCCTGGCTGCGTTAGTTCATCCATGGTATCTGACAGGGATGTGCCACCTTCATTCTGCAGTATTTACAGGGACAGTCACAGTCCAGCGCTCCAGCAAACACAGGAGAGCGAACTGTGAATGCAGGGCCGCCTCGCTACACTTGGTTATAGATACTTAATAGCTATTTCGCTAGGGACCAAGCTAAGCGCTTAATCAACACTCGTAAAAGGCTGCACCTGAGTGCCGATGAAAGCTGCAGCTGCGCTTCATTCATCGTTCGTGTCTCCAGTCATATGTCATCGTCATCTTTCTCTTCCTCATTTCACTTTCCGCAGGGGATGCATATGTGTAACGTCATACACGCCAACGGCCTATCTCGAAGTTGAGATGGATTTTCGTGTGGCAAATTTTGCGTGCGTTCACACGCGTTATAGCTCATTCGAGATAGATCTATGATTTGTGACATCTTCGCTGCAAGTTGTAGAAATTCTATGCCATAAAACAACAACAACAACAAAATTGTTTCAGGGACATAGCTGCGGCTTTAAAGGAACTTGGACACCTTAGATTTTTTTTTTTTTTTTTTTTTCAAAAAATGGCCAAGCTTAGTAAGGAAAGGAAGAATAAGCAACAGAAAATTTGTTATAGATGATCACAGTTTTGCTAATTTTTTTTTTTGTCAGCCATTTTGATTTTTTGTAGGTCAGTTCAAATGATTTGATAACCAGCAAATTGACCGTCTTCCTTGTCCACCATCCTGTTATGTGCGAAGTGAAGTGTAACTGAAAGTGCTGTTTGAGAGACAGCAAAGCAGATCTTGAATGAGGCAGGAGCAGTGAACAGTACAATAACAAACAAGTGGGGGTAACTCTTGCTTCCAGGATGAGATAACTACATTCCCATAACTCCAAGTGACTACTGCTTATGACACGCAAATCATCTCACACAGATGCCAACACACGTCACACAAAGACCGTTTCAGAAAAGAAAGCAGGGTGAAAAGAAAATCCCCCACTTCTGCTGTGGCAATATGGCATGCAAGTGCTATGCTTATGTTTAGAACGATACACTCAGAACGTCAAAACGCCGCACGTTGTGCTTTGGAGATTTTGGTAGCTCTGGAAATGGAAAGAAAGTACCACAGAACTATCCTATATCTATCTGCCTGTCTATCTATTTATCTAACTATCTGTCTATTTATCAAACTATCTATATATATATTATATCTGTCTATCTATCTATCTATCTGTCTATCCATCTGTCTGTCCATATATCTGTCTCTCTGTCCATCTATCTATCTACTTGTGTATGTCAGTGTGTGTGTGCCTACATCTGTGTGCAGGGTGACGCACTTTGAGGATGAACTGTCCATCTATCTATCTACTTGTGTATGTCAGTGTGTGTGTGCCTATATCTGTGTGCAGGGTGACGCACTTTGAGGATGAACTGTCCATCTATCTATCTACTTGTGTATGTCAGTGTGTGTGTGCCTACATCTGTGTGCAGGGTGACGCACTTTGAGGATGAACTGTCCAAAGAGGAAGTGGATGAAGTCATGCGTGAGAAGAGAATCAGGGAGAAGGTGAGAGGCCACTGTGTCTTTCTACCTGTTCAGAGTTTTCATGAAATGATGTTGTTTTTTTTTGTCTGTGGAATGTTACTCACATATTGCATGATTTCATTCTCTTTCTTTTCTGTCTCGGTGTGTCTCTCTGTGTGTGTCTCTCTCTCTGTGTCTCTGTCTCTCTCTCTCTTGCACTGACAGATCTCTTCTCACACACACACACAACACACTCACACACATACATCACTCACACACACATCACAACACACACACACACACACACACACACACACACACACACATGACGTGCACACACACGCACACACACATTACCCTGAAAAGAGAAAAGGAAGACTATTTTTGCACTGCATCCCTCATCCTTGTGTGCAGGCCTTCCAGGAGATAGAGATACGGGAGAACGAACTGGGTCTGATCCGAGATGGCGGGAAGAGTGCCACCAAGAAAGCCAAAGCTACAAAACGCTCTCAGCGCGAAGGCATGAAGAACTACATGAAAATGTTCTACGACAAGGAGCGTATTCAGGTAGGTTGTGTGACTTCTCAGTAGATGAGCAGGATGTGATCAGGTGTCATGTCTGCACCCACTGCTGCTGGTGATGTGGCAGACAGGGTATAACCGTTCCAGGAGACTGGGAGGAAAGGATCTGTCTGATACTACACTGGTTCCACCAGAAGACAACATGTTCAGATGGCCACGATAATGCCAGTGTTAAGGTTGGACACCGGGGATATAGTCTGTTTAAAAAAAAAAAATAGAAAAAAAAAAAGGAGGTGGTGTATTGTTTCGTTACTGTTGTGCTTGTTTTGAAAGCCACTAATCTCATAGCCGCACACTTCTGTACATAGCCATTCTTACTCCACACACTTGCTGTAAAGAAATCCTTTCGTTTCCAATTGAACTGATTGCAATTAAGACCATAGTGCATGTTTGTTTTAGATTTGTTGTCAGATTCAGGAATGCACTTTATCTTTGATTTTAACCTTGAGTTTTACTTGTGCATAGCGCTAAGTCTAACCTGCGCTCAGCACAAATTTTGTTTCGTCAACAGCTGTGTACAAGCAAGACGAACTAACACTCACTCCCATTTACCTGTATTTCTTTACAGTCTTCCACAGATGCACATATACAGGCACATACACACACACACACTCACACACAGGCATGCACGTACACAGGCATGTGTACACATGCACACATCCACATACAAACACGCACAAGTGCATGGGCACACACACACACACACACACACACACACACACACACACACACACACACACACACACACACATGTTCTGTTCGCATGCTTGATTTTGTTTGATTGAAACACTGACACATACACAACAAACATATACACACACATACACAGACACACACGACACAGACACAACACACACACACACACACACACACACACACACACACACACACACACACCTGTTCTGTTTGCTTGCTTGATTTTGTTTGATTGAATGATTGACACACACACATACACACACAAACACCCACATACTCACATACACATACACATACACATACATACACACACACGCACACACACACACACAAAACACTCACACACACACACCACACACACACACACACACACACACACACACACACACACACACACACACACACACACACACACACACACACACACACAAACGCACACACACACACACACACAAAACTGCACACACTAACACGTGCACCCAAGCAGGTATGCTCTGTTTGCTTACCTGATTTTGTTTGATTGAATGACTGATACAGAATAAAGGGAAAGGAATGGACAAGTCACACAGCAATTTGAATGTGAAGGTGCTAGATTAATTCGAATGAGTGAGTGACTTTGATTGATGGATTGGTTGACTGGGAAATTTGGTTTGTCTTCTGATTCATTGGGCAGGTTTTCTGACTGACTGACCAGTTGAAAGGATTTTTTTTTCGGTCAGTCGGTTGGTGGGTCATTTGGCTGGTTGATGGTGGTGGTTGATCATTGCTGGTCCTTGCAGGTACCACCAGATGACCCTTTCCCTGGGACACACTGAGAGAGAAAATGGAGGCTAAAGAGGAAGAAGAAGAGGTGGGTTGTGCAGCTGTACATAGAGAGGGACGGGCTTGTTCTTGTTCTTTGACAGTGTGACTGGAGCACTGGGGTATAGTGTGGTGTGTGGTATGTTGTGGGGGGGGGGGGGGGGAGACGTTATGTGTGGTGTGGATTTTTTTTTCATTGTGCGTGTGCGTTCTTTTCTCTTTTTTTTTTTTTTCATTTTGTTTTTTTTTTTGTCAGGCATGTAAAGAGTGAGTCTGTTTAGTTGCAGTGCATGTGTGTGTGTGGTGGTAATGCTGATGTGTGTGTGTGTTTATCTGTGTGTTGTGTTTTGTGATGATTGATATTGCATTTGCTCACAAACGAATCACAACATCATTTTTTCCAATGATGTGTAGTTTATGTATATTTATATACTACATGTTATAGTTTTGTATTTATTTTTTTTGCATTGTTTTTTTTTTTTGTTGGGAGGTAAAACAGAGTGGTTGTTTTGTTGTAGTGCTGGTGTGTGTGTGTGTGGTGGTGGTGAACATGCATGTATGTGTGTGTGTGTGGGTGGGGAGGGGACATGCTAGGTGTGTGTGTTTGTGTGGTTTGTATTGCTTGGGGAGGCAGAGAACAAGCTATGGGTTGTGTGTTGGGGGGGGAGTGAAACATGCTATAGATTGTGATGATTGGGGGGGGAGGATAATAATGCTATGGGTGTGTGTGTTGTGGTGGGGATGGTGGAATGCTATGGTGTGTGTGTTGGGGGGGGGGGAGGGGGAGAAACTGCTATGGGTGTGTGTGTTGGGGGGGGGGAGGGGAGAACTGCTATGGGTGTGTGTGTTGGGGGGGGGGGAGGGGAGAACATGCTATGGGTGTGTGTGTTGGGGGGGGGGGGGAGGGGAGAACATGCTATGGGTGTGTGTGTTGGGGGGGGGGAGGGGAGAACATGCTATGGGTGTGTGTGTTGGGGGGGGGGAGGGGAGAACATGCTATGGGTGTGTGTGTTGGGGGGGGGGGGAGGGGAGAACATGCTATGGGTGTGTGTGTTGGGGGGGGGGGGAGGGGAGAACATGCTATGGGTGTGTGTGTTGGGGGGGGGGAGGGGAGAACATGCTATGGGTGTGTGTGTTGGGGGGGGGGGGGAGGGGAGAACATGCTATGGGTGTGTGTGTGTGGGGGGGGGGAGGGGAGAACATGCTATGGGTGTGTGTGTTGGGGGGGGGGGAGGGGAGAACATGCTATGGGTGTGTGTGTTGGGGGGGGGGGGGGGAGGAACATGCTATGGGGTGTGTGTGTGGGGGGGGGGAGGGGAGAACATGCTATGGGTGTGTGTGTGTTGGGGGGGGGGGAGGGGAGAACATGCTATGGGTGTGTGTGTTGGGGGGGGGGGAGGGGAGAAGCATTGTAGAACATGAGGTGTGTGTGTTGGGGGGGGGGGAGGGGAGAACATGCTATGGGTGTGTGTGTTGGGGGGGGGGGAGGGGAGAACATGCTATGGGTGTGTGTGTTGGGGGGGGGGGGAGGGGAGAACATGCTATGGGGTGTGTGTGTGGGGGGGGGGGAGGGGAGAACATGCTATGGGTGTGTGTGTTGGGGGGGGGGAGGGGAGAAATGCATGGTGTGTGTGTGAGTGTATGGTGGTGTGTGGGGGGGGGGGAGGGGAGAACATGCTATGGGTGTGTGTGTTGGGGGGGGGGGGAGGGGAGAACATGCTATGGGTGTGTGTGTTGGGGGGGGGGGGGAGGGGAGAACATGCTATGGGTGTGTGTGTTGGGGGGGGGGGGGAGGGGAGAACATGCATGGGTGTAGTGTGTGGGGGGGGGGGGAGGGGAGAACATGCTATGGGTGTGTGTGTGGGGGGGGGGGGGAGGGGAGAACATGCTATGGGTGTGTGTGTTGGGGGGGGGGGGGAGGGGAGAACATGCTATGGGTGTGTGTGTTGGGGGGGGGGGGAGGGGAGAACATGCTATGGGTGTGTGTGTTGGGGGGGGGGGGGGAGGGGAGAACATGCTATGGGTGTGTGTGTTGGGGGGGGGGGAGGGGAGAACATGCTATGGGTGTGTGTGTTGGGGGGGGGGGAGGGGAGAACATGCTATGGGTGTGTGTGTTGGGGGGGGGGGGGAGGAGGAGAACATGCTATGGGTGTGTGTGTTGGGGGGGGGGGAGGGGAGAACATGCTATGGGTGTGTGTGTTGGGGGGGGGGGGGAGGGGAGAAGAGCTGCTATGGGTGTGTGTGGATTTTTTTTTTTTCATGTGTGCGTTGTTTCTTTTTCTCTTTTTTTTTTTTTTTTCGTTTTTGTTTGTTTTTTTGTTCAGGCATGTAAAACAGAGTGAGTCTGTATTTAGTTGTCAGTGCATGTGTGTGTGTGTGTGTGTATGTGTGTGTGTAAATGCATGTTGTGTGTGTTGTTATCTCTGTGTGTTGTGTGTGTGTGTGTGTGTTCGTGATAGATTTGATATTGCCATTTGCTCAGCAAAAACGAATCACAACACATCAATTAAAGAAAGATATTCCAATGAAAATGATAATAGATATATAAATGATAATAATAATAATGATGGTAATAATAAGAATAATAGTAATAATGATAATGTGCACACCCACACACACACATAAACATACACACACACATAAACAAACACACATGTACACACTTACACACACACACACACACACACACACACACACACACACACACACACACACACACATACACATGTAACCATTGTTTTGGCAGGCAGCATGCAGAATTGTTTTTTCTCTGCATAAGAAAGCATATGCTTGAATTATATGTAAATGCCTATAGATGCACAACTCCACTCCCCCCACCCCCTCCCCCCATCCTACATTCCCTGCCTCATACCTGCTCTGTGTCTCTGTTTCTGATCTCCTCTCTCTGTCTGTCTGTCTGTCTGTCCCTCTCTCTGTCTGCTGTCTGTCTCTCTCTCTCTCTGTCTGTCTGTCTGTCTGTCTCTCAGACTGTGCTGACTGCTGAATTCAAATACATCGCAACTAAGAAACTAATTCAGAAATCTTTCGCTCTTGTCTGATTCTCTGTTTGTCTTTCTGATTCTGTCTGTCTGTCTGTCTCTTTCATTCTCTCTCCTCTCTCTCTCTCTCTCTCTCTCTCTCTCTCTCTCTCTCTCTCTCTCTCTCTCTCTCTCATGATGAAAGAGGCCTAATGGCCAGGGAAATGGTTTGGCTGAGACTTGGTGATTTTATTATGTGCATGAAGGTGCTAAATGATTGATAACAGCTAACTGATTTAGAGGCTTTCATGCTCAGAGTTTAAGACTGACCTAAGTTGGGTTGTAAGAATCATGTCTTGGTAATTCAAGACTGATCAGCCCAGTTGTTTCCATGTGATGTTGGGTGTAAATGCCCCAATTGTAAACTCCATCAGAACAGGTGGCTTTTTATAGTTTATAGATGTCAGACTAAACTACTTACCCTTTTTTATTACTTCCTATCAGGCTACTGTTAACATTTGGCTATAATTCACACTATTTATTAAACATTTGGCTATAATTCACACTATTTATTAAACATTTGGCTATAATTCACACTATTTATTATTTGATATCAAATTATCATTCACCCATTGATTGTTTAATAGCACGCTACTGATCACCCTGTATTTAATTTGATGTGAGGCTGTTATTAATTCCATTTATTAGTTAACATCGGACTTTCATTTACCCTGTTTATTATCAAAATTAATTGATATCAGGTTGTCAGTTGCCTTGTTTATCATTCACCACTAAATCCAGTGTTTGTCTTGTTTATGATTCACTTGTGTTACCTGTCTTTCAGAGGA
Source organism: Conus canariensis (assembly GCA_033310375.1). Taxonomy (NCBI): domain Eukaryota; kingdom Metazoa; phylum Mollusca; class Gastropoda; order Neogastropoda; family Conidae; genus Conus; species Conus canariensis. Next base: position 53,380,036 of record CM065730.1, read on the forward strand.
AGAGTACAAGCCAGAGATGGCCCCAGTCACGTTCTTTCAGGAGGCTCATCGGAATCGCACCCCGGGCAGTGCGGGTCATGGCCTGAGCCCCATGGGCTTTGTACCCAATTCTGTGATGGTCAAGATCCTCTACCCTCCCCCTTCTCCTCCCCCGGACCCGGCCACTCTGCGGCCATACCGACCACCAGAACTGACTCCCAAACAGTTGTCAGAGATCAAAGCATTGAAGAAGGTTAGTGTATGTTTGGGTAGTTTTTGTTTTTTTTACATTTTTTATTCATAGTTGTGCCAGTTCAGTTAGGGAAAATTTGTGGTGTGTGTGTGTGTGTGTGTGTGTGTGTGTGTGTGTGTGTGTGTGTGTGTGCTTGCTGTGCATAAAATGGTCCACTCAGCATGGAAAGGGGCACAACTTTCTGACAGCATGTGCACATGTCGATTGGAAGAGTGTAATGATTTGACAGCTTGTGAGTCTTTATACCTTTTGATGTATGAGTTTTGAAATAATTGTCAATATCCATGAAGGAATCAAAAGAAACAAAATTTTGTAGTTTTTGCCTTAGGAACGCTTAACATGATCCATCAGCTTTTCAGAGCCACTTTGAGAGAATTCAGTGGATTTTTAACTGAAAAGAATGTCACTTTTTTGTATTGCTCTGTTCACAATGCAGTCGCGGGATTCCTTGGGTCCTCGTCGATCGGTGACCTTTGCGGAGCGTGAAGAGTCGTTTGACCTGTCCAAGAGGACCCTGGAGCTTGACCTGGACGAAGAAGAGGAGAAGGAGAAGGCTGCCGATGCACAGTCCTCTGCAACACGAGAGACTACAGAAGTTTCAGAGAAGGAGAAAGAGAAAACAGCCAGCACTATTGTGGATATCAAGTCTGAGGCCGGCAAGTCCACACCTGGTGAGAATCCGCTGATGATTTGGGGTGTTGCAGGGATGATGGGTATTTGTGCATCAAGGGAGTAAAATGGGAGGGCTTTAAGGGGGATGATAGGAATGTGTATGCATGTTTATATCTGTGCATGCTTACATGATGGGCGTTTGAATGCACTTGTGTAGATAAAGACCCTAGCATCACTGCCAGAAAGAACAAAATTAGAAACATTACAATACAGCAAGGAGTCGTATTGTATTTTCAGCTCGCTAAATTTCCAGTCTTTTGTGGGTCGCTCCATATAAAAGAATTTACAGATTGAGTATTGCAATCAAAGGAAATGAGAAACCATAAACACTCAGAACATTTCCATTGTCATGGTCAAAATGCAGTAATCAGCAGCATGTGTGTTTGTTGTAAGGCTCTCTGTCTGAAGGTTGGGAGTGTGCGAGGAGATCACCATGAAGCAAATGAATTTCAGTCTGTTATTAATCTTTGGGTATTGACTCCCAGAAAGAGAACATTTTTGTGATTTTTTGTTAGTGATCAGATTGCAGATATTGCTTGGCATTTGAACATATTTCCCAGTCTTTCAGAAGGACCAGAGAAGCTTGATCACACTCAAGTGTTACAGTGGTTCCTGCAGGACTCCTTGGGCTTTGTGTTGATGTGTAGCTGTCAACTGTCGGCTTACATCAGGAGAGCCTTGCTATCTGTCTTCCAGGCGTGGATGAACCAGACCGGAAATCCGCCACACCCCAGGCAGCTAAGACGCCTCAGAGTTTCCCCCTACCCCTGCGCGCCCTCAGCGCAAGAAGAAGAAGCCGATCAAGGAAGAGGAAGAGGAGGACGAGGACGAGGACGCTTTCTGGGGAGGAGCGCCCAAGTCACGGGAACAGTCCAACCTCATGAACAAGTTTAAGGACATCATGGATAAACCTCCATCACCCAAGGTGAAGGGCACAGTGTTGATCAGAATGTTCTTTGTGACTGTGACTGCTCTGCTGGTCTTTATCTTCACACTTTTTCTCTCTGTCTTTATCTCTCTGCATCTCTGTCTGCTTGTCTGTCTGGCACTTGTTCTGTCTGTCTGTCTGTCTGTCTCTCTCTCTCTTCCAGTAACTGACTGGTCGTCTGTGTGTCTATCTCTTTGTCTGTCTCTGTCACAATTTCTGTCTCTGTCTGTCTGTGTCTCTCTTTCTCTCTGTCTGTCTGTCTCTCACCCTCCCTCTCCCTCCATCTCTGTCCGTCCCAGACTCAAGCCAGTGTGTGGGTATGGGAGTGTGATAGAGGTGTAGACTGAGTCAGGAAAGAAGAAAAGACAGTAGCTACTGCCCCGTCCTTGATCATTTTATGTCTGATTTGATCTTAAGTCACTGGAATATTAACATCGGGTCACAACTAACAATTGTACATAATCGTTTCTTGATTGCTTGGCAGCCAGTAGAGGTGGAGGCAGCAACAGCAGCAGCAGCGGGGGGGCTGCAGAAGACAAACCAGCTGAAGAGGCACCCAAAGCGGTCAAACGGGAACCTCAGCAGCCTCTCAAGCCCATCAAGAAGCTGGTCAGCCGTCCACGGACCAAGCTGCCCACACCTCCCCCACCCAAGTCCCCCACCCCACCTCCACCGCCGACCCCCCTGCCAGACTTTATCACGCAGTTTGTGGGGACCGAGTGGTTTGAGAAGTACTTCCCCAACTGCAATGAGACAGTGAGTGCTGTTTCTTAATGTATCATAGTCTGCTTGCTTTGTTTGTTGTTTTTGTTTGTTTGTTTATTTTTATCTGTTTTCATGGATTTTTGTGTGGTCTGTTTGTAGTCTGTCCATCTCTGTCTTTCTCTCTCTCTCTCTCTTGAACCTCCCCCTCCCCCCTCTCCCCCAAGTCCCCCGCCATCACTTTCATTCTCTTCTCTCTTTTTCTTTCCTCTCCCTGTCTTCTGTCTTTGTCTGTCTGCTTTCTCTTTCCTTCCTTTTTCTGTATTCCCCATGCCTTTTCTCTTCCGCTTTGTTTCCTGTCTGTCAGTGTTGGCGTCCTCGTCTCTGCTGATTTCTTCTTTCGTCTCTCTTCATTCCTTGTCCCAGGTATGACCCTGTTTGAGGCTCTCTCACTTCCTCCCTCCTTGCTTCTTCCCCTATCTATCTGCATCCTTCCCCTTGTCTGTCACACGTTCGAGTTAGCGATGGACTGAACAGCTTGTGTTTGATGAAGCATGTCAGTGCCATGTGTCATTCTTGAAGTTTCTGATCTTGGCATTAAGTTTTTACTCTGCATGCTTAGTGGAACCTTTCAAGAACTACCTCCCAAAATGTGTTTGCTCTGCATGCATAATAGCACCTGCATGTTGGATTATCACTCGTATACATACAGTGTCTTTCCTTTTTGATTTTGTTTTTGTTGTGTTGTGTTTCTTTTCTGCTTCTCCTCTCTCCTAATGCTCCCCCCATCCCCCCACCCCCTATACCCCACCTCTCCTGTTTCCCTAAAGCTCCCACCTTCAGTCTGTTTTCATTCCATTTTCTACTATTGCTTTGTTACTTACTGCCAATCATCATGCTCGTGGATGTAGATATAATGCTGTGGAAACATCATGAGTCTGAGATTCAGCTCTCTTTTACAGGGTTCATTCCTTACCATCTTTTAATATCATGTGTTGTCATCTGATTATCATTATCATTGTCACCATGATTATTGATTAAAAAAAAAAGCATGATCTTGATCAGTGTTGGAGTTATCATGTTGGTTATATCAGTCCATGTATTTTCTTGATTGTGACAGCATGCTTTTGCAACCTGTTTTTATGTATTCTAATATTGTTATCATCATCTGTTATAGTCATTACTGCTGTTATCAGCCATTACTATTAAGCTGTTGGGTTGCTTCCTTGCAGTGACCAAGTGTTTGTACAAACTTCTGTTGTTATGTTTTTGTTTTCAATACGATGCTTTGTTGTGTATGTAAAGTTGGAGAACTCGGTAAGTGAAATTTGTTTGGTGGATGGTGTGGTGGAGCCTTGTTTTAACCCCAGCAGCTGTCCTTAGTCTCCCATCAGTGTGATACAGTCTTGTCCTGTGCCCTGTGATAGTGTTTGAAGCCAGACAGACAGATTGACTCCAGCATGGATTCTTGGTGTCCATCTCATCCCTTTCTCTCTTTGTCTTACGTCCCTTGTTTGACCCTGAATGGGAGCTGTGTCGGCATTGAGCATCGAGAGAGATGTTAGGTTTGCTGGAGTCTTCACATGCGTTTTCTTCTGGTCATTTTTCTTCTTCTTTCTTTTTTTTTTTTTTTTTTCTTTTTTTCATTGTTGAACATTTTTGTTCATTTACTGCAACTGCCATATGCACCCATCTACACACACACACACACACACACACACACACACACACACACACACACACACACACACGCACACACACTCACACATGCACACATACACACATATGCACACACACACAAGCACACACACAAAACTCACACAAGCATATGCTTTCACATAATTATATGCATGCACTCACATTCATGCACCCCCCCCCCCCCCCCCCCCCACACACACACACACGCATGCTGTACACACAAAACAACCATACACACAAATACAAATTAAAATGCTCAGATATATTCAAGGGAGTTCCAGATTTGGCAGTTCTGCTCTAGCTCATAGACTGACCTTGCCAGCAGATGGGGGCGGAAGAGGGATGGGGGGGGGGGGGGGGGGGGGAATCTTCATTCTGCTCCCCAAGAGCACTAGCAGGATTTGATCCATGGAATCCTGCAATAATAGTTTGCTGCACAACCACTCAACTTTTTCACCCTTTTGTTTGTTTGGTTGAATTTTTTTTTTTCTGTGCGTGGAAGACAAGCCAAGAGAATAGGAAATGGATTACTCCTGATGCCATCAGCTCATCCCTGGTGTGGCTTGCTTCACTCACAGGTCCTGCCACAGAAGAATTCTCTATCTTTTTGATTGTACAAAGCCCTGCCGGTGGTCCGTGGTCACTGTAGCACTGTTGCCAAGTAAAAACCCTGAACAAGTCTGCAATAGGAATCATAGCAAAAAATTGAGGAATGTAGCAAAACAGTGACTGATCGAAAGGGATTATGAGTGATACTTTGAAGTGGAGAATAGAGAGAAAACCATTTTGAGGAAACCATTTAACAGGCAGGAACTATTGTTCTGTGGTCTTTACACAAAATTCTGGCTCTGAAGAAAGTGTGTGTATGATGGCATGCCAGCTCTATTCAGAAGATTCCGCAGAATATACATTGTAGTGTTTGAGCTTATACAAACATAGGTTGAGGTAAGTGTACATTTGTGTATATATCAGTACCTCTAAAAGTTTGGTCTGCATTTAATTCCTTTCTATGCATGTGCTGTCCTTTTCATCTGAGTCCATAATAATGAATTTCCCAGTATGTACAGTGATCTAAATTGGTGCTATAAATACAAACACTAATACAGATGTTTCTCATTGCCCATGATGTTTAACGTAACTTATTCAGCATGTTGTGTGGTACTGATAAATGAGACAGTTCTATCTGTATGTATTACGTTTTTTCTAAATGTCATGTAATTGAGAGTGATGATGTGAAAGTTAACATGCATGTCTTTATTTGCTCATATGATTAACCCTTTGATTCCTAGTCCTACTCTCAGATGAAGTGAAACATATGAATACCCAGTGCTGTTCATTGCAGAGGAACAGATGAAAATTAAAGGTGACGACACCAGAAGTGATCTTCATTCATATAGTTTGAGAACGGTGTCTTTATATCAGCAGCAGCAAAACACTGAAGCTATGTACACTATCCTGCAGTGAATAAATCCCAGTGATAAACGGAGCTGTTCATGACACAAACAGTTCTGTTAGCGAGAACTTTCAGTGGTGAAACATTATTTCATGTCAAGATGTATGAGTAAGAACTAGGTGATCATTTCTGAGTTGAGCCTTTGGCATCACAGGCTAACAGGATAATTTTTTTTCATACGTTAGTCCTTCTCATTCTTACTTGACCAAAGTACTGCTGTAAACAGTTTGGCTGTGACATGTCTTTGACAACTATGATGCTTAGAATTACACAAAAATAGCAAAAGAAACAAACTGCAGCGTTACTGGAACACGACAAAAAAGCAGAAGAGCACACAAAACAAAGTGTGAAGTAACGCAGTTTTAATGCACGACACAAAACAGGACAAGAAATTTTCGGCAATATGCCTTCCTCAGCGACAAAAAAATACAGACATAAACATGCACAATACTCCCCTTGTGAAGCCAAAGTGGTGAATGAAAAATAGTCACTTGCCATTTGGAATATGATGTAGAATTTGATCAACAGTGATTTTTTTTTTTTTTTTATGAGAGAGCTTGGCTGGCAACTGAGATTTTAGAAACTTTTTTTTTCTCAAAACTCTGATTTATCAGACTTGGATTACTTTTACCTGCAGTATTTCTTTCTTCCAGAAAATCCTGCAGTTAGGCTGGAAAAATCTAAGGGTGATTTTCTTCCTGTCTGCACGACAGCCTATCACCATGGTTCAGTAATAATCACATTGCTGTGAAAGGTTTTCGGGGTTTATTGCTGACAGATGTAAAGTTTACCTCTAGGATTCTTTGTTAGTTAAACATTTTTATTGACAATCCTGGGTTTTTTTTTCTTTTTCCATAAATTGTTGGCTTTCCTTGCCTGTGATGATGAAGATGTGAACATGAGACAGATGTTCCGGCTGAGATCAAGAATTAATTTTCTCTGATTTATACATGTTGGTCAGTTTGTAAAAATTTGCAGCTTGATGAGAAAAGACCATATTGTTGTGCAGACATGCTTCTGCATGTGACATTTTTTTGTAATTGTTTTCACATTGTTTAGGACTATGCATATCTGTGTGTGTGTTTGTGTGTGTGTGTGTGTGTGTGCGCACATATATGTGTGTGATGTTTTTGGGTATGTGTGTGTGAATGGTGTGTGTGTGCGTGTGTGTATATGTGTGTGTGTGAGTGTGTGTGTGTTTGTGTGTGTGTGTGTGTGTGTGTGTGTGTGTGTGTGTGTGTGTGTGTGTGTGTGTTTAAAGGGAAGAAAGATTACATGTATTATCCTCTCATTTGTCAAGATAGCATAGACTATGATACAGTGTATGTTTTTGTTTAACTGAGCGGTGCCCCTGTTTCTCCCTTTCTCCAGGGCGGCGGGGATGCAGAGGGGGTATGTGACATAGTGTTGGCCTGCCAGACAGCTAGTCTGCTTATGCCCCTTGAGGTGCTGGGGCCTGTGTGTTTGTGGCTTGGAAAGGGGTTTTGTTGGAGGGCTTTTGGATTTGTTGAGTTTATTAATTTGGGATCATTTGTTGCATTTTATTCTTTATTCATTTGACTGTTTTAGAATTTCATTTGGTTTTAGGTTTGTGGGCAATTGTATGTGAGTTTGAGTTCAGTTGTATGTTTCACGGTGATTTCAGATTTGTTTCTTACTCTTGTTAGTAGAATAGTTAACAACAACTTCACCAGCATTAATACTATGTTTATAACCATGCCTTGCACTGGATCAAAATGTGAAAAATTCATAATGAATTAAACCACACCCACACAACCTCAGAAACTCAAATGCATGTTGCACAGGCATGCACGCAGGCACACACATGCACACACGCGCCTTGATAATTGTCACGTCATCCAATGCCCATCGTGTTCATTGGGGTGCCATGACAGACGCCATCCTTAGTCGCAAACAAATTGTTGGTGCTCCCTAACAGTCCGTCACAGAGTTTCATTGGAAGTGATTGTTTGGTGGCTTTTGTCTCCTTCCCAGCTATCCCGCTGCATGCAGGATTTAAGGCGAAGGTTAAAGTTGCATAGCACAATGGCCATTAAGGGCAGATTCACCATGTCTTAAGATAGGATATCATGGAAGGTAGGGCCCGCCCCTGTCCATCCACTTCCCTCACCTTCCCTGAGGTGAATCAGGTACCTGTTGACCAGTGGAGAGACAGAAGGGTTTTCGGGCCATACAACTTTGACTGCACCAGTGGGGCAAACTCATGACTGTCAGCTCTGCCACCAAACATTTAAACCATTTTGACTGCTGGTCTTTACTCCACATGTGGGGTACTTTCATCTAACCATAATACATGAATGCTGGCTTGTTTTACTAGACCTTTCCAGAAAAGAGAAAATCATGGAGCTTGTGGTAAATACAAACAAATGGAATTGAGGCACCAGTATATCTGCACATATACGTTGAAGAGAGAGACTAGAAACATTCCCCGTCACTCTTACCCCATGCACTGACAGGATTTGAACCCAGAGCCTCCAGAGAGCATCCATTGCTGTGAGTCTGCACAGGACTGGTAAAAAAAAGAATGGGAACTGCCCACTCCTCTTTTCCTTCAACCCTTACTGAGGTCTTCATTTACTGCATTAACTGTGTACAGCCTGACAAGGACAAGGTCGTGTGGATGCCATGGCAAGCCAGATGCTAATGGAGAATGTGTCAACAACTTTTGCTGTGGATTTTGTTTTCTTTGGGATTGAAAGAGGTTAGGGCATAGTCATTACTCTACTGCAATGGGTGTAAGGGTGTGAATCTGCTTATGATGTTGCCAAGCTCAAATGTAACAAGTAATAAATGATAGGTGCTTTGTGTAAGGCCGCAGTACAAAGTAGCACTGACTATTAGAGTTTTGAGACATGAAATGACTCGGACAGCTACCCAGTTAATGTTGCTTCGTTGCTCATGGTGATGTGTTTGTAGACATGGAAGAAGAGTGTGTTTGAGTGAAGCATTTAGATTCAAGCTGTGCTCAGATGTCTACAAATCTTGAAATTTAAACCAAAATTTGTAGGGTGTTTGTTCCATTTGTTTTGCAGCCCAATAATTCTGTTTTTGTTCTTGATTTAGAGATGTGATGAGAGTTTGCAGATTTTTTTAAAGTGCTATCTTCAGGAAAAGTTGAGTGTGACATGTTTTCAGTCTTTTTTTTTCTTTTAAAAAAAAAAGTCTTTTCTTGCTTGTTTGTTTGTTTTTTTCTTTCTTGGACAGTGTTGGTGTTTTGATCTAATTATTTTCTCTCTGATGTAATTTCAGTACATTGATGCATTTCAAATTACCATATGTATCTCTCAGCACTGCTGCATGGTTCTTTATGTCTTGTTGATCAGTTGATGTTGACTATGGTTTATGGCAGTGTACTTCATTCTTTGTGACTGTGATATCTTGTCATTGCTTGTAAAGCACTGAGCACTGAGCCAGAATTCAAGCAGTGGAATGAAAGTTTGTTGCAAAGTGAGGTGACTGCAGGCAGAAATCTAAACAAATCTTGAAAAGAAATTATGCACTGTATCTGCCAAACATGAACAAACGAATCGCAACACAAAACACGATGAAGACCTGAGAGGTTGAAGACCATCATGTTTTGTCTTGTGATTCATTTCTTCATGTTTTGCAGATACAGTACTTAATATTTTTTTTAACAAAATGGAATGAAAGTTTGATCTCAAGGACTGGTTTGTATTCTGCGGTAACCAGCGGCTTACTGAAGGTGAAATGTATGCTTGCTTTGATTGCAGAGCTGATTATTTACTGTGATGGATGTAGCCTTTGGTAGTAGGGTGACATTTTCCAACAGAGACTGAATGGCCTTGCTCTCACCATTGCTACTTTTGAGTGTTCATTGATGGTTATGGATTCCAGTGTGCCTTGGTCCTGGTAATCCTCAGCCTTGTTCCTCCCCTCCACAGACCATGCCCAAGCCATGGACAGGGGACCACTTTGTCAACATGGTCATGAAGCTGCTACGCTTCGCCTCCTTCCCCCACAAGACCAACGTGGCAGAGGCCATCACCCTGGTCCACACCCAGGAGATCCTTTCAGAGGCCACGTGCCACGCCGCCCAGAAGATGTTGCTGACGGCCCTGAACCACCACACCAACACGCCGTCCTGCGCGGAGCCGGAGCAGAAGACCTTCATCCTGGCGGCCATCAAGGGCCTGCAGGCCATGGGCATCTGTGACAAGGAGTTTGTGGTCGAGATGCTGGTGCAGTTCCTGGATGGGGACCGTGAAGTCAGGTACCAGTGGCCTCCTGTTCAGTGGTGATAACTTCCCAAGGACCCCGCAGGATTTGAGGGATTGGTTGGGGCAGTGACATAAAAGATAAGGGCCTTTTTGTTAAAAAAAAGAAATTATTGATAATCCTTAAAATGTACATTCTGGCTTCTGTTGTATAAGCCGTATTAATGAGTCGTGAAAACTGAATGCTTGCGCGACATATTATAAGCTTCCATTGAATAATGACAAGACGTGAATAGTTGTTATTACGAATCAATAGGTTCTTTTCTCTGAGTTTGTTCCAACATCTGTCTTGCTAGACAATGGTCCTATTTGTCCATTTAACATTGTTCATAAGCTTGCTGTTAAACTGGATGAGACAATATCATTCCAGTGGTACACCTCTTCAGTCTTTGGTGTGTCTTACCTGGAGATTCACTGCATCAATTCTGCTCAGCATCTTATGTTACCAGCATGTTATTTTAATGCCCGGTAGTTCTTCCATAGAATTCTCACCAACTGTCCTCATTGTTTGGTTCTTCAGTTGTCCTGCTGTGTGTGTGTGTGTGTGTGTGTGTGTGTGTGTGTGTGTGTGTGTGTGTGTGTTCTTCAGTTCAAACATCTATTCATTTATGAAATGGACATTGCACTAGCCAACTTACGGTATAATGAGAGTTCTCCAAATCCAATAACATGTCCGGTTATTTTCAGTCAGGACCATGTTTTCATGCTTAGTACCTGTGTATGACTTCCTTCAACATATCAAAAGTACGTTGTCACAGAGTTGGAATGTGTAGATTGTTTATCTTCATTGTGTGCAATGGGTCTTCTCTGTCTTCTTCAAGGCAGCTCAAGCCAGAGTTGAGTCCGTTTTGGCGTGAGTCTGTTTTGGTAGTTAAGTTAGATATGGATTAAGCTAATTAGCATGTGCATATGTTGAAAGTTAGTGTGTTAGTGTATTGGGGGGGAGGGGGGGGGAGATAATGGGGCTCAGGAGTGCTGCGTCCATCTGAGAAGGTCCACTGACAGTCCAGCAAACTGCTGGATCAAATTTGATGCCATTTAGACAAGTAGATACTTTTTTTTTAAACATCTGTTGAAAGCAACCCAGGCATCAAATTGTTGAAAATTCCACCAGCATTTTTGCTGTAATAAAAGAATTTTCTGAGGATAGGAGCATCAAGCCTGTATTATAGCTCTGTCACTTATTACATTGTCAGTCCAGTCTTTGTTTTTTTCCCCATTTCTGCTACATTTTGCAGTTTCAGGTTTATCGCATCAGAGTTTCATCCTCCCATTACCAGCCCCTTCTTTCCAAATATCGAAAACATATTTGAATTCAAATTCATCACACTGTTGCCCTCATGTCTTAAAAAGTCTTTTTTGACAGATTATTGTCCTTGTTCCCTTCATTTTTCAGGTGATTGATTATTTTAAGTTCCACCTAGACATGGTGAGAGTGACCACTGTATGTGTGTGTTTTCAGGACGACAGTGATGGACATCCTGAATGCCATTGGACTGCAAGACCCCCACCGGCAGCTGCAGAAAGAACTGGACTCCTGGGACATCTGGAACATGGAGGATGCCGACCGCAAGAAAGACCTGAAGAAAATGTGTAGTCAGTGGCTGGACAGGTGGGTTGTAGTGTGTGTGTGTGTGTGTGTTTGTGTGTGTGTGTGTGACGCATGTGCATGCATGTGTTCATGAGTGCATGTAGGGATGTGTAGGGGAGTGTGTGGGTGGATGGATGTGTTGTTGTTGTTCTTCGATTTAACGTCTTTTCACTTTAAAGTGATATTAGACAGGAAGTGAGTGTTTACTTGTATATGTGTATGAGTGTGTAGTATGCATGCGTGCTTGCTTTGTGTGTGTGTGTGTGTGTGTGTGTGTGTGTGTGTGTGTGTGTGTGTGTGTGTGTGTGTGTGCATATGTGTGTGTGCGCGCGCGTGTGTGCCTGTGTGTGTGTTAAATATTAGTGGAAATACGACATAAGAACAATCCTTAGCAAAAATCAACATTAACAAATCAAATTGCAACAGTCAAAACAAAACAGTCTAAAATACACAGAAATCATAAAAACGAGCCGACTGGACTTATCATTAAGTTCTGAACAAAGTTCAAAAGAAATACAGGTGTGTGCGTGTGTGTGTGCGTGTGTGTGTGTGTGTGTGTGTGTGTGTGTGTGTGTGTGCATGTGTGTGTGTGTGTGTGTTGTGAGTGTGTGTTGTGGTGTGTGTGTGTGTGTGTGTGTGTGTGTGTGTGTGATACATGCATGTGCATTTTGGTTGTGATGTGTTTGCATGTTCATGTGAGCATGGCTATTTAAAGAAGGGGAGTTTCACCTAATTTATCTTAATCAGAAACTGTATGAGAGGGAGGCACAAAAAAAAGGGAGAAAATGTTAGTATATATATGCATATGTTCTTGACTGTATTGTAGCATTCGTTTCTTTCACTCCTATGCCAAAACAGTTGCACACACAAAATTTCAAGCTAATGCTGCTTGTGGCACCATTCAGCTAGCACACATGCAGGCAAAAGGCACATGGTACAAAGAAAGAAACCGATAACAAAGGGAGGGACAGTTTGCCCGAACACCCCGATCTTAACCATGTATTCAATTACAGTCTCACACATGATCATCACAAGAGACCCTCTGTAACATTTTGTAACATTTTGTCCTTTGAGGTCACAAAAATCTAAAACAGTCTGGCAACCATCAGTCATTGCTGAGGTTCAAAGCCATAATCCATACATGGGTACTGTAGTGTCGTACATGTTTAATATGTATCTATGGAAACAGGAAGTTACGCGGCAATTTGTGTAGGAAGTTGCGTTGTAGGTAACCGTTGTTGAAAAACAGATGCTGAGTAAAGGTTCGTCTGCTCTGCTACGATTTCTTGTTTTCGAGTGATATTCATCATTACATTGGTGACGAGGATGAGGAGTCCAAATGGGCTGGTGTCAACGATGACTTCTACTGACAAATCAGGATTGTAGTAAGCCATAACTTCATTGTTGGTCAGACGTGATTTTAGTTCTTGAAGTGCAGCATCATGTTCTGTAGTCCACTTCCATTCTGCATTCTTGTGAGTGAGATCGCGAAGTGGTTTGGTGACAGGTACTCCCCTGTTCTAACCACTTGGCCATCACATCAGAGCAGACGTTTTGATTATTATAACTGTAGCATGGTAGGTTTTGGAGAAAGAAAGAGAGAGACCAACAGCTTTGTTTGCCCGCCCCAGGTGGATGACGTCCTACAAACTGCACATCAAGGATGCTGTGGAGCGGCTGCAGAAGGGCCAGAACCTGCATGGCCGCATGCGCCGTGGCTCTGTGGCTCCCCGCGGCTCCATTGTACCGTCCTCTCGCAGAGTATGGAAACATCACATCGAGTGTTGTTTTTTTTTGCTCGTTTGTTTTTCCCTGTAGACCTAACTAGATGTCTTTGTGTTGACCTGTCTGATTTTGCTTTGTTTGTCTCCCTGTCAGTGTTAATGAGATTTCTTTGTGCAAGGTTTTCAGCATTTGCTGCTTAGCCACAGTTTAGGATTGGAGACATTGTTATTTGATTTTTGGATTACTTACTTGATTGGTGGATGGATAGACCAATCAATTAGTTAGTCAGCATGGATGGATAGACCAATCAATTAGTTAGTCAGCATGGATGGATAGACTAATCGATTAGTTACTCAATAATAATGGTAACGGTAAACATGATGTGTACATTTGTTCATGGCTGTCACAAATGTTGAGCTGTGGTCTTTTATAAAGACAGTTCTTTCTTTCTCACAGCTCTGGTGTATGTGGCTCAAGCCTCCTTCCCACTACACCCGCTTCCCTGTGCGCACATACACTCCAGCATTTAAAGCACTGCTGATCTCCCTTTGCCACGGGCATAGCACAAGTCATTGCATGCTGTGATCATGTCATTCCGTAATAAACAAATGAAAGGGGTGCTGTGGCAGACACATGAACACATGAACAACAGGATTGTTGTTGACATTTGAATATTCATCAAGGCCCTCAAGTGGGTAGTGCTTATGTGCCTGTCTCCCTTCCAAGCAGCCTGCAACATGCTGGCTGTTCTATGTGGCCTTCATGTACCAAATGCTGATAGGGATTACAGGATTTTAAAAGGCAAGTCCAGGCCTGGGAACCTTGCATTTTCATTACATACATTGGCTGGAATATTGTTTTTGAGAATTTGACATATTTGGGGGAAAATGTACTTTATGGACAGTTCTAGTGTGTTATATGTGTGGATTATTTGACAGTTTTTTGACTCTGATTAGTCACAGTGTCATTCAAAACTGCTGTGATGTTGAACATCGAGATCGGTTCTGACAAGTCCAAATGGCATTTATCAAATAAAGCGAGTACACTGTGCAGCAAACATTCAGATAGGCAGACACTTCTCCATGTATTTGATTATTGAAATTTGTTTGTTTATTTGTTTATTTTCTTAAACAACTTCAGGCTTAGGTAACCTTAGAGTTCTTGCCTTCATGCTGGCCATCATGGCTATCTCTGTTGAAGAAAATGGACATTTCTGATCGGCTGTCAGAAATCAGTTACTGGTTGTACACAAAGCGGGTATGCAGATTTGCAAATAAATCTGACTGAACATCACCCTTTTTTATTGTCATATTTTTTCACCCACCCAACATGTTAGTTGTATTACTGCTAAAGTGGCATACAAAATATGTCAATATGATTCAGGTACCCAGGTCTGCATATCCCATCTTCATGTATATGCAAATGAAGCATTCAGCCTTTGGCCGATCAGCTCATATGTTAATCTGTCAGATCAGAATGACTGTTCTGTAACTATATTTGGTGGACTTCAGTTCCATTGCCCTCTATGTGAGATGTAAGTGGATCAAACAGATATTGCCCCCATCATCACTGCAAAAGTGGAATACAACGTGAATAGCGGAAGTGTGTAAATGTGAACATGAGCAATATGTGGGAATTTGAAAAATATGTAATGTAGGGGTGATCAGAGTGATGGACATGTGGTTGTTGTGCTGCAGGGGAGTGTGATGCCTGGCAGTGACAGCCTTGGGGGAGGGGATCACGAGCGACCCTCCACACGTGGCTCAATGACTTGTAAGTACATGGAAATGGCCAACAATGAAAAAAAGTCCCTGAAAAAGGAATGACAATTGTGAGTCTGTGCCCCACTGCCTACAGAGAATGAAAAATGCGTCTTTTAAATTAGTTTTTTCAGACATGGTTTTTTTTTACAGTTGTTCTCAATATGACCTAATGGTTTTTATACTTGTTTACAAATATTTCTTTTTTCAGCAATTTAGCAGTGATGTGACTGAAGTGGTAAAAACTGCTAACCAACTGTTTTGAGTTAATATGTCAACACATACACATGCTTCCATGCACACATGTAGACATACATTCAAACACACACATTCTCACTCTGTTATACACAAACACACACACACACACACACGCACGCGTGCACACACACACACACACACACACACACACACAGAGTGCACACATACACACACACGCATGCAGACACACACTTACATACACATTCGTGTATCATTATTCTTGGCAAAAAGATGGAAAACTAAAAACAACATATATACTCACATTCCCACACTTACACACACAAATGCATGCACTTGCTCACACACACAGGCACACACACACACACATGTACACACACACACACACACACACACACACACACACACACACACACGCACACAAACATTTGCTCACACACACACAACACACGTACATACACACAAACATTTGCTCACACACACACATACACACACACATCACACAACACTCGCACACACACACGCACACAAACATTTGCTCACACACACACACACACACACACACGTACACACACACACACACAAACATTTGCTCACACACACACACACACACACATCACACATCACACAACACTCGCACACACACACACACACATGAATGAACAGACTGGACCAAAGCTTCGTACAATGCTTCCCCTCTGGAATAAGCTCAGCAATCAGAAAGTGACACAACTCCCAAGACACCCCACAGTGACCCCTGACTGACGTTTCCAGTCACCATTGACCGGCCGGACATGGCGCTGGCAGACCACGCCACCTACTTCGAGGCCATGAACTACTTCTGTGAGATGATGATGGAGAAGGAATTGGAGGCTCTGCGCAGGGGGGAGAACATGAGGCGAGGGGCGCAGGAGGAACAGGTGGTGCAGGCCAAGAACACTGTCCTGGTGCTGCCCAAGATCGCACAGTGAGTGCACTGTGGTTTGTGTTGGTAGAGCAGGGGTGGGTGGGATGGTGGTGGTGGTTTGGGGGATACATAGTAGGAGGTAGTTGTGATGGTGAGAAAATAGGAAGGGAGGAGGTGGGAAGTGGTGGGGAGTGGGGACAGATGTGTGGTGTGTGCGTGTGTGTGTGTGTGTGTGTGTGTGTTGGGGTATGTGAATATGTGGGTGTGTGTGTGTGTGTGTGTGTGTGTGTGTGTGCTTGCTTATGTTTGAGTATAAATGTATGTTTGTATTTGTGAGTGTCTGTGTGTGTACACATGTGTTTGAATGTTTGTTTCTTTGTCAGTGAATGTCTGTGTTTCAGTATGTTTGTCTTCATCAGTCTGTTCATGTTTGTACAGTTCTGAGTGATTACATTCATATCTCCCTCATGATGTTCTTTTTCTTTTTTTTCCCCCCCATCCTGTCTTTTACTCAACTCGGTGAACTGACAGCGATTCATTTCCTTCAAATTTTCGATTTCATGCACATTATAAACACATACACACACACAGACACACACTCTCTCCCCCTCTCTCTTTCACCCTCCATCTGCCTCTTTTTCTCACATAAACATGCACCTGTATGCATGCATGCACACACTGACACACAAAATATACACTGTCATGCACGTATAACAAAGTCCCCGATGTTTTGCAGGAAACCAGCCTTGGTGCGTCTTGGGGAGACTCACACCAGCCAGTGTCGTCAGTCCCGTGAAGCTGGTTTCAGCATTGGTAAGACTGTGGCGTGCACACAGTTTGGAGGCAGTTTCTTCCCTTGTTGTCATTTTATAACACAAAACTGATTTACCTCTATAGTTGTATGACTGCATTACAAGAAACATTAAAAAAAAAAAAAAATTAGCAGTAATGAATATCCCTCTCCCTCTGTGTGTCTTTCTCCCTGTCTTCCCCTCTCTTCCCCCTGTAAATTCCCAATTCCCAACCCAAAGCGGTTTTCTATTTTTCCCAAGACTCGCCTCCCTTTAAAGACCTGATTTTTTTTTGTTCAGTTTTAAGACTCGCATACTTTAACCTATGTTTGACCAGAGATGCAGCTTGGCTTGTGTTTGGAAGCCCCACACAGTTTGCTTAATTTTTTTTCATTATCAGAACAATACAAATACTCATAATTATGCAGTATCACAAACCGGTTTTCTGTCGTACTTGAAATGATGGGGGATGGAGAAGATGGAAATCTCGCTGGGGGCATTCCATGTTTTTGACATGACCTACAAAGAAGCAAAATGGCTGACAACAAATCAATAAAGTGGCAAAATTGCAGTTATTTCTAACAATTTTAATTTTGATTTTTCTCCCTCTCCTCACTGAATGTGGCCTTTTTTTTTTGATGAAATAAGTCTACAGTCTATAGGTCTACATTGTCTTAGTTCTGTTAAAGCTGCCACTAAGTCAGTGAAGTGCTTTTTTGAATATCGTTTTGTGTTGTATCATTTTTGTCACAAAGTGAAGCAACATAGCATTGTCAAGGAGACATAGCACCTGTCAGCTCTGCTTGTCAAGTGGTCATCTCATGGCCTTGTTTTTCTTCTACCATTTTCTTCCCAAATGCTTTATTCTTCATATACTTTGGACTTATTAGATCGAGTGTAGTAATCATGGGCTAGTTCATTTGCAGTGATGTTTCTCTGACTTAACTGAAGCTGACCTTGACATTGTTGCAGACTATCAGCAGATCAACATGCTGGGCAAGGGCAAGCAACCTCCTCCAGGCCAGCTGACAGGTTTCGTGCCATGCATCAACCTGCCCATGAAGGCGGTGTACCTCAATCCCTTCCCCAGCCCCATCGATGCCCTCGACCCCTACTACTCCGAGCCCATCCTCATCACCCTCAAGTCCTCCCAGAAGTACTTCATCCCTGCCCAGTCCATCGTGCCCAAAGACCTCATGCAGGCAGCTCCCAGCAGTTAGTTGTTGCCTGGACATTCCCTAGGACAAGCATCATTGCTGGCAGTTACTTCTTTCCACATGTCCTCTTCAGATTGTGTCTGGAAGTTTGTTGTCCTCTGTGTCTTCATCATGTTCTTCAGGCCATGTGGTGGTGAATGCCCTTGTGCATGGATTGGGCGCCAGATGGGAGGGGAATTTTGTCATCTGTGATATACAGGGTCAGTTGTCAAAAGTTGTTGGTGTCTGGATGTTCCTGCTGCAGAAGTATCAGAACTGTTAAGCAGTTGACGGGTTGTCATCGATGATTCTTGTTCCTGGAGATTTCCAGCCACTGCTGCACGGATGTTGTTGCTGGTATCTCCATGTAAGATACTGCTTGTTGTTACTTGATCCACATGCTGTATTGGAGCTGCTTGATGTGCACACTACAATCATGACGATGATGAATGAACTGCCGATTCATCCTATGACTGAGACTTGGAATTCACAAGTCCTCTCACACAGCCCTGGCTGGGTGGGACAGCTCCGAGACAGCCTCAGTGGTTAGTTGGGCTATAAGCTGCTAAACTGATGGCTGGGACAGATATTATGTGGGCAGAATGATAGAGACAGTTCATCTTCCAAACGGCAGGAGGAAAATGGTTTCATGGGGCTAGTTTAAGCAGGTAGTTGAATCAAATCGCCAGATGGTATATACAGCATTGGAGTTCAGAATGTGAGATGAACTTCTTTTTTTTTCGTATTAGCAGAGTGGTTGTGAGTTTATAACATTATTTGTTATGATGTATGGCCCTGACACTGGAGACCAAAATAAGTGACTGTTCTTGTGGCACCGATTAAAATTTTGTTATGCATTTTGGCAGTAAATGTGTGTGTGTGTGTGGTGTGTGTGTGTGTGTGTGTGTGTGTGTGTGTGTGTTTTAGGCAGCTGATAAAGCTATATGAGAAATTTTCTTTCCAAACTAAAAGTTCGCTGGATTACAAAGACAGGAAATGAAATGAGAAAGATAAACAATGTAGAAGAAAAACTAGCAATGCGTGAATGAGTATCAGTGCTTCATATCAGTTATGCACTCAACAGCAGAAACACTCAAGAAAGTTCTGTATAATTCAAGGTAGAGAGATGTTTGGATGCATTACAAGTTTATGCCTCCTGTATTACATATCCTTCCCGTCTTGTCTCCCCCAAAACCGATCTTCTTCCCCTCCTTTGTCCACCTCCCCTGCCCCCAAGATTCCTCTCCCACCTCCCAGTTCATCACCAGAACAATATCTGACAGTTCACACAATGTCAAAACCATCACCAATGATAATAGCTAAGGGTTTTGAGAAGAATGATGAAAGCGTGACAGGGCACAGCCGCATGTCCTGTGGCTGAGGTTTGACTGGTGGTGTTCACCATGCCCCACAACATACTGGTCAACAAAGAAGGCAGACAAAGTGAGCAGGGAGTGTGCATCTTCTCCACTATTCTTGCCTGGTCAACGGCAGGGTTTGCTTTTAATTCATCACCATGGGCGGTTTGTAGCACAGTCGTGAACGTCACCAGTATTTACTTGCGTGATAATCTGCATCATTTTTCAGCAGCTTTATTTCACTCTTCATCAAAAAAGATCCGGATGAGATGTTCTGTATTTGAGACATTTTTATATCAGATATTGTGCCTTAATGTGTACTGTACATACAGGAGCCCCTGCCTTCATCCTCTGCCCTCTCCCCCTCCTCCCCATGCCCTTGTTAACTCTGAGATGTTGCTTACAAATTAGTGTCTGTGACCCATGGAAACCTTGTACATTGATTTTTTGGCAGTTTTCTTTTTCTTTTTTATCCTGATCATACTACTATTCATATACACATAGAGAAAATACTGATGACGTATGCTAAATGCATTACAAGCAACATTGTCATTTTATGCAAAGACGTAAGTATGACAAACGTTAACTACATAGAACATGCCTTTCAGGGCATAGGTATGTTTGAAAAAAGGCAAGTTGAGATTGCATTGCTGTAACAGAAGCAAAAACACATTACTCCAGTTTTTTTTCTTTTGTTAAAAGAAGAAAACAGCGAATCTCTTTCATTTGAAATATCTTTCACGATCATGCATTATGTGTAACGTGTTTTCCAGATAGCTCTGGCCTTGTTATACATACTAACGAATTGAAGAACCATTTTTGTTGGAGGGATTCCTTTCTTTTTGTAAAGTCTTTTCCATTTTTTTCCTCCAAAAACTTAAAGTTAGATACAAGAGTTCAGTTGGTCACCAACAACATCCTGCTTTGATATTGAAGATTTTAGTTATGCTACACCATGGTGCTTTTGATGATAGCGGATTAAAAAATACAAAAAAGTACAGAGGAAGAAAAAAAATAATGGAACATTTTCACCAACACATGGTGAAAACAATGGTGATCATTTTTACAGTGATCTCTGCTGAATATGATGTAATAATGATAGTCATAATAATGATGATAGTTGAAACAATATAAGAAAAAGGAAAAAAAAATATGAAAACAATTGTCGTTCAAAACATCAGGTCAACAGTCTGCATTTCATGTGAGTAAAGGTTCAAAGCTGGCAGTGTGTGTATTTGTGTGTGTGTGTGTATGTAGTGTGCATGCATGTGTCCATGTTCATGAGTGTGTGTGTATGTGCCTGCATGTATGTTTGCAAGTGTGTCAGTGTGCACTGTTTGTATATTGTTGTCTTTGTAACTCTTTTTGATATGGTCCCGATTGCTCTGAATGTATTTTGCTGTTGTTGATTTTTTATTTTATAATCTGTTTAAACCGAATCCACCAATTCAAAATGAAAATGTGACAACTGTTTATTTACATGACTGAATATTTCAGAGTAACTTTTTGTGTACCTGTGATCCCTGTTGCCGTCCACATAGTGATGGAGCAAGATTACACTGCTGATAACCAGGCCAAAGACACTTGATTGAACTTTTTTTTAAACATCTTTTATAATTTTTAGTGAAAGTACATGTGTTATGTTTACAAAAGGTGTTTTATGTGTGTACAAGCACATGAATGTGTTTCATGAATAAACACTGTACAGCGTGAAGGTAAATAGTATTTAATCTCTTTCTTTCTCCCTCTGTGTGTGTGTGTGTGTGTGTGTGTGTGTGTGTGTGTGTGAGTGTGTGTGTGTGTGTGTGTGTGTGTGTGTGGTGTGTAGAGGAATGCCCTCATGAAGAACAAATGAAATGACTTTCCACTTTAATTACTTTAAGTAAATTTGACTGTTATAACAAACACTTTTTCCCACAAGTGGTTTATGTTTTAATTAATCATGTGTGATCCAATATAGACAAAAATATATTGAGGATCTCTACAGTCACATCTTTTCATTTAGTCAGAATCCTTATGACCTCATGCACTAGAATTTCTTCATTTTCAGAATGGGGACATTTACAGAGCTTTCATCTTATGAAATCCCAAACGCCTAGAACAAATCACACACACACACACACAAGCAGGAACACACACACACACACACAAGCATGAACACGCGCACACACACACAAGCATGAACACACACACACACACACACAAGCATGAACACGCGCACACACACACACACACACAAGCATGAACACACACACACAAACACAAGCATGAACACACACACACCAGTTTCCAATGCCTTCTGTACCCTAATCCTCAGTACTCCCTGTGGATCAAGGCAGCACTTGGCCATGCAGCAGTGTTGACAGGGCTCCACATGGTCACCTGGGTTACAGTCATGCCGACACTGAAACTGATCCTGCTGTTGCCTCTGTGTGATACCAACAAAGCATCCAGGCAAGATGAAGACCTTGCATGTTTAACTGGGACTAGCAACGAAGGATTTTTCATGTTTGTCTCTCTATGAGCTTTGTATGCCACCGCTTCAATGTTGCTGGTACGGATTAAAGAAAGGCAGAGTGTTAAACAGAGTGCACTATGCCTCTGCTTAAAGGTGTGTCTCTTTACTGGCAAGGTCTTTACAGTGCAAGTGGATGTTATGAGGTCTGACAGTAGAAGGTATGTCCCAGCCCTCCGGAAATTGTGTGCTGTGTGCAGGCAATGTTCATGTCCATGGCACATAGCCAACCAAATGCTGACAAGGAACATGAGATTTCTGGCATGCATAATCTCAAGTGAAGTGGGTGCAAGGACTAGCAAATCTGTATATCTGTCTCTCCCTCTCTCTGTTTCACATACACCTTTCCTCAGACAAAAGCAGTCCGTACAGCTATCCCTGGGTGAGATTTCAGATGTACATCAGATGCATGCGAATATACTGACCACTGTTGGTGACCACTGGGCAAACATTCACAGATCTAGGTGTGGTATGGGGCCTACTGCCATCTCTTTTCCTGCTAATTATTTCTTTTTATTCTTGAAGGAAAACTTGCAATCACCGTTCTGTGACATACCATGAGACCATGATCAGCACTGCGTTAACCTGGTTCACACATACATACATACATGCACACTGTGTGACAACATAAATAGCATTGTTCCAGTTTGAGTAACACCACTTTTTATTACTTTTCCAAATGTTATTCCAAAATGAAAGGAGAAAACCGCCATTTGAAACATGACTTCTGTCCACTCATTCACATCTCACATTTCTGAGGGTTACAGTACAAACTGACACATATAATTTTCATTCTACTGATATCATATTTTTATATTAGCAGGATTCTGTGGTATTTGTATAGGAATAAACTGTTTAATTATTGCCAAAAAGAAGAGGATTGGTGTTTACTTTTGTTTGTATATGATCACTTGGCTGAACATGTTTTATGCTAGAAGTCACTAACAGGCATGCATTGGTAAATAATAATGTTCATTAATTAGTGTAAAAACAAACAAAAACACACAAACATACAAAAATACTGTGTGTATAAGAAGGAAAAAAGTCTACTTTCACCAAAAGTGATATCAGACAAGTAAAAAAAAAAATTCAAAACAAGAGAGAGAAAGGAGAGATAGAAGGGAGAAAGCATGCGAGGGATTAAGATGTGTGTGTGTGTGTGTGTGTGTGTGTGTGTGTGCATTTCAGCTGAGGTGGAGTCAGAGCCTGGTTCCCTGCCATTTGAAGGCAGCTTGATTGCTATTGGAACCTAATTCTGTTGGAAGCTCTGGAGAACCAGTCCTGTTAAAGAACCTGACCAAGTTATTCATAACTGTAAGGGCAGTCACTCCACAGGAACTTAAGGATCCCTCCATGGTCCATCCTAACAACAGAAAGGGAAACAGGCACTCTTGCAACAACCACAGAGGGAGATCCTTCCTGGTCACTGCCAGCAACATACTTGCAACAGTCCTCATCAGCCACCTGATTCCATGCATGGACGATGACCACCTCCACAAAGTCTGTGCTGTTTGAGAAAGGGAAATTTAACAGCTGATACTGTTCTTGCTGCACACAAGCTTCAGGAGCACAGCTAAGAACGGCACAAGGAACTCTTCACAATGTCTGGGGATCTGACAAAGGCCTTCGCCATAGTCCATCAAGAGGGGATGATGGGAAAATTTGGTTGCCCGGGTAAGTTCAACATTATGGTATGCCAGTTCAGTGATGGCATGCTTGCTCAAGTACTGGACAATGGAGATTCCTTTGAAGCTTACCCCATAACAAATGAAGTCAAGCAGGTCTGTGTCTTGCACCAGGAAGTACAGCAATGTGCTCAGCCATGCTGTCCGATGCTTTCTGCAGTGATAAAGATGGCATCAAAATCAGGTGTAGGACCAACGACAAATAAATTCTTTAATCAGCAGAGGCTCCAGACCAGGACTAAGGTGGCGGAAGAGTCACAGTATGACTTCTTGTTCATAGATGACAGCACATTTAATGCTGCCTCAGAGGCCCAAGTGCAGGAGAGCATGATCTGGTTTTCCTCTGTTTGTGACAACTTTGGGCTCACCGTCAATACCAAGAACGCAAAGGTCTTCCACTAGCCTTCATTACTAAAACAGTATCTGAACTAGGAATTACTGTAAAGGGAGAAAACTTTACAACTTTAAATACTTTAGCAGCCACTCTCAAGATCTATATGCGCTGATGATGAAGTTGACTCAGAAGTTCAGCTTTTTGATGGTTTTGTGAAACTATGTGACAAAAGAGAAATACAAAGTATGCCACAAACCCTGAGGCGTACAAAGCACTTATACTGTCCACACCATTGTATGCTTGTGAAACAAAAACACCATATGGGCGCCACGCCACAAGAAGCTTTAATCCCTCCACCATGACCTGGCCCCAATCCAGTCTCCCACACCGCACTCAGATCTCTTCCATGCAATGTCTGTGGTCATTGACCATGAGGATGAACAACACACCCAGATCTCTTCCATGCAATGCCTGTGGTCATTGACCATGAGGATGAACAACACACCCAGATCTCTTCCATGCAATGTCTGTGGTCATTGACCATGAGGATGAACAACACACATGTGTATGTATGTGTCCATGTGTGTGCATGCCTATGTATGCTTTGATTGAACAGTTTCTGCTTTGCTTGATAAACAAAAGAGTCTGATCTTTATGTTAAAAAAAAAAAAATAGCGCTCAGCACATACAGGGTCTAAAAAGAAAAAAAAAGTAAGCTTGAGTGAATTAAAAATATAAAATAGTACTTTAGAAAATTTGAATACAAAGTTTCATAATGTTGTTTTGAAAGTCTGAATACAAAGTTTTATAATACTGTTTTAATAAGTAAGTTTCCTTTTGGACCGTACAGCCACAAAATAATATAAGTGTATTTCATGTTTGTGTGTTTGAATGACAAATGTTAGATTTCACATTGTACATTGTCTGCTTTAAAGGTAGTCAAAAGATACTGATTTTGGAGCACCGTAAATTTTTCAATGAAAAAAAAAAAGCGGTGTTCTTGGGGGGGGGGGGGGGGGGGGGGGGGTGGCCCTTATTTTGTGTTTTTTTTTTTTTTTATTTTTTTTTTTTTGTATCTTATGGGAAATTCACTGAATTACAAATGGATCTTGCACCAAAATTGTTGATAATTTTTTTAAAATCTACCATCACTGAATACTTTGTTTTGAGTTCTCAAGACTTTTGTTCAGCTTTCACTGGGAAGACAGCGAGTCCAGAATAAAATGGGACATCTTTCCTGAATCTGAGGTACTGATGTGTTTTCTCTGTAGATAAATCTTGTTACACTGTCCAGATTTTTTCCCTCTTCATCTTATCCAACATTTTTCAGTACAATTTGTGCACCACACAGTTTTGTTCGTTTGTTTGTTATTCTCTTTCATTTCCACCCATATGCAAATATTTTGGCATTTTAAATGATCTTTTCTTTTCTTCAACAGAACTTTGTCTGGCAAGTCCTGTGTGAACTAAAAAGACATTGTGCATCGTCCTGTATTTAAATATTTTCTTCAGTGTATATTTCTTAGTCTTGTCTGTCTGCCAGTTTCTAAAGGACATATAACACATATGTCAGAAAGTGTGTGTGTTCACATATGCATGATGTTGAATGAAAGTGCTGGCATGTCTAGAATTTGTCAGACTATCATAACTTCAACTTTTAAATTCATCAATTTTTTCTTCTATTTACCATTACACTTATTTCTTTGTTGCAATGTTTGTTGTTGCTGTTTTTTTTTATTTTTTTTTATACAGAGCCTGGGTGTAAAATTCTGTTCAGTATACTCTTGTTTTGCCCTACTGACTTCAACGGCTTATGTTCTACATTCCCTATAAAACTATGACTGGACAAAATAAGTTTAAAGATGCTGAGTAACCATTTCTTTTTTACTGTAATAAAGATTTGTCGTATTTCCCAACACAGCAAATAAGGTTCAAGAGTTGACGGACAGTGCCAGAAATTTCCCTGTCGCCATCTCATGATGATGTACAAGACTCCTCACTTTCCTGTCTTCTGCTCTACCACAGAGAGATTATCTATTATGATTATCTATTATACTTGCAAAA
Organism: Conus canariensis; assembly: GCA_033310375.1. Classification (NCBI taxonomy): domain Eukaryota; kingdom Metazoa; phylum Mollusca; class Gastropoda; order Neogastropoda; family Conidae; genus Conus; species Conus canariensis. The sequence goes on from CM065730.1 coordinate 53,406,119, forward strand.
AAAACCCCAAAAAACATGGCACAGATCCCTCCATAAAGGCCTTGCACACTTACACGTAAGGCGTACCAAGTTCCGCTCACATTTCACTTTGTTTTTTGGTCGTTAACATGTTGCCCAAACAAAAATGGAACTAGGACACCCTCCAGGGAAAACAACACACCAGCAAACACCACTACCAAACACAAACTGAAACAAACCCGTAGAATAAGGCATACTACTCAAAATCACCCACTCCTGAACAAAAGCAGTCAACACCCATACATACGTACATGCAAAGAAAGCTTCATAGTAACCGTACTAAAGTTCCTGGGTTTGTTCCTTTGTACAGTTGATTTCTCTGAGTGCAACTAGATAACGTAGACTCAGTAACTTTAACCAAACTCCTTTCCCTTGCATATATTTGAAATAAAAAGAGTTAAACTTAATGTATTCACTTTACTGTTATAGACAGCTTCGTGTCCAAACAGGAAAAGAAAATCCCAGATATCCTTTCAATGGAAAGAAAACAGTGCTTGGTTCTTCAAAAAAAAAAAAAAAAAAAAAAAACTGAATGCCAAATAAACAGCCATCCACTGTATGAAACGTGCAATCCAAAAACAAAACAAAACAAAAGTGAACATCTGTCAATAAATATACTAATCAATGGATTAATGTGAACAAAATGCAAACATTAAAAAAGATTAATGATTTAAAAATCTAGCACAAAGGAACACAAAATTAACCAACAAAACCCACAATTGGTAAAGCCCCTCTTTCCTTTTGGGCCCCCAAAGTAAATAAATAGGAAGGAAGATTAGAGAAAAGCTAAATCACAGTAAGATGTTCCATGACATCCTTTTCCCGCCATTCTCGGTCATCGTGCAGGGTCCTGCTTAGCGCTCTGTGGCCGACACCAGGAATGCACTGTATGCAGTTCAACCTGAAACAAACAGTCCTCAACTGCCAATTTTTACTATGTGTATTTGTATGGAGCACTTCTGTACTTTGTAGGAGTACAAAACGAAATGCAGTATCACTAAATGAGTCCATTGATTCCAGCACACGTTCTTGTGAACAGAAAGTGCTTGCATTCAGTTGTAAACACACTAACAGAGACAGCATGTCTGTGTGTGTGTGTGTGTGTGTTACTATATATATGTGTGCGTGTGTGCATGTGTATGTTACTGTGTGTGTGTGTGTGTGTGTGTGTGTGGTGTGTGTGTGTGTGTGTTGTGTGTAAGTGTGTGTGTGAAGTGTGTGTGTGTGTGTAGTGTGTGTGTGTGTGTGTGAGTGTGTGAAAGTGTGTGTGTGTAGTGTGTGTGTGTGTGTGTGTGTGTGTGTGTGTGTGCTAGCATGTGAATGTATATGTATAGGCTGATTTTTTCTTTGAATACATGACATTCATAAAAGTGCTAGCAGATGAATGTGAATGTATAGACCTATTTTCCAACATACACATGACAGTCATCCGTGTACTAGCATATGAAGGCAAATAATCAGCCTGTTTTTCCTTTGCACACATAACAGTCATTGCATGTTTGAACGACAGATGACCGAGGGCAGGAAAACAGGAGTTTTAATTTGTTCATATAAATGCAAGTGATGCCATCCTTGACACAGTGACAACAAACCCAAGTATTGTAATAAAGTAAAAACTCAACAAAGCACCGCACTGCACAAATGAAATAATGCCCCACCCCCTGAAGTCAAGATCGGCACAACAGGGTGGTTTCAACTTAGACTTTTAACTATCTATCCGCCAATCCCCCACTGTCAGTCAACTGATCCACCAGAATCTGCCCTCAGGATGACAGTATTTTGTTTCAATATGTGCTCACTGGGAAGGACTGAACGGTAAGACATCGTGCTTTGAGCCATCTGTTCTAGCTGTCATGGGTGCCATTTACAATGTGTTTCAGTCTGCCAAAAAAGATATTGAAAAAACATGGTCAAGTTTCATCTACTTAATGGCTGTGTCTCTGAACATGCTGCTCAAATTTTCAGACCCACACTGCAGGTGTCTGTATCTCTCAGGTCTGATTAACATCTGATGTACTGTGAGACAAAATGTAAGGCACAGCCCTGTCAGGTCGACTGACCAGAATGGAGCTTCTTAGCATCATGTTCATCATCCTCAATGATCAGCATCAAGTCTCACTGTCTCTGGCCTTGATGCCCTGCTCTCATGTCAACCTTACTATTGTTACTGTTGTTGTCCTACCCTGGCTAAAAGACTCCAGGGAACAGCCGAAGCACTTGAACATTATGGTACAAATGCATCAGCTACGGATGAGAACATTACGTGTGTGACCGTTTTTGATTACCCTGCTATGTGGGCAGCCACACTCTGACTTTGACGGATTTTGGAGACTGATAATGCTATGCTAGGAGCTAGTCACGACTGAAGACAACGCCCGCATAACTATGCAGTGCATAACTTTTGATGTAGCCTTGGTGTTCTAGCCTATGTCAATTGGTCTGACACAGCCTTAAAGCCAAGGTGGAACCTTAGTTTCAATTTCCTCTTCACATCTGTGACCTTTGTGAACTCATTGTCAAAGTCATCGGCAAGCTCATGGGGACTGTCATTCGACGTATGTGGTGGTACCCTCCTAAGAAGATGCTCAGTCATGTTTGCTCCATAACTAAACAGCTATTGTTGTCAGCAAGAGGCTGAGTAAATGACGTCCTGAGTGTATTAGTTCAAAACAGGCACCAATGGTCAGCACCAAAGTGACTCAGCAGCAGTGCAATGTCTTGTCTGGTGTGTTGCCTCATGACTTGCCATTGCTGCTCACTTTAGATTGCTGGTGCTGGGACTGTGGCATGATAAATGAGGCTTTGACTGTGGACAGGGAGCCAGAACAAGTAGCATGGGAATCATGTCTGGAAGTACTACGGCAAATGACAAAGACAAAAAAAAAAAAAAAAGAAGTGTTTAAAAGGACTGAGCTGAGTGCTAATCCACGAGAAACAACCCTTCAAAGGGACAGAGTCTTGACTATGGGTTGGTCTATTTTCTTAACTATATACTTTTGTTGCTCAGCACCTGGTCAGTTCTGCACCTAGAAATGTGACCATTCAATCAGATTTAAATACCGATCCTAGAAATATTACTGCAAAACATGCTGATCGATAAACTGTTGACAGATGCACTCACAGGGCTGACAATCCTATGCTTTACAGAGTTATTCTTAACCCCTAAGAAAGGACATGAGAGACTTTTCTGCAATTACTTCCTCCAGTGTCTTTCTGATCTACCAGTAAAAGCTTTGTGGACTAGCAAAATGACCAAAATCAAAGGGAATTATAAAAATGATCCATTACCTTCTGGAGGTAGAAGTATGCTTTAAATGTAGGTATATGCTTGTTCACCAATGGATTTTCTTGTTCGTTTGGCTGGTGAAGCTTGCTCTTCTTCCTCTTTTCTCTTCATACTTCTGAAACACAACCAACTCATTCTGCTCAGATATACACACACAAAGTCACGCTCTGTCAGATGCCACATGGACTCAACAGAGCAATGGAGAAACACTGCAAAAAACCTGGGTGTCAGTAACACTGTTTTAGCTCTTGGAATAACATGGTATCTTGTGCACTGTGTCTCAGTGACCAGCTCCACATCCTCCAAGTCACAGTCTCCTGACCTGAGAGACTGTGTTGAGCGCATCCCAGAGAGGGGTCAAAATCATGATCCTGATGCACAGCATCACGTACACATACAAGCAAAAAAATGTCAAGAAGTGTTTAAAATGCACAGCTCACATGTACTAAAAAAAAAAAACCAACTGATGTACAGCTGATAAGGGACCTTGCTGATGTTGGTTTTGATGTGCACATTATGGGCATTTCAGTATCTTTTTTAAAAATCACTCTTACTGGGGGCTATTGCAATTTGACTGCTTCTAGGCCATTACTCTTGATTATCTCCCTGAAAATTTCCACAAAACAAATATCATATAACGCTTCCCGCATAAGCTGCCGAGTCATTTTCAGACAAGCAGCCTGCCGCCATTGTCTTTCCAGTATCACACAGCAATCAGTACAATGAAAGTGACTTTCCAAATATGAAATACAAGTCACAAGGGTGTGTGGACTGTTGCTGGTGTGAGAGAACATGACAGGGGCAGCAAACTTCCTGAAGTTTTGTGAAGTGAGGCTAGCACCTGCTGTTCTGCCTGCAATGCCCCTTTATAAAAAGTATGCAGATGCTGACTGCAGTAAACAGGACAAGGACAATGCCATGGTGCTGTTTGACCTGATCTGTGTCATGGTCTATTGCTCTGCCAGGTCAGAAGACTGCGACGTTTCTTCTGTGCTGTCTGATAATTTAGGATCCACATTAGTTTTCTTTCTTTAGAAACTGTTTCATAACTTCTGGTTTTTAAACACTGATAGATCTCCCATGGCAAAAATCCATTTTGTGGTGATATATGTAATAAGTTTTGTGATCTAATTTTCCTTCTTTTTTTTCCCTCTCTCCTTTCTTCTCCCTTTTTTGCTCTCAAAGCATATTTTTCATCATGCAAAACTAGAATATAGATACTACTGAAGCATTGTTCTGATCTGTTGTTTGCCATGTTTTGTTTCATCTTTTAGTCATTTTCCTACCACATACATCAGCCTTTTTTGTCAGGAGTTTAACAAATTTCATTCTCTGTACTTCACTGCACAGATAGCAACAGCGGATTTTCACTGTACCACAGTTTCAGTCCACTGCACCAGAAAGGTACATTCAAATGTTTCTATTCCAAGCAATATATACAGGCAAAATGTACCCGCCATTATCATGATGCTAAGGAAAATGCTTTGTGTCTGCAAGGACATACTGAAATGTATCTGCGTAGAAACATAATACACATTCCAGTCTGCTGGTGCATTCTTTCTCTCTTGCGCTCCCAAGCACGATGTACATGTGAAAATCCACCCTATTGTTTGGCATCAAAGTTTAATTTATTGGCTTTCATGTGCATGACAGTATGACATAATATGCTGTTTTGAAAACAGACAGTTTAGTGTTTTGCAGTGTGGCTGCTAATTGCAGAGAAGCAGCCTATGTTAACAAGGTTATGTGTAACCACTTTGCCACTGCATGCTGAGCGGTGGAGCAGACATGGTGAAATAAAAAGGCAGAGGTGGCCATTTCTGGTGAATGTGTATGCACAGTGCACTGGTTGTTACAAGGTCATTGTCAGTCCATGATCTTGTTTCAACTATGTCAGCAAAAACTGAACGTAGTATGCAGACAGGAGTAGGCTACTGATATTCTATAACAATTAAAAAGAAAGGGGAGAGAGGGAATAGTGGAGTAAGGAGTGAAAGGGTGATGAGGATAAATTACTTGAAACAGGAAAAACAAAACAAAAGCCAATCTGACCTTGTTGTCTTTTTCTCTCTGCCCTCAGTTCCACTCCCTACAACCACTGTCACAGTTTTTGGCACTGACATCACAACAGATGTTGGTTCTGTCACGGCAGCTTTCCCTCCTGTGGAAACTATCACCACCTCCTGTTGTGTGGTCTGCTTCCCCCCTGCTGCAGTGACTAACTTAGGCTGCGCTGAACTGAGTGTCTGCAACACGGAGCTGCTGGCAGGGTCATGCAAGAAGGACACTGTGAGGCCATCTGAATCAGGGCCATCAGGCTTCTCCTGTTTGATCATCTTCGTGGTGAAGTCCAGGTGCGCCAATATTTCAGGTGCATCGATTGTTGGTATCTGCAAAACAATCGCACTCATTACATTCATGATGTATTCAAAGGAACCACCACAATATGAACTGTGAAATCTGGAAAAAAGAAAAATGACACACATACAAATAGGTACACGATTTCCTAAACTGTGAACAGACTGAAAGCAATATAGGCTTTAAATACCAGCATGGGTATACATTTGACAGAATATGCCAAAAATAATAAGAAAATATAAGGAAAAAAAAACATGTCTGGGTATAATGACACTTTGCTCAGCATGCATTCACCTGGTGCTGGTCCTGTGAAGAAGAGGAGGGCTGTTCAAAGGTGATGGGTGTGGTCACCACCGGCAGGGAAGCGATCATGCTCTCCAGATCAGCTGATGAGGCAGGGTCCAGCATGACTGTGCTTCCTTCCAGCACCTTGGGCACGCGGTCCTCTCCACTCTTGGCTGCGGGTTCAAGCTTGTTCAGGAAATGCTGGCCTGCTTCAACAGGCTCCGGCGAGTTCAGCTCCTCCTCCTCTGCTTCCTCTTCCTCATTGTCATCATCACTCATGTCAGACACTAGCTCCACCTGAGTGCCTGCTTCTTTCTGTGGAGTAAGTGTGAAGCGTGCATTGGTCATTAATGGAAGAACACTGTATTACCTCTACCTACAGTGAACACAGAAGCTACTCTTGATAAACATTACTTCTTCTTTAAACACTTTAACCACTACTCCTCTAATCCCAAAACAGATCACGCTGTGATGACTCATTATCAGTTACTTAGTTGCACCCTCTGGCTTCTCTGTCATGCTTGTCTTGATGTCTTCAGTGCTCACCATGTCATGGAAAGGAGATTCTTTTAGTTTTATGTTGTCTTCACCCTCTCATCTTCCATGCCATTTCTCCCATGGCATTACTCCCAAGCCACTCACTCTGACTCCTGCTCCTAGCCTTGTCCCCGTCCAGCCTATGGCACCTGCCGTCCACAGGGAGCAGCCAGTATCACGTCATCATGAGGCAACCCACCAGAGAAAACACTGCACTGCTGCTGGATATGGTAAGGTCAGGTAATGTTGCTTATAGCCCAGCTGACCGCAAAGGGCCATATCAGGGCTGTCACCACGTTGAAGTCAACTCACCAGTCATTCATTCACACAACTCTTTTTTTTTTTAAATACATCTTCTAAAAACACACCCAAATTTGGTTAAAAATCTTTCCACTATAAAATCTCAGATCCGATGAAAAATGTTGATCTCTTTCAAGAATTCAAAGATCACATCAGGTGGAACATCTCTGAACAAGATTTTCACGGAATCTGCTGTAAAATGTTTGTCTCACATCATGCAGGTCCCAACACTCTAAAAGAATATGTTTCACTGTGAGTGGTACATGACATGGAACGCTGCCGAGTCACTTTGGTGGTGTTCAGTGGTGTGTTCTTTCTGATCCAGCATGCAGGATACTCCTGCTAGGCCCCCTTGTGGAGGAGCAGTGTCAGTGAGCATCCCCCTCTGGAGGGTACCACTACATCCAGTCCACCACCTCTGATCCCACAATCCATGACACCATGACACTACACACTACAACACTGTGGCTGGTGGGAAACTGACATTTGTCATTCCTCACACAAAACACTTTGTTAAGTCATTATATTTTGTCATTCCTCACACAAAGCACTTTGCTAAGTCACCGTCTACCACAAGTTTAAGAGAGCACATCACACTCAATAGCAGGCGTTCACTAACTGGGTGCGCTTAATAGCACACACAACTTGATATGCTGCACAAACATAGACATATTAATCAACAAAAAGCTCTTCTGTCCAGTCTTATATGTAATTTTCACCAGTTATCAATTCTAAGTCAATTAAGGAGGGCAACAGAAAAGCTATCTGGATTTGACTGAGCTGGCTGCCACAGCTCTGAAAAAGAGCTGATGGCTTGTGACAACACAATGCGAAAAACAACAAACATACCTCCAAACAAATAAACAAACCAAGAAATTCTTTCCTTTTTATGTACAATAAGGCAGCAATCAAGATAGTCCTGTAGCAGACCCATTTACCCCAATTTGGTGCTTGGAATATTATCTGTCTAAATACCTCAAAATCTTTTTTTTTTTCCCACAAAAGACTGTGTAATCCTTTAAAGGTACACATTTACCTGGTTTATGTGATCTGACCTGTTGAGAACAGCTCACACTGAATATGCTCTCAAACGCAGACTGATCAGTGTGACTGTGGATAGCCAAGATGTCAGAAAGTTTACAAGAAAAAAGGCAGAGAAATATCTGTGCAGCTCCTGTGCACTTATCTAAGAGCTACACTCTTTACAAAAAAAAATCTCTCTCACTGAGTGTTCATTTAACAGTGACGCTTAATGTCAAAACTGCCAGAGTGAGCCGTGGAGAAATCAAGTCTCAGTAACAACAATGCACATGTGACCTGCTGATCAATGATGGGCCAATACCTCATGCCTTCTTTTATTTTGTAAAGTTTGCTCCCTCAAGGCCATTTTCTTCACTTCAGCTTTGATGGGCTGTTGTTTACTACACTTCATTTCACTTCTGCTAATAACTGGAGCTCATGAAAGATGGCAGGTCTGAATAATCCCAGCACCTTGAGATTTGACAGGATTTTCCCACTGACCAATTGTCCGTGTGAATCAAGAACAGATTCCAGGGAAGAGTAACTGCAAAAACCCCAAGTGAACAGAACTGAAAGAAAAACTTGTTTTGATTTTATGATTATCATTTGTTTATCAACTTCCATACTGCTTGCATACAAAATCTGACAAAAATGTTTGGGTAAACAGGTCTGCTAAAGCCAGAATCTTCTGGCGCACAGTCTTTCAGGACTCTCAACACCACTCAGTGAGGAAAAGCAAAAATCTGAAGATGAAACTAAACTCCATCCACAAAACAGTGGCAAAGAGAGAATTCATTATCAGGCACAAATGTAGACCTTAATGCAAGGGAAGAAAAAGAACAGAAAAACAACAGGAGAAAAAAAATTTCAAGTAGCCAGGTTTTGGTTCACTGCAAAATAAAGGTACATACCATTTTCCTAGGTGAAAAAAAGGCAGAGTGATTAAAAAAAAGAGTGGTATATAAAAGCAAGTCAGTCTAACTGGTAAAACAAATTAAACAGCCTTAATAAAATGTTTGCAGAAGCAGTCAGAGAAACAAAAATGCATCTAATGCTGTGCAACTGCAACACCAGATGAACTCTTTGGACATCTTTTTTCTCATACTTTCTAAACAAATAACATATTAACACTTGGAAAGGAACATCTGCACATTATCAGGAACCCCATGAAATAAAAAACTGAGTGAGCTAACAGGTAAGTATTTCATAAATGTACCTTAAGCAGGAAAATTCTTGTCTATGACATGACCATACACTGCTATGAACTTACGTTTCCATCTTCATCCATGTCCTGATGACCAGACACTGTGACAATGATGCGTTTCTGTGACTTGTTGCTGTTGGTGACTGCCGCTGTCTTCTTTTGACTTCCAGACAACTGGGTGCCCCGGTCTTTGCCTACTTTGTCTTCCTCTACCTCAATGGGTAACAGCTCATCCACTGAGCGATCCGGCGGAATCTGTATCAATGACAGATTGTTGAACTACACCGTTTCAGAAATCACCTGCTTGACTCACACATACACTTCAACATGCTGGGAACATGGACAACTTAATGAAATAACCAGCCCGTATCTGAATGTGCAACCTACATTTACTGAGTGTGTGTGTGTGTGTGTGTGTGTGTGTGTGTGTGTGTGTGTGTGTGTGTGTGTGTGTGTGTGTTTGTGTGTGTGCAGGAGTACGCGCATGCATGCCCGTGACTAGGTGTGAGCACGCCTTCTTCCTTGCGCTGAACCCTGTGAAGTGATCTGAAGCGATCAAAGCTAAGTGAATTTTCGTTGTTTTATTCGTTTATGTCTCACCCGATGAAGACCTAATAGGTCGGAACACGCTGTGTTTTGTCTTGTGACTCGTTTGTCCATGAACTCTGGGCGGTTCGCTAACATTTATTTAGGTGTGAGTACATGCATATGTCTGTGCCATGCATGGATGTGCGCTTGCAAGAGTACATATAACAAAAATACTTAAAGCAAACTTAAAGACAGATTCATATGATGTTGATCCAGAAAGTCTATAGTTTTCATCATTGCAAAGCCAACCACATGAAGCCTTTACAGGGCTGTAAAACTCATACCAAAAAAGTCACATCTTGCACAGTTCATCAACTACCTCCAAATCCTGAAAACGACGAAAAACAAAAGCAAATCGTGACATGACAGCAAAACTTCTGACATCCTTATGGCTTATAAAAAAATGAGGCTATGTTGAGGGTACCAGACAGCTAGTACCTATTCTGTACAGTGTGTACAATTCGCACTCCCTACTGGCCAGATAACAACGAAAGAAAGCTGGCATATTGTAATTTGTAATTAAAAAAAAACAAACAAACAAAAAACAGTTTCCAGAACAAAGACAGATGAATGGTCATCACAGGCAGAGAAGCAGCTGACGACAGTAAAGAAAGCTAAAAACAAAAAAGAAGCAGAGTAAAAGAGGTGAGACAAAAGAGGGGTTTCACATGATCAAAACAGCACAAACATTACAATGATCAAAAACATGTCAACAGAAATCAACATACCATACTAAACTCTGAACATAGTGAAACTAAGATTGTCAGCATCTTTATTGATGTAGTGAGCTAATTTTACAGATTTACATCTCAGTTCATCACAGTACACCACACAAATTTCCAAGAATTTTAAAGGAAGGGGAGATAAAAGGTACTAGAAAATGAGATGTAAACTGTAACTGACACTACAATTCATTATTACAAATGCAAGGCTTGTATGTGTTTCAAGACAACAGAACTAGTCAACTGACTGTGCACCAAGCTATCAAATATAACGAAGGAAATACAAAGAAAACAACCCCCCACTCGCCCCGAAATTGTAATAAATCCCATACCTGAAGCTTTGGTGTGACCTCCTCAATTCGGCCATCAGGGTGAACGATGACAACCTGCGGCGCATTTCCCAGCTTGCCTTCCCTCCACTCCTGCATCAGATCTCCATGAAGTATGTGGTCGGCAGTGATGGTCCGCAATCCTCCTTCACCTGGTGTGGTTTATACAGGTCATTACTGCATACATTAAAGAACTTCCACATTGCCAGGGTAGATTCTGAAACTTCAAGAACAGATGAATTGACTAGATAGCTCAAACAATGATCTCATTCAACCCTAATGTTCAGACTTCATAGAACAGAATCAAAACCTGCGTATGAGCAAAGCTTGGGCAACAAAAGTGATTTACTCAAAGCAGTTTCAAATCTCATACCTATGTACAAACTAAAAGGGAAGTGAAAAAAAACACACACAGAATTTCCGATTCTTACCTTGTGTGTCTCTTTTGCCGCTTCATTCAGTCAACTGGGATGTTTTTCCCGTTTTATTTTTTGCATATATCAATATGGCCAGCCTAGCCATATAATCAGAATGGATGTCTCAAAAACTTGAAAATGCCTTCTGAACTATGCCAAAGCACTCGTATTTGGATACAGTTACTACATGCACAAGACAATAAAGAGCAAGCACATTAGAGTTAGACTTACCTTCTCCTGATGCTGCAGAGGTGGTGTCATCCTCTGACACATCTCCATGCTGAGCCATATGGCGCATGAGATTCCCTTTGTTGGCGTAGGACTTGTCACAGGCAGAGCAGTCATGGTTTTTGTCCCTCGGTGTTGGGGGGTGATAGTCAGACGTGTGGTGGTGGTTTTTGTGTCGGCGTAACAATTGCTTTTGACGGAACGCATGATCACACTCGTCACATTCAAAAGGTTTCTCACCTGAGTGAGTGAGAATGTGAGATTCCAGGTGCCGTTGTGAGCATGCAGCATAGTCACATTCTTCACATTTGTAGCATTTTTCTCCTTCATGTGTCTTCCAGTGTAGCTTGAAGTGATACCTGGGAAAACATATTCCATGACATAACGAAACAGAGTAAATGACTGTGAACAAACATGAAATACTGTTTGCAAATCTGAAATCTTACACCTTCAATTGAAACAAACTTTTTTCTTTCATCTCCCATCAAATATATTATAGACACATACTCAGTCTGGAGGCTGGGGGAAGAAGTCAAAATATGTTGCGATCTGTTGCATTTTCTGGTTCACTCAGGGGAAGTTTAAAAGGCGCAGGATTTTGATTTATTTGCCTCATACCTCTATCATCCTCTTGTAAATTGAGCCAGTTACAGAATTTTACAACTTTCATTTACCCACAGATATTAGTTGACAGCATAGCCATCTGTGTCAGCTTGTGTACTTTACCTTGACTGATAAGACTGAGTAACATTCTAGAGCCTAAAACAGTCTAACTACTACTTATGACAACTATCTTACATAATTTACTGGTGAAAATAAAAGTGAAAGTATAGGAATTCAATATAAGGTGCTCATTAACAAAATGATCCAGGTGTGAGAAGCTGTTTAACTTTCATTTCCATAATTCAAATAAAAAAACAACAAACACCCAAAGCATTTTACAGAAGCGTTTTCGGTTTTTGCAAACCTTCCTCAGCTGACCATGGAAGTCGGCGTCAAAACTAGTTGGCGTAATGTGTGTTTTCTTTACGTCATTAATCCCCCCCCCACCCCCCTCATTACTGTATAATAAATAAAGATGCCTGGGTGAAGTCTTGATTCAGCGAAGGGCAAAGTTCCCAGGGCAGATTGTTTCTGTGAAACCAACTAATCCCACACATTGAGACCAAACGGGTAGTTGGTCTTCAATTTGTGTTTCCACATCCTCTCTCTATCTTTTCTTTTCTGTGCATCTGTGGTCTTTATGAGTTCAGTAACTTTCATTTCCAATAAGAAAGTTGTTCGGGTGACATATTTGCAACTATTTGAGTGACTAGCAGTCTCTACTTCATATCCAACTGAAATCATGTTCTCACAGATCGATAGAAATGGCACAGGGGTATATAGATAAACAGAGAAGTAGAGAGAGAAAAAGAGACAGAGAAGAAAGCAGAAAAAGGTGCGTTCCTCTCCAAAGAAACGGAGAAAACTGGGCTACTTTCAATCTGTTGCAGTGAAGTGAACTCAGTAAGCGTGATCATTCTTGCTGTTAACTGGGTAGCTCCCTTCTCGCGCAATTTTTTTTTTTTTTTATCCTGATGATATGGCGATGTTCAACGCCAAGCAGGGATAGGGAATTTTTTTTAAAGACAGGTAAGTACAAACAAAAAGAAGAGGGATCTCTTTGCACCTTTAACCTGTACACTATAAATTCATACAAACACACGAGACACTGACCTGTCTGGAAAATTTTCGCCACATTTGCGACAGGTGACAGGTTCCTCACTATTGTGCAGTTTCTGTGTATGGATCTTGAGGTCTGTTTTACGGCCACAGGTGGTGGGGCAGTAGGGACATTGGAAGACTGGTTTATTACCTGAATGGATCAGCTTGTGCGCCTTTAAGCTGTTTGACTGAGTAAACCTGCAAAACACACAACACAATTTTTGTTTCTTTGTTTGTTTTGTGATGTAGGAGTGCAAGGTAGGAGAAGTCCAGTTTTGTGATGTAGGAGTGCAAGGCAGGAGAAGTCCAGAATCCTAAACCCAAGGTTTGACAGCCACCAAAGCCTGAAACATACTTCTGTATAGCCTGCAAGCCTGAAAAATTGACAAAAAAGCATTAAGCTTGAAAACAAAAAGCGTAGGTTAGTCTGCATTCTTGTGCCAAATTTTCTTTCCACTCAAACAGCACTGCAATGTCTTACTCCCGGCAGTCCTGCGCTACATTTGAAGCTTATTTCCATTTTCATTGCTTTCATTCAACCATGCCCATCTCCAATTCTTGACTGAGTTCTCCTTCATTTCAGAGAGCATCTTTGCATCATTTTTCCTCTAGAATTTGATTTTCAATTGCACCCACAGGGTGGGTGCCTGCCAAGAAAACAAGGGAGGCAAAAGTCGTCTTTTCCAAATTCATAAATGAAGAGCTCACTCAGCAGATGAAAAATCTACAAACGTAATGTGGAACTGGCTGCACACCAACTCTAGGTAAGAGAAGATTATCTCTTGATGGAAAGAAGTTAAACAAATGAAATAGGATACTAAACTGATGGAAAGGAGCTCCTAAATCATTCATTAGGTTTCTCTCCACAAATAAATGATCCTCTCTTACCTGTGGCTATGCAGCCACTGCCAATGCTCAAAACTATTCAAATTGTCGCTTAAAAAAGTCCTTTGATTGTTTTAGCGCTTGCTCTCTCTCTCTCTCTTATTGTTTTAGCACTTGCTCTCTCTCTCTCTTTCTCTCTCTCTCTCTCTGCACAAGCATGCTGTCAGTGTCACTAGTTCTTTCTCACTCCAGCTTTAAAAAAAAGTAGAGAAAAATACTGCCATCATTTTGTCTGAAAGCACAAAATTATCGAAACATAAAATTTGGCTGAGCCAGATTAAGGGAAAAACGAACATTTTCTAAGCCAGATTTGTTGTTTAAGCCAGATCACTTTCACCCTTGTGTGTAATGGGTAAAAATCCACACAGCCAGATTAAGGGAAAAATGAACATTTTCTAAGCAAGATTTGTTGTTTAAGCCAGATCACTTTCACCCTTGTGTGTAATGGGTAAATCTACACAGTTTTATTTTCCCTTAGCAAAATAATTAGAACTTAGAAGTAAAAATTGCAGTAAATGCTTTCTTCAAGAGTTAAGTGGCATTGCTTCATTGTCCATTTAAACTAATGTCTTTGCAAAAAGACAGATACCAAAGGAAAACATTTACATAAACTTCTCATTTGAAGAAGAGCAAAAATTGCTAAAAGTTACACATGTATAGAGTCTGAAACAAAACTAAAGAAAGGTAGGTATTTGGATCCAGCACCTCCAACTCTTCAATTCAAAATGCCAATTACTGTGCCACAACACCAAAATTTACAGTTCAAAATGCACACCTTTTTTCTTTTTTTCTTAGAATGCATTTTGCTCTTTGCAATTAGTCAACTGAAAGCACCTTCTTCATCTGAAATCTAAAGTCTGACAACCACAGATCCTGGTTTGTATCCTGTATACTTGACAGTAATTCATGTTTACTTTGCAATAATGTATTTCCACAGGTTCACAATCTCCTTCTTCAAAGGTTGCTCTAAAAAACACTCCTCTGGACCAGATTCTTTCTGCTTGTTTATGCCTATGGTCCTACACCATTTACCTGAAATTTCATACATCATTTTTCCATCTTCATTATCGGCATTATACTTATCAGTCTAAAGCCACATGAAAGAGTATACACCTTGACATAAATACTCTTCTTATAATTGTGCACAGAATGTGCAGTAGCGTCATATACCTAGCATGAAATTCTATAAAAGAAAAAAAACAACCAACCTACCGAGCATTACAGATGTCACAGACATATGGTTTCTCTCCAGTGTGGATTCTCATATGCCGCTTAAGCTTGTAGGTGTCTGGACTAGCATAAGAGCATGTTGAACACTGATATGGTCGCTCACCTGTCAAATTTAAAACAAACATTCAATAAGTCATTTTTACTACTTTTTCTAACACAATAATATACGTTTTGGTATTTTCATGGAACTAAAATGCAACTTTGCCATGAATACTGTTGATCAGATTTGAATTATGGAAGTGGCATGATAAATGCTCACATGAATTACTTTTAAATTCAGTCATTACATATGTATGTTCTTTAAGTCAATAAACTATAAAAGCAAGTATTCATTAAAAAAAAAAATCATTTTTAAATTCAAGAATTCTTAAAAGGCCTCCTTGTCTTTTACATCCACAAATACTCACCTGTGTGTGATCGCATGTGACGTTTTAGCTTGCTGAGTTCAACACTTGCGTAATCACACTCTGGACACTTATGAGGTTTCTCAAATGTGTGGCGATAACGTACATGTCGAACCAGTTCCCCAGATGTGGTGAAAGCAGCATCACATTCTTTACACTTGTGTGGCCTGGTGCCTGTGTGGGTATTGACATGGTTTGTCAGCGATGCCAAAGTCTTGAAGCCACGACTGCAAATTTCACAAGTATGAGGTCGGTCTTCTGAGTGAGATTTCATGTGCCTGGAAAGCAGGTATCGTTTGGGGCTTGTATAATTGCAGTAGGTGCATGTAAGGTCAGAGTTCAAATTGGGGAATATTTTCTTTGGGGTTATCTTCAGTATGCGTTTCACTGTTCCGTCTTCTTCAATGTACTCCTCAGTCAGCTCACTGGCTTCCTCCTTGAGTCCAATGACGGAGTTCATGTCCAAAGAGATTCCCTGAGCAGTCAGTTCCTTGTTGGTGCCATCAGGCTGTGTGACAATCAGCACGTAGTTCATCTCCCCGTTCTGTCCCTCAGAGGGCAAGATGGCCAAGGTCTGCAGGGTGTTGGTGGCGTTCAGGATGACAGGATTGGCACCAGCCGCACCCGCATCACCTCCCAGTGTTAACGCCTGAGACAATATTTCACTAATTTAATATTGTGCGATATATGGAAGTTTACTTCACAATATTTCACAAAAGAAGATGACATGTCACTACTTTCCTAAACAAAAAATGATTGGTAACATTACTCTCATGAAGCAAAAGAGTGCAGAGCTTTGAGCCAAATAATTTGAGAAACCTACGAAACTGGGTACCTGTTGTGAAATATGCACTATGGAAACTGCACCCGAAAGCTATTGAAAATGGAAGAAAGGAACACGCTCAAAATACAGTGACAGTCACATATATCACATGATGACTTGCACACATACACACTCACATACACACACCCATACCCACACATATAAAAGGAAGTACAGAGACTGAGAGATTATGATGTCGATAGCTCAGCTGACCACGAAGGGCCTGTCAGGGTTTGTGGAAGTCAACTCTCAAAATATATTCACACACACACACACACACACACACACACACACACACACACACACACACACACACACATGTATGCATACGAAACTCATCAAAACAGATTTTCTGAAAACATACCAGAATTTTGTTAAAATCTTAGATCAAATAAAATATGTATTTCTTTCAGAAACTCAAAAATTGCATCAGGTACGACATCTCTGAACAGGGTTTTCATGGAGTCTGCTGTAGAGTTTTCATATCTGATTTCATGTAAATCGTTCTCTCAGAACATGTTTAATAGTAAGCTGAACATCACATGGAATGCACCATACAGCTTCTTCACCTTTTAAACAAGATGAGCAGATGTAAAAGGTGCGGCCTGTATGCAAACAGCACAAAACTGTTTCCTCTTTATCATTGCCAGTGGCACATGGCAAAAACTCTTTAATGTTTTGATGGACTTGGAACAGTTTGTTATCTGTCTGCGAGCTTCACTCCTCTTGCCAAAGGTCTGACATACGCCAGAGCTTACGTTTCAGATCAGTGAGAGGGATAGTGAATCTGCTCAATTTTTTATTTGTCGCATTCTTGGCAAGCTGATCAACCACTTCATTGCCTTGAATGCCGACATGACCCAAATGCCTCTATCAAAATTAATCTATTTTGAAAGTAGCAAAAAGCCACAACAGTTCATACCACTGCAGATTTTCAAAATCATACAACTATGCTAAGTGTATATGTAATACATCATTAACTTCAGAGCACAGCACGTCACTTTTTTTTTTTTTTTTAACAATACATGGGTCAAAAGATTAAGCCACTAACCTGCAGACCCTCAGTGTTAATGCCTTCCAATCCTGGCTGCACGGAGATGAGCTGAGGTTGAACGTCCCCCATCTCCATGGACTGATCGTTAGCATCATCAGAAAGGCTGTCTGGTACCAGCAGGTCAGTGCTGCTGCTGGTGATGGTAGCACTGGTGGTAGAGATGGTGGACGAAGCCGTGTCCAGCAGGTCATGACTGCTGGAGGGCATCACCAGTGGCTGTCCTAAGGACTCCAGAGTCACAGGCAGATCCTTTGAAACAAGGAAAACACAAATGGCACTTCTGAGTTTCATTTTGTAATATTGTAAACTCTGCTTCTGGAACAAGGAACCGTTGTTTAAAAATCCACTGTACAGTCACATATATTCTCATCTACTTTTTTCCCTCCTTACCTTGAATTTCAAGGTTTACCATTGATGAGATTTTTGCGTATGTGACCATTTTTCATCCTGACATCAAAGTAGCCAGATTCCGTCATTATCCTTATGACACACTACATCTCATCTCTTCAAATGTAGGAATGGGATTTATGTACATGCTACAGTTTTAATGCATGCATTCCTGCGAAGGGCCTTGGTTTGGAGCTTACATGAAAAAGAATAAGGGGATAAGAGTCTGCACAGATGTTCACTCCGAGGGGCAAATCCCTTCCATCCTGGCCATCTCAAGTGGACGTTTAATCCAAAGGTTGAATCCCAGACCTTGGAACAAGAGTCTGACATCCTATCCACTAGGCCAACCAGGCCCACATACATACTCATGAGGCCAAAAGATTTTTCAAAGACTGGCTGCGGGCTGATTCCTGTGCAAACTACATTACTATGATTTTCTTATCACTGGATGCTCTCACACTCACTCTAACATCTGCAGAAAGTTCAAAAGTCAGCATCATGCATTACTTTCATAGCACTATAAGTCTCAGATAATAATCTTTAAAACTGTATCAAATCTTAGTTTTTTTGCTCTTTTAAACACTTTAATTATGTTTCTTATGATGTTGGCAGTTTTCACCATCAGCACTATAATATAACTTTAATACAAATGCTTGGTTTTTACTCATAAAATCCATGTTTTGTCCCATCAACACTTTAATAAGATTTTTCTTTCCATCTTCCCCAGAATCTGCACACTCTAAAAAAAAGCCCAACCCACCAGCCGCCGTGATGAAGTGGTTAGCGTCACGGACTCCCAGCTGGGAGGTCGTGGGTTCGAATCCCATCAGTCATGTGGGTTTTTCTGCCCCGACCGGCTCCTACCCAGAGTTGAGTTTGCTGCGGACTCAGTTGGGAAGACTGGGACCACACAGTTGAGTTTCATCCACTTAATGGATGCGTTTCTGAGAGTGTTGCTCAAACTTTCCTGACCAACACTGCCGGTGCCTGTATCTCTCGGGCCTGGTTGACGCCGGGATACATTATGAAAGGAAGCGTAGAGTACAGCCCTGTCATGTAGTCTCAGACCGAAATGGAAATCCGTAGCATCATCTTAATCATCCTCATTCTCACTGATCAGCATAAAGAAAAAAAATGATGTCCTCTCCATGTCTGTGGCCTTGGTTTGCTTCCGTCAGGGTCACCGGTATCAGCGAGTCCATGGGGGCTGTTGTTGAGCGGACGTGGTGGCGCCCTCCGGAGGGAGAGCTCACTCAAGCCGGCTCCGCGACTAAGCAATTATTGTCGTCAGTAGGGGGCTTAATAGGTGGTGTCCTGCGTATGTTAGATCAGAACAGGCGCCACTGAACACCACCGAAGCGACTCGGCAGCAGTGCAGTGTCTCCTCCAGTGGGTTGCCTCTTGACGACTTGACACTGACTGCTCCCTGTGGATTGTCGGTGCCGGGGCTGCGGCGGGGCCGACCAGGCTGTGGCTGTGGACGGGGTGTCGGAATGAGCGGCGTGGGTGCACTGCCTCTGAAGTGGCGCAGAGGTTGGGACAGCAAAAAAAAAAAAAAAAAGCCCAACCCATACAACAGCCCGTTTTTCTTACACTGACATTTGACAATAAACTGAGAAACACTTTGAGTTTTGCCTACCTTTCCTTCACCGCCAACATGCAGCCCCTCATCCCCAAGAATCTGCATGTGGCCTCCTTCACCTAGCGAGAGAATGCTGCCATCCTGGGCCAGAGATACAATACGGATGACCTTCCCTTCATTGGCATCTAGGCCATCATTTACGGATGTCATAATCAGTTCCTGGGACGATCCTGTCAAATCTGAAATGCTGCTGGTCAGGTTGACAAGCTGGGCTTGTACTTCTGCCATGTTTGCATCATCCAGATCAATACCCGCAGACTCCTGCATGAAAAGAAAAAATAAACAAATAAATTGGAAGAAAAAAAGAAAAACAGAAACAGCGATAACAGTGAACAAGCATGTGTCTGCCCAATCTGAATTGGGGGGGGATTCATAATGAAATACCATTTTTTTCAAAGCCTTTCAGTTGTAAATGTGGACCGCAAAACAAAATTAATACCGCACTTTGTAAGTTGCACAGTCAACTAACAAAAATATTTACAGTTAATGAGGAGACTTATATAAACCAGAGAATTATTGAAAACAGGCCGGCCAAAATACAAAGAAACACACAACATGCAAAGTAATGCTAATTTAATATACAAAACAAACTGACAAGCAAAATTTTAACAAGTGTGTCTTCTTCAGACGGTACAAAGAAAAGATGTCAAAAATGCACAAATCAATACTCGCCAGAACACAATCAGCATAAAAATGACAATCTATGAAAGAGGACTGAGAAAGTGAGGACAGCTCAAAGACAGAAAGCAGGTAAGAGAGAGAGAGAGAGAGAGAGAGAGAGAGAGAGAGAGAGAGAGAGAGCAGACAGACAGACAGACAGACAGGCAGACAGGCAGAGATAAGTAGGTGGATGATAGGAGGATAAGAAGTTATCTGGATCTCATAAACCAAAAGTGTGCAAGTTGTGTGTGTGTGTGTGTGTGTGTGTGTGTGTGTGTGTGTGTGTGTGTGTGTGTGTGTGTGTTGAAAATCTGTCTCAGGTCTGTCTTTGCCATGTATTGTATATGTACAAAGTAAGCATTACTTTGCTTCTTGTTTATGAGTGAATGAAGAAACAAATTCACCCCTTTCCCATTACTCTTACAGGTTTAGTTCATCAAATACAACAAATTCCATGTCACAAGCACAGTTACTACCTTAAACACAGGAAGGTGTCTTTCAGTTTACATACGACAGACAGTGCAATTAACAGTGTGTGTGTGTGTGTGTGTGTGTGTGTGTGTGTGTGTGTGTGTGTGTGTGTGTGTGTGTGTATGTGTGTGTTGTGTGTTAGTGTGTGTGTGTGTGTGTGTGTGTGTGTGTGTGCGCGTGTGCATGCGCGTGTGTAGAGTTTGTGTGTCTTTTTATGTTATTATCCCTGCCAGATTCTTAAAACTGATGCTAACATAGGCGAGTACATGAGCACATGTAGTGTATTTATAACTAGCGCATACATAGCCTGAGTCTTTGATTGCATTCATACACATCTATTTGCAATGTAAGCATGGGTGCCAACAGACAGGAACTGACCTGCTTAATTTGTGCGACCAGATCATTATCAACCCCATCCTCTCCTGTCACCAGGGAGTGGATATTCTGGGATGAATCTTCCCCCAAACCTGAGTCCAGCAAAGACTGCTCAGTGTAGAATGCAGTGCTGAAGTGACTAGCACTGGACGCATCAGCTCCCGACTGAAGTGACTGACCTCCTGACACTGATGCCAGAATGTCGTTGACAGAATCAGTTCCATCAGCGTCTGGAATGACCGGCATCGATGACGTGTCTGAGCCTTCAATCATCTTGTTGAAGGTGACCAGGTAGTTCTGAAGGTCAACAAGGTTGTGAGTAGAGACCACAGTCCCAGCCACTTCGCTGGGATCCATGGCGAGATGCTCTGTCGCTCACCGTTCTCCCAATACCACCTGTGCAGAACGAGGTTTAGAAGTTCAATTGTTACAATGTATCTTTAGTAAAATTCATGTATGAAAGTTTTCTAGAAATTCTACTGACAAATCACTACACGCAATAATCAAGAACACTAAAAACAAAATCTGTTCAAAAGATAAAAAGTCAGGGGAGGGGAGGGAAACAAGGGGAGGGCAGAGGTTAGGTTAAGAGGAGGGAACACCAATCTGTTATTGTAAATGGCAAACAATGCAAGTGATCACCTATTACACCCCAACTGATAAATTCTTTATTCAAAAAGAAAAATGACAGCCAGAGTGAGGGGAAATCATAAACATGGCCTACAGAGGTTGATGAGTGAAAGCTTCTGAAACTGAAGATATACAAAATTCAATTTGAATACAAAGGTGCTAAGAGAGTTGTTTTAGATATTTATCCCTAAACTTCCAAGTTGGCCATCATTATCAACTTAATGCAAGAGACGGCCTCATACCTGCAAACTGGATTACTGAAGTCATGACACTTCAGTCACCAGTCTGCAAAGAAATGACTGCACTACAAGCCTAAAAATAATAAGTCCCTTTTCTTTGAGTGAACATCCTCACTCTTCATCAGCTGCAAAACAGCTCCTCTGGACCACAACAGAGAAGACTGATCTATAGGCAGACTTCTGACTTCATGAGCTAGAGAACATTGGCAATGCTGCTGAAAGGAGCCCTTCAAGAGCCACAAGCATTATGTGAGGAGTCCCCAAGACTGCCTTTTTCTGTTATAGTTCATCATCAGCCTACTTGGCCCACTTCGCTAGGTTGTCTGCGGACAATGCAAGCATCTGGTATTGCCAGCACCAGCTCCACAGAAATCTGCAGACACAGTGATTTGAGGGGTGGGATAGGAAATGAGTTCCCACCTTGACAACTATGCTGCTAATGCATAGCGTCAGACTAAATCTGATGAAGTGATCAACATTAACCAGTTACACAACATGGAACATGGCCAAGACCTTGATACAACAGTTTCAACCCTTCAGCCGAATATCAAATATCTGGCTTCCAGTTAAACAAAGAATGAAAATAAAAGATTTCTTATTATTGCTTCTGTGTCATTATTAGAAAGCTCTACATCCCTGTATCTTTCTGAACTTTTAAATATCTATGTTACATCAAGATTGATCCATTCTTCCCTTGAAGATAAAATTTTCTGCACACATTTTTCTGCACACCAAAGTCCTGTGGAAAAAGGCATGGGGATAGAACTTTGAGTATTTATGCTGCACAGATTAGGAACTCACTGCCATCTTCGTCTGCTACAGTCTGTCTATCTCTCTTTCTTTAAAATTCATTTTAAAATATTTCTTTTCAAGCAGTCTTCTCACTGATGCCCATCTTCTTTAAGCGCTTTCTTGTGGGGGTGGGGCAGCATTTGTATGTATGTGTTTGTGTGTGAGTGTGTGTGTGCATATGTGTGCGTGTAGTGTGTAGACATGTGTGGTGTATGCGTGTGTGTGTGTGTGTGTGTGTGTGTGCGCGCGCCCATGCGTGTATGTGTATGTATGTGTACGTGTCAGTGTACATGTCTGTGTGATGGGAGGCTCGATCAAGGGTATATTTGCTTTGGTAGGAAGGAAGAGGGCGTATGAGAGATGTGTAGTGCAGTATGTCTTTGTGAGTGTGTGTTTGTGTGTGTGTGTTCATATATACAGCATGTGTATGTGTATGGTAGTGGTGGTGGGGGGCTCGATCACAGGTGTATGCTTTGGTAGGGATGAAGGGAGAGAGAGCATGAGAGAGATGTGTGTTTGTGTATGCTTATATAACTACATAAACTGTGTGTGTGTGTGTGTGTGTTCATATATACAGCATGTGTATGTGTGTGGTAGTGGTGGTGGGGGGCTCGATCACAGGTGTATGCTTTTGTAGGGATGAAGGGTGAGAGAGCATGGGAGAGATGCGTGTGTTTGTGTATGCTTATATAACTACATAAACTGTGTGTGTGTGTGTGTGTGTGTGTGTGTGTGTGTGTGTGTGTGTGTGTGTGTGTGTGTGCATGCGCACACTTCATTTCACAATGTGGCTACATTGTTTAAATGGGGTGAAAAATTACATAATTTTTTTTTTTCAATGTAATAACTATATGAAGATTCTTACTAGAAACAACGGTGAGCTAAAAAAAAAAAAAAGATTGCATCCCATCACTCCACTGATCATAGACATTTGCTGGATACTGTCACAAAAATTCCAGACACACCTCTACTTTCATGGTTGTGTACGCAACATTGGGCATCTATGTCCAGCAAATCCATTTTCTATTTTAAATCTTATTTGCTCATTTCCAGCAAATCCATCTTCTATTATAAATCATATTTGCTCATTTACATGTCTGTATGATGCAGATGTGTATCATGGCATGCGCTTTCATCAGTGAAGTTTTGTTTTGTACTACAGCTCAGTTCAGTTCAACTTTGCTGTGCTCGGGCTTACATTCATATCAAACATAATTGAAAGTTAGCAACATAGCAAGGATGGAATTCAGCATTTCAAAAAAAAGGGGGGCGGGGGATCTATATCACCATAGTCACTTATTAGTATCATTCATACATCATGCCTCGCATCTACGCTAGCTATCTGCTGTGTTCCGATTGTCAACATGCCCTGCTTCTTTTAGGTTGGGGCATGGGGATCAAACTCACAACTGTTTCCATACGGAACATGCAGATATCAAGTTTCGTTGTTCTTAATTAGCTACTCATAAGAATTTCATTTGGTCAGGATTTCTTTTTCATGTTGACCATCATACGCATGGACCGTTAGTCCGTCACACTGCATCGTGCAATAGAACAACGTACTGTACTAGCCTAACTGGACAACTGAACGAAAGCCTTGTAGCAAGGCCTCGAATTAGCCACCTAACAAGCGACCGCCATCAGTACCATTGGGCCATTAATATGCTGTCCTCTGGTTTCATGGTTTTTATTGGATCAGCTAGCCAGTTTCCCATTGATGCCATACTCAGGTCAATGTCCAGAGAAGTCAAAACTAATTTGAAAGGTAGGCAATCCCTGGGACAGGTGAAATTTGCCGCTAGGAGGGGTACGGTTGACTTTGAGCGCCCCCAAAAGACAAGCGCCCTCTGTGAAACCACAGTGGCGCTGTTGTCGTTGATTGCGAGCACGAAGTATCGCGCGTAATTGAGGACCTATATACCTGTCGAGTTGTTGTCGTTTGAATAATTTGTATTATTGTATAATGTTGTCAGCAGAACCGAGTTAAATCGTCACTAGGTTGTTAATTTGAACAGTTACCTTGTTTTTGATGTTCTTCTCACCAGTTAATCGGAATTCAAGATGGCGGTTTGTTTCTGGGGAGGCGGAAGTAGGTCATTCACAGGCGATATATATTTTTAAACTTTTACGAGTTCATATTGTTTCATTGATAGAGAAAGAAGAAAGCACGGTGTACCATCAACCATGCAGTGTCAGTCTTTAGATAGTTGCATGCAAACAGGGGTCTTGGAATTTGTATTGTTATACATTGATTGCGCATGTGCGTTGACCTGTTCGTAAAGGTGGGAGGGTGGGGGGATAGTAGGTGCACAGGCACATGAGAGTACTTAGAATAACAAAATTTCACTGCTTTATTTCGGTGTGTGTGCAGAAGTCGGTTATATTAGTGATAAAAAAATTGTCCAATTAAACTATTTTTTAAAGAATCAATTCGGTTCAAATGAGATCATCATCATCCACTTGACGACCACGAAAGTTTTATAATCCGACGCGGTGCATTTCCTGTACGCCTCCGAAGGACTTGGTAAAACTTAAATTAAGTGAGGCAGGGTAACAGAAAATAACGAACAAGTAGGGCAACTATTGCTCCCATGACGAAACAAATACACGCCCGTAACTCCAAACGGATGCTGCTTGCGACATCGAATCGCCTAGCAGAAATGGCAACACGGAGCACACTGAACGAAATAGGAGACAACCGAAGAACTCGGCAACACGGCACACTGAACAAACTAGGGGACACCCGAAGAACTCGGTTTACCGGTACATCCTAGCATACAATCGGGCCCAAGATAGGGGGAGAAATAAACATTTTTTTTGTTAATTCTTTGAATAGAAGGGTAAGAAGCTGAAAGCTAAAAAAAATGCGTATAAGAAATGCCACAAAAAACTAGCACATTCACCGATTTTCTTCTCTACGCTGGGGGGAGAATAAGAAGGGGGAAAAAACCCAACAAACCAAAAAAAAAAAAGAAAACGGCACTAAAAGCCTCTCAACATCTGATCGTAACAACCCTATCAAGAATTGGGAAACGTATTATCAAGAAATTCGTGGCCGGTAACAGCCGGAGTAGGTCGAAGCAATTTTTTTTTTTTTTTTTTTCAAGATTTCTCAGAACTGATTTTTGTCGTTCTTACTGTTAGATATCATTGAAAATAAACTACAAGCAAAATTTAAAGTTAATTGTGTTAAATACTTTAGAAAATATTGTATTTTTTGTTTGAGTTTGTGCGCAATTGGATGGGGGAAGGACGATATGGCATTTTTGGACATATACTTTTAAGTCTGGCTTTCCGCCATAATGAGCAACACGCCGTTATTGCGAAACTCCGTAGTCAGG
>CM065730.1:53447049-53450988 GCA_033310375.1 Conus canariensis
AGGAGGAGGAGGAGGAAATAAACACTACTTTTGATGATGATGATGAGAAAATAAACACTACTTTTGATAAGGAGGAGGAGGAAATAAACACTACTTTTGATAAGGAGGAGGAGGAAATAAACACTACTTTTGATGATGATGATGAGAAAATAAAACTACTTTTGATAAAGAGGAGGAGGAAATAATCACTACTTTTGATAAGAGGAGGAGGAAATAATCACTACTTTTGATAAGGAGGAGGTGGAAATAAACACTACTTTTGATAAGGAGGAGGAGGAAATAAACACTACTTTTGATAAGGAGGAGGAGGAAATAAACACTACTTTTGATGATGATGATGAGGAAATAAACACTACTTTTGATAAGGAGGAGGAGGAAATAAACACTACTTTTGATGATGAGGAGGAGGAAATAAACACTACTTTTGATAAGGAGGAGGAGGAAATAAACACTACTTTTGATGATGAGGAGGAGGAAATAAACACTACTTTTGATAAGGAGGAGGAGGAAATAAACACTACTTTTGATGATGATGATGAGGAAATAAACACTACTTTTGATGATGATGATAAGGAAATAAACACTACATTTGATGATGAGGATGAGGAAATAAACACTACTTTTGATGAGGAGGGGGAGGAAATAAACACTACTTTTGATGATGATGATGAGGAAATAAACACTACTTTTGATGATGAGGAGGAGGAAATAAACACTACTTTTGATAAAGAGGAGGAGGAAATAAACACTACTTTTGATAAAGAGGAGGAGGAAATAAACACTACTTTTGATGGTGATGATGAGGAAATTAACACTACTTTTGATGATGATGATGAGGAAATTAACACTACTTTTGATGATGAGGAGGAAATAAACACTACTTTTGATAAGGAGGAGGAGGAAATAAACACTACTTTTGATGAGGAGGGGAGGGGAAAAACACTACTTTTGATGAGGAGGGGGAGGAAAAACACCACTTTTGATGAGGAGGGGAAAGAAAAAAACTACTTTTGATGAGGAGGGGGAGGAAATACACTACTTTTGATGGGGAGGTGGAGGAAAAAAACACTACTTTTGATGAGGAGGGGGAGGAAAAACACCACTTTTAATAAGGAGGAGGGGGAGGAAAAACACCACTTCTGATGAGAAGGAGGGGGGGGGGGACACTACTTTTGATGAGGAGGGGAAGGAAAAGCACCACTTTTGATGAGGGGGGGGGGGGGCGGAACACCACTTTTGATGAGGAGGGGGAGAAAAAAAACACTACTTTTGATGAGGAGGGGGAGGAAAAAACACTACTTTTGATGAGGAGGGAGAGGAAAAACACTACTTTTAATGAGGACGGGGAGGAAAAACACTACTTTTAATGAGGACGGGGAGGAAAAACACTACTTTTGATGAGGAGGGGAAAGAAAAACACTACTTTTGATGAGGAGGGGGTGGAAAAAACACTACTTTTGATGAGGAGGGGGTGGAAAAATGTCACATTTGGGGGTGATAGATGAAGAAAAAACTCCACTTCTGATGTTGATGGGTAAGGAAAAACATGACTTGTGTTGGTAAGGGGTAAGGAAAAACATGACTTGTATTGGTAAGGGGTAAGGAAAAACATGACTTGTGTTGGTGAGGGTAAGGAAAAACATGACTTGCGTTGGTGAGGGGTAAGGAAAAACATGACTTGTGTTGGTGAGGGGTAAGGAAAAACATGACTTGTACTGGTAAGGGGTAAGGAAAAACATGACTTGTGTTGGTGAGGGGTAAGGAAAAACATGACTTGTGTTGGTGAGGGGTAAGGAAAAACATGACTTGTGTTGGTGAGGGGTAAGGAAAAACATGACTTGTGTTAGTGAGGGGTAAGGAAAAACATGACTTGTATTGGTAAGGGGTAAGGAAACACATGACTTGTGTTGGTGAGGGGTAATGAAAGACATGACTTGTATTGGTCAGGGGTAAGGAAAAACATGACTTGTGTCGGTGAGTTGTAAGGAAAAACATGACTTGTGTCGGTGAGTTGTAAGGAAAAAACATGACTTGTGTCGGTGAGTTGTAAGGAAAAACATCAATTTTTGAGGGTGAGAGGTTAGGAGAAACAACATTTCAGAAGGTGAAGGAAGTGGAAAAACACTACTTCTGAGGTTGAATGGAAGGAAAAAACATCACTATTGAGGGTGAGGGGTTAAAATCGCCATCAATTCTGAGGATAAGAGGTTAGAAAAAGACTACTCCTTAGGCGAATGATAAGAAAAACAATTCGTCTTAGGGTGAAGGGTAAGGAAAAAATCTCTTCTTATAATGAAGGTAAGGGAAAAATCTCTTCTTATGGTGAAGGGTGAGGAAAAAATATCGTCTTAGGGGTGAAGGGAAAGGGGAAAAAATTCTTCTTAGGATGAAGGGCAAGGCAAAAGTCTCCACTTGGAGTGAAGGGTAAAGACAAGAACACCACTTTTGTGGGTAAGGTGTGAAGAAAAACACCAATTTGATGGAGGTGGGTTGAGAAAACCATCATTTTTGAGGGTGGAAGGGGAGAAAAAACATCACTTTTGTGGATGACGTGTTGGGTAAAACACTACTATTGAGAGAGACGAGCTAGCGGATTAAAAAAGATCTTCAGAGATCCCAAGGTTTGGATCAATAGACAAACGTACACTCAGTCTTGTTTTAAGCTTCAAGTTCGAGTTTTGTTTGTATCCTAATTAGGGCATGGAGTATGAAAACCCAGTGACAATCAACCAACATCACACAAAATAAGAGAGAGAGAGGAGAGAGAGAGAGAGGAGAGAGAGAGAGAGAGAGAGAGAGAGAGAGGAGAGAGAGAGAGAGAGATTTGTCAGCGAAGAGCTTAGCTTCTTAAATGGGAAATCTACATGCGAATGTGAAACTCTTGACTCGAAGTCTTCAGTTTACACAAAACAGCTCACTCCCACGGTTTATCATCCATGGAGTAAGTGGTGATCCTTTCGATTTGGACACTTCAGCTAGCGAAAACAGTGCAAGTGCTTCGGCTTAAAACCCGATCGGCTGTATTGGTGGACAGCGTCACTGAATTACCTTCGATTTGCCAAGGCGTAAAGCATCATCTGGATGAGAGTAACACCTTGGACCTGTACATCAGAATGCAATATAAACTTTATGTTGCTGAACGTTGGATCAGTCCACATTCTCTGCCACCGATGTCTGCTCCTCTATGGCCTTCAGGCTGGAAAACGTCTTGTTAAATTGAAAAAAAAATTGTCAGCGTTGTGCATTCCTCAGCGCTGGTTAGGATCCACACACAGACATGTACCTCCATGCTGTCAGTGATGGCAAGGATTGTACACTTTTTTGGTGTAAGCATTGCTTTGCTGAGAGTTCCTGACTCTCGAAGATCTTGGACAGCACAGAGGCATTCCACCAGAATCTCCCGATCGACCTGGGAGGTCTGGCCATTAGTCTGCAGAGTGCAAGCCGTAGTCCGCGCCCAGTACTTGTCGCTAGAATGCGGGTAGAAGGACCTAGAGCTAATCCGTGGGGATCTTGGGAAGGTCCACCTTAGCCTCGAAGTAGACTGCTGGTTCTGCTGCATAGCGTTACCGCCAATACATATCTATCTGCCTGGCGCATGGTTGGTGATAAACTGGATTCTACTGTTAGCATTGCCCTCATGGCCCCCTCCGCTTTCAACAGCGGGTGGGATGCTGGTGGTGATGTGTCTCCTTACGGTTCCATTGGCCACTTTTCTCACTGTCCGACGTATGGTAAACCATCCTAAACGCTACACGTGTTGCTGTTTTATTGCTGCCGATCGTACAGAGTATGTGGACAGAAGATCAGACGGTGTCTTCCTTGCAGGTGAACCCAAATATATAGACGTCGTCGACGATCGTCAGTAGACGTTGTTAGAGTCGGAAGTGAGTGTTTTCTTTGTGCCCAGCGATGTGGACCACTTCAGCAATTTCTGGC
>CM065730.1:53451088-53466088 GCA_033310375.1 Conus canariensis
CCCAGGGCTCTGTCCTTGGACCAGTTCTTTTTACCCTTTATTCTCAGCCCTTATCTGACGTTATTTCTGCCCATGGCTGTGACTTCCACAAGTTCGCAGATGACACTGAACTCTCTAAGAGCGCAACCACCAGCGATTTTCAAGGTGCTCAATCAGATATTACCGCATGTTTTAGGGACGTAAAAGTCTGGATGACCAGCAACAAACTCAAGCTGAATAGTGACAAAACCGAGATCATGGCTGTTGCTACCTCCTCTCGTGTCAAGATGGTTAAAGCTGAGTCGGCAGAAATTGATGGTGTTGTTTTACCTTTCAAAGAGTCAGTGAAATATTTAGGTGTTAGCATTGACCAAACGCTCTCTATGCAGAACCAAATATCTAATGTTTGTCGTGCATGCTTCCTGGAATTGCGACGTATTGCTTCTATCCGGTCTTACCTCTCCACACAGGCAACAATCAGACTCATCACCGCCATGGTAATGTCCCGACTAGACTACTGTAACTCTGTGTTAGCAGGACTTCCTTCAGAACAGCTTGCACGATTACAAAGGGTGCAAAACAGTGCAGCTCGGCTTGTTCTCAAAAAGCGTAAAAATGAGCATATTACACCTTTGTTACGTGAACTCCACTGGCTTCCCATCAAACATCGATGGCAGTTCAAAATCGCAGTTTTTGCCTATCGTTTCTTTGATGGGACACTCCCACAGTATCTTTCTGCTTCTCTGTCCACCTATCAAACTTCTCGGTCTCTTCGCTCATCTTCTCAAAAACTTCTGAAAATTCCTAGGCGCTCGTTAAAGACAGTCGGTGAGAGAGCATTTAGCTTTAGTGCGCCCACTCTTTGGAATTCTCTTCCTGACAGCTTACGTGACCTGCCTACAGTATCTAAATTCAAGTCAGAGTTAAAAACATACTTCTTTAGGAAAGCCTTCTTCAACCATAATATCTGAATGCTGTGTCTATTAATATGACCTGACTTTTTATGTACTGCATGCATAACTGTATTGTTTACGCTTGAACCGATGAACTTGATAAGTGCGCCTGTGTGTGTGTGTGTGTGTGTGTGTGTGTGTGTGTGTGTGTGTGTGTGTTGTGTGTGTGTGTGTGTGTGTGTGTGTGAACACATGTTAGTGCGAGTGTTTGAGTGTGTGCTGAGCACAATGAGTTGATCCCAAGAATTGCGCTATATAAAATCCATACATTATTATTATTATTATTAAGAAATACAATAAACATAAGTCATAACAGGGTAAAGAAAAACAACAGACATAGTCATAACAGGGTTAAGAAATACAATAGACATAGGTCATAGCAGGGTAAAGAAATACAAGAGGCATAATTCATAACAGGGTTAAGAAATACAATAAACATGAGTCATAACAGGGTAAAGAAATACAATAGACATAAGTCATAGCAGGATAAAGAAATACAAGAGACATAATTCATAACAGGGTAAAGAAATACAATAGATATAAGTCATAACAGGGTAAAGAAATACAATAGACATAAATCATAACAGGGTAAAGAAATGCAATAGACATCAGTCAAAAAGAAAAAGAAAAAAAAACACGTTTCACACATCTCTTTAAAATACACCTTCTAAAAACGTACCAGAAACTTCGTTAAAAATCTTTCTTCCGGAAAAATCTTAGATCAGATAAAAAATTTCATCTCTTTCAGAAACTCAAAGATCACGTCAGGTGGGATATCTCTGAACAGGGTTTTCATGGAGTCTGCTGTAAAGTGTTTATGTCTCACATCGTGCGAGTGCCAGCAGTCTAAGAGAATATGTTTCACTGTGAGTGGAACATGACATGGAACGCACCCCGGAGCTTCTTCGCCTTTTAAAAGATAAGAATGGGTATAAAACGAATGGCCTGTGTACAAGCGGCACAAGACTGTTTCGTCTTTACGTCCGCCTCTGGAACATGGTAAAAACTCTTTCAGGTTTGGACGGATATTAAATAATTTGTTATCCATCTGCGATTTCCATTCCTCTTGCCAGAGATCTTTGATGTAAACCTGTGTTTTGGGTTTCAAATCACAGACTTAAGTCATAACAGGGTAAAGAAATACAAAAAATATATTCATGTTGTTTATGGCTCAACCCTCCGCGAGAGAATATGAATTATAAAGGCTGACTTTAGGAGAGATAAATAAATAACTAATTAGACAAACAAAGAAAGAAGCAAATACGATATTTAACAGAACTTACAATGTCAGACAGTGACATTTCAAAGGCTTCTCAAGACATTCTATCAGAGAAAGATGTGCAATCTTTGTTGGAAGCGTTTGGGAAGCCACTGATGTCCTACGATAATCAACATCAACGGAAGCCAACTGCTGATTATTCCTCCGTCTTACGTCACGTGTCAAGATAATTCAGATACACATTTCAATCACACGGTTGTGCAGAATAGTACAGCACCATTCGTTTTCAGGAAGGCTAACTTTGAGCATTACCATGCCCCCGAAAGAACTCCAGTGGTTTCCTGTCACGAATTTCCACCAATACAAGACATCGAGCCTTATTTACCGCTGTTTCTATCATAAACACTCCCAAAACGCATTTCTGCATGTTTATAGTCTAGATGTCTTATACTTTCCGTTCATCTGCTAAAAAGAACTGCCGGAAATCTTAAGACACAAAATGATTTAAAGTCTCTACACTTTATTCAGAGAACACTGGTAATAGAGAATTTGGTTGCCCTACTATTTAGAACTCTTCCTAATAGTGTGCAAAATCTGCCCACTTAGTCAGAATCTAAATTCCCAGGGAAAAAATATTTCTTTGCGAAACTTCTGTTCTATTCAAAAATATATAGCAACCGTACACTTTCTAATTTCGCGGATACCTGGAATGCTTTTGCGTACAAGGATATGTATTAAAAAGCAAGGAACTCGATTACCCACGTGTGTATGTGCATGTGTAAGAGAGAGATAGGGCACGGGGAGGAAGGGGATAGGGAGGGGTTGAGGGGTGAGAGGGGGGTAGGAGTGGGGCGCCAAGATGGGAGTAGGAGGAAGCAAGGACAGTGAAAATGGGGTGGATGATTGCAAACATGTGAAGCGTGATGAATGCATTTGAATAATAGTAAAATATAGAATCGTCATCATCACCATCATCATCATCTTCATCATCATCATCATCATCCTGTAAGAAGTCATTATCATAATCATCATTATCGTTATTATTATTTTATTGTTATGATGATGATGATGATGATGATGATGATGATGTTTACTACCACTACTATCATAATTATTTATTGTTGCTGTTGTTGCTGCCACCGATATGATTGGTTTAGAACATTGATGGCGATAGGCCTTGTTTTAGACCAGTTTTTGGTTGACAATATGACTCTGTCATGAATTTCAGATTTGGTGTTTCACTTTGTACGCATTTCCGGTTGTAACTTACTTGCAGCTCTCTGACGTGACTTCTGCTGTCGGCCAGGCTATAAACCACCTGACTTGTTACTTTGCGTGTTTCCAAAAGCATGCGTTGGCATGTAATACAAAGAACAACACACACGTACTCTCCTGAAAGAACTACAATCAACATTATTCTGTAAAGTTCATCATCCTCAGCACTTCCAATCCAGCGATACACAGTAACTCCCCCTGAGAGTCATGGACCTGTCCGAATTCTCCAGCAGTACTTCCGGCAACAACGGATCGTGGCAGGAGGCCCCACAGCCGTCCCACCAGGACGACGTGCTGGAAGCCTTCCCCGTGGTGGTGGATGAACTGGACGGAGGGTGGTCGGGGAAGATATGCCTCTCGGTGTTCCTGGTGTTCGGCACGTTCGGCAACATGATGACCATCACCATCCTGCGTCGGCTTGGCACGGGCTGGTCGGCGATGAACGTGTACTTCACGGGGCTGGCGGTGTCTGACACCACCATGCTGTACACCATGGCTCTCCCCTTGTGGATCAGGAAGGTCTTGGACTTTGACGTGCTCGTGACTCACGCGGCGGCGTGTAAGGGATTGGTCTGGATGATGAGCACCTCTGCAGTGTCATCAGCCTGGCTCCTGGTCGTCCTGACAGCGCAGAGGGCAGCGTCTGTTGTGTGGCCGCACCGTGTGAACATCGTGTGTACCCGTAGAAAGAGTATCGTTATCATCATTGCCATTGCAGTCACCGTAGCTCTCCTATTCTCTCACATTCTTTACGGTTACCAAATTGTCAACGTCGAAAATGGCACGTCTGTCCGATGCTCATTTGGGTTCAAGGCGTACCAACAGTTCTGGGTGGAAGTCTGGGTGAGAACAGACATTTTCATTTATTCTCTCTTTCCCTGCGTGTGTCTGATCGTCAGTAACGCTGTTCTGGTGTGGAAGCTGGCGATGGCCTTGAAGGAAGCCAGCCAGCAGCTGTCAGCCACTAAAGAAGAGCAAAGACAAAGGCGCAAGAGGAGCACCTCCTCCACCACGCTCACCGTCATCAGTGTGTCCACCGCTTTTGTTGTCGTAACTCTTCCTCTCACGGTCTACAACATCTTCTTTCACGAAGTTGTGTCCAAGGACAAAAGCTCCAAGCAGCTCCACAATTTTCTCTACGATTTTGTCTTCATGTTTTGCTTGATCAATTTTGCCTGGAATTTCTACCTGTACTGTTTGACTGGAACGAAATTCAGACAGGAGTTCTTGAACATTGTACTGGGCTGCTGTGGAAGAAAGTCGTCACGTGCGTGGAGGTCAAGTACAGAGGGGACGCACGTTTCTGGCGCAGGAGCTGTTGCAAAGACTAATTCAGTTCTACCGGAGGATAATGACGAATTTTGAAAAGGAGACATTTAAATGATGTCTCTGACTGTCACTCGTTTGAAGTTAATTATAAGCGTAGCAGTTTTCTCCACAGAGCATCTGTAGAATACGTAGCCTAGAAACAGCTGAATTTGCCATTGGACTGACAACTGAAGATGCAATGGCATGAGCATGAACATCCTGATGTTGGTTTCAGCAGCAGCAGACTAACGTTTGAATACTCCACAAATGTCCACGGAGTTAATTTCCTAATCGTTACAATTATACTAACACCCCTTACCTTCCCCCCCCCCCCCCAAATCCTTCCAGTTTCAGCAAAATGAATGTTTACCGTGAACAGAAACCTGGATACATTCTATACATTTAAACTGTTCTTTTCTATCTTTTTGCCAGATAATGGAATAAGATAATAGCGGACCATTTCTACCGTAAGATATTGAGCGTATGCTATGGTTTGTAAAAATGTGTGTGTGTGTGTGTGGGGGGGGGGGATGGGGGAGTTCAGAATACGACAGTCATTATTCACCCATAATGATAATCATGATTATCCAGATAATAACTACAATTACAACAACGATAACAATAGTAATCATAACGATGGTGAACATTATAATAATAACAGTATTGAAAACTTTACTGACAGGGAGTTCATAGTTAATAGTTAATAAATGGAATAAACTACACAGTGAGTAAAATGTAAAAGAACGGAAAGACATTCATACAACGCGGCCAATCAGTGACCATACAGACACAGCACCACTCCACCTCCCCTCCACCCGCCACCCCATCTCCTCTCCACCGCAGCGCGTGGAACACACGATCTCTGCAACCGGCCATTCCACCTACCACCACCACCATCCGAACCCCACATGACCATGCGTGCCTGTGAATTGGGGCCGGAGTAGCTCGGTTGGTAGAGTGACGGACTCGTAATCTTGGTGATCCTGGGGTTGCGGGTTCGAATCTCCGCCGGGCTGTTTCGTTACAGGGTTTTCTTTTTCCTTGGAGTTAACATTGGTTCTGTCTCCATTTCCCAAATAGTCCAGTTTCAGTTTCATCAAGGAGGCGTCACTGTGTGCGGAATAGTACATATACGCTATACCACATTCGCTAAGTTTTGAGACCACACTGCGCATGATTTTAAGCTGATGGATAAGTGAATTAACGACTAAGATGAGAGAATTGAAGAAGAGGGTCTCGTTGTTACGACTTAGCAGATGTCTGACCTACACATAAGCCCAGTGCGCTGGTTCAGACCTTGGGTGCCTGCCTAACATTTTTGTTTGTTTGTTTGTTTTTTGTTGTTGTTGTTTCCTTCGAAAGGTCCTTCGAATGAGACTATAAACCGAAGTTCCGTATGTGAACGCACGCATAACATCTTGCACACAAGTAAAATCCCATCACCACCTTTCGGAAGAGAAGGCCAGTTTGGCCGTTGGTATGGATGACACGTTACACATAGCATGCACTCTGCTTGAAAAATCGAAAGAATGAAAGAGTTGTTAAACTGAATGAACGATAGTAAATGAATGACACGGGAAACGACTGAATGAAGCGCCAACAGGCAGCTCTTCAGTCAGCTCTACCAAGGTAGGCAGCCTGTTGTGTAAACGAGAATGCGGATTGTAAAGCTTGATCTCTGGCTAGGGATAGGCGCTATTTAAGTACTCTCTTTAAAAAAAATTCTACCTATCCACACCAGCAAGCCCACAGGCATCAAAAACCCACAGTTACTAGGCAGGGATCGCGTGAATCTGTCATATACCCCAACTGTGCATCACTCGTTAAATACAAATAAACGCAGGAGAAGGGAGAAGAAAAAGAGTTTTCGCTTCGGCAAACAAGCAAACAAACAAGAGAAAGGTTCAACAAATCAACTGCCTGCTCTCGCAAGTGGGCAAGATATTGGTGGTTGATTTTCCAACCGTGTTACTGTGTGGCTGTCAAACACCTCTCAGGTCCTAGCCCCATTTCAAAAGCATGTGTGTGTGTGTGTGGTGTATATGTGTGTGTGTGTGCATGCGTGCGTGCGTGCGTGCGTGCGTGCGTGCGTGCGTGTGTTTGTGTGTGTGTGTGTGTGTGTGTGTGTGTGCGCGCGCGCGAGTGTGCGTGCGTGCGTCCGTACGTGTATGTGTATGTGTTTGTGTGTGTGTGTGTGTGTGTGTGTGTGTGTGTGTGTGTGTGTGTTGTGTGTGTGTGTGTGTGTGTTTGTGTGTGTTGTATTTGGAGTGCTGGAGGCGCCACTTAATTCCTTGCTGTGCCTTGATGATTGTCTTCATTTCATCGTATGACACCAGGTTGTTGGCCTGCTCCTTCTGTGCACCGTCTTTTACCAGAATGTCCGCTTTTTCATTGCCTCTGATGCCACAGTGTGCTGTAACCCATTGTATCACCACTTTCACCACTCTGGCACTCAGGGCAACAAGGGCTGAAGTAAGATGGTTGTGTTCTTTGCAACGGGAGTTCTTGAGGGCTTGGAGCACGGAGAGAGCGTCTGAGAACACCACCACCTGCCCTGTTGTTCTTGTGGAGTTCTGCGAGACTGCTGTGGCTGCCTCACAGAGAGCTTCTCGCTCAGCTCGGAAGTTGGTGGAGTATTTTCCTGTTAGGATTGCAATTTCTTTATCTCCGTCTTTGTATTGGAGGAAGATTCCAGCTCCACCGTCCCTCGTTGCTTCTGTGGCGGAGCCATCTGTAAAGACATGGGTCCAGTCTTCCTGGGGGTACTGGTTGCAGATGTACTCCATGGCCAGGGCTTTCCTTTGGGTGTCTGACTGTGTTCCTCTCTTCTCCACTCCGGGAATGCTGGTGACGACTGTTGGGAACACCTGCCTCTTCCAAGATGGGTGGGTGACATTTGCCGGGATAGGCTTTGCTTCGTGTTCCATCAAGACTGGGGTTTGTCTTTCAAGGCGTCTTGACTGGTGGATGAAGCTGCCTCTTTTCAGCCGGCTCTTGGTGGGTCTGCTCATTCTGTTGTTCATTGGATGGTTTTCAAGGCGTTTGAATTTGTCTGCCTGGATGAGGATCTTTGTGTCCCTTCTGTCCTCCAATGACTGTAGCCCAGTGGTCTCCTTTATCTTCAGGATTAGGGTGGATCTCATGGCGCCAGTTATGACACGCTGAGCTTGGTTCTGTATCTTGTTGAGATGGTCAAGGTTAGACTTTGCAGCTGATGCCCATGCTGATGTCCCTTACTCAACTACAGGTCGGACTCTCCCCGTATAGTCTCTTCAGGATACGTTCGTCAGCCCCCCAGTCCGTCCCTGCAAGTTTCTTCATGATCGCCAGTCTCCGCTTGGCCCTGCTACAGCGTCTGGTGATCTGCTGTTTCCAAGTGAGCCTGCGGTCAAAGGTCACTCCCAGGTCGGTTGGTGTGGGTTCCTCTGCACGCCTTTGGTTGTTCAGTGTCAGCTTCGCCTCTTGCTTCTTGCTGGATAGGCTGAAGACTGTGTAGGTTGTTTTGCATGAGTTGACAGAGACAAGCCATTCCTTGGTCCAGCGCTGATCTTGTTGAGCGCAGTCTGGAGGCGCACCTGTGCTGTAGTGGTGTACTCTTCAGAGCACCATAGTACCAGGTCATCTGCGTAGATCGCTCCTCTGACCCCTCTTGGCAGTTCTCTGACGATTTCATCCATAAAGATGAGGAACAGCGTTGGCAAAAGGACTCCTCCTTGTGGCACTTCCTGTCTCAGCACCTTCTTCTTGCTCTTTTGGCCCTGAATCTTGACTCGGGCTTGGCGGTTGTGTAGGTATTGGCTGATCCAGGTGTACATCCTCCAAGACACACCACATCGCCGTAGTTTGAGCCTGAGTCTGTCCTTCCAGACTTTGTCGAACGCCTTCTCCATGTCAATCCAGACAGCAAGCGTGTTCTTTTCTTGGAAAGCATCCTCTATGCTTTGAGTGATGAATGTGATCTGGTCTTTTGTTGATCTGTGTTGGCGGAAGCCTGCCTGTTCAGGACTCAGCAGCTGATGCTCCTCAAGGTGCCAGACAAGCCTTGTGTTGACAAGTCTCTCCATCAGCTTTCCTAAGCAGCTTGTAAGGCTGATGGGTCTGTAGCTGTCAGCCTTCGACCTGCCCTTTCCCTTTTTGTGAATGGGGATCATGTCTGCTTCCCTCCAACACTGTGGTACTGATCCTGTCTTCCAGCTGGAGTTAAAGATTGTTAGAAGGACTGCCTTGCTCTTCATCCCAAGATGCAGAATCATTTCATTTGTGATTCTGTCTGGTCCAGGTGACTTCTTCAGGTTGAGGCTCTGCAACGCTTCCTCCAGCTCCTTCTCTGTGAAAGCTGTGGTCATGGCTTCCTCTTGGGGCTCTTCCTCATGAAGTTCACCGTGGGCCCTGTGCACTGCAGCTCTATGTTCAGGAGGGACTTCCAGACTGCTGATGTTTTCATAGACGTCCATGAAGTGGTCTGCTGCTTTCTTCCCAGAGAGGTTATTTCCATTCTTTTGTATTGTTATAGTGGTATGACTTATTGTTTCATTACAGAGGGTTCTAGCCAGTTTCCACAGCTTGCTGCCATCCCTGTCGAGATTCAGGCTTTCAGTTTTCTCTTGCCAGCTTTTTCTTGCAGCTTGTGCGCAGGACAGCTTGTATCTGGCAGTTACTTCCTTCAGCGCTATGTTGTTCTCCAGTGATGGCTGCTTTTCTGCTTGGTCCCTGGCTTCCGTAACAGCATCTTCCAGATTCTGGAGTTCCTCCGTCCAGTAGGGCTTGTAGTCTTTGCCTGCTCCTCTTGGGATGGATTCTGTAGCAGCTTTCAAGACGGCCTTTGTGAAGTCTTGAACCATCTTGTTTGAGTCCTTCTGCCTGATGTTGATTGGCTTTGTGTATGTATCTGTGAGGGTCTCGAGGAGAGTCCAGTCCGCCTTTCTGTAATTCCAGCGGGGAAAACACTTTGCTTGAGGAGCCTGCAAGTTTAGGTTGATAGAGAGTTTGACGGGCTTGTGGTCACTTCCTCCAAGCTGGTTGAGGATTGTTCTTGTGGTCCTGACGAACAGTTCGTTGGTGGCGAACGCTAGATCTGGCGTTGATGTGGTCATCCAGCGTCTAGTGTAGAAGTGGGTTCATCACCTTCTTGGTTGATGAGATGAAGATGTGTGTCAGTCTCCCAGTCCTCAACTTCTTCGCCTCTCTTGTCCGTCTCGTCATAGCCCCATCTCTCTGAGTGACTGTTAAAATCTCCCACCACCACACAGTTGTTGTCTGGGATGTTCATGTATGTGAGGGAAAGATCACGATCTTGAGGGCAATGGACATTGTAGATCCTGATGTTGTGTTCTTAAAGGACTATATCAACCCCTTGGATCTCTGCCTGTTGATTGGTGTTGATGTTGAGTTCTTGTGCGGCGATGGAATTCCGCACCAAGACAAGCACCCCTCCTTTGTTTCTTTCCTCACGGTCCAACCTGATGGTCTCGTAATCCTTCACTTGAAAGCGATGGTTTACGGTCAAATGTGTCTCTTGGACACATGCGAAGTCAATATTTTCTTGGTGCATCCTTTCTGCCAGGCCAAGATTCTTCTTATGCACCCCTTCTGCATTCCACTGGAGAATGTTGAGCATTCTGGGTGATACCGTTTGCTTGGCACCAGCAGGAGGATGAGGTCTCCTTCTTCGTCGCATGGGCATGCGGAATTTCCTTGTCCGACCACCGACTGCTTGGGGTGGGCCCCTTTGAGGCATAGGGCCCGTCTCCCGACCTCCCCGGCGGGTCTCCGAAGGTCGAGCGCCACATCAAAATTCTGTGGACTGCATCATCATGAAAGCGTAGATGCGTGGTATCGTGGTGTAAGTTGCGCCAGTGGCCCGATACCTCCGTCTACAGCTGGAGTTTTCTTTCGGGGTGCCTCCCCCTTAGTTCATGGCCCGAACGTCCTGCCCTGTGAGGACAGGGGGGATTGTTTCTCCGAGGATCCCACCCCGGGGCTAGAGGTTATAGTGCGCCTCTTGACCGCATGATGAGCCCGTTTTAGGACACATGGGGTATTTCAGTGAGGACAACAGTGCCACCTGTTGACCCACCCCGTCCTGGTAGGAACATCGCCAGTTGGTGGTGGTGGTGGTTTTATTTTACGTCTTTTCATCCGGAAGATGATATTAGACGAAAACAAAAAACCCAGTTGGTCCGGGACTGCTTATTCTGCCAGGCAAGCCTGACTTATATCACAGCTAACCCCCATATCTGAGGGCCGTTCCCCTATCTGCCACCCGGGGACCCGCCGGGTTGGGGATGGTCGCCCCACAACTGAATTGGAAGCAGCCTGGTCCCGGAGCGCGCGTGCTCTCCGAACCTATAAAGTGTGTTTACAACAGGGCAAAAACTCGGAAAGTTTTGTTCGCTTGTTTGTTTGGTTTCGTATTATGTATAAAGCATGTGTGTGTGTGTGTGTGTGTGTGTGTGTGTGTGTGTGTGTGTGTGTGTGTGTGTGTGTGTGTGTGTGCGTGTGTGTGTGTGTGTGTGTGTGTGTGTGTGTGCGTGCGTACGTGCGTGGGTGCGTACGTGCATGCGTGCGTGCGTACGTGTATGCGTGCGTGCGTACGTGCGTGCGTGCGTGCGTGTGTGTGTTTGTGTGTGTGCGCATGCGCTCTCCGAACCAATAAAGTGTTTTTACAACAGGGCAAAAACTCGGAAAGTTTTGTACGCTTGTTCGTTTTCGGTTTTTTTTTTCGATTTCGCATAGATCCCGGCATACTGTAGGGGCGGAAATACTTTCTAGAATACTGTACACTTTCCATATTCTTGATTTACAGGATTAAAATAATCATTTCATGGAAAGATCTCCGATACCCCCCGCTTTCACCCCTAAAATATCGAGAGAAAAAAAATCTGTGAAATACTCGCAGAACATTGTAGAACGATCGGCATATCGACTGTCAGCATCACAGGCGCACACGTTCGTACCCTTGTTGTGGCATTGTCTCTCTCTGATTGACCTGTTAAGGTGACTGATGGGGCAAAGTTGCTTTGCGCGTGTCCATAAGCGGCATCTGTCCCATGAAAACGGCAGATGTCACTCTCGCTGAACGCGAGCTCTAACGCAAATTACCTCCCTTGCAGGTTTCCTAATACCGTCTCTTGCAAGGTTTGCACAAATCAGCGAACTGCAGAGCCCGACACATATATTAGAAAGTGTGATGTAAGTAAAAGAAACAGAGGCAAAGGCAGTGTCGACACAGCCTCATTCGAAGTCAGCTTCTTTCCTCTTCAAATCCACTTTATTGTCAGATCACACGAGGTCAAAGTTGAGGGTAAGAGGTCAGGAAAAATTTCTTTTTTAATTTTGCACTACTATTTTTTCTTCCATTCTGCATCGATAGTAAACATTCCATGAGTGGTGCGTGAAATGACCAGAGAGGATGAATCCATCTGAAGTTTCTTTAGCGGTTGGTGATTATCGTTTACTTCTTCTTCTTTCCTCTTCTTCTTCTTCTTCTTCTTCTTCTTCTTCTTCTTCTTCTTCTTCTTCTTCTCTTGCTTTGACGTTCTCTGGTGGATGATGGTTTTGTGAACAAGCCCACGAAACGGGAAAATCCTGAGTTCAGCATCAAAGGTTCAAGTCTTGGGTGTGTGTGTGTTTTCTTCCAACTCTGTCCCCTTTGCTTCAACTTAAGTGGTGGACCTTGGGTGTGTGCGTGTGTGTTTTCTTCCAACTCTGTCCCCTTTGCTTCAACTTAAGTGGTGGACCTTGGGTGTGTGTGTGTGTTTTCTTCCAACTCTGTCCCCTTTGTTTCAACTTAAGTGGTGGACCTTGGGTGTATGTGTGTGTTTTCTTCCAACTCTGTCCCCTTTGCTTCAACTTAAGTGGTGGACCTTGGGTGTGTGTGTTGTGTGTGTGTGTGTGTGTGTGTGTGTGTGTGTGTGTGTGTGTGTGTGTGTGTTTTTCTTCCAACTCTGTCCCCTTTGTTTCAACTTAAGTGGTGGACCTTGGGTGTGTGTGTGTTTTTTTCTCCCAACTCTGTCCCCTTTGCTTCAACTTAAGTGGTGGACCTTGGGTGTGTGTGTGTGTGTGTTTTCTTCCAACTCTGTCCCCTTTGCTTCAACTTAAGTAGTGGACCATGTCCTGGTCTTTCCCACAATAAGACAATCAAAAGTCTGACGCGAAGCTCGCTTCTAACGCATGTAAAAGAACTCCTGGCAACAAGGCACTAACCCCTGATTAAGGTCTGCTGTAACAAAAATCCATTCGATAGGTTAAAAAAAAGAAGAAAAAACAAACAAACGAAAGCGAAAAAATCACGTGCGATAGCGACTCGCTGTCCCCAGGGAAAGCAGTCCGAATTTTACACAGAAATTATCAACAATGATAATGAGTGTATACCGAATCGTGCAATTTAATCAGGGAACATAACTAGGCTTCGTTAGTGAGTGCAGTTTAATTGCGACTATTTGAAATAAGTGACAGTGAACAGATTGACAGGAATTTCCTCGAACTCACCTTCACCAAGACAGAGGATATGCTCATCGACTGGTACAGGACAGGAAGCCAAGCGACATCCATCCACTTGTCATTAAGGACGAGAAAGTGCGCGTTGTCCACATCTGCATGTACCTCGGCACAGTCATCGATTACAAACTGAGGTGGGCCCCCAACATCGACGCCTCTAATGCAAGAAGGTCAATCAGCTACGGCAGTTCAGGATCAGTCCTGAACGTGTTTGACCAGTCTGTTACCCGGTCCGTCTTCCTCTACAACCACTTGTGCCTTCTTAAGCTCTTTGAAGAAAGCCGCCAGGGAGAGACTGGACAGGGTCGTTTCTGCCATAGCCAAGGTAATCGGCCAGGACGTCTTTCCCTCCGTCGGCTTCTACAGGAAGGATAGCGCCGCTGAGCATTATCCAAGACCTGAGCGAGCCACTGCACTCTGTCCTTTCAGACTGAACTTCAAATTGCGACCCTGGTCATTTGCTGTCTATGAGGTGCCAGACAACCAGGTTCAGGGACTCGTTCCTCCGTTCAACTGTCACATCTCTCAATGAGGTCGTGAGGAGAAACTGAGAACCACCTTATAGCTGGTCACTAGGGATTCCTCTTCATTCTTTTTTTTTTCTTTTTTCCTTTATTTCATTTTTCTTTTTTTTTCTTTTTGTTTTTCTTTATTCTTTGCTCTTTCTTTTTTGCTGTCCCATCTTCTGTGTCAACTCAGTGGCACTGCAACCACGCCGCTCATTCCGAGCCTCCCGTCCACAGTTTCACCCGGCCCGGCCCGCCGCAGCTCCGGCACCGGCAATGCACAGCAAGCAATGTCAAGTTATCAAGAGGCAACCTGCCGGAGAAGACTCTGCACTGCTGCCAGGTCACTTCGGTGGTGTTCAGTAGTGCTTCTTCTGATCAACACACGCAGCACACCACCTACTAAGCCACTGGTGATTCTTCACACCAGCACTCTGATTTCCTTGCATTCGCCCGCATTCCTGTCCAATGCGATGCAAAACCTCACCCACCCACCCCCTCCCACCTACCCAACCCCATCCCATCCCACCTGCCCATCCCAACCGCCATCACCTTCAACCTGAAAGTCTGCTAGCCGTCAACCTCCACACATCTATCCAACTACATCAGTTTCGCTACTGGTTCCTTCACTTCTCCAACCTGTCTCCCCCCCCCCCCCCCCTTTTCCCCTCTCTCCTTCACATACCCCTCGCTGCCCCTCCTCACCTCCGTCCTCTGTCGCCTATCGATTGCACGCACACTAGCTACATTGCAGAGGTTCCTCTCCCAGCTGTTACTGAGACTGTTGGGTTTGTTTGTTTGTGACAGTATTTTGACTCAAAACTGCATATGTTAATAGGTGTTTCACTGCAACTGAAATTCTAAGTGAACGAACCTTTGCCACATACTAACCAAGAAATGTAATTTTATCAAATGTTGTTTTCACTTGTATTGAAAAGATTATAATATATATATATATATATATATAGAAATGCATAATTAAACAGAATGAGGGTCGAAGGCTATATATACATACATACATATCAATTACTTTAATACATTAACTTGTCAAATCAACAACTATGCACAGTAGTCCAGATTACAGGCGCATCGATAAAAGCTATCTTTCACATACTCTCTCTCTCTCTCTCTCTCTCTCTTCTCTCTCTTTCTTCTCTTTCTTTCTTTATTCCCCCTCTTTCTCCCTCTGTCCCCACGTCCTTCTTTCTCTCTCTGGCTAGCTCCAATTCTTTGTCTGCCA
This sequence comes from Conus canariensis, assembly GCA_033310375.1. NCBI lineage: Eukaryota > Metazoa > Mollusca > Gastropoda > Neogastropoda > Conidae > Conus > Conus canariensis. The sequence continues at coordinate 53,466,068 of CM065730.1, forward strand.
GTGCTTTAGTCAGCTTTAGAC
>CM065730.1:53471088-53488588 GCA_033310375.1 Conus canariensis
ATCCCTGTCTAAGGCCCACGGGGCAGTAAAAAAACTCAGTTAATCCATCTTCAGTACGTACACAAGACAAAACAGATTTGTACATAGCATGAACGGCAATAAGAAATTTTCCATGGATTCCATTTTTAGTCAAAATGTTGAAAAGAGGTTGTCGCTGAACCGAGTCAAACGCTTTCCTCAGATCAACGAAACAAGCGTAAAGTTTACCACCCTTCTTTGACAAAAGTTTTTCGACAATTGAATTGAGAGTAAAAATGTGATCTGTTGTGGAGTATCCACGCCTAAATCCAGCCTGGGACTCTGTAATCCTGCTATGTTTATCCACCCATTCAACGAGTCTCTTGTTCAAAACTGATGTATAACATTTACTGATTAAGCTCAGCAGAGACACACCCCTATAATTATCAGCTAAGTTATAGTCCCCTTTTTTGAAGATAGGTACAATAATTCCCTTTGTCCATTGGTCTGGATAACCCCCCTGGTCAAACAGAATGTTGAACAGTTTCGTTAAGAAATGAACAGCTACTTTATCCGCCAGTTTTAGCATTTCTGCTAAAATATTATCCACCCCACAGGCTTTACCCCGTTTTAATTTTCTTATAGCATCAGACACTTCCTGCTCGGAAATGACTCGGTTCAGTTCGCTGCAGTCAATAAAACTCTAACTTGACTTTCTCCACCCTGTCTATTATTGTCTGATCTAACCTCACTACTGAACACTTGTTGGAAATGTGTATACCACTGATCCGTCATTATATCTTTTGAAATGCCAGTTTTCTTTTTTCCACTCGCCTGTTTCAGTTCCTTCCAAAACAGTTTACTATTATTATGCAGGGATGCCAGACGTCTGGCTTTGTCACGTTTATAGCATGTTTTCTTTTTCTTTAGTAAATTCTTGTATGTTTTACGAGCTTCAACATATTTTGCTCTGTCATCATTATCCTTAGTTCTCCTGGAAATTGCTAGCAGATGTCTAGCACTGAGCTTTGCCACATTACAGTCGGTATCAAACCAAAGTGCTTCACGCTGGTCCCCTCTGACCAAAACCCGTTTTGCATACATTCACTTGCCTTTAACAACACCTCAGTAAATAATTTTAATGCCTGATCAATGTTGCCGTCCAAAAGAGAAAAAGCATTCCCGCACCTATGTTGCAGATCTGCGGAACTTAAAACATCAATAAATAAGTCTTCCTTACTGTGATCCCAAATCAGTTTATCAATCCATTTTTTATCATATGCACTTTGTGAACTAGCAACACCATCCGGCATATTAAGTGACAATGATACTGGGAAATGCAGCGAATCAATAAAGGAAAGAACATTCAATGAACGAACAGAATTTCCCAAACACAATTCTCTGGACATTACTACACAGTCAATCGTGCTACCACCTGTGGATGCAACAAATGTTAGCGATTCATCAAAACCAAAACGACAAAGACCGTTCAAAATGACACAATCAAATATTGAACACAAATCCAAGAGCTCTTTGCCAAATGCGTTCTTTTCTTTGTCATCTGATTTCCTTTCAAAGAGCTGATCTTCCTCCTCCACTGACTGCACACAGATCCCACCGTCAAGCCCCCATCAACTGCCGCGGACACAGCGTTTGCACAACCCGTCCTCGCGTTCATGTCACCAATGACAATAAGAAAAAAAGTCCTCTATCCGTTCATACAGATCAACAATACACTGCTCTAGCACTTCCATACCAAATCCATGTTCTGCATAATTCCAATACCTGCTATCATAAGGATGAATGTACAGACAAATCAAGAAAACATTTTTATTCAGGTTAAATAGAGTTTTGTCTACTTCCAGCACCACCATGTGTTCGTATTTTACTTCAATTCTCCGCACAAATTTAAGACAATGACTTGCGGACTAACACAAGTACTCCCCCAGACTTTCTGGCATTAGCCGATAGTTTTGTTGCTGTAGACATGTATACGTCATAGTCCTTAAACGCTGAATATTCATATTGATCAGAATCAACAAATGTTTCATTTAACGAAAATATATCAAAAGACAATAACGACTTGACAACATCTTTGATGTCAAGTTTTTGCAACCAACCGTTGCAGTTCCACGTACACATTTTTATTACATTAGGGCTTTGGCCACATCCCTATTTACGTGTATTTGTGTTCCCACCCTTCCCCCCTTTCAGTTGTCCACCCCCTCTTCCCCTTCCTGGTGGTTGTAGTCTGGTTTTTATTCCCTGTTTTCACCCACTGCTGCAGTGTGTGTGTCTGTGTGTTGCGATCACCAGGCCCGCTTACTGAAGCGGCACGTGCTCGATGGCGTGTATTCACCGGGCTTCTGAAGTCCGAGGATGGGGAAGCCCCTCTAACCCATCGTGCGTTCCGTGCAGCATACTGTTGTCTGTCAAGGTCGGACTGCACACACGCCACGTCGTCGAGCTGTTTCTCTCTTGTTTGTGTCGTGTCTGAGTACTCCGATGTTTGGAGGATGTACTCATGCCTCGAGGTAGGGGGTAAATCAAAATCGTTGCTGACGCTTCCCGTGTGCTCGATATGTGGGAGATTCGTAGGATCATGAGCGAACGGTTCATCATGAACATCCTGGGACTGAGTTCCTCCAACGCTCATGTTGTTTGTCAGTAATTCGTCTCTCTCAGTGCCTCTTTCATTGACTTTTTCAGTGTCACCTTGAATGCGATCGTCATTCCTTGCAGGAAGAAATTTTTTCTTCTGTGATTTTACTTTCTTTTGCTCAAGATCATAAGTGAAGATCTCGTTTTGTGTAATTAATTTATCAAATCTGAACTTTGGTTTCTGACCAGCACTGTACAGTTCCTTAGCAGTGTTCTGAAGTCCTTGCCTTTTCTGTCTTACAGTAAAGGAAAAATCTTCTCTTACATACACCTTTCTGTATCTTTCTGACGATTTCAAGTGTCGAGCATTGTTCAAAACTAAACACTTCTGTTTATATGCAAGAAATTTCACTATAATTGCTTTCTCCTTGAGTGTCCTATGCGCTCTTTCAATAGTGATATCTTCTGTGATGCCCATCCCCTCTCTGATCACTGCTTTCACCAGTCTCTCAAATCATCCCAACTTTCTCTGACCACTTCTTTCTCAATTCCGAAGAATAACAAGTTGTTTCTTTTGCTGTGGTTTTCCATAGACTCGCACTTTTGAGTGATGAAGTTCAGCTGGTCTCGAAAATAGTCATTTTCTTCCTGAAGTTTATCACACTGTGACCGGAGGCCCCTGACCTCTTGCTGCAGCTCCTCATGCCTCTGATCTAATTTAGCTATCTGTGCAGTCACCGACTCCTTCATGTCACTCATAGCTCTCTTCATCTCTGCAGTTTGATTGTCTTGCTTGACCTCTATTCTTTTCATACATGCTTGCATATCGGTCACACCTCTCATCAGTGCTTGAAGGTCAGAGGCTGATTGCTGGATCGAATGTACAGATGAGTCAAGATCTCCCTCCACACTAAAACCAACCCTGTCAGATAATGAAGTGTCCACACTTTTTTCCTGATCTTTATGTGATCCAGGACCTGGGTTGGCCTCAATGTCCCCACACGCCAGTAAATAGCATGACATGAAAATGAGCACAGTCGAGGTCAACAAGCCAAAGCATGAGCGCCTGTACACTGGTCTCCTATGTCTTTCAAAAACTCCTTGTTTGTTGGCAAACAATTCACAGTCTACCATCACACTCATTAGGTGTCTATCCATTGTACCACTTCCTCTAACCAGAAGCACCACACCAGATGGCATAACAACAGTGGATTTTCGAACCAAAATGACAATTTGAGTGAAAAGGAACCTGCCTGTCCTTTCACGGTGTTGTAGTACACTCCCTGGCATGTTTCTGGCGGACTGAAAGTCCTTAGCCTTCTGGAATTGGCCTAAAACACCTATACAAACTGCAGTGGAAGAAAACACGTCGCCATGTTCTTGCCGCTCAACCTTGACCCCCGAGAGAGAGAGAGAGGAGAGAGAGAGAGACCGGGACACAGAGAGAGAGAAACAACACACACACACACACACACACACACACACACACACACACACACACACACACACACACACACTCACACACACACAAACAAACACACACACACTCACACCAGCACGCACGCACACACACACACACACACACACACACACACACACACACACACACACACACACACACACACACACACACACCACACCACACCACACCACACACACCACACCAAACCACTCGACATCACACCACACCAACCACGCATGTTCGTACGCGCACGTGCACACACACGCACACACACACACACACACACACACACACACACACACACACACACACACACAAGCACGCACCACGCACACACACACACAAACACACACACACACACACACACACACGCGCGCGCGCGCGCGCGCGCATACATAGAAAGAGAGAGAGAGAGAGATAGGGAGAGAGAGTTTGAATACAAGTGGAGCACAGTGATGAACTCTGTGTGTCCGATGACAGAACTGATTGGCTGGTTGGTGCTCTGTGACTCTGTAACCAATCAACAGTTCTCTGTGTATTGAAGTGAGGGTTGGTTTTTTCAATATTTGCACAGTAGAAAAGCGGCACACGAACTAGAAAATGTTGATCCTATGATTCAAGATGATTTTAGATGTGTTTTTTGTTGGGTTTTTTTTTTTTCTTTTTTTTTCTGCTAGTCTTCAACCTGAAGAAACGATAAGCCAGGGAACTGTGTATGCACCCAGCGAAGCAGATTATATGAGAAATCACCTAAAAGAAAGGGAAAAAAAGGAAAAGAAGAATAATCTTCCTGTTTTTTTTTCTTTCTTTTTTGTTGTGTGTGTGTGTGTGTGGGGGGGGGGGGGGGGGAGGAACCATACGCAGTTTAAAATGAAAAAGGTGGCACCGGGTACTTAGCTGCTCAGCTCCCTCACCGAAAAACAGCCCGAATTTTATACAGAGAAGTCCGTTCATTAAGCACTGAATTGCGAGATTGGATTTGTCTTTCGGGTATCTCCTTTTTTTCATACAGGCAAATTCAGCTGTGACCATGAAATCGGAGGTTAAAAGTTGAATGGTGAGGCGCTCAGGTAGGAGAGAGCAAAAAGATCTGGTTACTATACCGCCAAACAGATGGAACAACAAATGAGCTATGCAGTCACACCGCGTTTCGACCTTTGGGTCTTTTAGACGCAAAACAAACAAACGTGACCAACACAAGAACAAAGACCAATAGCTTTACTGTGCTCTAAAGCGTCTTTGTCGCTGGTTTCTTCCATTTGTCTGGCACAATCGAAGAACTAGACTTTTGTTTTAGTTCGAAGAAAAGAAAGTTGAGTAAAGGCAGTGTTTGATGTGAGGACTGCTGTGTAGCCGTGGCACTGACAACTTGCCTGGGCTGTACTAGTCACTGCCATGCATACAGCAGTCCAGTTCGGGAAATTGCTTGGAGCTAAACGTGAAACATGATGTATGGTGTAAAAGGGGCTATGGTGAACATTTTCCTTTTTCTTCAAATATTCAATCCAGCCCCATGTAACAACAGCAGCAACAGCTACTGCTCTCAACGATGAACTCTCTCTCTCTCTCTCTCTCTCTCTCTCTCTCTCTCTCTCTCTCTCTCTCTCTCTCTCTCTCTCTCTCTCTCTGTGCTGTTCATTTCATTGTATAAGTTGGCTCCTTTTCCTAGTTCAAGACCAAGCTTTTCTTCTCTACACTTTTACAGCTAGTAGTCAAAAACATGTTTAACTTCTGACAGTATGTTCGCATTCCGTTCGTACGCTAAAACACACACACACACACACACACACACACACACACACCACACACACACACACACACACACACACACACACACACACACACCAGAAGTTCTTACAGCAGGGAAGTGAAGAAAAAAAGATATCGAATGTGATAATAAAAGCACCGCCAAGAATGTATTGACTATTTGTGCCGGAAAGATATAATAATCGTACCATTCTTGCACTTCTTCTTCTGCGTACGCAGGCTGATACTCCTGCGGACACACCCTATATGGGCAGACAAGTATTAATCCCATCTACCCAACAAAGGGAGTGGAGTTTTGTGTGTATGACCGTTTTTTATATCCCGCCGTTAAGGCAGCCATACTCCATCTTCGGGGAGGTGCATGCTATGTGTAACCTATCATCCATACCAACACCCAAACTGCCCTTCTCTTCCGAAAGTTGGTGATGGGATTTTATGTGTGTGCAAGATGTTATACGTGTGTTCACACACGGAACCTCGGTTTATAGTCTCATTCGAAGGACTGTATGGGAAATGGAGTCAGAACTAATGTTAACTCCGAGGGAAAAATCCCCCTGTACCGAAACAGCCCGGCTGAGATTCGAACCCGCAACCCTTGGATTACGAGTCCGGCGCTCTATCAACTGAGATATTCCGGCCCCCATTCCTGCGCCATTCCTATAAATATATCATGTTTCAGTCTCTCAATGCATGTTCATTTTATTGAATACATTCTGCCATAATCTCACCAGTTGTCACTGGACAGGATTTCAAAGACAGTTTTTTTTCTTTATCATTTGTACGATTACTTACTTAGCACCTGTCCACGCTTGCAGACCAACCTCTGACCGCTTTACTGTCCATGCTCTCGTTGACACAAAGGGCTGCCTGCCTGGGTAGAGCCGACTGAAGTCGGAGCTGATGCTGTTGCTGCATTCAGTCGTTTCCAGTGCAATTCACTGTACAGCAGCCACTCAATTTTCTTGCATCGTTTTTTTCTGATAAATTCTGCAATCTTTGACAATTGAATTTCTGAGAAGTCAAAACGTCACAAGCAGAGAAAGTATAAATGAATGTACACTAAACAACATAAAGTTTGGATAAACAAAAACATCCATCTAAAAAAATTATTCATGCAGATGCACACACCCTATAACTTTCACTCGCAATTAATGCAACACAACAAACTTCCAACATTTCCTGTCTCTGAATTTCCCATTACATAGCCCAGCAATCTTTTGTCAAACGAAAATGGCAAGTATGATTCAGTTATGATAATGAAAGAGAGAAGGATGATGAAAATACCTCTTCCAAACTCCTGAATCAATGATGGTATTGAAATAATAAAGGATAGATAAGATATATTTTCCTAAGCTCTACATTGATTTCACGAGGCTGAATAGGCAACTTTCCTTTTCCAACACACACACACACACAACACACACATACACACATATACACACATACAAACACACACACACACGCACGCACGCACGCACGCACGCACACACACACACACACACACACACACACACACATTCAGCTGCTACAGCCCCATTAAAATCAGAATACAAAAGTATTCATACAGCGAATTAAAAGACCAACATTAAGAAAAGAATGTTTTAAACTTATTCTTCCCTTCTAAGATCTTTTGAAATGACTACCTATTTACGAAACACGATCTAAACATATGGATTTCGATTCTCGCAAACATGCATACACACATTCACTGAGCCTTTCATTCCTAACATTTAGGTTAAATCAAATCAAATCACACACACACACATGCGCACGCACGCACGTACGCACGCATACAAATGCTGCCTCAAAATCAACCAGAAAAAAAATCATCTTTTTCCACATATCAGATAGTATCATAAAGCAGTTTAATGTTTTCAAAGTATATCTATCTTAAAGAAAATTTTTTTTCTCATATTGGGGTATTATTGTAGTAAAAAGTGTTTTTAAGCCATTCGCAATTTATGTAGAAATGATCAAATACACAACGTCAGTGAAAGATATATGACGTATATTCTTACTCAGTCTGTTTGGTTTTCCTTCTTTAAGGATGCAGTCCCTTTGCCTCTGTGAGTTTGAGTGCCGTCCCCTTAAAAAGTCACATTTACAGAACGAGAAAGCTACCGATATCTGATGGGGAAAATGAAACTATGGTAAACCAATGAAGACCTTGGAATATTTACATTTGTTTCAATGCGGTTACTGCTTCTTTTGGATATTTTCACTTTACGCATTGGTTAATATCAGTGTTTGGTAATTCTGCTGAAATATTGATATTAGTCACATCACTGTAAGTATACATTTGTTCATAATATGATTTCACTTGATTCAAAATGCCATTTCATTTTCAGTCAAAATAACGCCGCCATTATTTTTATTCTCCCAAACCTAGTGCTGATTTGTCAAATAATGTGTTGTGGTTTTTTTCTTTCTTTTTTTTTAAAGAGCAAAACTGTTTTATTTTTCCCTATTAATTAATCTCTAGGATTTCTGGTCGAAGTGCAAAACTTTCCACCTAAAACTTCTTGTTCTGAGCAAACGCTCTATCAATTTTTGTCACGCAGGTTTATAAACGTAGTCCAAATCTTAAATTCTTTTTTCTTATTTTTTTTCTCATTCGGCGTTTTCATTTTTCTGATATGTTTTTCCTTTCATCTCCATTGTTATGGTTACAAAGAAGAGCTGGTCTTTAATGTATGGAAAGTCAAGGAATCGTTCAAAACTTCATCAACATTGTCAAAGTTATAAACCGGTGTGTATGTGTATAGATAGATAGATAGATATAAATATATATGTATGTGTATATATACACCTTTGGCACCTTTGGTTGTTTTTTTTTTCAAAACTCAACAAATATACTACGGTATTGCACACCAGCCTTTTTTTGGGATAGCATTCTTCTTAAAACCGAAAAGGCAGAGGAGTCAAAATACCACTTTCCGCGGTCACTGAGGAGAAACAATCAGGTTTCGAAATGCTGGTATCTGACCAGGAGTTATATGTTAGTGAGTTTCCTCCCTATTGGAGATTGTCTCCCCCTTGGAGACTGTAAGCTTGCTGAAGGCTCTTTTTGAGAAGCATTTATTATTCCCCATTCACCCCCTCAAGCACATACTGTTAGTTAGGCAGAATAATCTACCACTACAGATATGAATGCTTAATTCCCCCTATTTCTTCAATCTAAGACATAAGAGCAAGCATTGTTTTATAATTGAATATATATATATATGTGTGTGTGTGTGTGTGTGTGTGTGTGTGTGTGTGTCTGTCTGTCTGTCTGTCTGTCTGTCAGATTAAAAACAAGCTAAAACCAAGCTTTAAAAAATAAGAAAAAAGAATTGTGTAAAATTTTCCACAACCAAAACTTTAAAATAACCATAGAAGCAAACAAAAAGATAGTGAATTATTTAGACATAACGTTAGACCTCAACCAACATACATATCAACCATACAAAAAACCAAATGATACGCCTGTCTATGTAAACATCAAAAGCAATCACCCACCCTCCATAATGAAAACAATACCCAGAGGCATAAATAAAAGACTATCTAATTTGTCATGTAACGAAACAGCATTCAACAATGCTACAGCTGAATACCAAGAGGCGTTACATAAAAGTGGCTACAATTATGAATTACGATACGATTCAGACAATGATACAAACAGATGCAGAAAGAACAGGAAAAGGAAAATCATATGGTACAATCCCCTATATGATGGAAGAGTCAAAACAAACGTAGGGAAAGAATTTTTTAAAATCTTGACATCATCTTTCCCAAAAGACCACAAATTATTTCAGATATTCAACAAAAACAACATCAAATTATCATATTCATATATGCCGAATCTTAAAAATATCATTGATTCAGCAAATAAAAAGAAAAGCAGCACAGAGAAAAATGAGGGTGACGAAAGGAAATCTTGCAACTGTACCAAAAAAGAACAGTGTCCCCTAAACAACAAATGCCTTTACAACAACATTGTGTACACCAAGCCACTGTAACATCAGAGAACGCAGAAGAAACATATGTAGGTATCACTGAAAATCAATTCAAAACTAGATATGCAAACCATAAACAATCATTCAGCAAAGAAAGATACAAAAACCAAACAGAACTGAATAAATACATTTGGAAACTTAAAGATAAAAACACAGACTACAACATATCTTGGAAAATCTTAAAAAGAGCAGCACCATACAATAACATTTAAAAAAGATGTAATCTATGCCTAACAGAGAAATACATTATACTATGTAAACCACAATTAGCAACTTTAAATATTAGAACAGAAATGGTTAACAATTGCAGACACAGATGGAAGTTTTTATCAGTGAACAAAATTAAAAAAAACCTGAGAAGCACATGGAACACGGGGAAAAAAACAACAACCTATATATATAACACTGGCAGCACAAGCCCACTACATCCTGACGACTGCACATGCAAGAAACAGATCTGTAGATGTTTTTAAGCTTGGTTTTAGCTTGTTTTTAATCTGACAAATGTCGCTCCCATTGTGGTTGAGCACTTTTTTAAAAATTGCGTTGATTCTGATCCCTATTCTCTCTCTCTCTCTCTCTCTCTCGATATATATATATATATATATATAGATAGATAGATAGATAGATAGATAGATATATATAGATATATATGTGTGTGTGTGTGTGTGTGTGTGTGTGTATACTCATATACTTCTGAAGTATTATAAACAGGTATTAACTTTTTGAAAAAAATCGGTCACTTTGAAATCGGTTTCTTTCCCTCATGCCAACACAACAAAAGAGTGATGCAACAGTCTGCTGATATCCTGATCCAGTGATCATGTCAGTCACTTCAACCATCACATCAAAACTAATTGGATTGAGTGTTTTATCAAATTAAATCAAATCAAAACTAATTTACTTAAGTGTTGTTGTTGTTGTTGTTGTTTTTTCAAATTAAATCCACGCCATAATGGCGCTTTGTTTGTCAGGACACATTTCTCTACAAACGTCAACTGAATTATGTTTTGTCATCGTATGAATAATTCATGTGGTCCTTGGGCGATTTCACGTGCTGGAGAAGTTGAATTATTAAACTGTTTTTCTTTGACTCCTTTGAAAATCGGATACCTTAATATGGATCAGGGGCCCTTTCTGACTCAGAACAAGTCGTACACATCGTGGTCAAATAAAACAAAAAACAACAAACAAATCTTTATGAATCCAAACGGGCATTTCGTCCCCTGTCATTCTGATTACATATTACATACTTCATGTCCACTAGACGGGCATGATCTTGCTGACGGACAAACAAACAAACAAATAAACAAACACATCAACAAACGTGCATGAACACATAACCACCTAGGGGAAGGTAATTGATCAAGGGTGATTTGTGCTTTTTTTTTCTTATACTTTTAACACAATGCCATTAGAGCGAGAAATGTGCTGAAATCCATACATTTCACCTGTCTCGGGCCGTGTCTGACAGCAGCAATCCAAAGCTGTCGGTTCCTCCGATACTCAGATAGACAAACGCCATAACAAGGTAAATAAATACAGTAGACATAAGTCATAACATGGTAAAGAAATACAATAGACATAAGTCACAGCAGAGTAAAGAAATACAATAAACATAAGTCAAAACAGGGAAAGAAATACAATAGACGTATGTCAAAGTCATAACAGTATTAAGAAATACAATAAACATAAGTCGTAACAGGGTTAAGAAATACAATAGACATAAGTCATAACAGGGTAAAGAAATGCGATAGACATAAGTCATAACAGGTAAAAAAAAATACAGAGACATATTCATAACAGGGTAAAGAAATACAATAGACATAAGTCATAACAGGGTAAAGAAATACGATAGACATAAGTCATAACACGGTAAAGAAATGCAATAGACATAAGTCAAAAAGAAAAAGAAAAAAAAAACACGTTTCACAAATCTCTTTACACCTTCTAAAAACGTACCAGAAACTTCGTTAAAAATCTTTCTTCCGGAAAAGTCTTAGATCAGATAAAAAAAATGTTAATTTCTTTCAGAAACTCAAAGATCACGTCAGGTGGGACATCTCTGAACAGGGTTTTCATGGAGTCTGCTGTAAAGTGTTTATGTCTCACATGGTGTTAGTCCCAGCAGTCTAAGAGAATATGTTTCACTGTGAGTGGAACATGACGTGGAATGCACCACGGAGCTTCTTCGCCTTTTAAAAGATAAGAATGGGTATAAAACGAGTGGCCTGTGTGCAAGTGGCACAAGACTGTTTCGTCTTTATGGCCGCCTCTGGTACATGGTAAAAACTCTTTCAGGTTTGGACGGATATTAAATAATTTGTTATCCATCTGCGATTTCCATTCCTCTTGCCAGAGATCTTTGATGTAAGCCTGTGTTTTGGGTTTCAAATCACAGACTTAAGTCATAACAGGGTAAAGAAATACAAATAAATATATTCATGTTGTTTATGGCTCAACCCTCCACGAGAGAATATGAATTATAAAGGCTGATTTTAGGAGAGATAAATAGATAACAAATTAGACAAATAAAGAAAGAAAGAACCAAATACGATATTTAACAGAACTTACAATGTCAGCCACTGACATTTCAAAGGCTTCTCAAGACATTCTATCAGAGAAAGATGCACAATCTTCGTTGGAAGCGTTTGGGAAGCCACTGATGTCCTATGATAATCAACATCAACGGAAGCCAACTGCTGATTATCCCTCCGCCTTACGTCACGTGTCAAGATAATTCAGATGCACATTTCAGTCACACGGTTGTGCAGAATAGTACAGCACCATTCGTTTCCAGGAAGGCTAACTTTGAGCATTATCATGCCCCCCGAATGAATTCTACTGGTTTCCTGTCACGAATTTTCACCAATACAAGACATCGACCCTAATTTACCGCTGTTTCTATCATAAACACTCCCCAAACGCATTTCTGCATGTTTATAGTCTAGATGTCTTATACTTTCCGTTCATCTGCTAAAAAGAACTGCCGGAAATCTTAAGACACAAAATGATTAAAAGTCTCTACACTTTATTCAGAGAACACTGGTAATAGAGAATTTGGTTGCCCTGCTATTTAGAACTCTTCCTAATAGTGTGCAAAATCTGCCCACTTAGTCAGAATCTAAATTCCCAGGGAAAAAATATTTCTTCGCGAAACTTCTTTTCTACTGAAAAGTATATAGCAACCGTACACTTTCTAATTCCGCGGATGCCTGGAATGCTTTTGCGTACATGGATATGTATTAAAAAGCAAGGAACTCGATTACCCACGTGTGTAAGTGCATGTGTAAGAGAGGAATAGGGCACGGGGAGGAAGGGGTAGGGAGGGGTTGAGGGGTGAGAGGGGGGTAGAAGGGGGTAGCAAAGATGGAGTAGGAGGAAGCAAGGACAGTGAAAATGGGGTGGATGATTGCAAACATGTGAAGCGTGATGAATGCATTTGAATAATAGTAAAATATATCATCATTATCATCATCAGCAGCAGCATCATCATCATCATCATCATCATCATCATCATCATCATCATCCTATAAGAAGTCATTATCATCAATATCATTATTATTGTTTTATTGTTATGATGATGATGATGATGATGATGATGATGATGATGATGATGATGATGATGATTACTACTATTATTATTATTTGTTGTTGCTGTTGTTGTTGCCGCCGATATGGCTGGTTTAGAACATTGATGGCGATAGGCCTTGTTTTAGACCAGTTTTTGGTTGACAATATGACTCTGTCATGAATTTCAGATTTGGTGTTTCACTTTGTACGCATTTCCGGTTGTAACTTACTTGCGGCTCTCAGACGTGACTCCTGCTGTCGGCCAGGCTATAAACCACCTGACTTGTTACTTTGCGTGTTTCCAAAAGCATGCGTTGGCATGTAATACAAAGAGCAACACACAGGTATTCTCCTGAAAGAACTACAATCAACATTATTCAGTAAAGTTCAGCATCCTCAGCACTTCCAATCCAGCGATACACAGTAACTTCCTCTGAGAGTCATGGACCTGTCCGAATTCTCCAGCAGTACTTCCGGTAACAACGGGTCGTGGCAGGAGGCCCCACAGCCGCCCCACCAGGACGACGTGCTGGAAGCCTTCCCAGTGGTGGTGAATGAACTGGACGGAGGGTGGTCGGGGAAGATATGCCTCTCGGTGTTCCTGGTGTTCGGCACGTTCGGCAACCTGATGACCATCACCATTCTGCGTCGGCTTGGCACGGGCTGGTCGGCGATGAACGTGTACTTCACGGGGCTGGCGGTGTCTGACACCACCATGCTGTACACCATGGCTCTCCCCTTGTGGATCAGGAAGGTCTTGGACTTTGACGTGCTCGTGACTCACGTGGCGGCGTGTAAGGGATTGGTCTGGATAAAGAGCACCTCTGCAGTATCATCAGCCTGGTTCCTCGTGGTCCTGACAGTGCAGAGGGCAGCGTCTGTTGTGTGGCCTCACCGTGTGAACATCGTGTGTACCCGTAGAAAGAGTATCGTTATCATCATCGCCATTGCAGTCACCGTAGCTCTCCTATTCTCTCACATTCTTTACGGTTACCAAATTGTCAACGTCGAAAATGGCACGTCTGTCCGATGCTCATTTGGGTTCCAGGCGTACCAACAGTTCTGGGTGGAAGTATGGGTGAGAATATCCATTTTCATTTATTCTCTCTTTCCCTGCCTGTGTCTGATCGTCAGTAACACTGTTCTGGTGTGGAAGCTGGCGATGTCCTTGAAGGAAGCCAGCCAGCAGCTGTCAGCCACTAAAGAAGAGCAGAAGCAAAGGCGCAAGAGGAGCACCTCCTCCACCACGCTCACCATCATCAGTGTGTCCACCGCTTTTGTTGTCATCACTCTTCCTCTCATGGTCTACAACATCTTCTTTTACGAGGTTGTGTCCAAGGACAAAAACCCCGAGCAGCTCCACTATTTTATCTACGATTTCGTCTTCATGTTTTGCTTGATCAATTTTGCCTGGAATTTCTACTTGTACTGCTTGACTGGAACGAAATTCAGACAGGAGTTCTTGAACATTGTACTGGGCTGCTGTGGGAGAAAGTCGTCACGTGCGTGGAGGTCAAGTACAGAGGGGACGCACGTTTCTGGCACAGGAGCTGTTGCTAAGACTAATTCAGTTCTACCGGAGGATAATGACGAATTTTGAAAATGAGACATTTAAATGATGTCTCTGACTGTCACTCGTTTGAAGTTAATGATATGCGTAGCAGTTTTCTCCCCAGAGCATCGTAGAATACGTAGCATAGAAACAGCTGAATTTGCCATTGGACTGACAACTGAAGATGCAATGGCATGAGCATGAACAGCCTGATGTTGGTTTCAGCAGCAGCAGACTAACGTTTGAATACTCCACAAATGTCCACGGAGTTAATTTCCTAATCATTACAATTATACTACCCCCCCCCCCTTACCTTCCCCCCCCAAAAAAAAAAAAATCATTCCAGTTTCAGCAAAATGGATGTTTACCGTGAACAGAAACCCGGATACATTCTATACATTTAAACTGTTCTTTTCTATCTTTTTGCCAGATAATGGAATAAGATAATAGCGGACCATTTCTACCGTAAGGTATTTAGCGTACGCTATGGTTTGTAAAAATGTGTGTGTGTGTGTGTGTGTGTGGGGGGGGGGGGTTATGGGGGAATGGGTGTTGAGAATACGACAGTCATTATTCACCCATAATGATAATCATGATTATCCAAATAATAACTACAATTACAACAACGATAACAATAATAATTATAACGATGGTGAACATCATAATAATAACAATAATGAAAACTTTACTGACAGGGAGTTCATAGTTAATAGTTAATAAATGGAATAAACTATACGGTGAGTAAAATGTAAAAGAACGGAAAGACATTGATACAACGCGGCCAATCGGTGACCATACAGACAGAGCACCACTCTTCCCCCCCCCCCCCCACCCCCCATCTCCTCTGCACCACAGCGCGTGGAACACACGATCTCTGCAACCATGCATTCCACCTACCACCACCACCATCCGAACCCCACATGACCATGCGAGCCTGTGAATTGGGTCCGGAGTAGCTCGGTTGGTAGAGCGCCGAACTTGTAATCTTGGTGATCCTGGGGTTGCGGGTTCGAATCTCCGCCGGGCCGTTTCGGTACAGGGGGATTTTTTTTCCCTCGGAGTTAACATTGGTTCTGACTCCATTTCCCAAATAGCCCTTCAGCTTCAATTTTATCAAGTGCGGACTAGTCCATATACGCTTCACCACATCCGCTAAGTTTTGAGACCACACTACGCATGATTTTAAGCTGATGGATAAATGAATTAACAACTAAGATGAGAGAACTGAAGAAAAGGGTCTCGTGGCTACGACTTAGCAGATGGCTGAACTACGCATTAGCCCAGTGCGCTGGTTCAGACCTTGGGTGCCTACCTAACATTGGTTTCTTATTTTTGTCCTTCGAATAATCATTCGAATGGGACTATAAACCGAGGTTCCGTGTGTGAACGTACGCATGAAATCTTGCACATACGTAAAATCCCATCACCACCTTTCGGAAGAGAAGGCCAGTTTGGCCGTAGGTATGGATGACGCGTTACACATAGCATGCACTCTGCATGAAAAATCGAAAGAATGAAAGAGTTGTTAAACTGACTGAACCATATTAAATGAATGACACGGGAAACGACAGGATGAAGCGCAAACAGGCAGCTCTTCAGTCAGCTCTACCCAGGTAGGCAGCCCGTTGTGTAAACGAGAATGCGGCTTATAAAGCGCTTAGAGCTTGGTCTCTAGCCGGGGATAGGCGCTATATAAGTACTCTCTTCAAAAAAAAATTCTACCTATCTACACCAGCAAGCCCACAGGCATCAAAAGCCCACAGTTACTAGGCAGGGATCGCGTGAATCTGCGTGCGTGCGTGCGTGCGTGCGTACATGCGTGCGTGTGTGTGTATGTGTGTTTGCTTGTGTGTGTGAGTGTGTGTGCGCTCTCCGAACCCATGAAGTGTGTTTACAACAGGGCAAAAACTCGGAAAGTTTTGTTCGCTTGTTTGTTTGTTTTCGTATCATATATAAAGCATGTGTGTGTGTGTGTGTGTGTGTGTGTGTGTGTGTGTGTGTGTGTGTGTGTGTGTGTGTGTGTGTGTGTGTGAGAGAGAGAGAGAAAGAGTGAGAGAGAGAGAGATCTTCAATGCTGTCGCCACGAAATCACACTGTCCTCTCGAGGTCTTGACGGTTGCCCCAAAGCTGCATCTGCAGTTCTGCACCCTCTGACCAGGTTTGACATCGTATAACATCATGGGCTGGACAGTGTTGGAGGATGTGTTCTGGAGTCTGAGATCCAGCGCAATCTTACTGGGCTGAGATGGCTCAGCAGTCGGCAGTGGCCAGTTCTCAGTCTGAAGAGGATCGTTTGCTGGTATCTCTGGAGCTGATGGATTGGCTCAGCACCACTGTCTGCACCCAGCCTTCTCTTCCACTGCTTTTGATATTGGTTGTGGATGATAGTTTTGGCCTGTCTGTAGGTCGCCGGGTGGCTGAACTGTTCCATATTGCTGCCTGCCTTGGACGGAGCGTCAGCCTTCGAAGGCTGCTCTTAAGTCCCTGCAGCAGGGATCTGCAGTCAGTGAAGAAGGTAATCTTGGATGGTGGGTTGTTTGACTTTCTGAACCCTTGTGCAGCATGGAGTAGAAATTCTGCAAAATTCTT
>CM065730.1:53498315-53503315 GCA_033310375.1 Conus canariensis
TTTTTGATCCTGGAGACGACATGAGTGAAATGACTCCTTTGACACATCCATTACAATCATTGCGGCGTGAATTAACAGAAAGTAAGGTCAAATCATTTTATCAAAGTTTAGGCCAAGAACCTCCCGAATTTATAGACCCTAATGATTTTGAAACAAAAGATGACCATTTGTTTTTTAAAAACGAGCAAGGACAACTTGTTCAGCTTACAACTAAACCAGACTCATCAAAGTTTTTAAAAAAGAGTACAATTAGACAAAGGCTCAGTGTGAGCGAACAAAATCGCCTTGGCATTACTAAACCAAAATTAGATAGGGAAGCAGTTGCTAAACTTCAAAACACACTAAAAGAACTCCCAACATATAACCAAATACAAAACATGGAACTTAAAGATTTAAGCCCAACAGCAGACAAAATAATAGAAGCAGAAACCAGTTTTTCAGAAGAAACAGTATTAAAAACTATGCACGATCCGCCGCTACCTATGAGAGAAATAACGGCCCTTGATCATGCTTTGAGAAGCATCAGAGGCGAATTAACAAACAATTTAGCAAAACTGGGTGAACTAGATGAGCATATAAAAAGAGAAAAAGAAAAACTAGTTGAGGCTGATGACCACAACTTAGGACCTGGTGTTAAAGAAAGAATAACACAAAGACTAAAAGATCTTGAACAAGAGAGATCAGCAAGACTAGAAGTGCTGTCTACTAACCGAGAACAAGTACGAACTCAAGTGAGCAGAATAAGAGAAACTATCCAAAGAATTTTATATGAAGACACAACGTTAGCAGAACGAATAAGAACACTGTTTAGAGAGCAAGGTGTCACATTAGCAAGTGTTATAACAGCCTTAGGATTTGCAATAAGTACACTGGTGTTGGCTATTACAGGCGGTGGTGGTGGGGGAGCAGTGCCACCAGGCCCGCCAACTCCGTCGTCAGATAAATCATGGGTAAAAAAACAACTCGATCACCTTGCAAACTTACTAAAAAAATTAGCCAGTAAAGCAATAGATTCTTTGCCTAGTATAATAGGAGGGATCGTTAGCTGGCTTTTGTCTGCCGCAAGTAAAGTAGTTGGCTTTATGGCTGAGCACTTATGGGCATTAGTTGTCTTAATAGTTGGGTTACTCTTTAGTAAGATAAAGACCAAGTAATCCTAGGGCAGTTAATCCAATAACAAGTGCCGTCTTTTCATATTCATGGTCATCACGAACAAAGTCCGCGTCTTCAATGGCCTTTGGGCTTTGGGCCTTGGGGATTGGATGACTTAATCTTGGGGGGCCATCTTGTTTTTTTATTGTTTGTAATATTACTGGCTCAGAATTTATGTCGTTTTGTCCAACCTTCTGTTCATTTCCTGCAACAAGGATTTCATTGTTGTAGTTTATTATTGTTCCTACCTGGAGCCTGAGGTCAGAAGGTAGCATGTATAAACCAGTGCCGACAGCAAAGTCTACTTTCGATCTTGCAAATTGTAAAACATTTTGGTACCTTTTAATACTTGAAGGCAAATCAATTGCAGAATTAATGGCGTCCTCTAAATTTGCTAAATACTGTTTTTGGGCATCAAAGCCAGTAGAAGGATCAGTTATGTTAGATCTTGCCTGTGCTTGCGAACCTAGCAAACACCAAACATAAGTACGAATAGAGTCGTTATTCGTTCTATTCCCGCTCTAGTTAGGCCC
This sequence comes from Conus canariensis, assembly GCA_033310375.1. NCBI lineage: Eukaryota > Metazoa > Mollusca > Gastropoda > Neogastropoda > Conidae > Conus > Conus canariensis. Next base: position 53,500,001 of record CM065730.1, read on the forward strand.
TTAGAAGTATCCAAAATAAATGTTGTCCATGCTGTTTTATGCTCTTGCTCTATGGACCCGAGGTGAACAGTTGTGCCTGAAGAGAAAGATGTGTAAGGAGGATTCCAATCATAGTTATACTTTCTGTGCACGCCCCAAAAATAAAGGGTGCCTAAACCATGATTAAGATCCAACTTTTGTCTAAAGTCTGTCTTTGGGTCAATATCAAATTCGTTACAGATCCTTTCAAAAGCCTTGTAATCTATTCTGTTGCTGAATGGATTAAACGTTTTGTCATTTGGTAATGGTGCTTGCAGTTCAGATAAAATACGTCTGAAGGTGTAATAAAAATGAAATCTATACACTGACCTCACCAAAGGATCAGGATGATTTAAATGATCAGCATACGACACTCCACACCCAGTTGATGCGCAAAACACAGCAAAGTTTAACTGGTTCTGATAAAACTGCATCGGATGACTGAACCACACTTTCGGGATGTAGTCTTTTTTAATAGGGGGGTTAAGATATCTGTTTAATGGAGTACTAACCTTTACTTGAAAGGCGTCAGACTGAGTCACAGAAATGTCAAGGGTGTCAGTTGTTATATTTTTAAGATTGTAGTGCGGCCCAACAGAATATTTTGCATTAGTATATTTGAATGCACTCATTTTTAAATTGTTTTAAAAATGTTTGTAACAATAACAACTCAAGACAGTCCTTCGTTTTTAGAATATGCTATTGATAATAACTGCGGAACCCAAAGGGTCGCACTCCATGAAATTTTTTACAAAGTCGTATGGTTTAATATAACTGAATCCAAGGAAAATAATAAGATAAAAAATTTGATAATAGAGGAAACTTAGTTAGCCAGTTAACCATACCTGATGGTTATTACGGGTTTTGCTCGCTAAAAGAAGCAATGAGTAACTTCGACATTACTCTCAAACTTAACAATGCAAATTTGAAAATAATGTTGACATTCAAACCTGAAGAAGAAGTAGACCATTACCTTTTTGATGTAGAGCTAGCTAAAATGTTAGGCTTTGCAACTGACAATCATGGTTTTAGAGTTACATCAGACAAAACTACTTATGAGGGAGAATATCCGCTCGATCTTGCATTACATTCATTACTCTATGTTCATTTGGACGAGCTGAGCACTGATGAAAACTTATATGATGGAAGGCCCTCAACTGTTTTAAGAGCTCTTCCATCAGGGAAAGCTGCATATTGCGATTATGAAATTATACAATTCCCTAATTTACAGTTTAAAAGATTAGCTTGTGGGAGGGTCAGATCATTTAATATAAAGATCACAGATAAAACAGGGAAAGTCGTGAAATGTGATAACCTGCACATTGTTTTAGAAATAAAATAATACGTTGTTTTAAAAAATGTCACGTGGACCAGAAGAATCAGGAGTTACATTAGCGCCTGAGAGGTGTGTAACTTTAGAATTAAAAGACCTTGCAGACGTTGAGGACTTTGAACAGAACGGTGAGATAGGCACTTTGTATGGTTTTGAGTACACTAAAGATGGTTATTATAAACGCAAAGAGGTTAGCGACAGCAAAAGGTTTCCTAAACTAGAACAACTACGCAATGTAGAAGCAAATAATGCGGGTCAGTATGAATATAAAATAGTTCGAAAAACTGACAGCAAATGGCACTTAGAACCATATTTAGAATGGGACATAAAATTTGAATTCGTAAGCCCATTTACATTTTTCGACCGTCAAAAAAGTTTCAGAAAAGCATTGAACTCTGGCCCTTTACATGTAAGTCTTATGCCAGAGAACAATAGTCGGAAAGAGATCGAAATAAAGAAGTTTGGGAGCAAACAGTACATCCTCCACAGAAGAGAATCAGTTTTGAAGGAAGCTACTACAAAAGTACAGTTCTTTCCACGCACGTTATTAGGAGACACGTTCACAATAATACTTGAAATTTCTGTCTTAAAAGATGTGGGGAGGAATGGAGCTGTGGGTGTCAGTGACAACCTTATGGAAGGAATTCTTATTAGCTGGCAAAACTTAGACGTTGACAATCTTAAAGTTACTGTTGTGGTTCGTCACGATGGTGAAAATTTTAAGGTCGTAACAACAAGCAACAAAATCAATGTTAGTCTTAATAGAAACAATCTGACAAAACTGAGTTGGATTAATCTGACACATTTAGACCTTATAAGATTTTATTGTACTGATCAAATTTTGACGGATAGTATGATAACAACACTAACTGGTGTAAATTAAATTCTGTTATAAAACTATGGAGCAGACGACTTTGGTGTCAATGCCGATGTTAAACTTTATGATAAAAACCCCTCATTGTTCATTGATTTGTGGACAGACTGGTTGTGGAAAAACAATATTTGTCCTCGACCTATTACAAACAGTTTATCGTTATAATTTTGATCATATAGTAATTTTCTGCCCAACACTTAAATGGAACAAAGCATATCACGACAGAAGGTTTATATGGACGGATGATAAAATCTATTTGATTGATCCCAGCAATAAACTTAGCGAGTGCTTAGAACACTTTTATAGACAGTTTGAAGGAACTCAGACACTATTTATTATAGATGACTGTTCGGCAGAAAGAGACATAGTTAAAAAGAGAAACACTTTATCAAAACTGGCTTTCAGTGGAAGACATGCTGGGATAAGTGTGTGGATTTTATGTCAAAAATATAACTCAGTTTTAAAAGACTTTAGAGAACAGTTAAAGACTGTAGTTTTATTCCACATGAAAGACAGAGACGCATTTGATGAATGTATGCGTGAAAATGATGTTATTGAAGACGATCAAGAAAAACGAAGGATTAAGCAAAAACTAAAGTCTCAAAAGTTTTCTAAATTAGTGTTAAAAACAGATAATCCTACACATTATGTATGTTTGTAAAGTGTTTACTATTAGAGAACTATAAAATAGGCATTCTGGGTAAGCCGGCGGAGCAACAGCGAAACTGGCTTCAGCCGGTTGGAGCTGGCGGAGGTGAGTGAGCCAGAATGCCTATTTTATAGTTCTCTACACGTGAGGGGAAAGCCCATTTATTCTCATCACTGACTGGATGACCAGCCAGCACTTCGTCTCGCTTGCAAAGATGGCGGCGCAACCTTCGACAAGCGCAGCGACCAAATCAACGTATTTACACAGCTGAGCAGACTCTGCTAATGATTTTTGACAAAGACAATAATCTTTTATTCAACGACTCACTCGAGCATGAAGGTGAGATGATGATAGTGATGGAATTGCCAACCGTATTCGTCAGTTATTGTGTCGGGCTGTGTGACCTCAATGTGTGTTCAGCTGACTGGTTTGCCAGCGTCG
>CM065730.1:53508315-53520815 GCA_033310375.1 Conus canariensis
AACCAAATCACACATACACACATGCGCACGCACGCATGTACGCACGCATACAAATGCTGCCTCAAAATCAACCAGAAAAATTTTTTTTTCCACATATCAGATAGTATCATAAAGCAGTTTAATGTTTTCAAAGTATATCTGTCTTAAAGAAAAAAAATTCTCATATTGGAGTATTATTGTAGTAAAAACTGTTTTTAAGCCATTCGCAGTATAAGTAGAAACGATCATATACACAACGTCAGTGAAAGATATATGACGTATATTCTTACTTAGTCTGGTTTTCCTTCTTTACGGATGCAGTCCCCTTGCCTCTGTGAGTTTGAATGCTGTCCCCTTAAAACGTCACGTTTACAGAACGCGAAAGCTACCGATATCTGATGGGAAAATGAAACTATAGTAAACCAATGAAGACCGTGGAATATTTACATTTGTTTCAATGCGGTTACTGCTTCTATTGGATATTTTCACTTTACACATTGGTTAAAATCAGTGTTTGGTAATTCTGCTGAAATATTGATATTAGTCACATCACTGTAAGTATACATTTGTTCATAATATGATTTCACTTGATTCAAAATGCCATTTTCATTCAAAATAACGCCGACATTATTTTTATTCTCTAAACCTGGTGCTGATTTGTCAAATAATGTGTTGTGGGTTTCTCTTTTTTTTTTTTTTCAAAGAACAAAAGTGTTTGATTTTTCCCTATTAATTAATCTCTAGGGTTTCTGGTCGAACCGCAAAACTTTGCGCCTAAAATTCTTGTTTTGAGCAAATGCTCTATCAATTTTTCTCATACAGGTTTATAAATGTAGTACAAATCTTTTTTCTTATTTTTTCTCATTTGGCGTTTTCATTTTTCTCATATGTTTTTTCTTTAATTTCCATAACGAATGGTCTTTAATGTATGGAAAGTCAAGGTATCATTCAAAACTTCATCAACATTGTCAAAGTTATAAACCGGTGTGATATTAACATACACTCACGCGCGCGCGCACGCGCGCGCGCACACACACACACACACACACACACACACACACACACACACACACACACACATATGCATATATATATATATATATATAGTTAAAACAAGTATAAGAGGAATCTTAAAACTATCTACAAATTTGTTTCTAGCGGCTTGGCTATCGTCAGGATGAAGTTTGGGTTGCCCACCGCCGGTGTTATATAGCGTGTGGGGCCCGGTATTAAGAGTTGCTAAGTGTGGTTTACATAGTATTAGCCACTTTTCAGTTAGGCATAGGTTGCATCTTTTTTAACTCTAATTGACGCATCCAACAAAATGAAAACCAACACAGCAAAGAAGGGTGAAGAAAGGAAATCTTGCAATTGCACCAAAAAAGAGCAGTGTCCACTAAACAATAAATGTCTTCACAACAACATTGTATCCAGGCTACTGTGACATCAGAAAATGAAAAAGAAACATACATAGGGGTCACTGAAAACCACTTCAAAACCAGATATGCAAACCACAAACAGTCATTCAACAAAGAAAAATACAAAAACCAAACTGAATTGAGCAAATACATTTGGAAACTTAAAGACGCAAAAATAAACTATAACATATCCTGGAAAATCATAAAAAGGGCATCACCATACAGAAATATTTCAAAAAGATGCAACCTATGCCTAACTGAAAAGTGGCTAATACTATGTAAACCACACTTAGCAACTCTTAATACTAAAACAGAAATAGTAAATAACTGCAGGCATAAATGGAAACCGTTGTTAGTGAATACACCCCGTACAACAACCTGAAAACCCCCCAAAAACACGTGCAACCAACACGCACGCAAAAACAGCTGCAACCGGGCCCCACACGCTATATAACACCGGCGGTGGGCAACCCAAACTTCATCCTGACGATAGCCAAGCCGCTAGAAACAAATTTGTAGATAGTTTTAAGATTCCTCTTATACTTGTTTTAACTAATGTAGCTCCCCAAGGGGTTGAGCACTTATAGAATTGTTTTAGGCTTTTTAAATATACTGATCTATATATATATATATATATATATATATATATATATATAATAGATAGATAGATAGATAGATAGATATAGATATATATGTATGTGTTTATATATAGATATATATATATATATATATAATATATATATAGATCAATAAGATTAGAATTCCTAAAACGATGTTGAGAGTGCTCAACCCCTTGGGGAGCAACATTTGTTAAAAATAAGGTTTAAAAGGCAATCTACAAATTTGTTTCTAGCTTGCGCTGTCGTCAGGATGATTTTGGTTTGCCCACCGCCGGTGTTATAGATAAAATGAAAAGAATGATAGCCAACATTCAATTCAAAGAATCTAACAACGATTTCCAAACAACATTAAAAAACCAAATAAAACAAATACAAAACGACAAAAAGATATTTGTGAAGGCTGACAAAACTAGTAACTACTACAAAATGGAACCAAAAGAATATTCCCAACTCCTTGACAAAAATATTCAGAAAAACTACAAAAAAGCTGACAAAAATACACATGACAATATCCGCACTAAAGAAAAAGAACTTGCACATCGCATGGACCTAAGTGACAGGGTAGAAGCGACAGCAACAAAAGAAGCATTCATAACACTCAAGGACCACAAGCCTAACTCACAACAACCCAACATGTAGACTAATAAATCCATCTAAATCTGAACCAGGCAAAATAAGTAAGAAAATCCTAGAAAAAACAATAAAGAATGTAAAATCAAACTCTGAATACAATCTCTGGAAGAACACAAATGAAGTTATTCAATGGTTCAAAAAACTCAATAAACAAAGCAATACAGTATTCATCACATTCGACATAGTGGATTTCTACCCATCCATAGATGAGGAACTACTCACCAAAGCTCTGAAATTTGCTAGTAACCATACAGACATAACAGGTCAGAAATGGAAATCATATTCCACACCAAGAAAACATTACTGTACAGCAAAAATGAAACCTGGATCAAGAAAACGAACAAAAACTCAACATTTGATGTAACCATGGGATCATATGACGGTGCAGAAACATGCGAACTGGTCGGACTATTCATGCTATCTAACATCAAGAAACAACTTGGAAAACAAGTTGGATTATATAGAGACGACGGCCTTGCTGCACTAACCAACAACCCAAGAACCATTGAAAACAAGAAAAAAGAACTATGTAAAATCTTCCAAAGCCACAACTTAAAAATCACCATTGAAGCAAACAAAAAGGTAGTAAACTACTTAGACATAACACTTGATCTCAACAACCACATATATAAACCATACAAGAAGCCCAATGACACACCTATCTATGTAAGCATCAAAAGCAACCACTCACCATCTGTATTAAAAGCCATACCCAATGGCATAAACAAGACACTATCAAACCTGTCATGCAATGAAAGAGTATTCAACAATGCAGCAGTAGAATACCAAGAAGCACTGCAAAAAAGTGGGTACAACTACAAACTACAATACAACCCAGACAACTACACAAATAGAAATAAGAAAAACAGAAAAAGAAAAATCATATGGTACAACCCACCATACGAAGGGAAACTCAAAACAAACATAGGGAAAGAATTCTTTAAAATTTTAACAACTTCGTTCCCAAAAGAACACAAACTATATAAAATATTCAACAAAAACATCGTCAAACTACCGTATTCATGTATGCCCAACCTCAAAAATTTAATTGACGCATCTAACAAAATGAAAACCAACACAGCAAAGAAGGGTGAAGAAAGGAAATCTTGCCATTGCATCAAAAAAGAGCAGTGCCCCCTAAGCAATAAATGCCTTTACAACAACATTGTATACCAAGCCACTGTGACATCAGAAAATGAAAAAGAAACATACATAGGGATCACTGAAAACCACTTCAAAACCAGATATGCAAACCACAAACAGTCATTTAATAAAGAAAAATACAAAAACCAAACAGAACTGAGCAAATATATCTGGAAACTTAAAGACGCAAAAACAAACTACAATATATCCTGGAAAATCATAAAAAGAGCATCATCATACAGCAATATTTCAAAAAGGTGCAACCTATGTTTAACTGAAAAATGGTTAATACTATGCAAACCACACTTAGCAACTCTAAACACCAAAACAGAAATAGTAAACAACTGCAGGCATAAATGGAAATCGTTGTTAGTGAATGCACCCAAAACAAAAACCTGAAAACCTCAAAAAACACGTGCAGCCAACCCGCACGTGCAAACAACCGCAAACGGGAGCCCACACGCTATATAACACCGGCGGTGGGCAAACCAAAATCATCCTGACGACAGCGCAAGCTAGAAACAAATTTGTAGATTGCCTTTTAAACCTTATTTTTAACACACACACACACACACACACATATATATATATATATATATATATATATATATATGTGTGTGTGTGTGTGTGTGTGTGTGTGTGTGTACTCATATACCTCTGAAGTATTTTTTCCAAAAATACTTTTTTGACCTTTTATAAACCGTTATTAACTTTAAAAAAAAATCGGTCACTTTGAAATCGGTTTCTTTCCCTCATGCCAACACAACAAAAGAGTGATGCAACAGTCTGCTGATATCCTGATCCAATGATCATGTCAGTCACTTCAACCATCAAATCAAAACTAATTTGATTAAGTGTTTTATCAAATTAAATCAAATCAAAACTAATTTACTTAAGTGTTGTTTTTTGTTTTTTGTTGTTGTTTTTTTTTTTTTTTCAAATTAAATCCGCGCCATAATGGTGCTTTGTTTGTCTGGACACATTTCTCTACAAACGTCAACTGAATTATGTTTTGTCATCGTATGAATAATTCCTGTGGTCCTTGGGCGATTCCACGTGCTGGAGAAGTTGAATTATTAAACTGTTTTTCTTTGACTCCTTTGAAATCCTGATACCTTAATATGGATCATGTGGTCCTTCTGACTCAGAACAAGTCGTACACATCGTGGTCAAATAAAATAAAAACAAAAAAACAAACAATTCTTTAAGAATCCAGACGGGTATTTCGTTCCCTGTCATTCTAATTACATATTACATACTTCATGTCCACTGGACGAGCATGATCTTGCTGACGGACAAACAAACAAACAAACGAACAAACAAACAAACAAACAAATAAACAAACAAATCAACAAACGTGCATGAACACATAACCATCTAGGGGGAGGTAATTGATCAAGGGTGATTTGTGCATTTTTTTCTTATACTTTTAACACAATGCCATTAGAGCGAGAAATGTGCGGAAATCCATACATTTCACCTGTCTCGGGCCGTGTCTGACAGCAGCAATCCAAAGCTGTCGGTTTCTCCGGTACTCAGATAGACAAACGTCATAACAAGGTAAATAAATACAGTAGACATAAGTAATAACAAGGTAAATAAATACAATAGACATAAATCATAACAGGATAAAGAAATACAATAGACATAAGTCATAACAGGGTAAAGAAATACAATGGACATAAGTCATAACAGGGTTAAGAAATACAATAGACATAGTCATAACAGGGTAAAGAAATACAATAGACATATGTCAAAGTCATAACAAGGTAAAGAAATACAATAGACATAAGTCATAACAGGGTTAAGAAATACAATAGACATAGTCATAACAGGGTAAAGAAATACAAGAGACATATGTCAAAGTCATAACAAGGTAAAGAAATACAATAGACGTAAGTCATAACAGGGTAAAGAAATACAAGAGACATATGTCAAAGTCATAACAGGGTAAAGAAATACAATAGACATAGTCATAACAGGGTAAAGAAATACAATAGACATAGTCATAACAGGGTTAAGAAATACAATAGACATAAGTCATAACAGGGTAAAGAAATACGATAGACATAAGTCATAACAGGGTAAAGAAATACAAGAGACATAATTCATAACAGGGTAAAGAAATACAATAGACATAAGTTGTCAAGTGAGTGGAACCTCTCACAAAAGGCATTAAACGCTTAGAGGCAAAGGGACGTTGTACGTAGTATACAAATAGGTAATAGACCCATTAACCAGTGTGCCGTACCCACCGCACACGGTCGAACTGTGTCAAGGAGGACGAAGTGGTCAGGTGACAGATGGCACCTAAGGTAGTAGGGAGTTCGGACCTTCCCAATAGCGAAAGGGGGGAGGGATGTAACCACTAGGACCTCGGTGCACCAAGTGGGCGCTAAATACTCAGTCAGCTGAGGTTCTTTTGTAAACAGTCATTGAACAGCAGGAGTCTTGGACTCGTTCAGTTGGTATTGCCGTGGGGCACTGTGTTGGTTCTATTGTCAGGCTGGTTGAATGCACGTGGACGTTGTTGTCTTAGCCCTCTTTAAGATAATTACTGTGTTAAGTGACCCCCGAAGTCGGCGGGAAATTTCGATGTCCATCTGGTGCCAAGTGTTTGCTAATCAATTAGGTAGGGACGTGTGTAAATGCTGATGTGTGGAAGAATGTAGCGAATGGAGAATTCAGGATACTTGTGAACAGGAGGTTTGAGAAGCAGCATGGACAAAGGCATGGCCCGAAGGGAAATCCTTTGTGTCCCTCCCTATATAAAGTGAGGGAGAACAACGTAGAAAGAAAGACCACCACGAGAGAGAGAGAGAGAAGAACAGAGGAGAGAGAGGAGAGAAGGTGGGCAGGACACAGGGTCGAGAGAAACGTGGTCTGGGAGATAGAAGAGACAGCAAAGTCTTAGGGTTAAAGACAAGCTGGAAGAGAAGAAAACTAAGTTTGAAGCCCAGAGGTGGGTGAAGACAGACAAACTGAATTTGAACTCAGAGGTGGGTGAAGGAGACGAAGAAGAAGAGTTCTACGTCGAGATCCCAGAGGCGACCACGAAGACCCCGTCCTGAAGCCTGAAGCCAGTCAACCAAGGGCATCACCATCAAGCAGTGCTGAAGAAGACGTGAAGAGACTTTTTCAAGAACTGTGGTGTGGTGTGAAAGCGTGGTTGTGTGTGTGAAAACCTGGCCAGGTAAGAAGTCATTTTATTATAACCCGGGATTAGGAAGTATTGATCTTTTATGTTTTGATTATTTCATTTTGTGTAATTGGATTCTTCATGTTTGATTATAAGTAGCATGGAAATTGTATTTCTTGTGCTCAGTCGTGTTAGGAGAGAAACGAATGCGTGACATCCCATTCCCAGAGAGAGGCGAATGTTTGACGGGCGCATGCGTGTGCATATGCGTGTATGAGTGCAAAGATAACCTTGGTGCATTAAGCCTGACTATAATGCATCAACTTAGTGCACTTAAGCAATACCATCACGATTTCCCCCGTGCTGGACATAAGTCATGACAGGGTAAAGAAATACAGTAGACATAAGTCAAAAAGAAAAAGAAAAAAAAACACGTTTCACACATCTCTTTAAAATACACCTTCTAAAAACGTACCAGAAACTTCGTTAAAAATCTTTTTTTCCGGAAAAATCTTAGATCAGATAAAAAATAATAATCTCTTTCAGAAATTCAAAGATCACGTCAGGTGGGACATCTCTGAACAGAGTTTTCATGGAGTCTGCTGTAAAGTGTTTATGTCTCACATCGTGCGAGTCCCAGCAGTCTAAGAGAATATGTTTCACTGTGAGTGGAACATGACATGGAATGCACCCCGGAGCTTCTTCGCCTTTTAAAAGATAAGAATGGGTATAAAACGAGTGGCCTGTGTGCAAGCGGCACAAGACTGTTTCGTCTTTACGGCTGCCTCTGGAACATGGTAAAAACTCTTTCTGGTTTGGACAGATATTAAATAATTTCGCGGATGCCTGGAATGCTTTTGCGTACAAGGATATGTATTAAAAAGCAAGGAACTCGATTACCCACGTGTGTAAGTGCATGTGTAAGAAAGGAATAGGGCACGGGGAGGAAGGGGATAGGGAGGGGTTGAGGGGTGAGAGGGGGGTAGGAGGGGGTAGCAAAGATGGAGTAGGAGGAAGCAAGGACAGTGAAAATGGGGTGGATGATTGCAAACATGTGAAGCTTGATGAATCCATTTGAATAATAGTAAAATATAGAATCATCATCATCATCATCATCATCATCACCATCATCATCATCATCATCATCATCATCCTATAAGTCTTTATCATCATCATCATTATTATTATTTTATAACGATGATGATATGATGATGATGATGATGATGATGATGATGATGATGATGATTGTTATTATTACTACTATCATAATAATTTGTTGTTGCTGTTGTTGCTGCCGCCGATATGATTGGTTTAGAACATTGATGTTTTAGACCAGTTTTTGGTTGACAATATGACTCTGTCATGAATTTCAGGTTTGGTGTTTCACTTTGTACGCATTTCCGGTTCTAACTTACTTGCGGTTCTCTGATGTGACTTCTGCTGTCGGCCAGGCTATAAACCACCTGACTTGTTACTTTGCGTCTTTCCAAAAGCATGCGTTGGCACGTAATACAAAGAGCAACACACAGGTACTCTCCTGAAAAAACTACAATCAACATTATTCAGTAAAGTTCAGCATCATCAGCACTTCCAATCCAGCGATACACAGTAACTCCCCCTGAGAGTCATGGACCTGTCTGAACTCTCCAGCAGTACTTCCGGCAACAACGGATCGTGGCAGGAGGCCCCACAGCCGCCCCGCCAGGACGACGTGCTGGAAGCCATCCCTGTGGTGGTGGATGAACTGGACGGAGGGTGGTCGGGGAAGATATGCCTCTCGGTGTTCCTGGTGTTCGGCACGTTCGGCAACCTGATGACCATCACCATCCTGCGTCGGCTTGGCACGGGCTGGTCGGCGATGAACGTGTATTTCACGGGGCTGGCGGTGTCTGACACCACCATGCTGTACAGCATGGCTCTCCCCTTGTGGATCAGGAAGGTCTTGGACTTTGACGTGCTCGTGACTCACGTGGTGGCGTGTAAGGGATTGGTCTGGATGAAGGGCATCTCTGCAGTGTCATCAGCCTGGTTCCTCGTGGTCCTGACAGCACAGAGGGCAGCGTCTGTTGTGTGGCCGCACCGTGTGAACATCGTGTGTACCCGTAGAAAGAGTATCGTTATCATCATCGCCATTGTAGTCACCGTAGCTCTCCTATATTCTCATATTCTTTACGGTTACCAACTTGTCAACGTCGAAAATGGCACGTCTGTCCGATGCTCATTTGGGTTCCAGGCGTACCAACACTTCTGGGTGGAAGTCTGGGTGAGAACAGCCATTTTCATTTATTCTCTCCTTCCCTGCCTGTGTCTGATCGTCAGTAACGCTGTTCTGGTGTGGAAGCTGGCGATGTCCTTGAAGGAAGCCAGCCAGCAGCTGTCAGCCACTAAAGAAGAGCAGAAACAAAGGCGCAAGAGAAGCACCTCCTCCACCACGCTCACCGTCATCAGTGTGTCCACCGCTTTTGTTGTCATCACTCTTCCTTTCATGGTCTACAACATCTTCTTTTACGAGGTTGTGTCCAAGGACAAAAACTCCAAGCAGCTCCACTATTTTCTCTACGATTTCGTCTTCATGTTTTGCTTGATCAATTTCGCCTGGAATTTCTACCTGTACTGTTTGACTGGAACGAAATTCAGACAGGAGTTCTTGAACATTGTACTGGGCTGCTGTGGAAGAAAGTCGTCACGTGCGTGGAGGTCAAGTACAGAGGGGACGCACGTGTCTGTCGCAGGAGCTGTTGCTAGGACTAACTCCGTTCTACCGGAGGATAATGACGAATTTTGAGAATGATGAGACATTTAAATGACGTTTCTGGCGGTCTCTCGTTTGAAGTTAATTATATGCGTAGCAGTTTTCTCCCCAGAGCATCTGTAGAATACTTAGCCTAGAAACAGCTGAATTTGCCATTGGACTGACAACTGAAGATGCAATGGCATGAGCATGAACATCCTGATGTTGGTTTCAGCAGCAGCAGACTAACGTTTGAATACTCCACAAATGTCACGGATTAATTCCTATATTAAATTCTAACCCCCCCCCCCCCCCCCCCCCCCCCCCCCCCCCCCCCACATAACCAATCATTACACTAACCCACCCCCTACCCCCCCCCCCCCCCCCCCCCCCCAAATCCTTCCAGTTTCAGCAAATGGATGTTTTACCGTTTACAGAAACCTGGATACATCTATACATTTAAACTGTTCTTTCTATCTTTTAGCCAGATAATGGAATAAGATCATAGCGACCATTTCTACTGTAAGATATTTAGCGTACGCTATGGTTTGTAAAAATGTGTGTGTGTGGGGGGGGGGGGGGGGGGGGGGGGATGGGGGGATGGGGGGGGGGGGGAATGGGTGTTGAGAATACGACTGTCATTATTCACCCATAATGATAATCATGATTATCCAAATAATAACTACAATTACAACAACGATAACAATGGTAATTATAACGATGGTGAACATCATAATAACAATAATGAAAACTTTACTGACAGGGAGTTCACAGTTAATAGTTAATAAATGGAATAAACTATACAGTGAGTGAAATGTAAAAGAACGGAAAGACATTCATACAACGCGGCCAATCGGTGACCATACAGACAGAGCACTACCCTACCCCCCCCCCCCCCCCCCCCCCCCCCCCCCCGTCTCCTCTGCACCACAGCGCGTGGAACACACGATCTCTGCAACCATGCATTCCACCTACCATCACCACCATCCGAACCCCACATGACCATGCGAGCCTGTGAATTGGGGCCGGAAAAGCTCGGTTGGTAGAGCGCCGAACTTGTAATCTTGGTGATCTTGGGGTTGCGGGTTCGAATCTCCGCCGGGCGGTTTCGGTACAGGGGGATTTTTTTTCCCTCGGAGTTAACATTGGTTCTGACTCCATTTCCCAAATAGCCCTTCAGTTTCAATTTTATCAAGTGCGGACTAGTCCATATACGCTTCACCACATCCGCTAAGTTTTGAGACCACACTACGCATGATTTTAAGCTGATGGATAAATGAATTAACAACTAAGATGAGAGAACTGAAGAAAAGGGTCTCGTGGCTACGACTTAGCAGATGGCTGAACTACGCATTAGCCCAGTGCGCTGGTTCAGGCCTTGGGTGCCTACCTAACATTGGTTGTCTTTTTTTTTGTCCTTCGAATAATCATTCGAATGGGACTATAAACCGAGGTTCCGTGTGTGAACGCACGCATGAAATCTTGCACATACGTAAAATCCCATCACCACCTTTCGGAAGAGAAGGCCAGTTTGGCCGTAGGTATGGATGACGCGTTACACATAGCGTGCACTCTGCATGAAAAATCGAAAGAATGAAAGAGTTGTTAAACTGAATGAACCATATTAAATGAATGACACGGGAAACAACAGGATGAAGCGCAAACAGGCAGCTCTTCAGTCAGCTCTACCCAGGTAGGCAGCCGTTGTGTAAACGAGAATGCGGATTGTAAAGCGCTTAGAGCTTGGTCTCTAGCCGGGGATAGGCGCTATATAAGTACTCTCTTCAAAAAAAAATTCTACCCATCCACACCAGCAAGCCCACAGGCATCAAAAGCCCACAGTTACTAGGCAGGGATCGCGTGAATCTGCATGCGTGCGTGCGTACATGCGTGCGTGTGTGTGTACGTGTGTTTGCTTGTGTGTGTGAGTGTGTGTGCTCTCTCCGAACCCATGAAGTGTGTTTACAACAGGGCAAAAACTCGGAAAGTTTTGTTCGCTTGTTTGTTTGTTTTCGTATCATATATAAAGCATGTTTGTGTGTGTGTGTGTGTGTGTGTGTGTGTGTGTGTGTGTGTGTGTGTGTGTGTGTGTGTGTGTGTGTGGTGTGTGTGTGTGTGTGTGTGTGTGTGTGTGTGTGTGTGTGAGAGAGAGAGAGAGAGAGAGAGAGAGAGAGAGAGAGAGAGAGAGAGAGAGAGATCTTCAATGCTGTCGCCACGAAATCACACTGTCCTCTCGAGGTCTTGACGGTTGCCCCAAAGCTGCATCTGCAGTTCTGCACCCTCTGACCAGGTTTGCCATCGTATAACATCATGCATGGGCTGGACAGTGCCCGAGGATGTGTTCTGGAGTCTGAGATCCAGCGCCACACGGACATTCGTCTGTGTGGGCAATCTTACTAGGCTGAGATGTCTCAGCAGTCGGCAGTGGCCAGTTCTCAGTCTGAAGAGGATCGCTTGCTGGTATCTCTGGAGCTGATGGATTGGCTCAGCACCACTGTCTGCACCCAGCCTTCTCTTCCACTGCTTTTGATATTGGTTGTGGATGATAGTTTTGGTCTGTCTGTAGGTCGCCGGGTGGCTGAACTGTTCCATATTGCTGCCTGCCTTGGACGGAACGTCAGCCTTCTCATTCCTAGTGATGCCACAGTGGGATGGCATCCACTGGAAAACGATGGTGGAACGTCTTGAAAGATCATGGAGGGCTTTTTGTTTTAAATTTTTCAGCTGCTATTCTCTTCTGCTGGCTGCTCTGAAGTCCCTGCAGCAGGGATCTGCAGTCAGTGAAGAAGGTAATCTTGGGTGGTGGGTTGTTTGACTTTCTGAACCCTTGTGCGGCA
>CM065730.1:53525815-53540815 GCA_033310375.1 Conus canariensis
AGCAACAGCTACTGCTCTCAACGATGAACTCTCTCTCTCTCTCTCTCTCTCTCTCTCTCTCTCTCTCTCTCTCTCTCTCTCTGTCTCTGCTATCTATTTCACTGTATCAGTTGGCTCCTTTTCCTAGTTCAAGACCAAGCTTTTCTTCTCTACACTTTTACAGCCAGCAGTCAAAAACATGTTTAACTTCTGACAGTATGTTCGCATTCCATTCAAACACGCAATCGTACGCTAAAAAAAAAAAAAAAAAAGTTCTTACAGCAGGGAAGTGAAGTAAAAAGATATTGAATGTGATAATAAAAGCACCGCCAAGAATTTATTTGTGCCCGAAAGATATAATAATCATACCATTCCTGCACTTCTTCTTCTGCGTACGCAGGCTGATACTCCTGCGGACACTCCCTATATGGACAGACAAGTATTAATCCCATCTACCCAACAAAGGGAGTGGAGTTTTGTGTGTATGACCGTTTATTTATCCTGCCATTAAGGCAGCCATTCTCCATCTTCTGGGAAGGTGCATGCTAAGTGTAACCTATCATCCATACCAACGGCCAAACTGGCCTTCTCTTCCGAAAGTTGGTGATAGGATTTTACGTGTGTGCAAGATGTTATGCGTGCGTTCACTCACGGAACCTCGGTTTCTAGTCTCAATCGAAGGACTGTATGGGAAATGGAGTCAGAACTAATGTTAACTCCGAGGGAAAAATCCCCCTGTACCGAAACAGCCCGGCTGAGATTCGAACCCGCAACCCTTGGATTACGAGTCCGGCGCTGTACCAACTGAGCTGTTCATTTACTGTACAGCAGCCACTCAATTTTCTTGCATCGTTTTTCTGATAAATTCTGCCATCTTTGACAATTGAATTTCTCAGAAGTCAAAACGTCACAAGCAGATAAAGTATAAATGAATGTACACTAAACAACATAAAATTTGGATAAACAAAAACATCCATCTAAAAAAATTATTCATGCAGATGCACACACCCTGCAACTTTCACTCGCAATTAATGCAACACAACAAATTTCCAACATTTCCTGTCTCTGAATTTCCCATTACATAGCCCAGCAATCTTTTGTCAAACGAAAACGGCAAGTATGATTCAGTTATGATAATGACAGAGAAAAGGATGATGAAAATACCTCTTCCAAACTCCTGAATCAATGATGGTAATGAAATAGTAAAGGATAGATAAGATATATTTTCCTATTCTCTACATTGATTTCACGAGGCTGAATAGGCAACTTTCCTTTTCCAACACACACACACACACACACACACACACACACACACACACGCACACACACACACACACACACACACACACACACACATTCAGCTGCTACAGCCCCATTCAAATCAGAATACAAAGGTATTCATACAGCGAATTAAAAGACCAACATTAAGAAAAGAATGTTTTAAACTTATTCTTCCCTTCTAAGATCTTTTGAAATGACTACCTATTTACGAAACACGATCTAAACATATGGATTTCGATTCTCGCAAACATGCATACACATATTCACTGAGCCTTTCATTCCTAACATTTAGATTAAATCAAATCAAATCAAATCAAATCACACACACACATGCTCACGCACGCACGCACGCACGCACGCATACAAATGCTGCCTCAAAATCAACCAGAAAAAAAATCATCTTTTTCCACATATCAGATAGTATCATAAAGCAGTTTAATGTTTTCAAAGTATATCTGTCTTAAAGAAAAAAAAAATTCTCATATTGGGGTATTATTGTAGTAAAAACTGTTTTTAAGCCATTCGCAATATAAGCAGAAATGATCATATACACAACGTCGGTGAAAGATATATGACGTATATTCTTTAAGGATGCAGTCCCCTTGCCTCTGTGAGTTTGAGTGCCGTCCCCTTAAAAAGTAACATTTACGGAACGAGAAAGCTTCCGATATCTGATGGGGAAAATGAAACTATGGTAAACCAATGAAGACCTTAATAATAATAATAATAATGATTTCTTATATAGCGCTTAATCAAACGAATTTCTCTAAGCGCTTTACAAAGTCATACTACATTCACCCTTCTCATAGACAATAATACACCTTACACCCAACTACAAATACTATTACTACAATAACTAACAAATCCTAATCCTACCAATGTGACATTCACTTATTCTTCAAATATCACTACAAAAACTTAATCCTATAACGTTCAATCATACAAGAAATACATATAATAGAAAACATACACATACGCTACATTTAAAAAGGCCCAGACGGCTATGAGTTAGGTTGTACCCCCCCCCCCCCCTCCCCACAGCATTGACTAATTATGAGAAAATAGATGGGTTTTAAGTTTAGACTTGAAAGAAGAGATAGAATCTGAATGTCTGAGACAGTCTGGCAGTCTGTTCCACGTCGCTGGAGCTTGAAAAGAGAAAGATCTTTCACCAGTAGTAGTCCTGAAGCGAGTCATTCGCAGAAGGCGGTCGTCAGCACAGGAGCGTAGTTGTCGAGAGGGGGTGTAGATTTTAAGGAGATCTGAGAGATAAGAAGGTCCATTTTCAAAGAGAGCAGAGAAAGTGAGAGTTGAGATTTTGTACGAGATACGGTTTGAGACAGATAGCCAGTGAAGAGAGTGGAGGAGAGGCGAAATGTGAGCATGTTTTCTTGCTCTACAGATGACTCTGGCTGCATGATTTTGGATTCGCTGTAATCTTTCTATCAGGTATTTTGGAAGGCCGGCCAAAAGTGAGTTGCAGTAATCTATTCTAGATAAGACAAATGCACAAATGAGAGTTTTTGTAGCATCTGTAGAGAGAAGGTGACGTACAGAGCTGATTCTTCTTAGTTCTAAATAGGCAATCTTGCAAATATTTGAAACCTGTTTCTCAAAGGAGAGGGATTGGTCAAGTATGACCCCTAGACTGCGGACAGAGGTGGAGACAGAGACAGCAGTCATTGATAGTGACAGTTGAAGGCAGAGAAGGATGGTTAGGCTGTTTTGTCACGAACATGAGTTCCGTCTTGTCGTCGTTTAGTTGTAGTTTGTTGGTTGTCTTCCAGTCCTTCAGGTCTGCAATGCAGCCCCGCATCCGAGAAATCAGTGAGTCAGTTTCAGCAATGGGAGCCGACTGATGAAGCTGAGTATCGTCAGCAAAGCTCTCATGCGACATGGCGTGACCACTGATGACGTCAGACACAGGACTAGCATACAGCACAAAAAGGACTGGCCCAAGTACAGAACCCTGAGGCACACCGTACCTAAGAGGAGAACTGTCTGAGTATCTTCCCTGTACACACACTGTCTGAGTCCGTCCAGTCAAGTAAGAGATAATCCAGTCGAGAGCTGTGTCTTTGAATCCAAAGGAAGTTTGAAGCCGTGAGAACAAAATATTATGATCGATCGTGTCAAATGCTGCAGTTAGGTCTAACATCGCTAATAAGGAAACGTTCCCATCGTCAAGCCCGCAGAGGAGGTCATTGACTATACGGAGGAGTGCTGTCTCACAACTATGGCCTTGTCTGTAAGCAGATTGATGAGGATTCAAAAGGTGATTCTTTTCGAGATGTTCTAGAATTTGTTCCAAAACGATCTTCTCCAATAATTTTGATAGAAATGACAAATTTGATACAGGCCGATAATTCTTTAGAACATTTTTATCTAATGAAGGCTTCTTGATCAATGGACGTACCACTGCGGACCGGAAGATTTCAGGAACGTGACCAGAGGACAAAGAGGTATTGATAACATGAGTAAGATGGGGTAAGACATCATCAATGCACTGAAAGAGCAAGTTAGTGGGAATGGCATCAAGTTCATATGATTTAGGGCTGCATCGCAAACAAAGTTTTTTGACATAGTCTTGACTAACAGGACTAAAACAAGCCAAAGGAGGTCCACAGTAAACTTTGTCATTCAGAGGATGTACAGGTGCAGTAGAATCTAGCTTTTCACGGATAGTGTCAATTTTTCCATTGAAAAACTCTAAGAATTTCTGAGGGAGCTCTTGAGTTTGGAAGATGGTGGGAAGGGGGGAGTAGCTGACTTTGCCTAGGAGACTATTTGTGACATTAAATAGTTGCTTGGCCGTATTACAGGCCAATATCTTTGAAGAATAGAACAAAGTTTTTGCTTGATGAACAATGTCAGTAACATGATTTCTCGCAGTTTGATATATTTCCCTGTGCACAGTCAGTCCCGTGGCGCGCCATCGCCTCTCAGCCCCCCTCCTCTCCTGCTTGGCCTCGGACAACTCGGGACCCACTGTGTTGTGCCATTGACACAGTGAGCGATCAGTGATCAAGCGCCTGCTCACTGGAGCATGCTTATCAAGCATGGCATGGAGGGCAGAGGTCAGCTGACAGGCCGATGGTTCGCTCGGTATGGCCGTGCTCAGATCAGATTTGAAAGCCTCTATATCGATAGCAGAAATTTTCCTAACTTCCCTATAAGTCTTTGGAACGGCGGGCCTAACGATATCTAATTCACACTTCACAGCATAATGATCCGATGCTAGGTTATCGTCAACGGTTGAGGATTTGAGAAGATGATCACTGTCTCTGTAGACTACCCAGTCTACTATGTTACCCTGTTTGTTCGTCATTTCATTCACGGACTGCTGGAGTCCGAAAGTATCTAAAATTTCTAACACCTCGGGCGTGTATCCAACTGTGGGCTTATTGAAATGGAAGTTGAAGTCGCCGATCAATAACAATGTTCCTGGAAGGTCATTTACAAATTCAAGAAAGTCTGGAAGTTCGTTGACAAACATGCTGGGCGTAAATTTGTTCTTTCTGCCGGGTACCGGTCTATAAATCCCAAAAATGTTAGTGACAGGAGCGCTAGGTAGGGACAGTTTCAGGTGAACAAGTTCAAAGGTCCGGTGCTGAAAATCAAAAGAAGAGTCAAAAGAGCAATAGGGGAGCAGCTTATCCGAGATGACGAATGCGATTCCGCCCCCGCAGGTCGTGGTGGGGCGGGGAAGGACTTGGTGGTATAGCCAGCTGGGGCGAGGTGACGTAGCTTTGGTTCATCGCCGCTTTCCTTGAACCACGTTTCCGTTACACAAAGAATGTCGATATCATTGGAGAGTATAAAGTCATTTACGGCAGATCGTTTCTTTTTACAAGTATTACCAAGTGACTGAGCATTGGAATATTTACATTTGTTTCAGTGCGGTTACTGCTTCGCTTGGATATTTTCACCTTATGCATTGGTTAAAATCAGTATTTGGTAATTCTGCTGAAATGTTGATATTAGTCACATCACTGTAAGTATACATTTGTTCATAATATGATTTCACCTGATTCAAAATGCCATTTTCAGTCAAAATAACGCCGACATTATTTTTATTCTCTAATCCTGGTGCTTATTTGTCAAATAATGTGTTGTGGGTTTCTCTTTTTCTTTCTTTTTTTAAAGACCAAAAGTGTTTGATTTTTCCCTATTAATTAATCTCTAGGGTTTCTGGTCGAAGTGCAAAACTTTGCACCTAAAATTTCTTGTTTTCAGCAAATGCTCTATCAATTTTTCTCACGCAGGTTTATAAATGTAGTCCAAATCTTACATTCTTTTTTCTCATTTTTTTCTTATCCTGCGTTTTAATTTTTCTCATATGTTTTTCCTTTAATCTCCATTGTTATGGTTACGAAGAAGAGCTGGTCTTTAAATGTATGGAAAGTCAAGGTATCATTCAAAACTTCATCAACATTGTCAAAGTTATAAACCGGTGTGATATTAACATACACACACGCGCGCGCGCGGGCACACACACACACACACACACACACACACACACACACACACACACATATGCATATATATATAGATAGATAGATAGATATATATATACATATAGATAGATAGATAGAGATATATATGCATGTGTGTGTATATATCTATATATATATATATATATGTGTGTGTGTGTGTGTGTGTGTGTGTGTGTGTGTGTGTGTGTACTCATATACCTCTGAAGTATTTTTTCCAAAAATACTTTTTTGACCTTTTGTAAACCGTTATTAACTTCCAAAAAAAATCGGTCACTTTGAAATCGGTTTCTTTCCCTCATGCCAACACAACAAAAGAGTGATGCAACAGTCTGCTGATATCCTGATCCAGTGATCATGTCAGTCACTTCAACCATCACATCAAAACTAATTGGATTGAGTGTTTTATCAAATTAAATCAAATCAAAACTAATTTACTTAAGTGTTGTTGTTTTTTTTCAAATTAAATCCGCGCCATAATGGCGCTTTGTTTGTCTGGACACATTTCTCTACAAACGGCAACTGAATTATGTTTTGTCATCGTATGAATAATTCCTGTGGTCCTTGGGCGATTCCACGTGCTGGAGAAGTTGAATTATTAAACTGTATTTCTTTGACTCCTTTGAAATCCTGATACTTTACTATGGATCAGGGTGCCTTTCTGACTCAGAACAAGTCGTACACATCGTGGTCAAATAAAACTAAATGATAACAAACAAATCTTTATGAATCCAAACGGGACATTTCGTTCCCTGTCATTCTAATTACATATTACATACTTCATGTCCACTAGACAAGCATGATCTTTTTGACGGAAAAACAAACAAACAAATAAGCAAACAAATCAACAAACGTGCATGAACACATAACCACCTAGGGGGAGGTAACTGAGCAAGGGTGATTTGTGCATTTTTAAAAAACCTTTAACACAATGCCATTAGAGCAAGAAATGTGCTGAAATCAATACATTTCACCTGTCTCGAACCGTGTCTGACAGCAGCAATCCAAAGCTGTCGGTTCCTCCGAAACGCAGATAGACAAACGTCATAACAAGGTAAATAAATACAAGACACATAAGTCATTACAGGGTAAAGAAATACAATAAACATAAGTCATAACAGGGTAAAGAAATACAATAGACATAAGTCACAGCAGGGTAAAGAAATACAATAGATACGAGGGCCACCCCATAAGTTCTCGGATGCGCAGAAACCACTGACGTCATAATTTCAATTTTTATATCATCATCACAAGCGATGTCATAATAGCTATGACACAAAAAAATGATAAAAATCGTCTGAGCCAAATTTGTTCTAGACAGCAAAATGGATGGCAAGGGGGACGGTTTTCAGTGTGTTGCAGACAGCTTGGAGAGATTTTCGTGCCATGATTTATTATGACTATCTTCAAAGGAAGTCTTTCAAGGAAAGTTTTATAAGTTTGACAAACTGTTTTGGCGACAAGGCTCCATCATTATCCACAGTCCATAGGTGGTTCAAAGAATTTCAGTTTGGTACAATGTCGTTGGAAGATCGTGGCCGTTGTGGACGTCCAGTTTCAGTTACTACCGATGGAAACGTGAGCACAGTGAAGGCCATGATTACAGAAAATCCTCGAATCACGGAGGATGAACTCAAGGATACTCCAAACCTTTCATCAGGAAGCTTAGACCGCATTCTTCGGCACAATCTCTCTGTACGGAAGCGTTGCGCCCGTTGGGTGGCCCACCAGCTGACTGGGGAGCAGATGAGGGCTAGGGTTGAATGGTGCCAGTTTATGCTGCAAAAATTTGACGGAGGAAGATCAGATAGGGTCTCCAGTATCGTCACAGGTGTCGAAACCTATGTTTACCAGTATGACCCCGAAACAAAGCAGCAGTCGTCAGTTTGGCTGTTTCCAGGGGAAACCCCACCTGTGAAATTTAAGAGATCAAGAAGCTGCACAAGGCAAATGATTGCAGTTTTCTTCGCAAGATCCGGCCATGTGACTACTGTACCACTTCTGGAAAGAAAGACAGTGAACGCTGAATGGTACATCAACACCTGCCTGCCAAAAGTGTTCGAGGCTTGGAGTGCACGGCGACCACGGACCGGTATCCGCCACCCAGTTCTCCACCACAACAACGCCAGCGCCCACACGGCAGCTGCAACTTTAGACTTCTTGCAAGAGAACAGCGTGCAGCTCGTCACTCATCCTCCTATTCTCCTGACCTAGCCCCTTGTGACTTCTCTTTGTTCCCTCGTTTGAAAAAACAACTGAAAGGAAAGCCGTTTGAGAGCCCTGAAGATGCCCGAGCGTTTGCCGAGGGCTTGATTTCTGGTATACCTAAGTCGGAGTGGGCTGGGGTGATGGATTCGTGGTTTAGAAGGATGGAAAAGTGCATACACGCTGATGGAGGATACTTTGAAAAGATGGGCTAGGTAAGAAATGCCAGTGTACTTCCATCTTTTCCCATCCGAGAACTTATGGGGTGGCCCTCGTGTAAGTTATAACAGGGTAAAGAAATATAACAGACATAGTCATAACAGGGTTAAGAAATACAATAAACATAAGTCATAACAGGGTAAAGAAATACGATAGACATAAATCATAACAGGGTAAAGAAATACAAGAGACATAATTCATAACAGGGTAAAGAAATACAATAGACATAAGTCATAACAGGGTAAAGAAGTACAATAGACGTATGTCAAAGTCATAACAGGGTTATGAAATACAATAAACATAAGTCATAACAGGGTAAAGAAATACAACAGACATAGTCATAACAGGGTTAAGAAATACAACATAGTCATAACAGGGTTAAGAAATACAATAGACATAAGTCATAGCTGGGTAAAGAAATACAAGACACATAATTCATAACAGGGTTAAGAAATACAACAAACATGAGTCATAACAGGGTAAAGAAATACAACAGACATAGTCATAACAGGGTAAAGAAATACAACAGACATAAGTAATAACAGGGTAAAGAAATACAATAGACATAAGTCATAACAGGGTAAAGAAATACAAGAGATATAATTCATAACAGGGTAAAGAAATACAATAGACATAAGTCATAACAGGGTAAAGAAATACAATAGACATAAATCATAACAGGGTAAAGAAATGCAATAGACATCAGTCAAAAAGAAAAAGAAAAAAAAACACGTTTCACACATCTCTTTAAAATACACCTTCTAAAAACGTACCAGAAACTTCGTTAAAAATCTTTCTTACGGAAAAATCTTAGATCAGATAAAAATGTTCATCTCTTTCAGAAACTCAAAGATCACATCAGGTGGGATATCTCTGAACAGGGTTTTCATGGAGTCTGCTGTAAAGTGTTTATGTCTCACATCGTGCGAGTCCCAGCAGTCTAAGAGAATATGTTTCACCGTGAGTAGAACATGACATGGAACGCACCCCGGAGCTTCTTCACCTTTTAAAAGAATGGGTATAAAACGAGTGGCCTGTGTGCAAGTGGCACAAGACTTTCGTCTTTACGGCCGCCTCTGGAACATGGTAAAAACTCTTTCAGGTTTGGACGGATATTAAATAATTTGTTATCCATCTGCGATTTCCATTCCTCTTGCCAGAGGTCTTTGATGTAAACCTGTGTTTTGGGTTTCAAATCACAGACTCAAGTCATAACAGGGTAAAGAAATACAAACAAATATATTCATGTTGTTTATGGCTCAACCCTCCACGAGAGAATATGAATTATAAAGGCTGACTTTAGGAGAGATAAATAGATAACTAATTAGACAAACAAAGAAAGAACCAAATACGATATTTAACAGAACTTACAATGTCAGACAGTGACATTTCAAAGGCTTCTCAAGACATTCTATCAGAGAAAGATGTGCAACCTTTGTTGGAAGCGTTTGGGAAGCCACTGATGTCCTATGATAATCAACATCAACGGAAGCTAACTGCTGATTATTCCTCCGCCTTACGTCACGTGTCAAGATAATTCAGATACACATTTCAGTCACACGGTTGTGCAGAATAGTACAGCACCATTCGTTTTCTGGAAGGCTAACTTTCAGCATTATCATGCCCCCCGAAAGAACTCCACTGGTTTCCTGTCACGTATTTCCACCAATAATAATGATTTCTTATATAGCGCTTAATCAAACGAATTTCTCTAAGCGCTTTACAAAGTCATACTACATTCACCCTTCTCATATACAATAATACACCTTACACCCAACTACAAATACTATTACTACAACAATAACTAACAAATCCTAATCCTACCAATGTGACATTCACTTATTCTTCAAATATCACTACAAAAACTTAATCCTATAACGTTCAATCATACAAGAAATACATATAATAGAGAACATACACATACGCTACATTTGAAAAGGCCCAGACGGCTGTGAGTTAGGTTGTACCCCCCCCCCCCCTCTCCCCACAGCATTGACTAATTATGAGAAAATAGATGGGTTTTAAGTTTAGACTTGAAAGAAGAGATAGAATCTGAATGTCTGAGACAGTCTGGCAGTCTGTTCCACGTCGCTGGAGCTTGAAAAGAGAAAGATCTTTCACCAGTAGTAGTCCTGAAGCGAGTCATTCGCAGAAGGCGGTCGTCAGCACAGGAGCGTAGTTGTCGAGAGGGGGTGTAGATTTTAAGGAGATCTGAGAGATAAGAAGGTCCATTTTCAAAGAGAGCAGAGAAAGTGAGAGTTGAGATTTTGTATGAGATACGGTTTGAGACAGATAGCCAGTGAAGAGAGTGGAGGAGAGGCGAAATGTGAGCATGTTTTCTTGCTCTACGGACGACTCGGGCTGCATGATTTTGGATTCGCTGTAATCTTTCTATCAGGTATTTTGGAAGGCCGGCCAAAAGTGAGTTGCAGTAATCTATTCTAGATAAGACAAATGCACAAATGAGAGTTTTTGTAGCATCTGTAGAGAGAAGGTGACGTACAGAGCTGATTCGTCTTAGTTCTAAATAGGCAATCTTGCAAATATTTGAAACCTGTTTCTCAAAGGAAAGGATTGGTCAAGTATGACCCCTAGACTGCGGACAGAGGTGGAGACAGAGACAGCACAGTCATTGATAGTGACAGTTGAAGGCAGAGAAGGATGGTTAGGCTGTTTTGTCACGAACATGAGTTCCGTCTTGTCATCGTTTAGTTGTAGTTTGTTGGTTGTCTTCCAGTCCTTCAGGTCTGCAATGCAGCCCCGCGTCCGAGAAATCAGTGAGTCAGTTTCAGCAATGGGAGCCGACTGATGAAGCTGAGTATCGTCAGCAAAGCTTTCATGCGACATGGCGTGACCACTGATGACGTCAGACACAGGACTAGCATACAGCACAAAAAGGACTGGCCCAAGTACAGAACCCTGAGGCACACCGTACCTAAAAGGAGAACTGTCTGAGTATCTTCCCTGTACACACACTGTCTGAGTCCGCCCAGTCAAGTAAGAGATAATCCAGTCGAGAGCTGTGTCTTTGAATCCAAAGGAAGTTTGAAGCCGTGAGAACAAAATATTATGATCGATCGTGTCAAATGCTGCAGAGAGGTCTAACATCGCTAATAAGGAAACATTCCCATCGTCAAGCCCGCAGAGGAGGTCATTGACTATACGGAGGAGTGCTGTCTCACAACTATGGCCTTGTCTGTAAGCAGATTGATGAGGATTCAAAAGGTGATTCTTTTCGAGATGTTCTAGAATTTGTTCCAAAACGATCTTCTCCAATAATTTTGATAGAAATGACAAATTTGATACAGGCCGATAATTCTTTAAAACATTTTTATCTAATGAAGGTTTCTTGATCAATGGACGTACCAATACAAGACGCACCAATACAAGACATCGACCCTTATTTACCGCTGTTTCTATCATAAACACTCCCCAAACGCATTTCTGCATGTTTATAGTCTAGATGTCTTATACTTTCCGTTCATCTGCTAAAAAGAACTGCCGGAAATCTTAAGACACAAAATGATTTAAAGTCTCTACACTTTATTCAGAGAACACTGGTAATAGAGAATTTGGTTGCCCTACTATTTAGAACTCTTCCTAATAGTGTGCAAAATCTGCCCACTTAGTCAGAATCTAAATTCCCAGGGAAAAAAGTATTTCTTCGCGAAACTTCTGTTCTATTAAAAAATATATAGCAACCGTACACTTTCTAATTTCGCGGATGCCTGGAATGCTTTTGCGTACAAGGATATGTATTAAAAAGCAAGGAACTCGATTACCCACGTGTGTAAGTACATGTGTAAGAGAGGGATAGGGCACGGGGAGGAAGGGGATAGGGAGGGGTTGAGGGGTGAGAGGGGGGTAGGAGGGGGGGCGCCAAGATGGAGTAGGAGGAAGCAAGGACAGGGAAAATGGGGTGGATGATTGCAAACATGTGAAGCGTGATGAATGCATTTGAATAATAGTAAAATATATTATCATCATCATCATCATCATCATCATCATCACCACCACCATCATCATCTTCATCATCATCATCATCATCCTGTAAGAAGTCATTATCATCATCATCATTATCATTATTACTATTTTATGACGATGATGATGATGAGTATTACTACTATCATAACCATTTGTTGTTGCTGTTGTTGCTGCCGCCGATATGATTGGTTTAGAACATTGACGGCGATAGGCCTTGTTTTAGACCAGTTTTTGGTTGACAATATGACTCTGTCATGAATTTCAGGTTTGGTGTTTCACTTTGTACGCATTTCCGGTTCTAACTTACTTGCGGTTCTCTGACGTACCTTCTGCTGTCGGCCAGGCTATAAACCACCTGACTTGTTATTTTGCGTGTTTCCAAAACCATTCGTTGGCATGTAATACAAAGAGCAACACATAGGTACACTCCTGAAAGAACTACAATCAACATTATTCAGTAAAGTTCATCATCCTCAGCACTTCCAATCCAGCGATACACAGTAATTCCCCCTGAGAGTCATGGACCTGTCCGAATTATCCAGCAGTACTTCCGGCAACAACGGGTCGTGGCAGGAGGCCCCACAGATGCCCCACCAGGACGACGTACTGGAAGCCATCCCTGTGGTGGTGGATGAACTGGACGGAGGGTGGTCGGGGAAGATATGCCTCTCGGTGTTCCTGGTGTTCGGCACGTTCGGCAACCTGATGACCATCACCATTCTGCGTCGGCTTGGCACGGGCTGGTCGGCGATGAACGTGTACTTCACGGGGCTGGCGGTGTCTGACACCACCATGCTGTACACCATGGCTCTCCCCTTGTGGATCAGGAAGGTCGTGGACTTTGACGTGCTCGTGACTCACGTGGCGGCGTGTAAGGGACTGGTCTGGATGATGAACACCTCTGCAGTGTCATCAGCCTGGCTCCTGGTGGTCCTGACAGCGCAGAGGGCAGCGTCTGTTGTGTGGCCGCACCGTGTGAACATCGTGTGTACCCGTAGAAAGAGTATCGTTATCATCCTCGCCATTGTAGTCACCGTAGCTCTCCTATATTCTCATATTCTTTACGGTTACCAACTTGTCAACGTCGAAAATGGCACGTCTGTCCGATGCTCATTTGGGTTCCAGGCGTACCAACACTTCTGGGTGGAAGTCTGGGTGAGAACAGACATTTTCATTTATTCTCTCTTTCCCTGCCTGTGTCTGATCGTCAGTAACGCTGTTCTGGTGTGGAAGCTGGCGATGTCCTTGAAGGAAGCCAGCCAGCAGCTGTCAGCCACTAAAGAAGAGCAGAAACAAAGGCGCAAGAGGAGCACCTCCTCCACCACGCTCACCATCATCTGTGTGTCCACCGCTTTTGTTGTCATCACTCTTCCCTTCATGGTCTACAACATCTTCTTTTACGAGGTTGTGTCCAAGGACAAAAACTCCGAGCAGCTTCACTATTTTCTCTACGATTTCGTCTTCATGTTTTGCTTGATCAATTTTGCCTGGAATTTCTACCTGTACTGTTTGACTGGAACGAAATTCAGACAGGAGTTCTTGAACATTGTACTGGGCTGCTGTGGGAGAAAGTCGTCACGTGCGTGGAGGTCAAGTACAGAGGAGACGCACGTTTCTGGCGCAGGAGCTGTTGCAAAGACTAATTCAGTTCTACCGGAGGATAATGACGAATTTTGAAAATGAGACATTTTAATGATGTCTCTGACTGTCACTCGTTTGAAGTTAATTATATGCGTAGCAGTTTTCTCCCCAGAGCATGTGTAGAATACGTAGCTTAGAAACAGCTGAATCTGCCATTGGACTGACAACTGAAGATGCAATGGCATGAGCATGAACATCCTGATGTTGGTTTTAGCAGCAGCAGACTAACGTTTGAATACTCCACAAATGTCCACGGAGTTAATTTCCTAATCATTACAATTATACTACCCCCCCCCCCTTACTTTCCACCCCCCCCCCCCCCCCCCCCCCCCCAACCCTTCCAGTTTCAGCAAAATGGATGTTTACCGTGAACAGAAACCCGGATACATTCTATACATTTAAACTGTTCTTTTCTATCTTTTTGCCAGATAATGGAATAAGATAATAGCGGACCATTTCTACCGTAAGCTATTTAGCGTACGCTATGGTTTGTAAAAATGTGTGTGTGTGTGGGGGGGGGGGGGGGGGGGGGGGGGGGGAGGGGGGGGAGGGGGGAATGGGGGGGGATATGGATGTTCAGAATACGACTGTCATTATTCACCCATAATCATGATTATCCAAATAATAACTACAATTACAACAACGATAACTATAGTAATTATAACGATGGTGAACATTATAATAATAACAATAATGAAAACTTTACTGACAGGGTGTTCATAGTTAATAGTTAATAAATGGAATAAACTATACAATGAGTAAAATGTAAAAGAACGGAAAGACATTGATACAACGCGGCCAATCGGTGACAATACAGACACAGCACACACACACCCCTCCCTCCCCCCCCCCCCCCCCCCCCCCCCACATCTTCTCTCCACCACAGCGCGTGGAACACACGATCTCTGCAACCATGCATTCCACCTACCACCACCACCATCCGAACCCCACATGAGCATGCGAGCCTGTGAATTGGGGCCGGAATAGCTCGGTTGGTAGAGCGTCGGACTTGTAATCTTGGTGATCCTGGGGTTGCGGGTTCGAATCTCCGCCGGGCCGTTTCGGTACAGGGGGATTTTTTTCCCCCTCGGAGTTAACATTGGTTCTGACTCCATTTCCCAAATAGTCCTTCAGTTTCAATTTCATCAAGTGCGGACTAGTCCATATACGCTTCACCACATCCGTTAAGTTTTGAGAC
>CM065730.1:53545815-53565815 GCA_033310375.1 Conus canariensis
AGACACCTGGAGACCACGACGCATTTCCCATGCAGGACCAGAACCACGGCACCCTGTCCATCAGAATGACTACGTAACAGAATCACAACTGGGTTTCCGCCGGAGATACGACTACATTCCCCACAGCAGAGACAGAATAACCCACAGTGACTACGATTTTAGACAGCGTGTCAAAGGAAACTGGTTCCAAAACGATGAACAAGTGGAACATTATTATGAGTACTGATTTTACACAAGCACTGGCTTGACAAGCTGATTTAGGTGTTAAAGTCTCCTGTTTTCCACCGCCTATTTCATACATATTTTTCTTTTTAAGTATGGCTGTTATTGTTGTTGTAATCGTTAGTATCATCTTGTTAAAAATGTCAAAAATGGTACTGAAAATATTATCATGGAACCTTAAGGGGTACAAAGAGATGATCGATGGCCTTGCAACAAATAAATTAACAGACGAAACTGTAGTAAGATATTTTCGTCAATATGACATTCTTCTCTTACAAGAAACTCACCTTAATAAAGATACTGCCAGAAATCTGTTCATTCCAACTTTTGCACCTGGACTTCACTATGTACGACCAAAGCGAAAAAAGGCAGTGACATCCTCTGGTGGAATATCAGTATACATTAAGGAACATTTGCGACAAAATATTACTGTTCTACCAAGCAGTAACAGTGACATTGTGTGGTTGATGGTGAGAAGTACTGCTAACGACGAAAAGATGTTTATTGGTTATGTGTACATTCCTCCTGAAACATCCTCCTTCGGAAAAGAGCACACTTTAGATATATGGGATAAATTAGAAGAAAGCATAGAAAAACATAACCAACATGGAGACATTATAATATGTGGTGATTTCAACGCAAGAACTGAAAACATCCCTGATCATAATCGAATGGAATATGAAAATAATAGATATCATATACCGAATGATTATGTTTTTGAAACCATTCATGACAGGAACTCTATGGACAAATGTGTTCAAAAAGCTGGAAGAAGACTTGCATCCATGTGTCTTGAAAATCATTTATGTATTCTTAATGGAAGAACATTAGGTGATTTAGATGGGCATTTTACCTGCTACAAACAAAATGGTTGTAGCGTTGTTGATTACTTTATTTGTTCTAACAATATGAAAAAAGAAATATTAAGTATGAAAGTTTATCCCCTTATGACATGGTCAGACCACTGTCCTGTCGAACTAAAAATTCTAGTTTCTGATCTTACACCAAAAGTGAAAACGAATAATGTGTCCTCACAAACTTTACTTAACGAAAGACTAAGCTCAAAGGACGTAAGTGATCGATATTTTTGGGAAACATTGTCACAGGAAAAATATTTAAAAGCGTTAACAATGCCATGGATAAAGGAACAAATTCTCCAAGTGGAACACAATTTGGATAGATATGTTGAGAATGAAACCACTATTTCTCATTGTTCACTAAACGAGATTGTAAATGACTTTACACATATGCTGACGTCAGCGGCCAGTATTAGTCTTCAGAAGAGATCTAAGATTCGCCATTTTAAAAGAAAAAAGAACAAGAAATGGTTTGATAGAGAATGCTATAAGCACAGGAAAGATCTCAGATCCATATTGAATGCATTAAATAGACAACCTTACAATAAATGTCTATGTCAAAAGTATTATACAAAACGCAAAATATATAATAAATTAATAAAACAAAAGAACAAAACATACGCCAGTTTTCTTGTCAATGAGATTAATGAATCTCTTTACAAAGATCCAAAGACGGCATGGAAAACATAAAAAAATAAATAAATTACAAAACAGTGAAAATACCAACTGTGTTCATCAATTAAATGCTTCAAAATGGATTTTACATCTTGAAAAAATCGTCGGAAAAGAAGTAAATGTAGACAAAGACCAAAAGGAAAAAGTAGATGTTGAACTGAAAAATAGACAAATGAACTATACCATGTTATCAAAGATTAATTTGCCTATATCACCTGGTGAAATTAAAAAAGCTTGCCTACATCAAAAATATAACAAATCACCAGGAATGGATGGCATAACTAATGAGATGATTAAAACTAGTCTTCCAATTACCATACGTATCATTACAAAAATGTTTAACCTTATTTTTAAGAGTGGAATTTATCCAGATTGGTGGAAAAAAGGTTTGAATATCCCATTATACAAGAATGGTAATCCAGGGGATCCAAACAATTATCGGGGAATAACACTTACCAGTACATTGGGAAAAGTGTTTTGTACGATTATCAATAATAGAGTGACGGGTTACCTAGAACAAAATCAACTTTTACTCAAAGAACAGCAGGATTTCGAAAGAATCACAGAACAATTGATCACATTTTTATTTTAAAAAAGATTATAAATGAGGTATTAAAAATTAAAAATGGCAGATTATATGGATGCTTTGTCGATTTTGAAAAGGCATTTGATAATGTATGGCATGAAGCAATGCTGTTAAAATTGAACAGAATAGGGATAAATGGAAACTGTTTTGATATAATTAAAGATATGTATACGAATGCTACCATTCAAACAAGATCACATGGCCTTTTGAGTAAAGAAATTATTGTCCGTAAGGGAGTACATCAAGGAAATGCTCTCAGCCCTACTTTATTTAATGTCTTCATAAATGACATTGTAGGGTGTATGGATAATAATGATTCACCCAAATTTGATGACTTGAATGCTTGTAAGATTCCATGTTTATTATATGCAGATGATCTCATTATTCTTTCTTTTACAAAAACTGGTCTCCAACAAAAACTACATAATTTACATGACTATTGCCAATGTTGGGGGTTAAGAATAAACAAAGAAAAAACAAAAGTAGTTATATTTACAAAATCAAGCACCAAAGTACCAATCTATTTTTACTGTGGTGAAAACATAATTCAAACGACTGACGAATACAAATATTTGGGAATCATTTTCCACAAGAATGGAAGCCTATTGAAAGCACAGGAACACTTAAGTAAACAAGCGAGCAAAGCATTACATACTCTACACAGGACCTTTAGAAATACAAAATTTAATATGAATACAATAGTCAAATTATATGATGCGTTAATAACTCCAATATCAATCTGCAGGGCAGAGTTGATCCCAAGAATTGCGCTATATAAAATCCATACATTATTATTATTATTAAGTATGGTTCCCCTACCAAACCAAACAAACTGACTCCTTTGAATTAAAAAAGCTATTTGATGACTGCCTGACAAGTAAATTTGCACACGAAAAAATACATATCAAATTTTGTAAACAAATTCTTGGAGTTAACAAAAAGTCAATGGTACTTCCTGTATTAGGAGAATTAGGCAGATTTCCAGTGAGTTTTAAAATAATATGTCAAACAATATCGTATTGGCGACACATTCTCGATTTGTCAGAAAATTCTCTTGCCCATAAAATGTATAAATGCATGCATTATCAATTGGACAAAAATGATCCTTGCTTGACATTTGTTAAAGATATATTGATTGATATAAATATGGGCCATGTTTGGACAAATCAATTTACGTTCAGTATACGGAGACTAAAAGTTTTAATATCAGAAAAGTTAGAACATGAATATATTCGATATTGGAAAGAAAAGAAAAACAACTCATCAAAACTTAATTTTTACACCACCATTGCAAAAGAATATGAAACAGAAAATTATTTAATCACTGTTACAGATCCGAGGCACAGACAAGCGTTAACAAGACTTCGGATCAGCGCCAATGACTTAAGAATAGAAAAAGGACGATATCTGCATATGTCTAGAGATCAAAGACTTTGCAATCGTTGTAATGTATTGGAAGACGAAGTTCATTTTCTTGATCACTGTGAAAAGTTTGATGCCAATAGAAATTTTTTAATGAAGGGCATACAATGTCTTAATACCAATGCTTCAAATATTGTTCCAAGCCAGTTAATGACTATGGAGAATGCTCAGTCATTATTAGGGAAATTTGTGTATGATTGTTTTGTTCTTCTATGATAACGATATTGTGTCTCATAACCCTGAGGTTTCATGACAATAAAATTTATTCTATTCTATTCAATTCTATTCTATTCACACACACACACACACACACACACACACACACACACACACACACACACACACACACACACACATACACGCGCGCGCACGCACACAGCCACGCACACATGTTTGTTCAGATGATGACAGTTGTTATTCATCCATAATTGTAGTCATGATAACCAAAATTGTAACAATAGCAACAATAATAATAATCATAATGATAACGTTGGTGAAGATAATAACAGTCATAAAAATAATACTGACATGGTGTTTTGTCCTGTACTTTGTTTGTCAATGTCCTTGGTGATAACTAACCCCCTCTCTGTCTAAATTCTGTAAAGTTTTGTTTGTTCATTTGTTCGTTATTTGTTTTCGTAAATCCACCACGTTTCGATTTCGCATATATCCTGGCATATTTTTCTGGTTGAAAATATTCGGATTAACAGAATTAAAATCATCACGAGAAGATTTCTGACATACCGAAAGAATCCAGAAGGCAATCCAGTAAGGCCGGTAGAGTCAATGACTGCGTGTGTGTGTGTGTGTGTGTGTGTGTGTGGTGTGTGTGTGTGTGTGTGTGTGTGTGTGTGTGTGCACGTTCACATACTTGGTGGTAGGTGAGCAGGTGCGCGTGTGTTTCACAAAATCCTCAGGTACACGAAGATGTGATATTTGGCTCCTTTCAGAATCAGCTCCATCTTCGAACTCGATCTCAAACTTGGTGAAGTGGAAGAAATCAGATAGAAATGCGTAGTCCACGCTGTCAGGACAAACAAGCAATGGAGCTGAAGTCCTGAACTCATACAACAAAGCAGCGATAACCTAGGGAAGGTGGGTACACAAGCCCAAGCAAGTGCTTCAAGAGATGGCATGTGTGTTCAGTGCTGCCAGAGTACTGCCACGCCCCAGAAACTCCAGCAACACCATTCGACACGGCAGAGGGAGGACAGTAACTCATGGTTAGGAATGGCTGTGACGTCCAGAGCAATTCAATGTATTCAACCTGGTCACATCTAGGCCTGAAGATTATTGTGTTTCATATTTGTTTAGCAACTGTATATATATATTTTTTGATACATTTCTTTTATTTCTTTCCCCATTCTCTCTTCCATTCCACAGTTCCTTCTTTCTCTCTTCTCCATTCTTTCATCAACATAATCTTTCTCTTTGCTGTACATTTCCGGATGCAAATTATCACATATTTTTTGTTGTTAATCATATTTGTACATGTTTGACAATATTGTAGTAAATAATCCGCGAAACTTATTTGAAACGAGTTATCTTTTTTTCAGTTTGAATGGACTTGAGTGAGAGTTCAATGTATGCCGAGGAAAGGTTGTTTTCTTTTTGTTGGATATACACACATGTACAAACAAACAAAAATCACTAAGCACAATCCTCTGAGTTCTTACAAACTACAAGCACATAAAGGAGCAACTGTATATATATTTTGTTATTTCGTTTGTTTTTACACAGCAATGAATTCTTTTTCGTTTTTGTCTTCTTTCCTTCTTCCTCTTCTTTCTTCCTTCCTTCCTTTCTTTCCTTCTTTTTCTCTGTCTGTTGTTTTCTTTGTATAAGCAGTACATTATCAGAGTGAGAGTGACAGTACGCCACACATTAGAACATTAACAAATCCAGACACACTAAAATCAGCAAAAATGTGTCCATTTGTGAGAAAACATACAGACTATGCATGGTGTGTAAGAGACTGGTTGTGAAAAAAAAGAAAAGAAAAAAAAAGAAAAGAAAGGAAAAAAGAAAAAAAAAGCTAGTTGTGGAAATTGTTTTTGTTTTTTTCCGCTTTATGTTTTCTTGGCAGATGAAGAGGACAGTGTGAAGAACCAAAAAATGAAGAGGTGGATTTCGGCCTTAGGAGGAAAAAAAAAAGAAAAAGTCATCGCCTTAGGTGCTCCATTGATCTGACAACTGATGCCACCAAAAAAAAGGGGAAAAAAAGACGTCCAGAGCATGGCCGGTGACGTGGATTTGCTGGATGGAGCGGATGACCGAAAGTGCACACCAATCGTTCCTGAATGGGAGAAACAGCCAACTAAGTATAAGTAAGCGTGGCTTGATACCTGATCTAGCACTCCACGCTTATTCCTCAAAGCAAATCATTCTGACTGGACTCCCTGGCCATACAAAAGCAGAATGGAGAAAGCTCACAAGTACAAGACTGAGAAGTGTGTCATTGTAACAAGCAGTTCGAAGGAATCTGACTTCCAAGCCAAAGTCCTCGCCATAGAGGTTGGGGCTAGAGAATCGGCAAACAGATCTGTCCGTTCATTTATGAAACAGTCCTCCATCTAGAGAAAAAGAGGACCAGAGCCCTCAAAAGCAAAGGCAGAAGCTAGAGAGAAGAGCTCCACCTGGATCTGGTTGAGGTGGGCAAAAGTAATCTTCATAGAACTTTATTTCCCAGCTTACAACATGTGTCCAGTAGGTAAGGAGTTTAGACATTAACACGTGTCCAACAGGTAAGTGGTTAAGGCATTAACACGAGTCCAATAGGTCAGTGGTTAAGACATCAACACGTGGCCAGCAAGTATGTGGTTAAGACAAACACGTGTCCAACAGGTAAGTGGTTAAGACATTAACACCTGGCCAACAGGTAAGTGGTTTAGACATCAACACGTGTCCAACAGGTAAGTGGTTAAGACATCAACACGTGTCCAACAGGTAAGTGGTTTAGACATCAACACGTGTCCAACAGGAAAGTGGTTAAGACATAACATGTGTTCAACATGTAAGTGGTTAGGACAAACACGTGTCCAACAGGTAAGTGGTTAAGACATTAACACGTGTCCAACAGGTAAGTGGTTAAGACATCAACACGTGTCCAACAGGTAAGTGGTTAAGACATTAACACGTGTCCGACAGGTAAGTGGTTAATACATCAACACGTGTCCAACAGGTAAGTGCTTCAGACATCAACACGTGTCTACAAGGTAAGTGGTTAAGACATCAACACGTGGCCAACGGGTAAGTGGTTAAGAGAATCGCTACAAGCCGAAATGGCCTTGAGGTTCTCGTCCATTGTGGGGAAGCAGGTTCGAATTCCCGCAGGTGGAAAAAAACAGTAACATTTATCAGAAGGGTGACCAGGAGTCATGACCTGGATGTAGTCTGGTCTCGCTCAGAGTGTAACGAGTTATTTTAACGACCGAAACACATCGTGCAGAAAGAGGTGGGGGGTGGGGGGTGATGGCGTTTCACTCTGATAACCTGCCCTTCCCAGAGTTTCTTTCTGCCGTTTCTTGAACAAGGACTTTTTTCTCCTTATGTACCTTTTAGATCCGTCCTAGAGCTTTTCGTGCAAAGTTGTACACTAAAAAATTTATTTATAATATAATTATCAAGATCATGACATTTATTATTCGATTACTAAACTTAATGAAATTTCAGAACATCACAATAACTGAAAAGTACGCACTTTTCACTTTAATTAAGTTACTGATGGCCGTTATCATTTCAAAGTGCTTATTTGTCCGGGGTTTCCATGTATACGCTGCGTAGCATGCGCGTATGCGCAAATTTAAATGGTCGTGGCTGTACGCACGAGGAATTTGTAATACAGTGAAACCAAACATTAATATTTTACCTTCAAGCAAGACACGCTTAGTATTTCATGGGTAAATGGATGGATAAATACGCAAAGGCAAATCCATCCATTCATCCGTCCATCCATCCATCCATCAATCTATCCATCCATCCATGCAGAGAGACATACATACATACATGCATACATACATACATACATACATACATACATACATACATATATACATATATACATAGAAGCAGCAATGTGTGTGTGTGTGTGTGTGTGTGTGTGTGTGTGTGTGTGTGTGTGTGTGTGTGTGTGTGTAATCGCAGTTCTGCGTCATTTAAAAAAATCAATAACACCTGCAAAAAGAATGTGGGGATGAACAAAACGAGATGAAAAAGAAAACAAACGCCGCTGAATAGCATTGTTCTCAACAAAATCGATTTCGAGTGAGTCGGGAGAGGGGGAAAAGCAGAAAGATTCTGTTAAAAATGTATGTGTGTGCGCGCATTATGCGTACCTGCATGTGTGTATGTGTACATGTGCAAGCTTGCGTGCTTGCGTGCTTTCATGCGTGTGTGTTTGCATCCATGCGTGTGTGTGTGTGTGTGTGTGTGTGTGTGTGTGTGTGCGTGCGTGTGTGTGTGTGTGTGTGTGTGTGTGCGTGTGTTGTGTGTGTGTGTGTGTGTGTGTGTGTGTGTGTGTGTGTCTGCCAGTATGTGCGTGTGTGCTTGCGCGCGTGCGTGCTTTCATGCGTATGTGTGTGCACGCATGCGTACATGTGTGTGTGTGTGTGTGTGTGTGTGTGTGTGTGTGTGTGTGTGTGTGTGTGTGTGTGTGTGTGTGTGTCTAGTACACATAATACAACAATTCCGAATCACTTTCTGGATTGAAGAAAACCTGAGAGAACAGAAAGAAGATGGATAATAGACAAAAAAAGAGAGAAAGAAAACAAAACAAACGAATGAAGAAAACGCACGCGCATTTCCACACGAACACTTTCACACACACACACACACACACACACACACACACACACACACACACCACACACAGCACACCACACACACACACACACACACACACACACACACACACACACACACCACGCACGCACGCACGCACGCACGCACGCACGCACGTACGCACGCACCCACACACACACCCCCACCCACACCCGCCCACACACATCCACACCCACACCCACACCCACACACACACACACACACACACACACACACACACACACACACACTGACTGACTGAAACCAATTTATTGTCAGATTAACTCAAGGTTGTACTGACATTTAAGAAAACATTATGAACAGAATATCAACGTTTTTCATTCAAAGCAAAGAAGCATAATTAACACACAAATATACGTGCGCCACACACACACACACACACACACACACACACACACACACACACACACACACACACACACACACACATGCACAAACACACGCACTTACATAAATACACAAATACACACATCACAATACGAACACACCCATACCCTCACAAACACTCAAACTGACACACTCACACACACAGACATACACACACCACACACACCCACAGCCACACACTCACACACACACACACACACACACACACACACACACACACACACACACACACACACACACACACACACACACACACACACACACACCACACACTCACACACACACACACACACACACACACACACACACACACACACACACAACACACCCCACACACACACATTTCAAAATTCTTTAGAACAAAATCAATTGAGAGAGAAGTGGGGGGGAAAGGAGGGGAAATTTCATTTGTGTATGTGTATTAGCGTGTGTACATATGAGTATGTGTGTGCGTGTGGTCTGTGGAGTGTGTGTGTGTGTGGTGTGTGTGTGTGTGTGTGTGTGTGTGTGTGTGTGTGTGTGGTGTGGTGTGTGTGTGTGTGTTCTCTTGTGCGTAGTGAGATGTGTGTGTGTGTGTGTGTGTGTTGTGTGTGTGTGTGTGTGTGTGTGTGTGTGTGTGTGTGTGTGTGTGTGTGTGTTGGGTGTGTGTGTAGAGAGAGAGAGAGAGAGAGAGAGAGAGAGAGACGAGACCGGGAGAGAGAGAGAGAAACCCAAACACACACAATACATAACACACACACACACACACACACACACACACACACACACACACACACACACACACACACACACAACGCACGCACGCACGGACGCACGGACGCACGCACGCACACACACACACACCACACCACACACACACAACACACACACATACGCACACACCCACCCACACACCCACACCACACTAAACCACTCGACATCACACCACACCAAACCACGCATGTCCGTACGCGCACGTGCACACACACACACACACACACACACACACCACACACACACACACACACACACACACACACACACACACACACACATCACACAAACGCGCCCGCGCCATACATAGAAAGAAAGAGAGAGAGAGAGGGGTGGAGGGATAGGGAGAGAGAGTTTGAATACAAGCGGAGCACAGTGTGAACTCTGTGTGCCGATGACAGAACTGATTGGCTGGTTGGTGCTCTGTGACTCTGTAACCAATCAACAGTTCTCTGTGTATTGAAGTGAGGTTGGTTCTTTCATTTTTGCACAGTAGAAAAGTGGCACAAGAACTAGAAAATGTTCATCATCTGATTGAAGATGGTTTTTGATGTGTTTTTTGTTGTTGTTTTTTTTCATTTTTTTTTCTGCTAGTCTTCAACCTGAAGAAACGATAAGCCAGGGAACTGTGTGTATGCACCCAGCGAAGCAGATTATATGAGAAGTCACCTAAAAGACAAGGGGAAAAAAAGGAAACGAAGAATAATCTTCTTTTTTGTTTTTTTTTTTTTGTTTTTTTTTTTTTTTTTTTTTTTTTTTTTTTGGTGTTTTTTTTTTTTTGTTTTTTTGGGGGGGGGGGACATACGCAGTTTAAAATGAAAAAGGTGGCACCGGTACTTAACTGCTCAGCTCCCTCACCGAAAAACAGCCCGAATTTTATACAGAGAAGTCCGTTCATTAAGCATTGAATTGCAAGATTGGGTTTGTCTTTGGGTGTCTCCTTTTTTTCATACAGGCAAATTCAGCTGTGACCATGAAATCGGAGGTTAAAAGTTGAATGGTGAGGCGCTAGGTAGGAGAGAGCAAAAAGATCTGGTTACTATACCGCCAAACAGATGGAACAACAAATGAGCAATGCAGTCACACCGCGTTTCGACCTATTGGGTCTTTTAGACGCAAAACAAACAAACGTGACCGACACAAGAACAAAGACCAATAGCTTTACTGTGCTCTAAAGCGTCTTTGTCGCGGGTTTGTTCCATGTGTCTGGCACAATCGAAGAACTAGACTTTTGTTTTAGTTCGAAGGAAAAAAGTTGAGTAAAGGCAGTGTTTGATGTGAGGACTGCTGTGTAGCCGTGGCACTGACAACTTGCCTGGGCTGTACTAGTCACTGCCATGCATACAGCAGTCCAGTTCAGGAAATTGCTTGGAGCTAAACGTGAAACATGATGTATGGTGTAAAAGGGGCTATG
Source organism: Conus canariensis (assembly GCA_033310375.1). Classification (NCBI taxonomy): domain Eukaryota; kingdom Metazoa; phylum Mollusca; class Gastropoda; order Neogastropoda; family Conidae; genus Conus; species Conus canariensis. The sequence goes on from CM065730.1 coordinate 53,556,971, forward strand.
GTGAACATTTTCCTTTTTCTTCAAATATTCAATCCAGCCCCTATGTAACAACAGCAGCAACAGCTACTGCTCTCAACGATGAACTCTCTCTCTCTCTCTCTCTCTCTCTCTCTCTCTCTTCTCTCTCCTCTCTCTCTCTCTCTCTCTCTCTCTCTCTCCTCTTCTCTCTCTCTCTCGTGCTGTTATTTCATTGTATCAGTTGGCTCCCTTTCCTTGTTAAGATCAAGCTTTTCTTCTCTACACTTTTACAGCAGTAGTAAAAAAAACATGTTTAACTTCTGATAGTATGTCCATTCCATTCAAACACGCTTCGTAACGCTAAAAAAAAACCACCAAAAGTTCTTGCAGCAGGGAAGTGAAGAAAAAGATATCGAACGTGATAATAAAAGCACCGCCAAGAATGTATTGACTATTTGTGCCGGAAGATATACAATCGTACCTTCCTGCACTCTTCTTCTTCTGCGTACGCAGGCTGATACTCCTGCGGACACTCCCTATATGGACAGAAAGTATTAATCCCATCTACCCAACAAAGGGAGTGGAGTTTTTGTGTGTATGACCGTTTTTTTATCCTGCCATTAAGGACAGCCATTCTCCATCTTCTGGGAAGGTGCATGCTAAGTGTAACCTATCATCCATAACAATGGCCAAACTGGCCTTCTCTTCCGAAAGTTGGTGATAGGATGCATGTTCATTGTATTGTATAATTCTGCCAGAATCTCACCAGTTGTCACTGGACAGGATTTCAAAGACAGTTTTTTTCTTTATCATTAGTACGACTACTTACTTAGCACCTGTCCACGCTGCAGACCAACCCTGACCGCTTAACTGTCCCGCTCTCGTACACAAAGGGCTCCTGCCTGGGTGAACTACTGAAGTCGGAGCTGATGCTGTTGCTGCATTCTGTCCCTTTCAGTGTCATTTACTGTGCAGCAGCCACTCAATTTTCTTGCATCGTTTTTCTGATAAATTCTGCAATCTTTGACAATTGAATTTCTGAGAAGTCAAAACGTCAGAAGCAGATAAAGTATAAATGAATGTACACTAAACAACATAAAATTTGGATAAACAAAAACATCCATCTAAAAAAAAAATAATTCATGCAGATGCACACACCCTGCAACTTTCACTCGCAATTAATGCAACACAACAAATTTCCAACATTTCCTGTCTCTGAATTTTCCATTACGTAACCCAGCAATCTTTTGTCAAACGAAAACGGCAAGTATGATTCAGTTATGATAATGACAGAGAAAAGGATGATGAAAATACCTCTTCCAAACTCCTGAATCAATGAAGGTAATGAAATAGTAAAGGATAGATAAGATATATTTTCCTATTCTCTACATTGATTTCACGAGGCTGAATAGGCAACTTTCCTTTTCACACACACACACACACACACACACACACACACACACACACACACACACACACAACACACACATACACACATACACACACACACGCACGCACGCACGTACGCACACACGCACGCACGACACACACACACACACACACACACACACACACACACACACACACAAAACACACACACACACACACACACACACACACACACACACACACACACACACACACATTCAGCTGCTACAGCCCCATTAAAATCAGAATACAAAGGTATTCATACAGCGAATTAAAAGACCAACATTAAGAAAAGAATGTTTTGAACTTATTCTTCTCTTCTAAGATCTTTTAAAATGGCTACCTATTTACGAAACACTACCTAAACATATGGATTTCGATTCTCGCAAACATGCACACACACATTCACTGAGCCTTCCATTCCTAACACTTAGATTAAATCCAATCCAATCCAGTCCAATCCAATCACACACACACACACACACACACACACACACACACACACACACACACACACACACACACACACACACACACACACACACATGCGCACGCACACACACGCGCACGCATACAAATGCTGCCTCAAAATCAACCAGAAAAAAATCTTTTTCCACATATCAGATAGTATCATAAAGCAGTTTAATATTTTCAAAGTATATCTGTCTTAGAGAAAAAAAAAAGGCTTTCTCATATTCGGGTATTATTGTAGTAAAAACTGTTTTTAAGCCATTCGCAATGTAAGTAGAAACGATCATATACACAACGTCAGTGAAACATATATGACGTATATTCTTACTGTCTGTTTGGTTTTCCTTCTTTAAGATGCAGTCCCCTTGCCTCTGTGAGTTTGAGTGCCGTCCCCTTAAAACGTCACATTTACAGAACGAGAAAGCTACCGATATCTGATGGGAAAATGGAATAACAGTAAACCAGTGAAGACCTTGGAATATTTACGTTTGTTTGAATGCGGTTACTGCTTCTTTTTGATATTTTCACTTTACGCATTGGTTAAAATCAGTACTTGGTAATTTTGCTGAAACATTAATATTAGTGACATCACTGTAGATATACATTTGTTCATAATATGATTTCACCTGATTCAAAATGCCATTTTCAGTCAAAATAACGCCGCCATTTTTTTTTATTCTCTAAACCTGGTGCTGATTTGTCAAATAATGTGTTGTGGGTTTCTCTTTTTCTTTTCTTTTTTTAAAGAACAAAAGTGTTTGATTTTTCCCTGTTAATTGATCTCTTGGGTTCCTGATCGAACCGCAGAACTTTGCGCCTAAGATTTCTTGTTTTCAGCAAATGCTCTAGCAATTTTTCTCACGCAGGTTTACAAATGTAGTCCAAATCTTAAATTCTCTTTTCTTATTTTTTTTCTCATTCGGCGTTTTCACTTTTCTGATATGTTTTTCCTTTAATTTCCATCGTTATGGTTACAAAGAAGAGCTGGTCTTTAATGTATGGAAAGTCAAGGTGTCATTCAAAACTTCATCAACATTGTCAAAGTTATAAACCGGTGTGATATTAACACACACGCGCGCGCGCGCGCGCGCGCACACACACACACACACACACAACACACACACACCACACATACACACATATATATATATACATACATATATATAATATATTATATATATATATATCTAGCAGCTGAATGTGTGTGTGTGTGTTGTGTGTGTGTGTGTGGTGTTGCGTGCGTGCGTGAGTGCGTGCGTGCGTGCGTACGTGCGTGCGTGCGTGTGTGTGTGTGTATGTGTGTGTGTGTGTGTGTGTGTGTGTGTATGGATAGGTAGATATATATATATATATGTATGTGTAAGTATGTGTGTATATATATATAATACAAAGCTTGTTCTTCTGTCTTAGATTGAAGAAATATATATATAATGTCTCGTCATGTGCTTTGTTTGTCAATGTCATTGGCGGTAACTAACACACTCTCTTTCTAAATTTTGCTTCGTTCGCCGCCATCAGTCGCTCCATTTTGAAACTATATATATATATGTGTGTGTGTGTGTGTGTGTGTGTGTGTGTGTGTGTGTGTGTGTGTGTGTGTGTGTGTGTGTGTGTGTACTCACATACTTCTGAAGTATTATAAACCGGTATTAACTTTTTTTTTTTAAAGTCGGTCACTTTGAAATCGGTTTCTTTCCCTCACGCCAACACAACAAAAGAGTGATGCAACAGTCTGCTGATATCCTGATCCAGTGATCATGTCAGTCACTTCAACCATCACATCAAAACTAATTGGATTGAGTGTTTTATCAAATTAAATCAAATCAAACTAATTTGATTAAGTGTTTTATCAAATTAAATCAAATCAAACTAATTTACTTAAGTGTTGTTGTTTTTTTTCAAATCAAATCCGCGCCACAATGGCGCTCGTTTGTCAGAACACATTTCTCTGCAAACGTCAACTGAATTATGTTTTGTCATCGTATGAATAATTCCTGTGGTCCTTGGGCGATTTCACGTGCTGGAGAAGTTGAATTATTAAACTGTTTTTCTTTAACTCCTTTGAAAATCTGATACCTTAATATGGATCGGGGAGGGGGGGGGGTCTTTCTGACTCAGAACAAGTCGTACACATCGTGGTCAAATAAAACAAAAACAAAAAAAGAAAAACAAATCTTCATGAATCCAAACGGGCATTTCGTCCCCTGTCATTCTGATTACATATTACATACTTTATGTCCACTAGACGAGCATGATCTTGCTGACGGACAAACAAACAAACAAATAAACAAACACATCAACAAACGTGCATGAACACATAACCATCTAGGGGGAGGTAATTGATCAAGGGTGATTTGTGAATTTTTTCTTATACTTTTAACACAATGCCATTAGAGCGAGAAATGTGCTGAAATCCATACATTTCACCTGTCTCGGGCCGTGTCTGACAGCAACAATCCAAAGCTGTCGGTTCCTCCGATACTCAGATAGACAAACGTCATAACAAGGTAAATAAATACAGTAGACATAAGTCATAACAGGGTAAATAAATACAATAGACATAAGTCATAACAGGGTAAAGAAATACAATAGACATAAGTCATAACAGGGTAAAGAAATACAATAGACATAATTCATAACAGGGTAAAGAAATACAATAGACATAAGTCATAACAGGGTAAAGAAATACAATAGACATAAGTCATAACAGGGTAAAGAAATACAATAGACATAAGTCATAACAGGGTAAAGAAATACAATAGACATAAGTCAAAAAGAAAAAGAAAAAAAGAAAAAAACACGTTTCACAAATCTCTTTAAAATACACCTTCTAAAAACGTACAAGAAACTTCGTTAAAAATCTTTCTTCCGGAAAAATCTTAGATCAGACAAAAAATATCAATCTCTTTCAGAAACTCAAAGATCAAGTCAGGTGGGACATCTCTAAACAGGGTTTTCATGGAGTCTGCTGTGAAGTGTTTATGTCTCACATCGTGCGAGTGCCAGCAGTCTAAGAGAATATGTTTCACTGTGAGTGGAACATGGCATAGAATGCACCCCGGAGCTTCTTCGCCTTTTAAAAGATAAGAATGGGTATAAAACGAGTGGCCTGTGTGCAAGTGACACAAGACTGTTTCGTCTTTACGGCCGCCTCTGGAACATGGTAAAAACTCTTTCAGGTTTGGACGGATATTAAATAATTTGTTATCCATCTGCGATTTCCATTCCTCTTGCCAGAGGTCTTTGACGTAAGCCTGTGTTTTGGGTTTCAAATCACAGACTTAAGTCATAACAGGGTAAAGAAATACAATAGAGAGAGAGAGGAGAGAGGAGAGAGAGAGAGAGAGAGAGAGAGAGTGAGAGAGAGAGAGAGAGAGAGAGAGAGAGAGAGAGAGAGGGTAGAACTGAGGATCAGCGATATATATATATATATATATATATATATTCATGTTGTTTATGGCTCAACCCTCCGCGTGAGAATATAAATTATAAAGGCTGATTTTAGGAGAGATAAATAGATAACAAATTAGACAAATAAAAAAAGAAAGAAGCAAATACGATATTTAATAGAACTTACAATGTCAGACAGTGACATTTCAAAGGCTTCTGAAGACATTCTATCAAAGAAAGATGCACAATCTTTGTTGGAAGCGTTTGGGAAGCCACTGATGTCCTATGATAATCAACATCAACGGAAGCCAACTGCTGATTATCCCTCCGCCTTACGTCACGTGTCAAGATAATTCAGATACACATTTCAGTCACACGGTTGTGCAGAATAGAACAGCACCATTCGTTTTCAGGAAGGCTAACTTTGAGCATTATCATGTCCACCGAAAGAACTCCACTGGTTTCGTGTCACGAATTTTCACCAATACAAGACATCGACCCTAATTTACCGCTGTTTCTATCATAAAGACTCCCCAAACGCATTTCTGCATGTTTATAGTCTAGATGTCTTATACTTTCCGTTCCTCTGCCAAAAAAAAAAAAAAACTGCCGGAAATCTTAAGACACAAATGATTTAAAGTCTCTACACTTTATTCAGAGAACACTGGTAATAGAGAATTTGGTTGCCCTACTATTTAGAACTCTTCCTGATAGTTTGCAAAATCTGCCCACTTAGTCAGAATCTAAATTCCCAGGGAAAAAATATTTCTTCGCGAAACTTCTTTTCTACTGAAAAGTATATAGCAACCGTACACTTTCTAATTCCGCGGATGCCTGGAATGCTTTTGCGTACAAGGATATGTATTAAAAAGCAAGGAACTCGATTACCCACGTGTGTAAGTGCATGTGTAAGAGAGGGATAGGGCACGGGGAGGAAGGGGATAGGGAGGGGTTGAGGGGTGAGAGGGGGGTAGGAGGGGGGGGGGGGCGCCAAGATGGAGTAGGAGGAAGCAAGGACAGTGAAAATGGGGTGGATGATTGCAAACATGTGAAGCGTGATGAATGCATTTGAATAATAGTAAAATATAGAATCATCATCATCATCATCATCATCATCATCATCATCATCATCATCATCATCATCATCCTGTAAGAAGTCATTATCATCATCATCATCATTATTATTATTATTATTTTATTGTTATGATGATATATTGATGATGATGATGATGATGATGATGATGATGATGATGATTACTACTACTACTATCATAATCATTTGTTGTTGCTTTGTTGCTGCCACCGATATGATTGGTTTAGAACATTGATGGCGATAGGCCTTGTTTTAGACCAGTTTTTGGTTGACAATATGACTCTGTCATGAATTTCAGGTTTGGTGTTCCACTTTGTACGCATTTCCGGTTGTAACTTACTTGCGGCTCTCTGACGTGACTTCTGCTGTCGGCCAGGCTATAAACCACCTGACTTGATACTTTGCGTGTTTCCAAAAGCATGCGTTAGCATGTAATACAAAGAGCAACACACAGGTAGTCTCCTGAAAGAACTACAATCAACATTATTCAGTAAAGTTCATCATCCTCAGCACTTCCTATCCAGCGATACACAGTAACTCCCCCTGAGAGTCATGGACCTGTCCGAATTCTCCAGCAGTACATCCGGCAACAACGGATCGTGGCAGGAGGCCCCACAGCCGCCCCACCAGGACGACGTGCTGGAAGCCATCCCCGTGGTGGTGGATGAACTGGACGGAGGGTGGTCGGGGAAGATATGCCTCTCGGTGTTCCTGGTGTTCGGCACGTTCGGCAACCTGATGACCATCACCATTCTGCGTCGGCTTGGCACGGGCTGGTCGGCCATGAACGTGTACTTCACGGGGCTGGCGGTGTCTGACACCACCATGCTGTACACCATGGCTCTCCCCTTGTGGATCAGGAAGGTCGTGGACTTTGACGTGCTCGTGACTCACGTGGCGGCGTGTAAGGGATTGGTCTGGATGAAGGGCACCTCTGCAGTGTCATCAGCCTGGTTCCTCGTGGTCTTGACAGCGCAGAGGGCAGCGTCTGTTGTGTGGCCGCACCGTGTGAACATCGTGTGTACCCGTAGAAAGAGTATCGTTATCATCATTGCCATTGCAGTCACCGTAGCTCTCCTATTGTCTCACATTCTTTACGGTTACCAAATTGTCAACGTCGAAAATGGCACGTCTGTCCGATGCTCATTTGGGTTCAAGGCGTACCAACAGTTCTGGGTGGAAGTATGGGTGAGAATATCCATTTTCATTTATTCTCTCCTTCCCTGCGTGTGTCTGATCGTCAGTAACGCTGTTCTGGTGTGGAAGCTGGCGATGTCGTTGAAGGAAGCCAGCCAGCAGCTGTCAGCCACTAAAGAAGAGCAGAAACAAAGGCGCAAGAGAAGCACCTCCTCCACCACGCTCACCATCATCTGTGTGTCCACCGCTTTTGTTGTCATCACTCTTCCTCTCATGGTCTACAACATCTTCTTTTACGAGGTTGTGTCCAAGGACAAAAACTCCGAGCAGCTCCACTATTTTCTCTACGATTTCGTCTTCATGTTTTGCTTGATCAATTTTGCCTGGAATTTCTACTTGTACTGCTTGACTGGAACGAAATTCAGACAGGAGTTCTTGAACATTGTACTGGGCTGCTGTGGGAGAAAGTCGTCACGTGCGTGGAGGTCAAGTACAGAGGGGACGCACGTGTCTGGCGCAGGAGCTGTTGGAAAGACTAACTCCGTTCTACCGGAGGATAATGACGAATTTTGAAAAGGAGACATTTAAATGATGTCTCTGACTGTCTCTCGTTTGAAGTTAATTATATGCGTAGCCGTTTTCTCCCCAGAGCATCTGTAGAATACGTAGCCTAGAAACAGCTGAATTTGTCATTGGACTGACAACTGAAGATGCAATGGCATGAGCATGAACAGCCTGATGTTGGTTTCAGCAGCAGCAGACTAACGTTTGAATACTCCACAAATGTCCACGGAGTTAATTTCCTAATCATTAAAATTATACTACCCCCCCCCCCTTACCTTCCACCCTCCCCCCCCCCACCCCCACCCCCACCCCAAATCCTTCCAGTTTCAGCAAAATGGATGTTTACCGTGAACAGAAACCCGGATACATTCTATACATTTAAACTGTTCTTTTCTATCTTTTTGCCAGATAATAGAATAAGATAATAGCGGACCATTTCTACCGAAAGATATTTAGTGTACGCTATGATTTGTAAAAATGTGTGTGTGTGTGTAGGGGGGGGGGGGGGAATGGGGGGGATGGATGTTGAGAATACGACAGTCATTATTCATCCATAATGATAATCATGATTATCCAGATAATAACTACAATTACAACAACGATAACAATAGTAATTATAACGATGGTGGACATTATACTAATAACAATAATGAAAACTTTACTGACAGGGAGTTCATAGTTAATAGTTAATAAATGGAATAAAACTATACAGTGAGTAAAATGTAAAAGAACGGAAAGAGCATTCATACAACGCGGCCAAATCAGTGATCATACAGACAGAGCACCACTCCACCACCCACCCCC
>CM065730.1:53568315-53569996 GCA_033310375.1 Conus canariensis
TGTGAATTTGGAACATCAGTTGGATCAATACAGCACTGAGGGAAAAAAATAAAGCTAATTAAATGAATAATAACTCTACAACTCTAAGGCCCGGTCCGTTCAGTGGGCCCCAACATGATGCCAACTCCTGCAGGAGACTCTAACCTACAACCCCAACTTACAAAAACCCTATCCAGTTTATCAGTACGTGTTCCTAGGAAGGACGGCGGGTGATCTGCGATGAATTAATGTTATTTTGCAGAATCGGAGGAGTCTCGCCAGTGTGGACCTAAAGCGGTCCAAAGAGCAGGCCATCACAATTTCCTGTGGCAGCGTCTTCCAGTCCGGCATGGTCCGAGGGAATAGGACAGCTGTGTGTCCTGTGACCTGCACGATGGTATGCCATCACTACAGGTACAGTGTTTTCCTCGAGCTCATCCTGTTGTCTAATGGTCTTAGCAGGCGGCCCGAATTTATGGAGATAAATCCATCATGGAACTTGCAAAAAAATCTTCAGGCCAGCTCGTTTTTGTCAGTCTTCAGTGTGTGCCAGACCAGAGAGCTAACGATGGATTTAATGCAGGATGACTGGCGGTGCCGGTGTGTAACCTATCTTGCGGCTCCGTATAAGATTTATTTAACAGCCAAAATTTCACTGACGGTGTAGGGCTCCTGTACAGTGGCTGCATAATCACATATATGACGAACAAGGACTTTGATCACAGCTTCTTTTGTCTTCTTATTGACTATCTTGAGACTCGCCCGAGAGAGCCGAGGGTCTTGTTGGTTTTGTTGGTAACCGAGTACATTTGGGACCCCCGTCGTAGGTCATCCTGAATGTTGACACCCCGAAATTTCACAGTGTCAACATTTTTCAGAGTTTCTTTCTGCCGTTTCTTGAACAAGGACTTTTTTCTACTTATGTACCTTTTAGATCCGTCCTAGAGCTTTTCATGCAAAGTTGTACACTAAAATAATTCTATACATAATTTTATTATCAAGATCATGACATTTATTATTCGGTTACAAAACTTAGTGAAATTTCAAAACATCACAATAACTGAAAGGTTCACTTTAATTAAGTTACTGATGGCCGATAATCATTTCAAAGTTTGCGCCTATTTGTCCATGCTTTCCATGTGTACGCTGCGTAGCATGCGCGAATGCGCAAATTTAAATGGTCGTGGCTGTACGCACGAGCAATTTGTAATACGGTGAAACCAAACATTAATATTTTACCTTCAAGCAAGACACGTTTAGTATTTCATGGGTAAATGGATGGATAAATACGCAAAGGCAAATCCATCCATTCATCCGTCCATCCATCCATCCATCAATATATCCATCCATCCATGCAGAGAGACATACATACATACATGCAAACATGCATACATACATACATACATACATACATACATACATACAAGCAGCAATGTTGTGTGTGTGTGTGTGTGTGTGTGTGTGTGTGTGTGTGTGTGTGTGTGTGTGTGTGTGTGTGTGTGTGTGTGTGTGTGTGTGTGCGTAATCGCAGTTCTGCGTCATTTTAAAAAAATCAATAACACCTGCAAAAAGAATGTGGGGATGAACAAAACGAGATGAAAAAGAAAACAAAAGCCGCTGAATAGCATTGTTCTCAACAAAACCGATTTCGAGTGAGTCGGGAGAGGGGAAAAGCAGAAAGATTCTGTTAAAAATGTATGTG
>CM065730.1:53570096-53577596 GCA_033310375.1 Conus canariensis
GCTTGCCTGTTACAAGATAATATTCTTTTATTGCTTGATCAACATCTTTAAATGTGTAAGCTGCATGTCCCTGTTTTTTCAGTTCATCGTTAATAAAATCTAACTGCTCAATTCTCTGCTTTTCATACGCAGCTTGTGCTGCGGCTAGTTGCTCCATAGCTTTGTTATGTCTTTTTCTCTCGCCGTCATCCCGTAGTTTACTAAATGCGTAATTACTTCCGCTAAAAGCAAGCGCATTAACCACAGCGCCACCAATCATCATTACGAGTGAAGCCATTTTTATAAATGTATTTTTTTAATTTTACATATTGATACTGTCTGGAATTATTCCTTGCTTAACTAGAAAATCTTTCGTAGCAAATGAAGCTGTAATAACAGCAATCAGCTTTGCTGAGTCTTCAAAGTCTAGTTTGCCAAGATCTGCTGGTTTTATTTTTAACAGGCTTTTACCAAGCATTGTGTATCCTACACTTAGGCCTCCAATAACAGCAGAATGGTATACAAGGTTAGTAATAGTTTTTTCGGTGCTCATTTTTAAAAAATAAAATAATATTTATTCATTAATAAAACATGAACTGCGATGATTTACTTCCTGAACTTACAAATGATCAAGTTGATGACCAAGCTATTATGCGCCAAAAGGAAAGGCTGTATTCTTTGGCGGCGTGTGGAAAAACAAAACAGTACCTTGGAAATGAATTCAGCATAGAACAGATTCAACAGATGTCGACGCAAGACATTGTAAAGTATCACAACAGGTATGAAGCGCAACTGGGGTCAAGAATGGTAAAAAGTGTTGGGCAAACGGTTCTTAGTTTGTACACTAAACTAGTTAGTAGATTTGCTCCCATTGATTCTGAACAAGATTTTATGTATGATTTAACACAGGATCCCGTTTTAACAAAGTCATTAGAGTCTCTAGGATGTGATCTATATTACAGATTTGGAACATTGTTATCGCCATTAATCATGGGATTAATTACTTTTAATCATATAGATTTTGTTTCCCTTCAAAATGACCGAGCCAGAAAATCAGCAGAATCAGAAAACATTGAATCAGGTGGAGAAAGTGACCAGTAAAAAGCCTCCTCATCCTGGGCGTGTTGCAGCAGGAAAAAAATTAGCAGAGTGGAACAAACAAAAAAAATTAATGTTGCAATCACAGAATATAACTCATAATGAAAACATAACACCGCCAACGCCAACAGTTGTTTCAATGCCAGCTGTAAATACACAAGTTGATTCAAGGCCTGCAACACCAAAGTCTTTATGGAATATTGAACTTAAAACAATTGTCATTTTTGGCGGCATTGCTGCTGGGGGTGGTTATTACGGTTATAAAATATATAAACAACGCCAGCAAAAACCAAAGCAGTCAAAAAAATCTCAACCACTAAATACAGAAGCCAAACAAAAAAGCATGCCAGAACCGCCAACAACAAAAGATCATTTTGATCCATTTCAGATGGAATAATATTTCAAGAACTTAATAAATAGTTATAAATTGACTTGAATAAGAACTTGGTTGTACATAGAGGATGACTTAAGTAAAAACTTAAAGTAACTTAAGTTAAGAACTTGAGGTAACTTGATTAAAAACTTAAGGTAACTTGATTAAGAACTAGATTAAGAACTTGGGGTAACTTGATTAAGAACTTGGGGTGACTTAATTAAGGACTTGGGGTAACTTAATTAAGGACTTGGGGTGACTTAATTAAGAACTTAATTAAGGATTTGGGGTGACTTAATTAAGGACTTGGGGTGACTTAATTAAGGACTTGGGGTGACTTAATTAAGGACTTGGGGCGAAAAGTGGAACTGGTAGGACCACTTCTCATTTGATATGTCAGCCACTTGCTTTGTGACTGAACAGGATGTGCGTGGGCGCTGTGCAGTGATTCGTTGTCGGGCTGGCCTGCAACTACTAGTTAAGCGCGATGAAGAACAGAGAAAGAGGCAGCTCACGCTATAGCAAAGAACGTGTTAGCGCACGCCCGCTGTGCGGACAGACCTATCATTTGGTGAATAGTTGACCGACCTTCCCTGACTGACTCAACACTTTAAACATTGCTGTTGTGTGCGCGCTGCTGTGTGTGTGTGTGTGTAAAATAGTGTAGTAAAAATGTGTAGTCATTTGAAGTACTCCCTTCATTGGATTAATAAACTAAGAAAGACGACAGAACTCTTTGAAAAATATCCGGAACTCGCAAATCTGACAATTTCTATTACACAAGCCATCGCGTTGACGCCAAAGATACATGCTGCTCTAAAAACCCACGCCGGTGTGGCAGCTGACTGGATGTGAAGAAGGTATGTACATTGTCAACTAACTGACTGTGTGCTGTGTTCTGTGTAAACAAAGGCCTCTTGTCTGTGTTAAGTCGTAAACCCCACACACCAACAAACCGACACGCACACTGAAAACAGCGAAGTGGTGGCTTCCCATTCGAGAATGTTCAAGAACATTTGTGACAAAGCGCGCCGCGAGCCCGGTGAGAAAAGAAACGCAGTAGGCGCGCGAGGCGTGTTTTATTGATAGGGAGGCACACAGTTTGTAAACAGGACGCTCGGCCTGCTGACTTACTGCGTCGTTATAATTGTGTTGTCTTGGCCTTGCAAAAAAGCTGACAGTCAACCGACTGGTAGTACAGACTGTTTGGGGGAACGCAGACACTATTTATTATAGATGACTGTTCGGCCGAAACTGGCTTTCAGTGGAAGACATGCTAGGATAAGTGTGTGGATTTTATGTCAAAAATATAACTCAGTTTTAAAAGACTTTAGAGAACAATTAAAGACTGTAGTTTTATTTCACATGAAAGACAGAGACGCATTTGATGAATGTATGCGTGAAAATGATGTTATTGAAGACGATCAAGAAAAACGAAGGATTAAGCAAAAACTAAAGTCTCAAAAGTTTTCTAAATTAGTGTTAAAAACAGATAATCCTACACATTATGTATGTTTGTAAAGTGTTTACTATTAGAGAACTATAAAATAGGCATTCTGGGTAAGCCGGCGGAGCAACAGCGAAACCGGCTTCAGCCGGTTGGAGCTGGCGGAGGTGGGTGAGCCAGAATGCCTATTTTATAGTTCTCTCGTGTGGTCATTTACATATCATTTTAATACTACAGACATATAAGGCTTACTACGCACACTCTATTTAAGTCCGTTGATAGAAATAGTAACGAATGAAAATTCAAGAAAAATGCATGACGTCAGTGGACGGCCCATAGGCACTGGGAAAGCATTTTTAATGCGGCGTCAGCTGACGGCTTAAAGGCACTCTACGGGTTAAATGACGCAGAACTGCGATTACACACACACACACACACACACACACACACACACACATTGCTGCTTGTATGCATGTATGTATGTATGTATGTATGTATACATGTATTAATGCATGTATATATGTATGTAATATATGTATGTATGTATGCATGTATGAATGAATGTATGTATGTGTGTATGTATGTATGTATGTCTCTCTGCATGGATGGATGGATAGATTGATGGATGGACGGATGGACGGATGAATGGATGGATTTGCCTTTGCGTATTTATCCATCCATTTACCCATGAAATACTAAACATGTCTTTCTTGAAGGTAAAACATTAATGTTTGGTTTCACTGTATGACAAATTGCTCGTGCGTACAGCCACGACCATTTAAATTTGTGCATACGTGCATGCTACGCAGCGTACACGTGGAAACCATGGACAAATAAACGCAAACTTTGAAACGATTATCGGTTATCAGTAACTTAATTAAAGTGAAAAGTGCGAACTTTTCAGTTATTGTGATGTTCTGAAATTTCACTAAGTTTAGTAACCGAATAATGAATGTCATGATCTTGATAATAAAATTATGTATAGAATTATTTTAGTGTACAACTTTGCATGAAAAGCTCTAGGACGGATCTACAAGGTACATAAGGAGAAAAAAAGTCCTTGCTCAAGAAACGGCAGAAAGAAACTCTGGGAAGAGGAGGTTATCAGAGTGAAACGCCATCCCAGCCCCCCCCCCCCCCCCCCCCCCCGGCGCTCTCTTTCTGCGCGATGTGTTTTGGTCGTTAAAATAACTCGTTACACTCTGAGCGGGACCAGACTACATCCAGGTCATGACTCCTGGTCGCCCTTCTGATAAATGTTACCGTGTTTTTTTTTGTTTTGTTTTTCACCTGCGTGAGTTCGAACCTGCTTCTCCACACTGGACGAGAACCTCAAGGCCATTTCGGCTTGTAGCGATTCTCTTAACCACTTACCTGTTGGCCACGTGTTGATGTCTTAACCACTTACCTTGTAGACACGTGTTGATGTCTGAAGCACTTATCTGTTGTGACCAGGTTGAATGCATTGAATTGCTCTGGACGTCACAGCCATTCCTAACCATGAGTTGCTGTCCTCCCTCTGCCGTGTCGAATGGTGTTGCTGGAGTTTCTGGGGGCATGGTTTTCCTCTGGCAGTACTGAACACACATGCCATCTCTTGAAGCACTTGCTTGGGCTTGTGTACCCACCTTCCCTAGGTTATCGCTGCTTTGTTGTATGAGTTCAGGACTTCAGCTCCATTGCTTGTTTGTCCTGGCAGCGTGGACTACGCATTTCTATCTGATTTTTTCCACTTCACCAAGTTTGAGATCGAGTTCGAAGATGGAGCTGATTCTGAAAGGAGCCAAATATCACATCTTCGTGTACCTGAGGATTTTGTGGAGTGCCCCGTCCCACGCAGTCATTGACTCTACCTGCCTTACTGGATTGCCTTGTGGATTCTTAGATATCTTCTCGTGATGATTTTAATTCTGTTAATCCGATATATTGTAGATGTACATTATCTACAAATACTTTCAACCAGAAAAATATGCCAGGATATATGCGAAATCGAAACGTGGTGGATTTACGAAAACAAATAACGAACAAATGAACAAACAAAACTTTACAGAATTTAGAAAGAGATGGGATTAGTTATCGCCAAGGACATTGACAAACGAAGTACAGGACAAGACACATGGTGTCTTGTCCTGTACTTTGTCAATGCCCTTGGCGGTAACAATCTACGCCCCCCCCCCCCCCCTCCCTTTCTCCCCTCTTTCTAAATTTTGCTTCATTTTCCGCCCTCGGTCACTCCGTGTTGAAACCAAACTTTACAGGTTTTAAACCTGTTGTAAGCATACCTTCCACTACGCATGCGAACATGCACACAGACAGACATACACAAACACACACACAGGCACGCACGCACGCACACATGTACACACACACACACACACACACACACACACACACACACACACACACACACACTCACACACACATGCCTTTTAGAGGAGGCTTGAACGTGAGATTTCCGGCTGCCATACAGTAACACTGCTGGAAAATAAACCACCAATATCCAGCACACTGGAGAGAGCAGGGAGTTGGTTTGTTGAGGCCTGTCTGTTGTTTGTTTGCTTGTTTGTCGAAGGGGTAACTCTTACTTCTTCTCCTCTCTTCTTCGTTTTTCTTTTTCTATTTACCGGGTGATGCACACATTGGGGTATAATTATTACAGATTCACGGGTTCCCTGTTTAGTAGCCGTGGCTTTTTATACCCTGGACGTGCTGGTGTGGATGGACGGAGAGAAAAAATCAGGTGGTGGTCTCGTGCACAATTCACAGGCACGCATGTTCGTGTGGGGTAGGCTAGGGATAACGGTGGTAGTAGAGGAAACACGTGGTTATGGGGACTGTGTGTTCACGTGCTGTTGTGGGGGGGGGGGGGGGGGGGGGTGAAGAGTGATGGTATGTCTGCATGTCCACTGATTGGCTGAATCGTGTAAATGTGTCTTTCCTTTTTTTTTGTATTTTATTTGATTTTTGGTTAATTCTGCTCATTTTTTTTTCTTGTCAGTATTATTTTTATGACTGTTATTATCTTCACCAACGTTATCATTATGATTATTATTATTGTTGCTATTGTTACAATTTTGGTTATCATGACTACAATTATGGATGAATAACAACTGTCATCATCTGAACAAACATGTGTGCGTGCGCGCGTCCGCGTTCTGACATGATTCACTGTGTGCAGTAATTGCATGTTTGGGGCTCTAAATGGAAAACTTACTAAAGAAATGATGAAGGTAAAATCTGATTGCTAGCAAGCGCTTCTGACTAGTTTACGAGAATGTGGGTGCTGACAATGACTTAGGCGCCCACGTTTTGCTTTGTCCCCCTTTCAGGTCACTGTGGTCATTGCCGCGGTTAATAACTTGGAGACAGGAACGTTTAATGGTGGGAAATATAAGACCACAGCTATAATGATGATGGTGATGATGACGATACTACTGTGATGGTGGGAAATATAAGACCACGGCTATAATGATGATGGTGATGACGATTCTACTACTACTACTACTACTACTGATAATAATAAGGATAACAACAACAATAATAATAATACGGATGACAAAAACAACAACAATACTACTACTACTACTACTACTGCTACTATTACTACTACTACTACTACTACTACTACTACTACTACTACTACTACTACTACTGATGATGATGATGATGATGATGATGGTGATGATGATGATGATGATGATGATGATGATGGTTAGTGTTTTTCTTTTTATTATTGCTGTTGTTGTTGTTGTTGTTGATGATGTTTTGTTGTCATCCTCCTCCTCGTTGTTATTGCAATACTTATAATATTATCATTGTTGTTGTTGTTGATGATGATGATGATGTTTTGTTGTCATCCTCCTCCTCGTTGTTATTGCAAAAATTATAATCCACCAAGTGAACAGCGCAGGAAGTAGGATAGTTTCTGTACAGTTTGTGACATGAATGTCGCAGAAGAACCTGATGGTATTATGGAATATCCAGAATATCTCGCGAATAAAATCTCTGCTATCGTTAACGGGTGGGGACGAAGGGGGGATATTTTCAGTTTTCTTTTCTTTCTTTTTTTTATACCTCTTTCAATCTAAAGGAAAAGGAGCCCGTAGTTAAATCATTAATGCGTTAAGTGCACCCGTTGCGTCCGATTTTCACGATTTAAAAGCCCTCTCTGTCCAACCAGCAGGAAATGGGTATCTGGTTCGGGGAGGGGGCTGGGTGGTGGAGGGTATGGTGCCAGAAGGAGAGGAATGGGCTCCGCGTACCATAGTGCCGCACCTTGGATATAGTAAACCTACAAGTTCAGTGTCCCGGCGATGATTAGGTTATGGGGCCTTTCACTTTTGAATATTTAAATATCTTGTCATCGACAAAAAAAATGACGCTCAAGTTATCAACATTTACTGAGCAAGGAAAGTAGTACGGCTACATCATTCGTGTCCGTTTTTTCAGTTTATTTCTTTTATTAATGATGTGTTTACTTCTTACATTAAGCCTCTTGAAATATGACTGGCCAACAGGAGTCAGAGGTAAACGAGTCATGAAGAAAAAGTAGGGAAGTAATTTGTCTCGAAGTGAATGTCTTAAACATAGGGTTGGTGTGTGG
>CM065730.1:53585096-53587596 GCA_033310375.1 Conus canariensis
TAATGACTAAAATGAGAGAATCTAAGAAGAGGGTCTCATGGCTACGACTTGGCACATGTCTGACCTACGCATTAGCCCAACGCGCTGGCCAGACCTTGAGTACATACGTAACATTGGCTGTGCCATTACAACACTGTCTTAGCAATGCAGATCAACTCATAGGCAGCAATCAGCAAAAGAAAAAAAAAGCCCAGTAGACTTCATAAGTGGATAGTAAATGTTCAATCTAAAAGCCTCTGAGGACAACAAAACAGACTTTTCTACCACGTACGAAGAAAGTGGAACGTAAAAATACTGGAAAAGTTAGACTAATTATATGCCTAATCTAGAATGTGTTTTAAGTCAAAGAAATGATGTAGCCTCTCACCTCGGGGGAAAGGAAAAGTAGCTGAAACAGTTATGTGTACTGCAGCCGACCAAGTCATTCTCACAGGAACAGAAGAATCAGTCAAGAGCCTCGGGTCCTTAGATAACTCCGTGGAAAAAAATCATGAACGGGATACAAAATCATGCAAATAGCAAGCGAAAGCTTGTAGGTAGACAACTGAGGCCCTCTGACAAAGAGAAAGCCTTTGGTCTGCAGGTCATACACATCACAAATTTGGCTTCGCCTGTACTGATATCCAGTATCAAATCTAGCTCAGTTGAAACACTTGAGGCAAAAATCAACAAATGCAAAGATATATGGCTTGGTGAGAGAGAGAGAGAGAGAGAAGAGAGAGAGAGAGAGAGAGAAGAGATGTTGCGCTTTACTGTTGCCCAGAGAAGCTGAAGCAACTCCTAAAACTCATCGTCCAGGCCGCAAGTGAGAACAGCAAGTTATGAACCATGCTCAAATACTTGGGGTACAAGGTTGTGAAGTCAGCCCAGCCCAGTTTGAAGACCAGCAGAAAATGGAAAGTTGAGGAGAGGGGAGGGGATGGGCGTGGCAGAGAAAAGTCTCAGGGTCAGAGAAATATCAGGACACGTGCAAACCAACAGACAGGGACTAGAGTCAGCAGAAATGAAGTGGTAGTGAAAGAGAGAAGTGAAAGTAACCCAGACATGGTAATGCTGGAGATAACGAAAGAGAAGAATGCCAAAAGAATCCAGAAGGCGATACAGCAAGGCCGACAAAGGCACTGACTACGTGGGACGAGGCACTCCAAAGAACTCTCCGCTAGCTTGTGGCATGTGGCCCTTTTGAAGTCAGCTTCATGTTCAATTCGGCATAATTATATTCTCCTGCCCTGGAACTCAAACTTGGCGAAATGAAGGGAATCAGACAGAAATGCGTTGTCCCCTGTGCCACAGCAAACAAACGGTTAAGCTCACGTGCTGATTCATGCAAAGCAGCATTACGCAAAGGAAGTTATGTATGCATGAGGCCCAGCCAAGTTCTTAAGGAGATTGGGTATTGTGTTTAGTACATCCAGATGGAAATTCACGCCATCAGAAGCTCCAGCGACACCCTTTGACACGGCACCTTCACCTTTACCTTCACCTATCCCTGAGTCGTGAAGACCGTTAGAGCGCCACAGAAAACTTCGCAACCAGCTTCCACCATTCCTCCCGGTTCTCAGAGGCTTTTAGACAGTTGCTGAATGTGAGGCCATCTGTTCACTGTTTCTCCCATCTCTTTCTCTGTCTTCTTCTCCGTCTGCCTTCTCGCACTCTTCCTTGTAGAATATTTTTGGCAAGTCCTGTTGATCTTGATACATGACCATACCATCTCATTGTCCCTCTTTTCACTGTGGACAACAGGTCTTCGTATGGACCCATGACTTGACACGGCAGGGGGAAGCAAATCATGGACAGGAACAGCTGTGACATATAAGCATGGTCGGTGGATTGACTGGATGGAATGGATGACTGGAGGTACACAGCGATCCTTCCAAAAAAAAAAAAAAAAAAAAAAACAGCAGAAAGAAGGCATGAAATCTGATATAGCACTCTGCTCATGTTCATAAAAAAAATTCTGATTGAACTCACTGTACCGTGGGAGAGCAGAATGGAGAAAGCATATATCTACAAGTCTGAGAAATATGTCATTAGATTGAGCAGTTGGAGGGAATCCTTGTCATGGAAGAGGGAGCAAAGGGGGAGGGGGGGGGGGGGTAGTGGTGGTGGTAGTTGTAGCTGGAAACAGGTGTGCGTAGAAATTATGCAACAGCCTTCGATCTCGACGAAAAGAGGACCTAAGCCCTAACAGCAATGGCACAAACAGCCGAGGAGAGTTTCAGAGATCTGGTCGAAGCTGACAATAGTAATCTTCAGAAAGCTTTATTTTCCATTTTACACAATGTATCCAACAGGTAAGTGGTTAGACATCAACACATGTCCAACAGGTAAGTGGTTAAGACATCAACACGTGTCCAACAGGTAAGTGGTTAAGACATCAACACGTGTCCAACAGGTAAGTGGTTAAGACATCAACACGTGGCCAACAGGTAAGTGGTTAAGACATCAACACGTGGCCAACAGGTAAGTGGTTAAAATATCAACACGTGGCCAACAGGTA
>CM065730.1:53592596-53600096 GCA_033310375.1 Conus canariensis
ATCAAGAATACTTAAATAGCGCCTATTCTGGATTAGCGACCAAGCTCTTTGCGCTTTCCAATCCACGTTCTCGTTTACACGATGGACTGCCTACCTGAGCAGAGCCGAGGGAAGAGCTGCCTGCTGTCTCTTCATTCAGTCCTCTCCTTGTCACTCAGTCTGTAGCAGCCACTCGCTTTTCTTCCATTAGTTTTGTGACATATCCACGATTTTTAACAGTTAAATCTCCGAGAAACAAAACTTGGAATGTCACAAGCTGATAAGATTTTTTTTTTAAATCTATAAAACCCCCCTAATCTCTGAACAATATGTGAAAGTGGATAAATCAAAACATTCATCTGAAAAAGAAAATGTCATGCAGATGCACATACCCTGCAACTTTCTCGGACAGTTAACTGGCACAAAAAATATCTCAACATTTCCTTCCTTTGGATTTTTCAACACCAGACTGGCAAGTCCACTAGACCAGCAATGCAATATAGAAGACTTTTACCGTGCTTTTCAAAGCTGCCAAGACATTTGTCTAGACAACGATTTCACCAGGCAACAAATACATTGACTGCTTTCAACTTTTTTACCATTTCGAATAAAATTCCATTGGTAGGGTAAATGTTATGTAATGAGTTCCCTTGCAGTTCACCCAACCTACTTGCTCAGGGGTGTTTCTGCAGTTCACCCAACCTACTTGCTCAGGGGGTATTTCTGCAGTTCACCCAACCTACTTGCTCAGGGGGTATTTCTGCAGTTCACCCAACCTACTTGCTCAGGGGGTATTTCTGCAGTTCACCCAACCTACTTGCTCAGGGGGTATTTCTGCAGTTCACCCAACCTACTTGCTCAGGGGGTATTTCTGCAGTTCACCCAACCTACTTGCTCAGGGGGTATTTCTGCAGTTCACCCAACCTACTTGCTCAGGGGGTATTTCTAGACCTTATTCGCACCATTCAAATACTAAACTATGTCATTTCAAATCCATCCAGACTTCACTGGTGGCCGTAAAGAAAGGAAAGTTCTGTGCAGATTCCACACAGACCACTCGTCTTACGCCCACTCTTGTCAAAGAAAGGGAGGCAAACCCGTGGTTTATGGTGTGTGAGGTTCCGCTCACTATACAACATGTTCTTACAGAGTGCTGGGACTTGATGACCGACACTTTACAGAGAACTCCATGAAAACCCTATTCAGAGATTAATTAAGCACGGATGGTTTCTGCATTCATTGACTTTTAAAACAACGCCATTGAAACGAGAAATATGTTGAAATGAAAAAAAAAATCACCTGTCTCGACCCGCGTCTGACAGCAGCAGTCGAAAGATGTCGGTTCCCCACAAACAAACAGATAGACAGGTCATAACAGGGTTTGAAAAAAAAAGCTTAAAAATTAAATATATTCATGTTGTTTATGGCTCAGTCGACCTGGAGGGTCCATCTCAGGACTGACTATAGATTAAATAAACAAATAAATAGATAAATTCGTAGATGAATAAATAAATCTATAAGTATGAATTTCAAAAACAACTTACGATTTTCAGACAGTTACAATTCAAAGGCTTCTCAAGACATTCTATCAGAGAAAGATGTACAATCTTTGTAGGAAGCCTTTGGGAAGCCATGATGTCCTATAATCATTAGCATCAACGGAAGCCAGCTGCTGATTATTCCTCCGCCTTACGTCACGTGTCAAGATTATTCACAAGAGAGATTTCCAGATTTACATTATGGGCACATGTGTGTGTGTGTGTGTGTGTGTGTGTGTGTGTGTGTGGTGTGTGTGTGTGTGTGTGTGTGCATGCTTGCGGTCGTGCGTGCGTGCGTGCATGCGTGTGTGTGTGTGTGTGTGTGTGTGTGTGTGTGTGTGTGTGTGTGTGTGTGTGTGTGTGTGTGTGTGTGTGTGTACTTTCATGCTTATGAGTGCGCACGGGCAGGCGCGCGCGCGCGCGCGCGCGCGCGCGTGTGTGTGTGTGTGTGTGTGTGTGTGTGTGTGTGTGAGTGAAGAGGAGAGAGAGAGAGAGAGAGAGAGAAACAGAGAGAAACAGAGAGAGAGAGAGAGAGAGAGAGAGAGAGAGAGAGAGAGAGAGAGAGAGACTGGCCTAGTGAAAGCACCAGTCTGACGGGCCTACAGCCATATCTTTGAACCCAGCACACAATCCGCATTACGAGGAATAGAGAATGCATCAAGATTAAGACTCCCGCAGAGCAGTTCTTCAGTTTTCCCGCCTGTTTGGACCGATGATGAAATAGGGAGCTAGAAAAACGAGAGCCACCTCACACAAAACAGGCAAGAAAGTTTCTAAAGCAATGTGGGGGTTTAGGATGGGTAGCAGTATGGGAGGAGGGTAGCGAGAACATTAACAGAAGAATTAAATCTAGTGACTATGTTTTTCCTTAAATTGCCCAGTTAGTGCAGAGCATGCATCGTGCATGCTTGGAAACCGCCACGGCAACGCACAGATTCAGAACTTCTTCTCTGGCTTCAATGGTCTTGGTACTTTCAGATAAAAATCAAATACAGAAAAAGTCCGAGACGTTTGTACAAGTCGAAGTAAATCACAAACAGGAAAGCAAATGTTCATATTAATTAGAAATCAAACATTTGAGTGGAAATCAATGACGAAAAAAAATTCAGTGTTACACAGGGTGCAGAATTGTACAACGCCATTTATTTCCAAGAAGGCTACATGTGAATATTATATTGCCCCTGTGAGAAAACTCCATTGGCTGCCTATTATTAATATCCACCAGTACAAGACCTCAACTTTTTTTAATCGTTTTTTATATTATAAACACTCCTGAAACATATTTCTGCATGTCTATCAACCAAATATGTCATACTTTCCATTCATCTTTGTCCAGGACGGGGGAAATCGTGATGGTATTGCTTAAGTGCACTAAGTTGATGTACTATTGGTCAGGCTTAACACACCAAGGTTATCTTTGCACTCATACACGCATATGCACACTCATGCGCCCACCAAACATTCACCTCTCTCTGGGAATGGGATGTCACGCATTCGTTTCTCTCCTAACACGACTGAGCACAAGAAATCCAATTTCTATGCTACTATAATCAAACATGAAAAATCCAATTACACAAAATGAACAAATCAACACATAAAAGATCAATACTTCCTAATCCCGGGTTATAATAAAAATGACTTCTTACCTGGCCAGGTTTTCACACACACAACCACGCTTTCACACCACACCACAGTTCTTGAAAAGTCTCTTCACGTCTTCTTCAGCACTGCTTGATGGTGATGCCCTTGGTTGACTGGCTCCAGGTTTCAGGACTGGGTCTTCGTGGTCGTCTCTGGGATCTCGACGTAGAACTCTTCTTCTTCGTCTCCTTCACCCACCTCTGGGTTCAAATTCAGTTTGTCTGTCTTCACCCACCTCTGGGCTTCAAACTTAGTTTTCTTCTCTTCCAGCTTGTCTTTCCCTAAGACTTTGCTGTCTCTTCTATCTCCCAGACCACGTTTCTCTCGACCCGTTCTCTGTCCTGCCCACCCTTCTCTCTTCTCTCTCTCTCTCCTCTGCCTTCTCTCTCTCTCTCTCTCTCTCTCTCTCTCTCTCTCTCTCCTGGTGTTCTCCTCCTCCTCTACACGTTGTTCTCCCTCAGTTTATATAGGGAGGGACACAAAGGATTTCCCTTCGGGCCATGCCTTTGTCCATGCTGCTTCTCAAACCCCCTGTTCACAAGTACCCTGAATTCTCCGTTCGCTACGTTCTTCCACACATCAGCATTTACACACATCCCTACCTAATTGATTAGCAAACAAACACTTGGCACCAGATGGACATCGAAAATTCCCGCCGACTTCGGAGGCCACTTTAACACAGTAATTATCTTAAAGAGGGCTACGATAACAACATCCACGCGCATTCAACCAGCCTGACAATAGAACCATCCCAGTGACCCACGGCAATACCATCCGAACGAGTCCAAGACTCCTGCTCTTCACTGACTGTTTACAAAAGAACCTCAGCTGACTGAGTATTTAGCGCTCACTTGGTGCACCGAGGTCCTAGTGGTTACATTCCTCTCCCCTTTCGCTGTCGGGCAGGTCCGAACTCCTCACTACCTTAGGTGCCATCTGTCACCTGACCGCTTCGTCCTCCTTGACACGGTTCGACCGTGTGCGATGGGTAAGGCATACTTGTTAATGGTTCTATTACCTATTTGTATACTACGTACAACGTCCCTTTTGCCTCTAAGCGTTTAATGCCTTTTGTGAGAGGTTTCACGCACTTGACAATCTGCTGAAAAACAACAGGAAATCCTAAGATACAAAATTATTCGAAGTCCCTATACACCATTCAGAGAATGCTGGTGACAGAACAGTTGGTTTTATTGCCCCACCGTTTAGAACTCTTCCTAATACTATGCGAAATCTAATCTCTCTACTCAGTCTGATTCTGGATTGCGGGGATAAAAAGTATTTCTTCGGAAAACCTTTTTTCTCCACCTTTAAGGATATTACACTTTACCACTTCGTGGATGTCTGGGGTGTATTTGTGAGCATGTGTATGTGTTAAATGCAAGAAATTCGATAACCCGCGTGTGTATGTTCATGCTCAGGAGGGGTAAAGCGGAGTGGGAGGAGAGGGAAGGGAAGGGGTTAAGAAATAAGGGGGGGGGGGAGGGTGCGAAGATGAAGTAAACGGAAGGGGGGGGGGGGGGCAGGGGAAATGGAGTTGAGGTTTGCGTACGTGTGCAGCAACGTGTGAGGCATATTAATAATCGTATTATATAGTAACATTTTTACAACAGCAACTACAACGGCAACAATAACAAAAATGATAATAACATTCTTATAAGAAGCTATCTGTCACGGACAAAAAAAAAAGCTGTAATCGTGGCCAGTCGCCAGCCAGTTCAATTGGACATAAGTTCCAAACTCAAACATGCTGGTTTCCAGGCAGACGACTGCATGTGTCGCGTCAGCCAATTAGGCACGGCGAGGAGGCTATTCTCTAGTCCTTCACGGAGACGGCACCGTCCTGCAGACAGACTGAGTGGCTTGACCAACCTCTCAATAGGTCTGGCCAGACGGATCTCTGCGTCTAGGTCAGACTGATACAGCTAATTTACAAGACCAGTGCCCACAGTTAAGTCAGACGTCGCCCTGGTTAAAGTAGGAAGGGGGGAGGTATTGTGTAGTGGGGGTGAAACTAAGTTAATTAATTAAATGACCCATTGATCACCACAGAGAGCAAGGCCGGTAGATGTTGCGGGAGACTTTGATTATTTGCATGTCCAATGAAATTAGAGGGGAGGTAACCTCGGCACAAGGTGGGAAAAACACTGACCAATGGTACTCACCTTTTTGACAGGTATGAGAGGAAAAGAAGAGGGGGGGAGAGAGGTTCTGAGAGTAGGCTCTGCACGAATGAAGAGGAGAGAGATGAGAGGAGGAGCGAAGAGAACCGTGTTGAAGCATTAGCACCATATAGAGTCTGCAGAGGAAAGACTAAGGAGAGATGTTGAGAGGGAGAGTTGCTAACTGATGAAGAAAAAAAAAAAAAAAAAAGAAAAAAAAAAGCAACCATGTCCATTTGATAGAGCAGACCAGGAGAGAGAGAGAGAGAGAGTGCAATGCGTTAGTGCAGGAAGGAAGAAAGGAGAACAGATCAATGTCTGGTAGTCACTATTCAATTTGAACCAGGGTTCGACCGCATACCTGACAGCGCCACTTCCATCAGGCAGAACCACAGGCCAACGCCAGTAACCTGACCAGTGTCAGCGGTCCAACCTGACCAGTGCCAGCGGTCCAACCTGACCAGTGCCAGCAGTTGTGTTGTGACTGGTGCCTGTGAAAGTGACAGTGAAAAGAAAAAAAAAAAAAGAGAGAAGAAAAGGAAAGACAGTGATTCGTGAATAGCTTAAGATCACCTGGCCAGGTAAAGTAGAAAGTCTGTTTATACCCGGGTTAGTTATGATGATTTAGATAAATGTTCTTTTTCTTGAAAGAAAAAAAATATATATATATATTTGTGAAGTTTCAAGGAAAGAGAGAATGTTTATTTTTTTTGGACTCCATGTGCATTGATGTTTTTTTTTCTCCTGATTATGTGTAGTAAAGTTATAGACTTTACTAGTGGTTTGATGTGACGAATGCATGATATATGAATGAGATTGTAAGCAAGCTGTGAGTGTGTTTGGGCTGTGCGCTAGTCCTTCCTCCACTGACTTACCCGAGGTTGACACTATCATCATTGTTATCGATATCATTAACCTAATTTCATTGTTGTGGTGGTTGTTGTTGTTGCCGCTGCTGTTGTTGGTTTGAAATATTGTGGGCGATCAGCTTTGTTCAAATCAGTCTTGTAGCTAATGACGTGACTCGGTCATGATTTTCAGAGTTGGTGGTTTACTTCGTACGCAGTTCCGGTTGAAACTGACGTGCAGCTGTGATTTGGCTCTTGTGGTCGGCCGGGCTATAAACCAGCTGACTAGTTGTTGTTACTTTGCCTGTTTACTAAACACACGCATTTGTGTGTAATGCAGAAGGCAGAACACAGACACTTCTCTGAAAGGACCACAGTTAACATTATTCTATGAAGCTCACTATCCTCAGCACTTCCAATCCAGCGATACACAGTAACTCCCCCTGAGAGTCATGGACCTGTCCGAATTCTCCTTCAGTACTTCCGGTAACAACGGGTCGTGGCAGGAGGCCCCACAGCCGCCCCACCAGGACGACGTGCTGGAAGCCATCCCTGTGGTTGTGGATGAACTGGACGGAGGGTGGTCGGGGAAGATATGCCTCTCGGTGTTCCTGGTGTTCGGCACGTTCGGCAACCTGATGACCATCACCATCCTGCGTCGGCTTGGCACGGGCTGGTCGGCGATGAACGTGTACTTCACGGGGCTGGCGGTGTCTGACACCACCATGCTGTACACCATGGCTCTCCCCTTGTGTATCAGGAAGGTCGTGGACTTTGACGTGCTCGTGACTCACGTGGCGGGCGTGTAAGGGATTGGTCTGGTTGATGAACACCTCAGCAGCATCGTCAGCCTGGCTCCTGGTGGCCCTGACAGCGCAGAGGGCAGCGTCTGTTGTGTGGCCGCACCGTGTGAACATCGTGTGTACCCGTAGAAAGAGTATTATCATCGGCATCGTCATTGCAGTCACCGTAGCTCTCCTATATTCTCATATTCTTTACGGTTACCAAATTATCAACGTCGAAAATGGCACGTCTGTCCGATGCTCATTTGGGTTCCAGGAGTACCAACAGTTCTGGGTGGAAGTCTGGGTGAGAACAGACATTTTCATTTATTCTCTCCTTCCCTGCCTGTGTCTGATCGTCAGTAACACTGTTCTGGTGTGGAAGCTGGCGATGTCCTTGAAGGAAGCCAGCCAGCAGCTGTCAGCCACTAAAGAAGAGCAGAAACAAAGGCGCAAGAGAAGCACCTCCTCCACCACGCTCACCATCATCTGTGTGTCCACAGCTTTTGTTGTCATCACTCTTCCTCTCATGGTATACAACATCTTCTTT
>CM065730.1:53607596-53622596 GCA_033310375.1 Conus canariensis
AGTGGAGGGGAAACCCAAACCAGGTATATACAGTTTCTGTTAACATACTAAGCAAGGATTGACAGAGAGAGTTGGAAGGGGTACGAGATGAGGAAGAGGAGGAGAGATGAAATGAAGAAAAGAGTTTTGAAATGTCAGTATGGAATCGTTCACGGGCAGGGTACGGGAACTAATGCATTCTGTCTAGCCAACAAAATCATATGTTCACATTTGTCAAGGGCCGACTTTTATCTTTGGGTAACACTCACCAGTAGGCAATGGTTTGTTGCGATAGTCATTCTACGGTATCTGACATTGCATACCACTGAACATTTTAGAACATCCTCACCATTACCTGGAGAACATTCCAATCCAGTGAGGACGACGAAGAAATCAAACGAAGGGCAGGGAAATGAATAGGGAGCAAATTACAGGAAAAGGATTGTAAAACTGAGTATGAAAGACCAAATCAAAGCAGATATTTGAGCCTATACTTGAACATCCGATGAGAATAAAAGGGAGATTATTTGGCAACACGCAATATCAGAAAGCATATTAAAGGGGAGCAGTTAATTTCAATAGGAAACACAAGTTTCAGAGTATTACTGCAGGCAGAAGAAAACTAAAAAGTTGAACTACCGAGAACCTTCAGTACAACACTTACTCGTGATCCAGCGGATCCTACAGTAACATAATCTGTACTCAAGGGAAACCTTTGATAATTTACACCGCCCTGTGAAAGGCCTTACCCCCAACTCCCCTCTTGCCCCATGAGTGCAAACACACAGCCCCTCGCTCTTCTCTGTAAAACATTGTTTCGTCATTTTCATAGTGACTGAGGATTTGTTTACCTGCTCGTTTCATTTCATTTCATTTATTTATGGGTTTTTTTTTCTCCCCGCTGCTAATTCATTCTTGTTGGTTGACTGACTGTTTCTTGTCCTGGCTGAAGAAGACCAGCAGGTCGAAGTTGGTTACTTTAGTGTTTGTTGCCTTCATTTCGCGGCCCAAGTAATCTGGTATGCGTTTTCATGTTTTAAATTCTGATTGCAGTCACCGCACATTGAAAGTCTCAGAGGAGAGGTTTAGATTACTGAAGAGTCCCCAGACGGACAGCTTAAATTACCGAAGTGCCCCTTCGAGGATAGTTTAGGCTCCGAATGGTCCCTCGGTGGACGATTTGGCTTACTGAAAGGTCCATCGGAGGAATTCATGTTACGGAATGGTGTGGTCATGGTGTAGCTTGTTGAAGGGTCCTGACGACGGCTCAAGTTTCTGAAGGGAGTATGTGACAAGGCTTAGGTACCTGGAGCCATCCACACCTTTCCTCCTCTCTCAGCAATACAGATTAGGTAAGGTATGGCTTAGACTATTGAAAGGTCCTGCACAGGGCGGTTAAGGCTAAGGAAGAATTCCCATGACTATGGGCTAAATTACCAATGGATCGCCCAGAGGGCAGTTTCGGTTACTGAAAGGACCTATGGAGGACTACCTAAGTTACACACGATACACGATACACGGTTTTTTTTTTGTTTTTTTTTTTTTTGGTTCTCATAGAATACAAGGAAAATGTGTTTGTGGTGCCATCATCACAATTCACATATTACAACAAATTATAAACATATGTATCATTAAAAATATTCCACTCTTTCTACTGTGCTCGGTCATTCCTTGTCAATTCATTTATCCATCTTGTATCAGTCTGTACATATAAGTAGGAACAAATTTGAGATAAAAGTACTCCATGTATAGCTGTTCAGTCTCATCCACCATCCTAAAAAAAAGAAAAAAAAAAGAAAAAAAAAAAAAAAAAAAAAAATTACAAAAACACTAAAACATCGGAAGACATTTGGCACCACAGGTCGCACTCGAGTCGCCCTTCCAGCCGGTGAACTGTTCTCAGCCGGTGAATCGTATTTCCTATCTATCAAGTCTTGGCACAGGATGATAGTAACAGGATTGTCTCAAGTTACTTTACTGATCCAGAGAGGACGGTTCAGGTCACGGAAGAAACTGAAAACAGTTTAGGTTACTGAAGCATCCCACGAAGAACACCTTGCATTATTGAAAAATCCCACGCAGGAGGATTCAGGTTACGGATTAGGGTCTCCTGGAGGAGTGTTGAGATTTATGAATGATCTCACGCAGGATAGTCTGGGGACTGAAGAAGCCCACGGAGGGTGGCTTAGATTACTGATGGATCCCAAGGAGGACGGTCTGGATTACTAAAGTGCCCCTCAGAGGACAGTTTAGGACACTGAGAGATCCCACAGAGGAAGATATAGGATACTGAAGGGTCCCAGGCAGGAAAGTTTAGGATGCTGAATGATCCCAGAAAGGAAGGTTTAAGATACTGAAAGATCCCACAAAGGAAGGTTTGAGACAGTGAAAGATCCCACAAAGGAAGGTTTAGGATACTGAACGATACCACTAAGGAAGGTTTAAGACACTGAAGGATCCCACAAAGGAAGGTTTGAGACACTGAAGGATCCCACAAAGGAAGGTTTAGGATACTGAACGATTCCCAAACGAAGGTTTAGGATACCTAAGGGTCCCAGAAAGGAAGGTTTGAGACACTGAAGGATCCCACAATGGAAGGTTTAGGATACTGAACGTACCCAAACGAAGGTTTAGGATACCTAAGGATCCCAGAAAGGAAGGTTTAGGATACTGAAGGGTCCCACAAAGGAAGGTTTAGGATACCTAAGGATCCCACAAAGGTTGGTTTAGGATACAGAAGGATCCCCAAAAGGAGATTTAGGATACCTAAGGATCCCACAAAGAAAGGCTTAGGATAGTAAAGGTTCCCACGAGGGGAGGTTTAGGATACTGAAGGATCCCACAAAGAAGGTTTGAGATACTGAAGGATCCCACAAAGAAGGTTTGATATACTGAAGAATCCCACAAAGAAAGGCTTAGGATAGTAAAGGTTCCCACGAGGGGAGGTTTAGGATACTGAAGGATCCCACAAAGGAAGGTTCGAGATACTGAAGGATCCTACAAAGGAAGGTTTAGGATACTGAAGGATCCCACAAAGGAAGGTTTAGGATACTGAAGGATCCAACAAAGGAAGCTTCAGGATAATGAAGGATCCTACGGGAGGAGCTTTAGGATACTGAAGGATCCCAGGAAGGAAGGTTTAGGATACTGAAGGATCCCACGGGGGGAGGTTTAAGATACTGAAGGATCCCAGAAAGGAAGGTTTAGGATACTGAAGGATCCCACGAGGGAGCTTTAGGACACTGAAGGATCCCACAAAGGAAGGTTTGAGATACTGAAGGATCCCACGGGAGGAGGTTTAGGATACTGAAGGATCCCAGGAGGGAAGGTTTAGGACACTGACGGATCCTACAAAGGAAGGTTTAGACTACTGAAGGATCCCACAGAGGAATGTTTAGTATAGTGTAGATTCCATGGAGAACTCTTTAAGCTATTGAAGGATTCCACGGATGATACATTAGGTTTTTGAGGAATCCCACAGGCTACTGTAGAATCCCACTCACGCCGAATTACGTTACCACAGGGTCCCTTAGGTGACAATTTAGGGTACTGAAAAAATTCCTCGGAAGATGTTTTAGGACACTGAAGGATCCCACGGTGGACACTTAAAGATAGTGAAGGATCCCACAGAAGACGGTTTAGGATACGGAAGTATATCACAAAGGACAATTTAATATACTGAACGATTAGGTTAGCAAAGAATCTTGAGGGAGACGATTTAGGTAACTGAAGAATCTCCCGGAGGACGATTAGGTTATTAAAGAATCTCCTGGAGCACGGTTTAGGTTACTGAACGATCTCTTGAAGGACCGATCACGTTACGAAAGGTCCCAAGAAGACGGTTTAGACCACTGAATGATATCATAGAGGAAAATAAGGCTATTGAAAGATTGAGATCACCGAAGGATCTCCTGGATGACGGTTTAGGCCACTGAAGTTTTTGCTGGACGAGTTGCTGGATGATCCCACGGAGGGCGATCTGGATTACTGAAGAATCTCCTGTACGACAGCTTTGTCAGTGAAGGATCTCCCGGAGGACAATACAATGTACCGAAGGATCTTTTGGAGGACGGGTGTAAGCTGCTGAAGGGTCCCTTTGAGAACGGCTAGGGTTACAGAAGGACCTCCTAGAACATGATGTAGGTTAACATTGGGGTCCCATGGAAGACTTTCGGGTGACTGAAGGATCCCGCGGAGGACGATTTAGATTGCTGATGGGACCCACGAAGGACCGTTCAGGTTATTGAAGGATCTCCTGGAGCATGATTTAGGTTGATAAAGGATCTCATAGAGGACAGTTTAGGTTAAGGAACCCACATAACAGAGGATTGTTTAAGTTACTAAAGGATCTCCTCGAGAATGCTTTGTTACTGAGGGATGCCACGAAGGTCGATTAAGGTTATGAAGGGTACGGAGGACGATTTAAATGACACAAAGAGCCCACGGAAGATGGCTAAGCATTCTGAAGGATCCCGAGGAGGACAATTTAGCCTACTTGAGGATCTCCTACAGGACGGTTTTAAGTTACTGAAGCGTCCCTCGGAGGACGATGTAGATTACCGAAAGGTCTTAACGGAGGACGATGTAGATTACCGAAAGGTCTTATTGAGAACCATGTAGATTACTGAAAGGTCTTACAGAGGATGATACAGATTACTGAAAGGTCTTACGGAGGACGATATAGATTACTAAAAGGTCTTACGGAGGACGATATACATTACTGAAAGGTCTTACGGAGGACGATATACATTACTGAAAGGTCTTACGGAGGACGATTACTGAAAGGTCTTACAAAGGACCATGTAGATTACCAAAAGGTCTTATTGAGAACCATGTAGATTACTGAAAGGTCTTACAGAGGATGATATAGATTACTGAAAGGTCTTACGGAGGACGATATACATTACTAAAAGGTCTTACGGAGGACGTATATAGATTACTGAAAGGTCTTACGGAAGACGATATACATTACTGAAAGGTCTCACGGAGGACGTATAGAGATTACTGAGGACGTATATAGATGACTGAAAGGTTTTACGGAGGACGGAAAAGATTACTGAAAGTTCTTACGGAGGACGATATATACTACGCACAAAAAGTTAAGGATCGGTATGTGAAAACAGGTGCGTAATAAACTCAGTTCGCTACTGTTGTTTATTTCTTAGTCCAGCCAAATTGTCATGAATTCTTGTTCAGCTGTAAGTGGGCGATGTTGTGTTAGTGCGAAAATTGCACGGGATTCTCTACTACTGAGCTGGGCCGCAAACGGAAAAGCGGAAACTTGCGAAAAATGACCTTGTTTTGGACCGTTCTGCCTGAACACATTGCACTTGCCAGATGGAAAAACCATTATGCACGTGCAAGCACTGCTGTTTATGTGTGAGATGCTGTCGCTCGCTTGGCTATATAAGAAGACATTCCACCAGTAGTAGGTCTGATCTGACAATGCCTCCACGACGAAAATTAAGCGAGTTGGATAGGGGACGAGCTGTTGCATGGTTCCAAGATGGTGTTCCCAAGCGAGAAGTGGCCAGGCGACTTCATGTGTTCATTTCGGTCATTGTCCGACTGATTCAACGCTTCACAGCCACTGGGATTGTTCATGAAAGACGCAGATCTGGTCGACCGAAGAAGACAACCCCACGTGACGATCGTCTCATTGAACGACAAGCCCTGCAGACAAGAACAGCCTCTTCCAGCATAATTCAAAGGCAGTTCAGGGTGGCTACTAACATCAACATCAGCCAGCAGACCATACGGAACCGCCTACATGGGTTTAATCTCCGTTCTCGTCGCCCAGCAGTACGGCCACGCTTAACTCCAGCCCATAGGGCAGCACGCCGCGCCTTTTGCGCACGTCACGTGAGGTGGACACGTCAGCAATGGTCCCAGGTCCTGTTCAGTGATGAATCACGCTTCACCCTTCACCACAACGACAGCCGACTGAGGGTCTGGAGGCGCCCAGGGCAACGCTTTACTGACGCCACTGTCCAAGAAAAGGTGGCCTTTGGTGGAGGTTCTGTAATGGTCTGGGGGGCCTTCAGCCTTCACCACAGAACACCCTTGTATCATGTACAGGGTAACCTGACTGGCATCCGATACCGGGATGAGATCCTTCGACCGCTGGCTGTGCCTACACTGCAGCAGATGGGACCGAGGGCTGTCTACCAGGATGACAATGCTCGCCCCCACAGGGCAAGGGTGGTCAACGACTTCCTGCAGCAGTCTGGAGTCAACAGAATGGAGTGGCCAGCATGCAGTCCCGATCTCAACCCAATTGAGAACCTCTGGGATGAGCTGGATCGCAAAGTGAGGAGCCACCCCCTCCCAGGGATGCCCAACACCTCTACCAGATGCTGCAGGCTGAGTGGCAGGCGCTTCCACAGAGGATCTTCACCAACCTGGTCAACTCGATGAGGACTCGCTGCGTCGAGTGCCAGAACAGCCATGGTGGTTACACGCATTACTGAGCTTTTGGGAGCATCAGTATGCCCTGTCTTGTGATTTCAATGACTTTGGGAAATCAAAATTGGATACGTACCCACTTTAATCAAATGTACACACCAAACGATTGCTCGAGATTGAAGGCAATTGTGTATCGTTATCACTAAAGAATGGAATTAAATGTTGGCCAAACTTCAACGCATTGACTTTCTTATTTTGACAGTTATGAATGTTTGTGAAAGTGATCCTTAGCTTTTTGTGTGTAGCTTACATTACCAAAAGGTCTTACAGAGGACGATATACATTACCAAAAGGTCTTACGGAGGACGATATAGATTACTGAAACGTCTGGAGAACAATGTAGATTACTGAATGGTTTTACGGAAAACGATGTAGAGTACTGAAAGGTCTTCAGGCGAACGGTTTAGGTTTCAATGAAAGGTTTTAAGGAGGAAGGCGTAGATTACCAAAACGTATTAAGAAGGATGGTTTAGGTCACTGAAATGTGTTAAAGGATGACAGTTTACGTCACTGAAAGGTCTTGAGGAGGACGGTTTAGGTTATTGTAAGTTTAGACGAGTAAAGAATCAAGGGGATAGTCTTTGGCACCAACGTGCATCCAGGCTGACCGTTAATTTTACTAAGTTTAAGTTACTGACATTTTTTCCCGGCGAATAGTCTACGCTATTGATGCTTTCCCCTTTAGCTGATTTAGGTCATTATCGTTTCCCCAGTGGACGGTATGAGTTGCTTGAGTTAATTGGGAGACGTTTACTTCATCAAAACTGGGAGGGGGGGGGGGGGGACGGAGGTCCGTGGGGTAGGGAGAGCGGTAAGGTTACTGAAACTTCTTCCGAGGAGGAAGTTACGGAAGAGTCGTCCAGTGCGCGCGCCACACACACACACACACACACACACACACACACACACACACACACACACACACACACAGAGAGAGAGACGCGCGCGCTCTTTCGTTCCTGGGGTACAACACCATGTCACGTCGGCCAGAAAAATACACTCTGTCAACGGAAAACTACCGACCTCGGCCACAAGTAAGCGGAAAAACCCCAGCGGAAAAATACCAGTTTGCTGATATATTCCAAGAACATGTGCTATTTAATTGCTTTCCTTTTCGAGGACCATACAAATATTACGCGTCCGGGAGGCAGGAGGGAGGGCGAGGGAGGAATGGTAGAGAGACAGAGGTTATGTCTGGTCTTGCGCCCGTTTTGTTGTTGTTGTTGTTGTTGTTGTTGTTTTGTTTTTTGTTTTGCTGACTGATCCACTTCGTTTCGGCGAAGAAGTGTGAGTCTTAAGGTCTGCACTTTCATATAGCCCTTGCTCTCCTTTCCTTTCTCTCCTTTTCTTTTTTTCCCCATATCGTGTTGTAACCGTAATAGCCATACGCCATGTTCAGACAGACTAAAGTCACCTTCGGCAATGAAGTTGCTAACGTTCCCGGAACAATAACAACAAACATGACGTGTTTGTGTAGCCCATTCGAAGACCTGAGAGCGGGTGCTAAGAAATTCAGTTGTTTGACATCAAATGTTTGTGAAACTGTAATAAAAACAAAAGTTTGTATGTTCGTTAATGTCGGGATATCTTAAGCTTTTTTTTTTTAATTAATGGATTCATACTCTGCCTGCGTGCATGCAGAGTATGAGTGTCAAATATTTCTAGACTTACATCTCCTCCATTTTTTAACACATGACTGAAAAAAAACCTGGTATTTTTCAATGAAATAAAACTCAGAGAGAGATTGTTTGAAATTTTGTCAAGAAGCTGTGTACCTTTTAAGTTGCTTTTTGTAGTTGTAATACGGTTTCGACCGTACTAAAAACACATGGTATGCTAAGGCTCTTGTTCAACACCTCCGGATGTCGGAACTATCGACTATATGAAGACACGTTAATATCCATGCATACGTCGGTCAGAACTGTCTGAAATTTTCATTTGTTTGTTTTATAAAGCAAAAATTTATATCTTGCCCCGCTCACGGGGCAACCTAGGCAAACAAGCGGGGCATCATGCGCATACCTTGCATTATGACTATTTTGTATTTCCTAATGACAGAACACAAGTAAGTGATTTCATTGCTACATCAAGCTGAAGTTTTATGCAGGCAGCATCACTGGGTCTGCAGTCCTTCGCGCTTGTTTTTTGTTTTCTCCCCCTCCCCCCCCCCCCTCCCCCCCCCCCGGCCCGAGCTAACCCCCCACCCCCACCCCCTTCCCTCTCCCAGCTCCATCACATTTTCATTCTGATCTTTTCAGCTTTTTTAATTGGCATTTGTTTTTCTGTCTTCTGTGTCAATCTCCCCGCCTGTTCCTGATCTCTCTCCTTAATATTCACCACTTTTGGGGCTGCATTTAGTTTTTCCCCACTGACCCAGCTTTCTGAGACTTTCTCGTTTCCATTTTCACTATTATTCCAGAGAAAACGGAAGACGAAAATGACTGAAAAACCTAAAGAAGTCCTACTGGAAAAAAAATTACGAAAAACAAAAACAAAAAAAAAACCCAGACTAGACCCGATAGGGTAAGACAGCCCAATGATGTGGGGTATGATGGATCTCTGCCTATTTCACCCCCCCGAGCAAACCCCTTATTCCTGGCATCACACATGACGGGGTTATCTCAGACATGAGCCAGTGAGAAACAGTCAACTTTTATTTGTTACAAGTACGGACAAAAGGAAGAGTACCAAGGCCCCAATATGCATGTTGTTCTTCATTGTTCTATTTTTGAGAAGATAACAAAATGAATACATCAACGACAGTAAAGTTTACATTTCCTATCCACACTGATTTTTTGTTCCTGTCCTCGTGAAATGTTTACCATACATACCAAAACCCGTCTTCATGCCGGTATTTGCCGTAAAACCGAATGTCCAGTCTTAGCCCAGATGTCCATCATACCCCGTTTCTCCTAATTTGGTTCATGTGATGCCATTTTGTGGCTAGAGATAAGCTGAGGACGGCTTCTGAGCAGACCAAGTGGTGGGATTAATAAGTTCATTATTCTGTCTGTAAGGGTGACGATTCAGTATAAGCTTCTTTCTACGGTTTTTTTTTTCTTTTTCTTTTTTTTAATTTTTTAAATCTTTTATCAAAGTGTCTCAAAACTCGGTAGCTTACAATTCCTCAAGAATTCAGAAGATATATTCCGACATTTTAGCAATGAATCGTGTAGTTTTTGAGGCATTATGTTTTCGTGAAAAACTCGTTACAATGCGGTTTAGGCCGAATTTTCATTGAAATGGTGCCAATTTCTGGATTGAAAATTGCACATAATGGATTTACGCATGCATACACGCAGATGTATGAGAAAGAGGGAATGGGGCGACTGTGAATTCAAGCAATTTCAATACTGAGCTTCCATTCAGTAAGGAATACACACATATCACGCTGAGCGCTGGCCAAACACGCATCTAGTCTATTCTATTATGTCATGGGGAAAAAGACACACTCAAGTATGTTTTCTGAGAACACATGTTTATTATGGTATGGAGCAAATGCGTTCTTTGCAGACTTTGTTCAGTCAAAGCTGCCCAAACACAGTTCACAGATTATTGTGTTACCGCTCAGTGCGATATTTAGAAATGGCTAAGCCGTGGGAGCAGCACAGCCCAAGGCCCTGCCCTGTTGCTAATAAAAACAGAAGGAAATGAGAAAGGAAGGGGCGAAGATTTCATACATGCGACAGGGTCGTTACTGTGTGAATATCCCTATGTTACTGTTTTTGCCATTTGATTCACATCAAGAACAGTCAAATTTGTTATGTATATCACAGTGCTCCAACTGAATCAATCACTGCAGTCTGCTTCAAGATCGAAACTTCATCTGTTACACAGTTCTCTTCATGACAGGAATTTAAGTATTTGACCATAGAGATTTACAATATACGTTTCAATGAGCAGTATGCCGAATGAGGCCTGTCGCAGTATCTGGACGTCCAGATAACGGGAGTGGTCCGGATAACAACACACGCACGCACGCACGCACGCACGCACGCACGCACGCACACGCACACACACACACACACACACACACACACACACACACACACACACACACACACACATGCCCGCGTGAAGAGAAAGCAAACTGGTTTTTAAAGGACACAAGTCTAGACAGCAAAGCACATGATAACATGGTACACACGCTGTTACCATGTTTTAGATGTTAAATTTGGGGCTTGAATGCAAATTGTAGGCATCCTTTAGTACAACAATGAAAAAATAAGCGAACAGGCTCTACGTCAAATCTCTCTCTCTCTCTCTCTCTCTCTCTCTCTCTCTCTCTCTCTCTCTCTCTCTCTCGCTCTCGCTCTCCAGGCTTAAATTTGACGCAAACATTGGGATGTACAAGAAAAAAGGGAAAAGAAAGAAAAAGAAGAAAAATGAAAGAAAGAGAGGAAAGGAACTATACCACGGATAAACCTTGTAAACGACTTTTCTGCAACAAAGTTAATGAGTCCTTGACACCAGACGCTATTATTTGTCATGCGCTTGCCAAAGGTCGGGGAATTCGTGTATCTGGCGCTTCATCAAACTAGGTTGCACTGATATGTGCGTCAGCTTAACACACACACACACCACACACACACACACACACACACACACACACACACACACTGTGACATACATTTCCTTCTACCCTAGTGCGTCTATCTTTTGGAGTGTCTGCCATTCAGATAAAGCCAGCAAGAATGAAGAAGACATAAGGTTCGTGGATCGAGTCCCCTATGATATTTGTCATTCTCCCACTTACCACACCACACCTTGAATCCAAGATTACAGGCGTTAGGGGGAAACAATACCCACGAAACCTTGTGTGGCGCAGCTTGAAGAATCCATTGCAACAGAGGAGGTGTCTTCCGTACAATGTTTTTCAAACACCAGCATGTAAGCGAAAACAAAGGATAGAAAACGGTCAAGGTATGACGTCTCCTCTGGCTGGATGAGCTTCAAGATGAGGACTTCAGTTGTAAGCACTCCTGATGAAACGCATCCAAGCATTAATACACGAACAAAGCCAACCACAGCTACATTTATGAGTCTCACCCCAAGACAGTGTCGCTTTCTTTTCCCCAATGATAATACGCTAAATCAGTATCGTGTTATGAGAAAATAGTGTTTAGATGCGCTTTCTTTTTTTTCCACTTTTTAATTAAAATTAAGAAATAAAGAAATCGTTATCGTAATATGAGAAAACAGTGCCTGCATGGATTTGTTTTTCATCCAATTTTTTTTTTAAAGAAATGACAAAAATCATTATCGCAATATGAGAAAATAGTATTTACATGTACATCTTTTTATTCCACTGTAAAGGAAATTAACTTAAAAAGAAATATATGCATAAATTACACCGTTTAATATTAGATTACATGTGTATCTTAGTCGCCGTCGCTGTTGCCGATGAGAGTCCGGTGACTGATCAACGGATTTGTACACCGTGCATTTTCCCTTTTTTCTTCTAGTCTGTTTCCCTGCACCATCCCCCATCCTTTCCCTCCTTCCCCACCAATCACTGCGACGCTACTACTCCTCTCTTTCACATCACTGTCTCCCACAACAAGCTTGCCCCAATGTCCCCTACATCCTTGTTCTCCCGACACCCCTCACCCCATCTCTCTCTCTCTCTCTCTCTCTCTCTCTCTCTCTCTCTCTTCACTGACTCGTTTCCACATCCCTCACACACACACACACCCACACACACACACACACCGCGCGCGCGCGCCGCGCGCACGCACGCACGCACACACACACACACACACACACACACACACACACACACACACCAAAAGACGCGAGCGTACATGAGTGTGTATGGAAGAAGGGGAACGGGGAGAACGGAGCGGTTGTTTGCACGCACGCACATAGATCCACCCTGGCAAAGACGAATGGTTTATCTACAGACAAACAAACAAAACAAACAAACAAACAAAGGCGGTCACGGACTCAGTAAAAGCACGTGCCAAAAACAGTCTGGCAAAGGTCCCCCAGAAAGCAGTCCCACCAGTCTCTGTGTGCGAATGAATGCGGTGAACGAACGTTTGCGCGCTCGTGTGTATGTCTCTGTAGGCTGGCGGTGGGGTGGGGTGGGGTGAAGGTGGGGTGAAGGTGGGTAAGCGATGAGGGTGCCAGAATGTTGTTTTTAAACCTAAGATTCCAGCACTAAACGTCAGACTGCATCCATGGAAGACTGACCTTCAAGAACACCTAGTTGCGCGAGCAGAGAGAAGCATCATGACAGGTATGCTCAGTACTGCTTAGGAGACTGACGATAACCAGTACAGTATTTCGCAAATAGCAAAAACTGAATATTTGAAATGCTTCCGATCACATGAATTCGATCTACGAAAAGGGGTATTTTCACCCGTATGCAAGGATAAGAGAAGAAATCAACAAACTCTTGGTATTGCTTTACTGCACCTGAATCCAACGTCAATGCCAATTTGATCAATTCACCCGATCTATCTCTCCGCTCAGCCTTGCAGTGATCATACTGATTTTTAAGTGAGTGTATCGACAAAGATCTCAGTACTATACTCTAACGGCACGATGCTTCTGTATCGCCAGGGAGATCGCGGCAAAACACAGGACGTTTTCGGTCACAACTTTTGCCTCAAACCTGCCACGAATCCTTGAAAAAATGTTTTTAAATGTGTCTGAACCCGGTATTAAACCACAGATGTT
This sequence comes from Conus canariensis, assembly GCA_033310375.1. Lineage (NCBI taxonomy): Eukaryota > Metazoa > Mollusca > Gastropoda > Neogastropoda > Conidae > Conus > Conus canariensis. Next base: position 53,620,725 of record CM065730.1, read on the forward strand.
TAGATTTTCAGTCTAACGCTTACCGAACGAGTTATTTCGGCTGGCACTAAGTACAGTGTTTTTAGTCTAAGATGACCACTACGGGCGAGATGTGTTTTGACTCGCTTTCAGTGCGCACCTTGCTTAGCCTCGCCATAATTATGGTCTCATTAACATGCGACTAGTAAGACTGTGGAACAAAACAGTGATTCGCTCTTGACGATATTGAAATAAGAGACATGATCTTCATACTCATGAACATTACGGGCACTTAAAAACAGTCTCCTGCCAATAAGTTCTTTGACATGGTCGGCAAAAACAACAAAGAATGTGACAAAGGTCAGAGATAAAAGAACAAAGAACGTGACAAAGGTCGGAGATAAAAGAACAAAGAACGTGACAGGTAGCAGGCAACAGATCATGGCAGTGACGATGAGCATAACTTCGTCAAGGGCGAAGACACAGACAGAAGAGTGATGTTTCTGATAGACTGTGTTCGGAATTTGAAATAAGGCAAAGATGTAGACATTTTCGATCTTCTTGAATCAGCGCTGGAGATCAGAGAGACTGAGAAGCCTTCAGTCTCAGACAAACATGCATAACATTGCATAACATGAAAAGGTGTGAACAGACTGAAAAGTGAAATCGACAAACAAGCATTCAAAGAGAAAACTGGCTTAACTTCTCATTCCCCCAAACTGTAAACAAATGTGGGTGCCTAGACTGACAGACAGCCTGTTCAGGGCGAAAGAGAAAACTGACAGGGAACAAGCAGCACGAACACAATCTGCTGGCAAAAGAACACCTCGTATTTACTGGCTGCATCAGACAAACTGCTTGAAACAACGGGGAAAGGGGGGGGGGGGGGGGGGGGGGGGGGTAGTCAAGGACAAAGGGTCAGGGAATTTGTATATTACTACTTTGGCGGTGCAGGCAACCAGACAAACGGTGACGTCATACCATGGTTATAATGGTGACGTCATACCAGTGTTCAGCACAGCTCAGCAAGGCTTATTACAACGCAGAACCCATGACGCGAAAATGGTTTTATCACAGCCGCGAGAAACTGGCAGCGTATAGCACAAGTAAAATACCGTTCAACGTTACGTTTTCACACTTATTGCGGAAGAAGTACCTGTCAGCCCCCTCGCTTAAAAAAGAGCAAGCGTACCCCTACGCAACCCATCAAAAATGGAGGTCCCAGCACAGCAGTGGCAAAACTCAAGGTCAGACAGATTAAAACCATTTATGAACAAACCCGCATCAACAATTCACGATGAAGAGGTGGACTAACTCTGTGTGTCAATAGATAGACGGATTCAAGCACGAATTGAATTAGAACGGAAATGTTTTCAAAGTAGGGCAAATTAGAGTTTATACATGTGAAATGATAATGATTACAACTATCTCAGAGATGATGTATGTCAGAGGATAACAATTAAAACTAACTTATCAATTATGTGTGTGAGAAGATGACAAGGGCAACTAACTCAGTTATTATGTGTGTAAGAGGATGACAAGGGCAACTAACTCACTGATCATATGTGTAAGAGAATGACAACGGCAACTAACTCACTGATTATGTGTGTAAGAGAATGACAACGGCAACTAACTCACTGATTATGTGTGTAAGAGGATGACAACGGCAACTAACTCACTGATTACGTGTGTGAGAAGATGGCAAGGGCAACTAACTCACTGATTATGTGTGTAGAAGGATGACAAGGGCAACTAACTGAATGATGATGTGTGTGAGAGAGGATGACAAGGGCAACTCTTTCTTTCGCGTTCCCGGCTGTGCTCTATCTTCAAACCGGTTAGTAAGGCGAAGTCCACAGTCCGCCGCAGAGACCCCGCCGGTCACCGTAACTTCTCCTGGACCTCAACTGGACT
>CM065730.1:53630096-53635096 GCA_033310375.1 Conus canariensis
ATGTCTTTAATCACAGTTGATTTTGAAGAAGATTGATTGTTTGTAAGCTCGTTAATAGCTCTCCATACCAATTTTGGGTTCTGGTTGGATGATATTAGTTCTCGATAATATTTCGTTTTTTCTCTGCGCTTCTGTGAATTTATTGCATTTCTCAGTTTCCTAGATTCCTCTTCATAGCCATGTTGTTTAAGCAGATCTCTAAAGTAACCTGCCTCCTGTAACTCTTTAGTGTACCATGCCGGTTTAGGATCATGCCGTACTCTAATCGTTTTTAGAGGGGCGTGTTTATCATATATTTCTGTAAATGTTTTGATCCAGAATTCAACAGCAAGATCTGGATCAGTTATGTCGAAAACTGAGGAGAGATTTGAGTTAAGCAAGTCATGCAGAAAGTCTTGGTTGTTAAAGTTTGTAAAGCAACGGTAGGTTATTGTCTTGTGTCCCGTTTTGGGAATTTTTACTCCTTTTTTGGACCATGTGACACAAATTGGGTAATGGTAACTACAGTTTAGAACAGGGACGCAGGCTTCTGCTATGTTAGTGTTATCTGAAACATAGACATGGTCAATAAGTGTCTTCGAGTTTGGTGTGACTCTCGTTGGAGATTCGATGAGTTGATGAAGATTAAATAGATTGAATGCTTGCGTCCATTGGTTTTGCACTTTTAGAAGGTCTATGTTAAAGTCTCCAAGTAAAATGATTTCCTTGGATTCTAGCGAGACTGCATCCATCATCGTAATAAATTTGTCGACCAGTTTACTCTTTCAGATGGGTTCCTGTAGCAGGATCCAACCAAAATAGGAGGGTTTCTCTTCAGCTTAACTTCTATCCAGACACATTCTACACCGTTACTTTCCAGGTGTAGAAGTCGTTTGAAGCTAAGGGTTTCGCTGATGTAGATAAGAAGACCCGTCTCTTTCGCTTGTGTAGGATCTTTCCGGATTGTGTTATATCCTGGAATTGTTACATCGTTGTCGCTAATGTGTGCAGTTAATCTGGATTCAGAGAGTCCTAAAATATGATAGGGTTTACCATGATTCCAAATCAGTGTTGATATATCTGATGTTTTGTTGACTGCATGTTGGATATTAAGGTGACAGATTCGAAGTCCTTCTTTGCATGGCCATGCAGACTGGTTCTTGTTCATTTCTGGTTGTGTATTGATGTGATGATTATAGGAGACGACGATTTTGCACGTTAACTGTCGTTAAGATTTGCATAGTCAAGGAACACAATAAAAGCACATAAAAGAGAGGGGAAATGGGGTTGGTTTAGACACCGTAACAACTTTAGGAAAATAGAAGCGAATGAGAAGTCAAGGAAATCTTCACAGTATATGTCCGTAAGCTCCTCGGTCAGATGGTATACTTAGGAAACACTTTTCTGAAATGAAAAGATACACACAAATGAAGTACTTCAAAAGCAAAATTACGATTAAGGGGATAGAAGAAGAGGTAAAAAAAAAAAAGTTAACTGAAACTTAAGACAAAAGGCAAAGAACCAACAACTCAAAATGAAAACAAGTGGGAAAACAAACAAACAAAAAACAAAACAAAACAAAACAAAAAGCCACTCACAGAGAGAGAGAGAGAGAGAGAGATGGAGAGAGAGAGAGAGAGAGAGAGAGAGAGAGGAGAGAGAGAGAGAGAGAGAGAGCAGTTGATAGATGGATGGATCGTAGCCACGAGATAAACAGGTATGCTAACAGATGTATAAAGACACAAGCCTATATAACAAGATGGTCAGGTTTTTAATTGTACATACATACATTGCTGTTGCAATGTTGGCATACAGAGGTATTGGGCTTGCGTGGATGAAAACGTGATTTAAAAAAAACAGCAGAAAATAAAACTGACATGACTGGACTAGTTTCTCATGATTAGTCGATCTGTCCTTCCTGTAAACACTCAGCTGTGTCTCGTTCAGTTGGTATGGCTGATCACAAATATTTGTGCAGCTCCTTCTGGATTTCCACCGCAGTACTGTTTTCACACGTGTTATGTCAGGCTCATGCGAGACTGTTTACCACTTGGTCGCACGCGCGAGCGTGCTGAGGCCGCGTTGTGCGAGGCAGACACATAATCTCCAACCCCAGTCGAGTGGCTGGACTTTGGACTAAAAAGCACATGGTCTGCTGCAAACTGCCGCATGCTTTTCCAAGCGGCAACTGCCAGATGTTGCATGTCTCGTCAGCCACTGTTAAAAAACGATCGGATTTATGTAACACCGCTTGTATTGCATTAAATGATCGTTCTTTAAAGTGCAAGAGACGGTGTCGAGGACACAAGGTCAAGTTCGGGTGAGCATCGGAAGCAGACGACAAAATTGTCGTGGCTTTCATGGGATGACCTTTTTGTGATAGATCTGAATCATCGTAATATTTGGTGACTTTGTATCATTTTTCAGTTTACTGATCACTACCATTTGACTCGACCGTATTTCTATTTTACTGGAAATCTGACTCATCGTCGTCAGATCTCCATCTCTGTATGAAACTGGACTGGCCTGGCCATTGATCGACGATCTTCAAATTCTTGTGTGTTGAAAGCGGTTGAACCGACGGATCATGTCAAGCGCTGCATATGATCACACGGTAAGAAAGCATTTTAGTCGGTTTTAAAAGTTGTTGATTTTTGTTTTAAATTGGATTAACCTGATTGTGATATTCATGGTATGAATCGCAGAAACGTACTTTCGTTCGCTGTCGATATCCCACCGGATGACACCGGATTCGGCGACCGACATGCACAGTGAAGGGAGACAACTCGAACATGTTTTGTTCTGATTCGATAGTCTCCCATGGATGTGATCGACAATAACATTCCGAGCACCCCTTTGATTTTTAGTTTACTGTCTTTTCAATAGGAGTGATATTACACAAGTGAGTGGCATAGTGGCTGTATGACTTACTATGTCCCTCTCGCTCTGTGTGTGTGTGTGTGTGTGTGTGTGTGAGTGTGTGTGTGTGTGTGTGTGTGTGTGTGTGTGTGTGTTAAATGTTGAGCAAGATATTTTTTCTTGTTTATTTGTTTTGGATCATTCCTGAACAGTAACACTTGACAGTAAATCGTAAAGATTCTTAACAGTGAGGAGAGGAGCGGTGGTGGCTAGAGGGCGGGAGGGGAGGGGACTTGTGAATGTGCGCAAGCATGAGTGTGCAACTGTGTGTAAAGACCGTAAACAAAAAAAAAAAACAAAAAAAAATGTTTGTCTCACATCATGCAAGTCCCAATACTCTAAAAGAATGTTTCATTGTGAGTAGTACATGACATGGAATGCACCATAGAGCTTCTTCACTCTTAGTTTAAAAGGTACGAATGAGTTAAAAGCGAATGGCCAGTGTGCAGCCGGCATAAAACCGTTTCTTCTTTGCGACCACCAGAGGTAAATGAGAGGAACTCTTTTACGTTTGGACGGATCTGGAAAAATGTGTTATTTGTTTGTATATTCCAGTCCTCCTGCCAGAGGTCTCTGATATAATTACTGACTTTCGGTTTCAATTCTGAGTAGGGGATAGATATGTTGGACAGGGGGGGGGGGGGGGGGGGGGGATGAGGGGAGTGTGTGAGTGTGAGTGTGTGTGTGTGTGTGTGTGTGTGTGTGTGTGTGTGTGTGTGTGTGAAATTCCCCAAAAAGATAACTGTGAACATGCACATGCATGTGTGTGTGACTTTGTGTAAGAGTTTACGAGTGTGTCTCTCTGTGTGTATGTGAGCATGGGTGCATGCCTGCGCACGTGCTTGCATGTGTGTGTGTGTGTGTGTGTGCGCGCGCGCGCGCATGCATGCATGCATGTGTGTGTGTGTGTGTGTGTGAAATAGGGGGGGGGGGGGGGTAAGTGGACAGGCCAAAAAAGGCGGGGAGAGAGAGAGATGGTGAAGGGTGAGAGAGATAAACGGATTGAACGTTATTGATAACATGAAACAGTTGTAACATACTTAATAGCTCCGATAATAGAGCAATGCTACGAGAATTGCCCATGAAGCATTAAGCAAAAATATTGATATGTGCAATGTTAGTCAACATTTTATCAATAGATAACGATGTCGTTGAAAAAAAAAAAAAAACCCTGATCTTCTAGGTCAATCGTTTATAAACAAGTTCGTTTGTTTTCAACAAAGTACAGGTAAGCCAGGTACAGGTAATTGCTTTCGGCATTGTTTTGCTATACTCAGAGCAAAGGCGTTCAGTCGGAATTTGCAGTATAAGCTTGTAATCCGTCCAAAACGGAAAGTTGATGAATTTGGCCTGGGGAACTATGTGTTTCCCTGATTTGAATTATTTATACAGCGCTGGCTATACTGGCAACGTGAAGTTTGAAGCCTTTCTAAAACCTGAAGGATGCTGACTTTAAGAGAGTGTAACCTTCTACCGAATCAAAACCAGCATCAGCTGGAAGTGACCCTGCAACGTTGCAGGTCCACTTCTTGCAGCTCAGTCAATGCACTCATTTGTAGCAATTCTGCAGTGAGAAGGTACCTAGCGAAATGTAACACTGGTTCCTTTCACCGACAGATGAACATGTCTCATCTCAATGTCCAGTTCTAATCTTGGTTTTTGATTTAGAGATTTAGGTGCTTCCAACACTCATTTGGAATCTACGCGTGTTTGGAGGATGTTTTTGGGAAAATGAAAAACTTTAGTGAGGGCCTTGAGTACTGTAACAAGTTCGGTCGTGAAAATGGATACATTACCATAAATATTATACTTTTTTTTCTATCTTCCAGGCTTGTATAACGAAGACTGCACCAGCTTTCCGATTATTAAAAACAGAACCACCTATAATTAAAAAAAAATGATTTGGATATTGGCTTTCAATATAAATAAATACCAACAGAACTAGCCACTATATCATAGACCATCTTTCAGATCTGAACATCAAGAGAGGAAGTGGCCGCACATCCAGACTTAAGGGAAGAGCAAGAAATATCACCAACAAAACAAACACTGGAATAATCTCAAGGCCAACATTGCGGGGACTCCTAGAAATTGGGGCAAAC
>CM065730.1:53640096-53647596 GCA_033310375.1 Conus canariensis
TGCCAGCGAGTAAAGTTGGCGATTCATAGTTTCCGTAGAAGTTACACCCGCCCACATGGACACACAACAAGCATACAAATACAACAAACAACAAAAAGTGCTCACAGGCTTAAGAAAACGGTGACACATTATCCTTTAAGTACGTACTCACATTCAGGCAACTGCAAACATATACACGGAGAAAGGTGTACGTGATTAGATTTACGTAGAACTGAACATTAAAAAAGGTAAAGAAAAAACTTTGTCACCCACTGTCTTCAGAATGGAAAGAGATGAAATGCACAGTGGTAGTGTTTCTCATAAATCAATGATCACTCATGGATGAAAATGAAAGTGAAAAGCACAACAAAACTGCTGCTTGTATGTTGTGCGGAACCAGCTTCCCCGAAAACACCCATCAATAATCCAGAAACTTAAACTGAAAACAACAACAAAGCAAACAAACAACCATATTCTTTGTTTATTAAGCTGAACAAATTCGATGCATAAACTTAAACGGGAAACAACAAACAAAACAAACAAACAACCATATTCTTTGTTTCGCTTTCAGTCTTTTTCTGAAACCACGGTCTGTGATCACTGCCATCTTCTTCTTCCACTGACTAAACTTGACCACCATTGGTTTGGGCCGGCCGTCGCTGTTCTCCCCTACCCTGTGAGCTCGGGCGATGTCATCGGTTGTCCATTTCATCGGCCCCTCCACACTGTTGAGGGTATCGGCGATCAGTCTGGCACAAGTGTCATAGTTTTCAGACTTGGCCGTCTCAGGCACACCGTAGAAGCGAAGGTTATCTCGACGTGAGAAACCTTCCAGTCTGTCATGATTTTCTCTCAAACAGTCCATTTCGCTTTTCATTTTTTCGACACTGGAGGTGAATTTCCGAAATCCTTTTTCATTTTCGGCACACTGCCTAAACAAATCCCCAGCGTCTTCTAGTGAAGAGAGAGAGAGAGAGAGAGAGAGAGAGAGAGAGAGTTTGTAGAGGGTGAGTAGATGGTTGGTGAGAGGAAATAGGTGGGGTGAAATGGGATTGAAGAAGAGACATTTAAGTTAAGAAGAAAAAGAACAGCACTCTTTTGGTTGCATATGGGACCATGAACATATGCTGTCTCGAAACATAGCTTCATGTTCCGACTGACCAGATTCGACCAAAGACAGTTCGCCCTGCTTTTGTCTGTTGGGAGTGGAGGGAGACTCAGGAGTGGTACTCGGCTCTTTGTGTGTGTGTGTTTGTTTGTTTGTTTGTTCCGCGTACGCAGGCTGATGCTCCTGCGGACACTCCTTGTATAGACAGGCAAGGATGAATCCCATCTACACAACAAAGGGAGTAGAGTTTTGTGTGTATGATCGTTTTTTTTTTTTTTTGTCCTGCCATTAAGGCAGCCATACTCCAACTTCGGGGAAGGTGCATGCTATGTGTAACGACGTGTTTCCATACCAACGGCCAAACTGGCCTTCTCTTCCGAAAGTTGGTGATGTGATTTTACGCGTGTGCAAGACGTTATGCGTGCGTTCACACACGGAACCTCGGTTCATAGTCTCATTCGAGGGACTGTATGGGATTTGAAGTCAGAACCAATGTTAATTCCGAGAGAAAAATCCCCCTGAATCGAAACGGCCCGGCGGCACTTAGCTTTTCCGGCCCCCAGTCGGCTGTTTGTGTGTTGCATAATGCGCCATTCATAGAGCACTGTTGTGACGCGTCACAAATACTGCCGTGCCGTGGTGGTCACAGCATACGCTCAGAACACTGCGGCAATGTTTTTAGCACACACACTGTAAATACCTTTTTTTATGTGGTAAAAACTCTAGCCAGCACGCTGTATCAGCTATTTTACACTACCCCTCGCTTTTCCAAATCAGCAGATCCACCTGTAGACTTTGTTTAGACTTTCCCCACTAGTTTGGTCTCAGTAATAGCTTTACAGTTTTCCGGTCAACATGATTGTAAAGAAAATCACTATCAACACTTTTTTTTTGCATTTTTTGAAAGTTAGATTTCTATTTACTGAGTAACAGATTTCTTGGTTCTTTGTTTGTTTGTTTACTTTTGTCCTGTAGCCTTTAATAAAAAATTTATGCAATACTCGTTATAAAACATACTTGAAGCTGTGGTCAATAAATTCACAACATATCTGTAATTCACTTGAGCTTCGTGTTAGCATTGCTTACTACATTAAAACAATAAATAAATAAATAAACAAGTAAATAAATTAATAAATAAAGAAATGAAAATAAAAAATCGAATTCAAGGCTCAGGGTAATGAATTATAAAGACTGGAACAAGTCAGTGACTTTACACTTCTTTTTCTTTGTGAGTTCAAAGAACTGTTCCGGGTATGAAAGCAGTAAAACATGAGGACATTGTAATCATGTGCGCTCACCAATCACGTTGAAGAGGAGGGCGTATTTCAAATTACTAAAATCAAGTGCTTCATAAAATATCATCCTGATCACTTTGGGTCAGTTTAGTCGTGAGAGTGTGGGTGTTATGTGATATTTCAACAAAAATTCGAAGTTCAGTGTTCGTTGGGTTGTTAATATATAAATGAATCAACGCCCTCGGTATCCCATACTAAAAGAGCAGTATGAAGCTACATGACGACTTGCTGTCAAAACTGAAAGGTGGTTCATATAGCTTGGTGCAGAATTCGGGCTGATAATCTGAAGTTGCTGTGATGTGATTTTTGCACAGTTAACACCCTGTAACATTAAAGATTTCTTTAGATATTTCATTAAGCTAGAAAGATTTTTTTTTTTAGAAACGTTAACATGAGTTTTAGTCATTTTTTTTGTTTTTGTTTTTGTTTTTTGTTTTGTTTTACCGCTGGTAGCTGTGAGACTGTGGCTTGAGGGTATTGTGGTTCCATCATTCCTGTGCCATGAATAGACCTACTGTTTCTTGTTTTTTGAGATGGCAACATTTTTGTGCGTTTAAAGCTTTCACATAACGTTTTCATAACAATATATTTATGTGTACTTTTTTGTTGTTGAGTTTAAATACACTGACAGCATTTCTTTACCTTAAAGTGAAAGTGTATGTCCTTGGCAACGGTTGAACACGGTGAGATAAGACTGAACCTGTCTCTTTTGTAATCATTTGAAATCCAGTGATAATTAATTACCCATATGTAGATATCCGCACACACACACACACACACACACACACACACACACACACACACACACACGTACGCACGCACGCACGCACGCAGGCACGCACGCACGCACGCACGCACGCACGCACATTCTCTTTCTCGCGCGCGCGTAAACACACACACACACACACACACACACACACACACACCACACACACACACACACACTCTCTCTCTCTCTCTCTCTCTCTCTCTCTCTCTCTCTTCTCTCTCTCTCTCTCTCTCTCACACACACACACACACACTCTCTCTCTCTCTCTCTCTCTCTCTCTCTCACACACACACACACACACACACACACACACTCACACGCACACACACTCACTCACACACAAACACACACATATGTGCGCGCGCTTAAACACACACACACACACACACACACACACACACACATGTGCGCACGTGCAAACACACACACACACGCGCGCGCGCGCGCGCGCGCGACTCATGTACGAAATAGTAGGAGAGGGAACGGGGAGTCGGGCTAGGTCAAATATAGAGGGAAGGGTGGTGTTGCTGGTGGATAGTGGGGAGGAGTGGTGCGTGTGACAGAAATTGTGAATTTTTTTTTAAATCTTGCCTGAAATTCAAATATTAAAAAAAGCGATGATGCATGACTTCCTGTGATGAGGCTCCTGATATTTTCCCTTATCATTATTAAGAGTACTTATATAACGCATATACCCGGCTATAGCTCTGAATGTTTTAAAATCTAGGCTGTCCTTTACACAACTGGCTGCGTACCTGCATGGGTAGAGCCGACTGAAGAGCTACCTGCTCACGCTTCATTGAGTCGTTTCCCGAGTCGTTCAGTCTGTCAGTCACTCAGGTTTTCATGGATGTTTTCGTTCTTTCGGTGCACGCTATGTGTATACGTTACCAGTCTTACAAACAAATTCTGATCTTGCATAGACCCCCCCCCCCCCCCCCGCCCCCTCCCCCCATCTCTCACACTGGACCCTTACAAAAATGTCGAGACATCAGTGATCGTTTTTGGTTTGTTTGTATGGTGGGGTGGTTGGTTTTTTAGATTAGATTTTCTTGAAAACTGGACTCCTGGGTCCCCACCCGTCACTTCAATACATATTCACCAGTACCATGCACAATGTTAACAGCATACAGATAATTCAGTTATGCACCCCATTTATCTCCCGGAGAGACAAACACTCCAGTTGTCTACCTAGCTTAGTACACGAGACAAAGGAAAGGAAAAAAAATGTTTGCAGCATTTTCAGTTGTTCTTACGGTTGAACTGTTCTCAGCCTACATTGTTTCAGTCTCGCTGACCTCTCCAAAGACACCGCTCTGTTTCTTCAGTCCTCCCGATGTGGCCAAATTCCAGATGTGAGAAACTGGCAGTGCAGCTTTCTCACTCGGATCGAGTCCAGTGGACTCGTGATCGTTACATCGGCCTTTCGCTGTAATCTGCACTCTCCACTGAAAGCCCAATATCTGGCCTCTGTAGCAGATTTCTGGTCATCACAAACATCCTCTAAGGCTGAAAGCATCTCCGCTTAGGCCCCAACGTGTTTGACGCTTTGCTGTCTTCTGTCGCCGTCCATCCTTATCTCGGGTGGGCAGGTTCTCTGGTCGAATCCCCTGGGTCTGATTTTTAATGGAAGTACGGTTCAGTGACTGTTCTGTCCAACGACCGTGACGGCCAGCGACCGCGATTGTTGTTTGGTGGATAACTGTGCGGTCAGTTTAATATAGGCGAACGACCGCGGTTTGTGGAACTACAAGGTCGGTGGACGCTACAGAAATTTGGGCAGCGAGTGACCACAGAGTGCCTCCAAAGACAATGACCCATTACGCCGTAGGCCACCGTCTTTGTTTCCCCCTCAGACACACAGTCGGCTGACGGGGCAGTCAGGGTATTGTCGCTGTTGGGCATGCGGGACGTTCCCACAATCCTGTGGGCAAAACGAAGGTTAGCTCTAACTGCAGTTGATATCAAGTTCAGAGTTCAGATTGGAGTCTTTCTCGTGCAAAACAAATCCTGTTCTGTCTCTCTCTTATGAAAACAAAAACAACAAAATTTATGTCATTGTAATCAAATGTCCAAAAGGTTCGTCCGGGCACAGAAAATCCGTTCCTTCCAGCACAGAAGCAGACGACACAGCTTGTGTTCCATATGCAAGTTATGAATCCCGGAATAATTGTCGTCCTCAAGCCATACTCAGCTAAGAACATCTGCAGTTCTAAAATAATCGATTAAGACTGCTATAAATCATCGTGTATATGTGTTGCCGCGTGTGTAGTTATTTTCGTGACAAGAGTTTGTTCCTTAAGGCAGCCGTGTGATGGACGTGTGTATATCTGCCACAGAGTGATTTGTTCGCGGAAGCAGAACCCCACGGGGAAACAGTTTGTTGTGCTTTGAGCCGACTTACCGCTTTGGTCCGACCGGCGGACGAGGTTGGGGTAGAACCGTCTTCGCGATGAACAGCGGTTCAGTGACAATGACGGTGACTTGCTTAACTCGATTTTGTCGGAGAACGTGTTATCCTTTGACCAGCCCCTGGACTCTCTTGTTGGCTTACAAGGCCAAATGCAAGCATGGATACGTAAAGCCTTTAAATGTTGAGTCTGCCTCGCTGAATTCTTCCCAGCTATGACCTCAGCAGGGCAAGATGATTTCACTTCCTCTCCAGAGAGTTACGCCTCAAAAGGCGTGTTCTTAGAGGCTTTTAACAATGTCCTGACAACCTGCAACCGAATGATCCTGGTTCAGCCAATGGAATTGCTGGTCACACACACACACACACCACACACACACACACACGCACACACACGCACACACAAGCGCGTGCGCAAATCATAAAGACATCCAATAACGGTTGTTAAGAATTCACGTAACACTGTGTCATGTATCCTAGTTCAGCCTATGAGGTTGCTGACATACGTATATGCCTCGTATTATCATGGCTACCCCAGTCATTCCGGTTTAATCAATGGAATTAATGGTCATACAACCCACACACATGATGTAACCAATGGATTTACTGGTCATACAACCCACACACATGATAACGATTCGCAATATTTGTTGTAAGCATCTAACCAATGAGTCGCGGACTTCTCCTCCAGCCAATGGAAAAGCTGATATACACTTACATAGACACAAAAAGGAGTCGGATACAGCATAACGCCTTATTCTAATTCATTGTCGATTTCCAAAGCCATTCATTGTTCCAGCAGTCTAGGCTTCAACTCAAGCCAAGACCTAATGTCGTTAATATCTGCTCAGCCAGCTACCCACAAGGATGCAAATCGCATGATAGCCTTCCTCCATATCATCCCCCCCCCCCCCCCCCCCCCGCCCTATTTCATCTCCCATAATCCCCTCTGTCGTTTCCGTCTGGCGGCCATTTTATTCGGATGCCGAACACATGGAAAGACAAGTGACTCTGCGTTCTTTGTTCGTACTGTCCTAAATGTTAAATGTTGTTTTTGCCTGAAGAAGACCCAAGAGGTCGAAATGCACTGTGCTCTTGTCCTGTGCTTTGTTTGTCTATGTCCTTGGCGGTAACTAACCCCCTCTCTTTCTAAATTTTGCTTCATTTTCCGCCCTCAGTCACTCCATTTTGAAACCTTCCTGAAGAGTTCACAGTGACATGGGAACGATGAGCGTGTCCAGTCCTCTGTTGTTCCACTGAGAGCCGCTTGCAGGCTGACTGTCACTGGGCTGAGACACCGACGCCCAGCCTCCATTGTCCTGCTGGATGCCATGACTCTTTGTCCATGCTTTAAGTTCCGTTGAAGAACTCCATGAACAGCTGTGAATGGAGGTGAAACACATTCCTCTGTAAAAAGGTTAGGTTTAATATCCACTTGTCAGCATCCCCGAAATATGCAAATCACTCCCCAATTTACTCTCATGCTTCAATTTCTAACTCGGAGTACTCACACATGTGGTACTGGATATCGAATCTTGAAGAACCAAAGAGAACTAATCCCCAACATTATTGGAATTAAGTTAAAGCTGCCAAAAGGACGGGAGAACATTTGATCGAGTCACTATTCTTTTGCTATGTTTACCTGGTCCGTTTGATTTGAAAGTACATTTGTTCTAAGTATGAAAATGAAAAAAAAAAGAAAGAAGAAACGAGGGAGTTGGTAGGTAGGTAGGAGAGAGAGAGAGAGAGAGAGAGAGAGAGAGAGAGAGAGAGAGAGAGTCTAGGGGAAAGGAGAGTGGGAGGTTAATGTTTTGGATGGATAGAGTGCGTGCGTGCGTGTGTGTGTGTGTGTGTGTGTGTGTGTGTGTGTGGGAAAGAGAGAGAGAGAGAGAGAGTGTGTGTGTGTGTGTGTGTGTGTGTGTGAGGGACAGAGGGAGGG
>CM065730.1:53652596-53655096 GCA_033310375.1 Conus canariensis
TCTTTTCATTTGTCCTTCAATCCTTTCCTCCCTTCACTCTCTCTCTCCCCCTCTCTTTGAAGTCTGTCTCTGTCTTTTTGTCTGTCTGCCTGTCTCTCTCTCTCTCTCTCTCTCTCTCTCTCTCTCTCTCTCTCTCTCTCTCTCTCTCTCTTTACTCTGCCCCTCTCCCTCTCTGTGCCTATCAGTATGTTTTTCCCCTTTCACCCCCTCCCCCCTCTCTCTGTGTCTCGTGTGTGTGTGTGTGTGTGTGTGTGTGTGTGGGGTGTGTGTGTGTGTTGCGTAAGCAACTTTCTATGCTATTGAGGCTAAATTCAAATCCCTGTAATTTGTGTATCCCCCTGTCACAAGGGCGTGCAAGCTAATTACAATAAAAACACTCCTCACTCTTCCGTTTTCACCACCACCGGTTTCACCCCCACTTCCTCATCACCCTTACGCTCTCCTCACCCCCCCTACCCCCCCCCCCCCCCCCCCCCCCCCTGCTCCCGGTACCGTAGTCAGAATCTCCCACTAGCAACAATGTAGTTTTGCAATGCAGACACACACACACACACACACACACACACACAACACAACACAACACAACACAACACAACACAACACAACACAACACACACACACACACACACACACACACACACATACATACACACACACACACACACACACACACACACACACACACACACACACACACACACACACACGATAAAACAAAACACACACACACGTAGACAGACACACGAGCGCGTCAAAATAAGCAGACTAGCTCACAGAGATAAGCGGATATCGTTAATCAGGCCGGGGGAAAAGATGTGTCTTTAGGGAGGTTTTAAAAGTCTTTAAAGAGTCCGTGTTATGCAGAGAAGAAGGCAGACCATTCCACAGAGCAGGTGCCTAGTAAGAGAAAGATTGTTGGCCTGAAGTTTTCAGGCGATCAGAGGAAAGCCGAAGCAGACGAGAATCGGTGGATGAACGTAAGTTGCGAGACGGAACACAGAGATGAAGGTCAGAGTGGTAGGAGGGAGCCAGATTATTCAGTGACTTGAAAACCAGGAGGAGAACTTAAAAGTCAATGCGACACTGAGTAGGGAGCCAGTGTAAGGATGGCAGAATTGGTGATATGTGATCAGATCTAGAGGAGCGGGAGATCAGACGGGCGGCATTGTTCTGAACTTTCTGAAGTTCAGAGATGAGCCCTGAGGGACAACCGGCAAGGAGGGAGTTACAATAGTCAAGCCGAGATAGAACAAAAGCACAGATTAGGGTCTTCAGGGCATTTTGAGAAATAAATAAAATAAAATAAATGAAATAGAATAACAACAACAACAACAAGACCTGTCCTACCCAGTCCAACCCTACCGAAGCAAAGCCAACCCTACCCCAAATTCAACCCAGCTCAACCCAACCCAGCTGTACTTGTACACCAAACCCAGCCCAACCAAACCCAATGCAAACAAACTCAACCAAGCCAGTGCGCGAAACAAACCCAAGCGACCCCACAGTGCATTAGCGCTGTGCCATGACACTCCATTCCGTGTGGGGTGTGAGCAGGTCTGGGCTACTGCATGATCCTGGTGTCGGGCATGGCGTGCATCTACTACAACGCCGTGCTGTCCTGGATCGTCTACTACCTCTACTCCTCCTTCACCGCCTCCCTGCCCTGGGCCTCCTGCGGCCACCCCTGGAACACCCCCACCTGCTTCGACCCTCGCCAACCCTCCGCCCTCCCGCCCTGCAACCTCTCCACTTCCAACTACACCGACGGCCTGGGCGACCTCAATAGTTCAGCAGTTCACCTCACCGTCAGTTCTGCTATGTCCTCAGTTGCCTTGGGCAACGGCTCTGTGGCTGGCATCGGGACAGGTCTGGGTTGCTGATGAGTAACAGTTCCTCGTGCGTTGAAGAAATTGGCGGGGTCTATGTCGTTGAGGGCGGCGGCGGCGACTGGAATAATATGTCCTCTCAGCAAATAGAGACCTCGACTCCCAAGTCAGCGGCTGAGGAGTTTTGGCAGTGAGTTTGTATTTGAAGTTTTTTTTGTTTGGTTTTTTGTTTGTTTTTTAGTTCAAAGCGATTGTTTGTTTTATCATTTATCATATTTTTTCTGTCAAAGAATAAAAATCTTCAATGAAAGATTGTTAGCTCAGACATTCAGCATAGCATTTTCATGTGTGTTTTAGATTAAAACACATGTGTGTGTGTGTGTGTGTGTGTGTGTGTGTGTGTGATTGCGCGTGCACACATCGTATACATGCGTGTGTGTATGATTAGTAGATTCATTCATTAATGCACTGATGTGGGCATATATATGTACGCATGTATGCACTTCTTCAAAACAGATTAGGCCCTATGATGTGTGTATACACTCGTACTTGCAAGTGTGCACATTTTACAAATGAGAGTGTTCTTGTGTATGCACGCGCGAGTGTGTGTCTGTGTGTGCATCTGTGTGTGTGTGTATGTATATGTGTTGGCGTATGATTTTGCCTGTTGGCAT
>CM065730.1:53662596-53687596 GCA_033310375.1 Conus canariensis
GCTTGAAAGCTCCCTTAAGAGGCATTTACAAACTCTGGCCCCGTGACTCAGCAATGTCACTACTAGGGGCTTAGCCCTTGATGACCTCCATGTGTTCAGATGTAAACAGGCACCCACTAAATAGCAGCAAATTAGCTCAACAGCGGTGCGCTGTCGGCTCTGGCGGGTTGCCTCATGACGACCCACTCCTGACAGTCCCCTGCGGACTGCAGGTACTGATGCCACGACTGGGTGATTCTGATTGTGGCATTGGATGGGAAAAATAGTTCGACTACAATGCAGTGTTACCTTGACTGGGTTGCTTCTTACTGACCTGATGCCCTGATGTGGGGCTGCGGGAGGAAGGACCCGGGTGTGGCTGTGTGAGGGAGCTCGGCAATGAGCGGCGTGGGAGTAAAGCTGTTAAGAGGGCGTGGAAGAGGAGACAGGAAAATGAAAAAGAAATGAAAAAAAAAAAGCTTTAAAGGGAACTGATATGTTGTACTGTGAGCAGAGACGCAGTCATTGGGGCTATGGCAGACGGGCTGACCAGCCTGTACGGAGGGTTCGTCATCTTCAGCGTGGTGGGTTTCATGGCCCAGGAGGCCAACACCACCGTGGACAAGGTGGCCACACAGGGTGGGTCACCCGTTTTGACCTTTTTTTTTTCCTTGTATGTTCTGAGTATGGTATCAAAACAAAGCAAAATGCGCTGTTTGGTAAGTTGCTGTAAACATTGTACTTTTTAAGCTGATGAATATTAACAACAATGGAAAGATTTCCTTTGGTGCCAGTCTTCCCAGTCCTGCTCCTAATGTGTGTCCCCTTCCAGGTGTACCTTCTCCCACTACATGTATGCACGAAGGGTTGAAACATAAGCAGAATTCAGTTATTAATCTCATTGGCACTTTCTACTCCAGCTTCAGTTGCTGCACATGAAGAAAGCAACGAAGTGCGTTTGCCTATAATTCTGGTTTGAAGTGCTTACAGTTCGGCAGGTAAGAGACAACAGAATGTTAATCACTCAAGTCATCAAGGCCAGAATGGTCCGTGATTATGGACTGATGGATGAAGGGTGATCGTTGTTGGTTGCCCTGATCATCACATTTACGGATTAGTAGATGAAGGGATGATTGTTATTTGTTGCCCCACACACCAGGCTTATAGATTGATGTATGAAGTGGTGATTGTTGTTTGTGACCCTAAGCTCCAGGTTTTCAGATTAACAGATGAAGAGGCGATTGTTATTAGTTGCCTTAAACTCCAGGTTTGTTGGTTAATGGATGAAGGGTAATGGTCGCTTGTTAAGGCAAGCTGTATGTTTACAGATTGATGGAAAAAATGATAACTGTGGTTTGTTGCCCAACACTCCTTGTGTACAGGTTGATTGATGAAGTGGTGATGTTGTTTGTTGCCCTGAACTCCGAAGTACAGACTGATGGAAGAAGTGGTGATTATTGTAGCCACACACATGTTTACAGATCGGTATTGTTGGAAAACGTGGGGGCTGTTTTTGGTTACTCTAAACTCCCGAGTTTACAGACTGATGAATGAAGCGGTGATTATTGTTTTTAGCCCTGGTTAACGTTGGATTGATGTGGTGGTGATTGTTGTTTGTTTTCCTATACACCGTGTTTAAATGTATGTGATGGATGGACTGACAATTGTTGTTGTTACCCTAAACTCCAGGTTTACAGTTTGATGGATGAAATAGTAGTTCTTGTTTTTGTTACCCTAAAACTTATGCTTATTGATAGATAGAGAGGTGATTTTTGTTTGTTGCCCTTAACTCCAGGTGTACAGCTCTGACATATGGAGTGGTGATCCAGATTTACACATGAAGTTAAGGGAAAGGCTGCAAATACGAACACTTAAAGAAATCAAAACAAACCAAGACACAATTTAAGTGTGAACTTCAATAGAGCATATTTTTTTATGATTTGCTACATTTCAGTCAACTTTTTGTGAGAAATGTCAACAAAGACGGAGGTTATTCACATTTAAAAAATGAAAATAACGTTTGAAATTAGAACACACAAATCAGAACTCAAGAGTTCATAATCCGAATGCTGAAACCAACACCATAAAAGTTTTTTTTTTTTTTTAATCAAAGCAAAATGTCACTGATTAAGAAGCAGCAGAAAACAAATTAAACAGCAGTGAAGATGACTTGTGGATGAAGATACATCACTACGTTTTGTCACATCTGTATGTTTTAGGACCTTTTCCTTGTTAATGACCCCACATCCACACCCACACCCAACAAAAAAGATTATCATGTTTAGGTCTTCTGCCATCTGAAGTACATATATTGTTATTGTTTTAGATCATTGAAACAATATATCTGGTCTTTTCTTTAACTAATATAAGTCCCTGTTACCGAAATTGGCTTACAAATATATTCGTTTTTTGGGGGGAGATCTTGTTTCAACATATCGTTGAGAAGCATAGGATGGGCAAGGGGGACGAAGAGAATGACTGATTGACAACGATGGCATTCAAAGTCTTTGTAACTCTCTGAGATTCTGGCACATTCCTCATGTACCTACTGCCAACAATGGGAGTATTGTAGCATGCCCTCTAGGGTGTATTCTTCGCGATGAAAACCGAAACATGCTTTACTGTTGGAACTTAAGAACTTGCCAATTCATCTTCATGAGTTTTTTTTTTCTGTTTATCTTTAGCCTGTGCATTTCTGTACAAAGAAATATCAATGAGAGGGTTAGATTTGAAAAATTAGTTATCGCTTTCGCGGATAGCGACTCTCAGTTGTGCTGTCTTGTGCATCAACTCGGTTGGACATACTTTATTGTTGCAAATCATCTTTTTACAAGTTTTTCCTCATTTTTGGCAAAAAAGGGACGAATTACCCGACTGTTCGCCCGGAATGTACAATCTCTTCCCTATATGTTGGTGGTTGTCGTAAACCCCAGGTGTACCATTAAAGGGATGAAGTGGTGATGATTGCTGCTTGTTGTTTCACAGGACCCGGCCTGGCTCTGGTGGCCTACCCAGAGACCATCTCCAAGTTGCCAGCCCCTCCCCTCTGGGCCGTGCTGTTCTTCACCATGTTGCTGGCTCTGGGTCTGGACAGTCAGGTGGGGGACTTTTGCACAGACGGTGGACGTCCCCTCGCTTCCCTCCTTGCTCTCTGCTGCGCATCATTCCTTCCTGTTACTCCTTTCTCTCCTCGATATGTTCCAAACTCCTAAGCTTCGTTTCATTCCTCTTTCATTCTGTCCATCATCCCTCAGCTCCACACTCACGAAATATGGTCGCTGTTCGATAGAAATCAAGATCAGATTAGCTCTTGCCACATCAGTTATGGTAAAGGTAACAAAGCCTGGGGAAGCAACAAGATCAGCTTCCCAGCAAAACTCAAGATATGTGAGAGCTGGACCTTGATGGCAGAGATGGACAGAAGGATCCAAGCCTTTGAACTGAAGGCATACAGAAGGCTGCTCCTCATCTCCTGGACAGAGCACAGAACCAACGACTCTATCCGAGAGCAGGTGACCACACTGGCAGGACCACAGGCTACGGTCAAGGCGAGAAAGCTGATGTGTTTGGGCCACGTGACACGACACGAGTCGCTGGCAAAGACAATCCTGCAAGGCACACTGAAGGAGAAGGCGCAGAAGCAGGCAGAGAAGAGCTGGTCGGAGAACATGATAGGAGTGGATCAACCTCAGGCTGCCAGAACTCCTGCGAGAAGCAGAGGACAAGCCGCGATGGAGATGAAGATCGACGAAGTCTTCCCTCATGTCCCCCCTACGACCAATTAGGTCACGGAAATGAGATGATGATGATGACCCCTCTAGCGCCTGTCACTCCCAGTCTTGTTTGTGTCCATTCCTGGCTCCATCCTTCTTGTCTGCTTTGCCTTCCTTAACTTCTGCCTTCCTTGTCTCTTCTCATTGTCTCCACCTCCTGGTCATGTTTCTTCTGTCCAGTTTACCTGTCACGTCCTGATCCTGTTTAAAAGCGTATGTGTGTGTGTGTGTGCACGCGAGCACGTGTGTGTGTGTATGTGTGTGTGTATGTATGTGTGTGTGTGTGTGTGTGTGTGTGTGTGTGTGTGTGTGTGTGTGTGTGTGTGTGTTGTTGTTAACAAACACAATGTAGATGACTGGTCTGAAATAAATGACAAGGACGATCTTACCCTCGTTGCAGTTTGGGATGTTTGAAACCGTGATCAGCGGCCTGGTGGACGCCTTCCCCCGTCAGCTGTCCAAGAGGCGGGCCCTGCTGACCTTCACCTTGTCCATTGCCAGCTATCTCATCTCCCTGCCCATAGCTACCAGGGTAATAACACAGCTTGCCCGTAGCCACTAGGGTAATGATCTAGCTTGCCTTGCCACATGATAATGATAAAGATTGCCATAGTAACCATGGTAATCGTACAGCATGTCAATAAAAACCACGGAATACATAACTTGCCCATAGCCCATGGCCATTTAGGTATCAGGACAGCTTGCCTAGGGTAATGATAAAAGCTTGCCTGTATCCATCAGGGTAATGAAACGGCTTGTCCACAATATTAGGGTAATCACATAGCCTGTCCATCGCCACCAGGTTAAAAATACAGCTTGCCCATAAGTAGGCTAATGACCAGGGTTATAGTGTAACTTTCCCATAGCTTCCAGTCAATGGTACAGCTTTTCCATAGCCAACAGGCTTGCCCGCCGGTACGAAAGTTATGATATAGTTTGCCACAGCCATCAAAGCAATCAGCTTATTGTCACCAGGGTGATGGCACAGCTTGCTCGCAGTCACCTGTGGTGCATCTTGCTCGTATGTACTAGGAATATGATGTGGCTTGCCGTAGCCACCAGAATAATGACATTATGCTTGTAGCCACCGGGATATTCATATCTGGCCATATTTCAGGGTAATGATATAAATTGCCCTCTTCTTCCCTCATGCCAGAGAGAGAGAGAGAGAGAGAGAGAGAGAGCATGTTCAGCAAAACCTTGAATAGTTATTCAAAATGTGTCTGTGTTGCAGGGAGGAATATACGTGTTTCAATTACTAGACTGGTATGTGGCAGCGTTTTGTGTGGTGCTGACATCATTGATAGAGTGTATCATCATTGGCTGGATTTATGGTGAGACTGGCTAGGCTTCTTTAAATACTCTCCTTACCTGTGTGAGCTCGTAGGTTTAATTATGTGTGTGTGTGCTTGTATGTGGGCGCAGAAAGGTGTGTAAATGTGTGTGTGTTTGTGTGTGTGTGTGTGTGTGTGTGTGTGTGTTTTATGGACACATGTTCAAGTGTAAGTATTCATATACTCCAGCGCAAGAATTTTCATTGGTACATTCAAATGTTCTTTTTTTTTTCAAATGAGAAAATAGATTTATCACTTGGCCGTCAGAGTGTAAATCAAATAAATCATAATGCAAAAGTGACCAGTCTCAGTGTCCACTTTGGTGTGGTGATTTGTTGTCACGTACATTTGGTGGCCACGTTGTCCAACGTTTATTTAGTTTTAACTCCCTTCTCCAGTCATTGTACTTCCAAACTTCGTTTTTAGTACCTTTTTGAAAATGTATCCTTCCCGTATCGTTTTCCTCGTTTTGCACAGGATGAGTTTGTGTGTGTGTGTTGTTGTTGTTGTCTTCAATTTAACGTCTTTCCACATTAAGTGATATTAGACGAAGAGAAAGGGTGTGGTGTGTGGTGGGGGGGGGGGGGGGGAGGGGGGGGCATGAGGAGGAGGTGGGTGGGTGAGTTATCTTGCAATCATATACAAAAGAAAAGAAAAAAAGGAAAGAACACAAAAAGGCATTTTAACAATCTTTACAATACAATAAAAAAGAATTAAAAGAAAAAAAAGGTATGGGAAAACCAACTTTAAATAACTATTTTGAATCATAACACAAACTATAACAAATGTCCCATAGGATTGCGTAGTAAACAGTTTCGCAAAATCAAACAACAAACTAAAATTCTCAAGGATACTTTCAAGAGAACTTTCAGAAATAGCCGGTAAAATAGGTCTCAGTCTCTGGCATTCCTGAAGAATGTGTTGGTTTGAAATTTGTTCATCGCACAGACATTTAACATTCTTGTTGAACTTTGTTTTGAAGGCTTTAAGCTTTATCCTATAAGACAGCGGAGTAATGTGTCTAAATTTTAAAATGTTACTGTAATTCGCAGCTATTTTGTTTGCCAAATCATCGGAATTCATTAAGATACAGGAGAATTTCTCCTTCCTATGGAGAGATTTTGAAACTTTGTTCCACGATGCTTGTTCCAGCAAATGATACCCCTCGGTAATGGATAATGGAATGTTTATTTCTGTAGATTCCTGTCTTGCCTTGACCTTTTCTTGTGGCTGTATCAGCACAGTCATTTGAATACAATCCAACATGTGAAGGAACCCAACAAAAGGTGATCTTGGTCCCCTTTAAATTTAAAATGTTAATCATTTGATTGATTTCTATGATAATTTTGTCTCATTTTTCCAAGTTGTTTTCAAATTGGAAATGAAATGAGGCAGGGAACAGTAAATGATAAACAGTAAACAAGTGGGGTATTTTTTGCTCCCATAAGAAAACCTAACACAGAGTAACTTTTATTCAAGACTGGCACAGCCTTTTAAACTTGAATAAAGTCAGACAAATACATAGACGAACAATCTAATAGTGGGGGAAAAAACAAGCGCATGCCAACAACTGAACTGTCTTCATAGTAATCAGTTGGTAAAGATTTGGACTTAAGGAGGGGGGGGGGGGGGGATGGGAGGGGGGGGGGGAGTTTGAAGATGGAGAAACTGGGAACATGAAATTAAGAAAATATGTTACAGATATGAAAACTCTTCACTAGCTGCATAAGGGAACCACCGCAATCCCTTTTGAAGGCAGATATATTTGTATTGCCTGCTCCGAGGCCTTTCGTCCGCTGGGTTGGAACTCATCAGGGAGACATGGCTGGTTGTATCTGCGCTCCTGGCGTCGAATAGAGACACACCACAGTCCATAATACTGTGGTGTTCTCACCACCAAGGGTGCAAAAAAGAATCCAATAGCACCCCCAACACCACCTCATTACTATGAAGACATTTCAGTTGTTGGCATGCACTTGTTTTTTCCCCCACTATTAGATTGTTCGTCTATGTATTTGTCTGACTTTATTCAAGTTTAAAAGGCTGTGCCAGTCTTGAATAAAAGTTACTCTGTGTTAGGTTTTCTTATGGGAGCAAAAAATACCCTACTTGTTTACAAGTTGTTTTAGTTTTATCTTCAGCCGCGTCACTCTTCCACCATTCTTTCTTTCCCTGACCTGTGATCAAGTGGAAGAGTGGCATGGCTGAAGATAAAACTAAAACAACTTGGAAAAATGAGATGCAGTAATATCTTCATGGCTAGAGTCTATGGACTATCAAAATGTATGATAATTTTGGATATTTTTTTTTGTAATCAAATGAACATAAAGCATACAGTACGGACTGAGAATCGACGCAGAAAACAATTTGAAAAATGTTCAATGGAAGATGAACTATACAACTAAGAGCCAAAAGTATGGCAACAAGTTCGGCGGTAAATATTGATTGATTTTTACCAATGAAGTATGACTTTTCTTTTTTAAAGCTGGTACTACAAAGCCTGAACCAGCACGGTGATCATCTAAGAGTGAGCCATCTGTATATACCTCTGTATATTCTCTAGGTTCTGTTAGACTTCACTTTGCGTAATATTTGGATTCTCATTCTTCTTCACATCAGTGTAATCGATATCAAAAATGTGGTTTATTCATCTCCCAGGTAGGGTAAGGATAAACCACTTGCCATGCATCAATATTATGTGGATTTATTTCCGACTCTTTGAATAAGTCTGATACATATGAACCAATTGGCTTTAATGAAGATATCTGTCTGGCCCGTTTAGGAAAATTTATTTCTGATCTTTTTTGTGCTTCTTCTGAGACAAAGTTGTCAGTTGTTGAGGTCCTAAGAACGTACTTTGCACATGCAAGATTTCAGTATTCACCCAAGGGCAATTCTCCAATTTCTTTATAAGTTCCAAGGTTGATGCATGAAAGGGTACACCAAGAGCAAGCCTGTATCCTTTGCAATCGATACTTTGAAGTTTCTTAAGTAAATAGTTTGGAGCACTAAAAATATTTCTTTCCATAGACAATTTTGATCGAATTAATGACGTGTTAAGATGTTTCAAAATTTTGCTGTTTTGTCCCCAGTATTGTTTACTTATAACTTTTATCAAATTGTGTGTGTGTGTGTGTGTGTGTGTGTGTGTGTGTGTGTGTGTGTAGGTGTGGAACGATTCAGCAGGGACATTGAACTGATGCTGGGCCAACAGCCTGGCATCTTCATGAAGCTCTGCTGGTGTTTCATCACTCCCTTTCTCATGCTGGTGAGTGCACTCCAGTCTCCCCATAGTATTTGTCCTCAGATCGAACCTCTGATTGACTGCCAACAATCAAACATAGAATTGTTGATAGGATTGTTAACAGAATTTTTAATAGAATTTTCAGTAGAATTTTTAATCGTGTGAAGGGAGTGAAAAGAAATAAGTATCAATGTGTTTTTTTATGATACAGCTAAACCTCTGAGAAGACAAAAATAAAGGGGTGGAAAGGCTTCATAACAACGGATGCACGTATAGGATTCTTTATGTGCAAAAGGAGGGAAGGAGAGGCGAAGATGGGTAGGAAAGTCTAAATGATAGAATACCATCATATTAGATGACTCTCATCCGTTGTCGATGTATCTCCTGATAGGATAGGGTCAAGCTGGAAAGATTCTTCCACATTTATGATTGATTTTTTAAAGTTGTTGTTGCTGTATTAAGTTGAATCGTATTTGTTTTGCTTTGTTGTTTATGCATATGTGGATCTAGATTTTGGGAGTTTTTTTTTTCCATCCCGTTTAGTTTCCATTTCATTGTTATTCTAGTCCAGCAGACCACAAAGAGCTCTTTTAGGCAGAATCATCACATGGTTTCTTAAACTGTTGCCATAGTATCTGTGTACTTCTCCAGATATCTACTAGTAAGCAGGTTCTTAGATGGCACTGACTTTATGTGTGTGTTTGTGTGTGTGTGTGTGTGTGTGTGTGTGTGTGTGTTTGTGTGTGGTGTGTGTGTGTTTGTGTGTGTGATTGTGTGTGTGTGTGTGTGTTTGTGTGTGTGTGTTTGCGGGGTGTGTGTTTGTGTGTGTGTGTGTGTGTTTGTGTGTGTGTGTGTGTGTGTGACTGTGTGACTCTGTGTGTGTGTGTGTGTGTGTGTGTGTGTGTGATTGTGTTTGTGCATGTGTACATCCTTGCTAGATGGCGTTCATCTTCACGATTGTGACGTATCAACTGCCGGTGTATGACGGGTACGTGTACCCAGCGGAGGCCAACGCCTTAGGGTTCTTCATTTCAGTCATCCCCCTCATCCCAATCCCTGTCTTCATGGTCAAGGAGTTGCTGAGCCACCAGGGATCCTTTAAACAGGTTGGTTCTCTTGGCTGGTCTGTCTGTGTCTGCCTCTTTCCTTTCTTTTTCAGTGAGGTGGGGGGAGGGGGTAGGGTTGTGCACGTATGACTTTGTAAGATTCCTTAACTAGTTGCAAAGTAAGGCGACTGCAGGCGGATGTGTAAACAAATTTGAAAAATAATTCCTAAGGCTCCACCGAAAAACGTAGATTAACGAATCACAAGACAAAACACGGTCGCAATTCGACCTCTTAGGTCTTCTTCAGGCTGGATACACAACACTCGAGACAACGAAAATGAACGAGCAAGCACTTATCTTCATCCAATTGGGCGCAAGATGGGTGTTAGCATCCTTGCAAATGGAAGTTCTGTTTCCATTAAAATAATCAATGAATTCAACAAATTTGTATGCCCGTATACGGCATTCACGCCAAACTGATTAAAACATTGTTTCTTTCATGTTTTAAAAGGCTGTTCACTGCAATTGGCAGGTCTTCTGCCTTCTGGCTTGAGGAAGGTTTTAAATAAACCGAAAATTTGCAATAACACAGTGTAGTGCTGGTTGCTTTTACTATTCAATATATGAGCCACAAGGAAGTTTACTTGTGAGAAACAACCTAACATCCATAAATGGATCCACTGAAGAGCACAGCCTACCAAGCATCAGATCTCCTCCACCTTCGCCATTTATGTCATAATGACCACTGCTACTTATCACCTTGCATCCAGCAAAAGTGGATCTGGCGATACCCATCCCAAAAAGGAGATCAACCAAGTTCTGCGGCTAACAGCTAAATTACAGCGTTATCTCTCACACCAAGAATTTCTGGGTGACTGTGTAAAAAACAAACT
Organism: Conus canariensis; assembly: GCA_033310375.1. NCBI lineage: Eukaryota > Metazoa > Mollusca > Gastropoda > Neogastropoda > Conidae > Conus > Conus canariensis. The sequence continues at coordinate 53,672,866 of CM065730.1, forward strand.
TATTCCCAAAAGAATGAAGATGTCCTTCGGTTTTGCTGCTCTCACTCCCCCCCCCCCCCTCCCCCCCCTCCCTCCTCCCACCTATTGAGCTGATCAACAAAATCAAGAATATTTTGAATTCAGCGGAGATTTCCATTGTGCACATTTTAAAAGATTTTTTTACGGGAGGACTGCAAAAGAAATTCAACAAGAGTGACGTGAAATCAACAACACATTCCAGAACTCACTCACAAAAGAAATTCAACAAGAGTGACATGAAATCAACAACACACTCCAGAACTCGCTCACCAAAGAAATTCAACAAGAATGACGTGAAATCAACAACACACTCCAGAACTCACTCACCAAAGAAATTCAACAAGAGTGACGTGAAATCAACAACACACTCCAGAACTCACTCACCAAAGAAATTCAACGAGAATGACGTGAAATCAACAACACACTCCAGAACTCACTCACCAAAGAAATTCAACAAGAATGACGTGAAATCAACAACACACTCCAGAACTCACTCACCAAAGAAATTCAACAAGAATGACGTGAAATCAGCAACACACTCCAGAACTCACTCACCAAAGAAATTCAACGAGAATGACGTGAAATCAACAACACACTCTAGAACTCACTCACCAAAGAAATTCAACAAGAGTGACGTGAAATCAACAACACACTCCAGAACTCACTCACCAAAGAAATTCAACGAGAATGACGTGAAATCAACAACACACTCCAGAACTCACTCACCAAAGAAATTCAACGAGAATGACGTGAAATCAACAACACACTCTAGAACTCACTCACCAAAGAAATTCAACAAGAGTGACGTGAAATCAACAACACACTCCAGAACTCGCTCACCAAAGAAATTCAACGAGAATGACGTGAAATCAACACACTCCAGAACTCACTCACCAAAGAAATTCAACAAGAATGACGTGAAATCAACAACACACTCCAGAACTCACTCACCAAAGAAATTCAACAAGAATGACGTGAAATCAACAACACACTCCAGAACTCACTCACCAAAGAAATTCAACAAGAGTGACGTGAAATCAACAACACACTCCAGAACTCACTCACCAAAGAAATTCAACAAGAATGACGTGAAATCAACAACACACTCCAGAACTCACTCACCAAAGAAATTCAACAAGAATGACGTGAAATCAACAACACACTCCAGAACTCACTCACCAAAGAAATTCAACAAGAATGACGTGAAATCAACAACACACTCCAGAACTCACTCACCAAAGAAATTCAACAAGAGTGACGTGAAATCAACAACACACTCCAGAACTCACTCACCAAAGAAATTCAACAAGAATGACGTGAAATCAACAACACACTCCAGAACTCACTCACCAAAGAAATTCAACAAGAGTGACGTGAAATCAACAACACACTCCAGAACTCACTCACCAAAGAAATTCAACAAGAATGACGTGAAATCAACAACACACTCCAGAACTCACTCACCAAAGAAATTCAACAAAAAGTGACGTGAAATCAACAACACACTCCAGAACTCACTCACCAAAGAAATTCAACAAGAATGACGTGAAATCAACAACACACTCCAGAACTCACTCACCAAAGAAATTCAACAAGATGACGTGAAATCAACAACACACTCCAGAACTCACTCACCAAAGAAATTCAACAAGAATGACGTGAAATCAACAACACATTCCAGAACTCGCTCACCAAAGAAATTCAACAAGAGTGACGTGAAATCAACAACACACTCCAGAACTCACTCACCAAAGAACTCTTCACGAATTTTAGATAAACCCTCAGAAATAAAGCAGCAAAAACTCTGTCTCAGTGTTATGCTACTGAAAGAAAAAGCTGACATCACTTCTGAAATCAGCTAGTGAGCTCTCCAGTTCTTCCACGGAGTCTCCTGTTGCTAGTGCTACCTCCAAAAGGAATAGGCATTTCAGAAAGAAAAAGAAATCTGAAGTACTACCAGAACCCTCACAGGTGATCAATCTTTCATCACACGAACTAACTAAAGAACAAACATTTTCAAAAATTTTTAAAAGATGTTTTAAAAGGCTGTTCACTGCAATGGGCAGGTCTTCTGCGTTGTAGCTTGAGGGAGGTTTTAAATAAATCGAAAATTTGCAATAACGCAGTGTTGGTTTCTTTTATTATTCAACATTTTGTGTAGATCATGCATGACATAAAACTTGTTAGCAATAGTGTTGGTAATAGCAAGTTGTAAGGAAAGCCATTGATAATTTACTATTTTAAATGTGAAGACGACATAGTGAATGTGGAATTGGTTTACCCATGGCCTTTTTTTATCTGTCGTGTTATTTTCGAATCTGGACATTGAAAATCGATATCAGGAGAATTGAGATATTCTCGAATTAGTTTTGCGTGCAAGTTGACAGCTTTGAGAAAGTAACTGTATTGTAAGATTACCTGTCTCAGATAGGTATTTTTGTATGCCATTTTACACAGAACACAACACTACACCTCTCAAATGAAAATTACACCAAGCAAAAATTCTAGCAAAGTTTTGTCTTGTATACTACGTTGGACATTGCTTGAATTCTGAATCTATGAATTCTTACCACCGGATATTGTTTTATAGGGACTGTCCATGCATATCGGTTTTACCATTTGTACTAGGTGCCATTTTTAGTCTGAACAGCTCAACCATATTAATTTGTGAAAACACAAAATATGACTAATTTGATAATATATTAGATTTTAGTGTAACTGCTTCAAAACTCTGTGTGTGTGTGTGTGTGCATGTGCGTGGTGTGTGTGTGTGTGTGTGTGCGGCGCGTGTGTGTGTGCATGTGTGTGTATGTGTGTGAGCGTGTGCGCGCGTGTGTGTGTGCATGTGTGTGTGTGCGTGTGTGTGTGTGTGTGTGTATGTGTGCGTGCGTGTGTGTGTGTGTGTGTGCATGAGTGTGTGTGTATGTGTGTGTGTGCGCACGCGTGCACGCGCGCTCTGTCTCACAGCGTCTTCTGCAGTCCCTGCGCCCGGATCCCAGCTGGGGGCCTGCCCAGAAGGAGTACCAGCTTCTCTACGCCCGACAGCTACCCCCCAAAGGACCCCCCAGCTTCCTCTCCACCATCTTCCAGCGACGGCAGCTAGGAGGGCAGGGCAGCAGTGGCGGCGGCAGCGGCGCTACACACACCTCACCAGTATGATGATGTCGTGTCGACAGGGGAGCACGGGGAATACGTGTGGAGTAGGGAAGAGGGTACAGGGTGTATATGTGCGTGTTTGTGTGTGTGTGTGTTTGTGTGTGTGTGTTTGTGTGTGTGCATGTGTGTGTGTGTGCTCTTCCACTGATAGCTGGATCAGACACATGGCATCACCCTCATCTCGTCAGAATGATGATGTCAGATAGAGGGGCGGGGATAAAAGAGACTGGGAAGGAGGGTATAAAAGTAATGCATCTATTTTTCATCTCTTTTCACAAATGTCACATTTAGAAGTTTTGTATCAAATGAAAAGATGGAGGGGGAGAGAGAGAGAGAGAGAGTGTGTGTGTGTGTGTGTGTGTGTGTGTGTGTGTGTGTGTGTGTGATCGTTATTTTTTATCATCAAATTTATTTTTTCTTGATTGAGATTGGATTCCATTTGTGTTTACATGTTTTTGATTTTGCTTTTGCCATTATATTGACATATCCAGCTGTATTTATTTAATATATTGATCAAAAGAAAGTTGTGTAAGTATATCCATAGGTGTGCAGTGGAACAAAATCATAGCCTATTCATGAGTGACTGACTAGATTTATGCATGCATTCATATGTGCATGCATGCGTGTGTGTGTGTGTGTGTGTGTGTGTGTGTGTGTGTGTGTGTGTGCATTGTGCGTGCATCGTGCGTATGTGTTTGATCTGTTTTGCCCATTTTTCAATTTGGATTTGGATTCCTGAACGCGTTTTGCTTTCATTTTCGCCACTCTGTGGCATATGCAGCAGCCTGTATTTCATGTACTGATCCAAAACATCGGGCGTACTTTCACACTGAGTGTTGTTAGACGAAAATATGACTTACTTGTGAGTGAGTGAGTAACGAAATTGTGTGTGTGTGTGTGTGTGGCGCGCGTGCACACGTGTGTGTGTGTATGTGTGTGTGTTGTGTGTGTGTGTGTGTGTGTGTGTGTGTGTGTGTGTGCATGCACACGTGCAGGCATGTATGAACATGTGTGCTTCTGTACTTGTTTTTGTGTATGTGCTGGATTCGTGTATGTGTAAACGGTAATGTCAGTGTTAACAAGCTTTTTTTTTTTTAATGAGGGTGTTCGCTATGCTACTATGAGAACAGATTTTTTTAAAAGAAATGTCAAATGCTACAAGTGAATGACTTTATGATATTGTGGTGTGTGTGTGTCATAGTTGCACGACAGATGGTGTGTCATGCTGTCTCTCTACCCCTCCGCCACATCTTCTCTCTCTCTCTCTCTCTGATACCCCCTTCCTCTCTCTCTCTGTGGATTTCACATCCTCCCCCTCCCCCCCCCTCTCTTTTTCGCTTCCTTCCCTCTCCTCTTTTTCCCCCTCCCTCTCTTTCTACCCTCCCCTCTCTTTCTTTCTCCACCCCTTCTCATCTCCATCAGCGGGGCTTCCAATTTACATTATGGATATGAACATTTTTTTGTTGTTTTTGTTTGGTGGACAGAATATCACAAAGCAGATAAACGTTCCTTTGATTTCGCACAGCTGTTACTGAATGTATAACCTGAAGTAGCTCTGTGCATGTGTGGAGGAGGCGTGTGCGTGTGTGTGTGTGTGTGTGTGTTGATAAATGGTGAAAAGTATTTATGTACCTTTACTCCGACGAGAAGAAAATCGTCTTTAGTTCTCTTATCTTTGAATGATCTCCAGCACGCCAATAACACAGTCTTGTCTGCTGATTGGGTGATGGCTTCCTTTTGTAATGTTTGCATGTGTTGAAATAATCGTAAATGACTGCCAACGGGCAACTGATGGATATGTCAGTGTGTCTTGTGTTAATGGAAACATTGACAGCATTCGTCATTCGATGGACACAAACATCTGAATCATGCATTTGGGGTTGCCTGTGTTTGGGGGATTAAATCATTGAACTGTTGGTGCCTTAAAACATTTAGAGGTCCATCTGAGAGAATCTGGCAAGTTTTCATAGATGTAAGAATACGCATGACCAGGTAGAAGGCATGCTCTCATGTCTACGGTTTATTATTTAATTCTGTTATAAGTGACTATAAATTTTGAGTTTCACAGACAATATCATCATGGAAACGCAATGGTTTTTAATTCTGGAACAACAGTGATCTATGGAGATTAGGATAGGTTGGGGAGGGTGAAGGAGGGGATGAGGGAGGATTAGCTGACATCATCTTTAATTGAAAAATAGCCGTGTAAGATGTATAGCACTCTGTATGATCTGCGTCGAAGTATTGCTTATTTTTCTCGTTTGTTAAATCATATACATCATACACACACACACACACACATCAACATATATAATAAATATATGGTATATCATTATATTTATGTATATACATATACATATATATACATACATGTATATATCTTCTTCTTCTTCCTAAGAGCTGGTTCACTCAAAAATAATAGTTACCAGCGCAAATATATATATATATATGTGTGTGTGTGTGCGTGCGTTCGTGCGTGCATGCGTCGTGCATGTGTAAAGAATACAACAGTGAATGATGGTGTTTGAGAAAACAACAGTACCAAAGTATTTACGAGATTTTTGTTTGTCTGAAAAAAATAGTGTCAAAATTTAAACTTAAGTGGTAAATATGTTTTAAATTAAAATTGTAAACCATAACATTTATAGTTTCAAATGGAGTGACTGACGTGGCGAACGAAGCAAATTTAGAAAGAGAGGGTGTTAGTTACCGCCAATGACATTGACGAACAAAGCACATGACAAGACACGATGCATTTCACCTCTTGGGTCTTCTTCAGGCGAAAAAATAAATCACATTTAACATTTAAGACAGTACAACAAAGAACGAAAATGACCCATCTGTTGTTGTCCATGTGGTGGGGAGAATAGCCGCTGCGGCTATCTCCCACCACATGGACAACAACAGATGGGTCATTTTCGTTCTTTGTTGTACTGTCTTAAATGTTAAATGTGATTTATTTTTTCGCCTGAAGAAGACCCAAGAGGTTGAAATGCATCGTGTCTTGTCATGTGCTTTGTTCGTCAATGTCATTGGCGGTAACTAACACCCTCTCTTTCTAAACATAACATTTATATTCAACACGTGTCCAATGATCGAATCTGAACGTAGTATTTATAAATATCTACTTATTGTTGAGTTCTGATTGTGTCAGAAAACAACAGTACCAGAAGCATTTACAGAGATTTTTGTTCGTCTGAAAAAAAATGTCAAAATTTAAACTTAAGTGGTAAATATGTTTTAAAATTAAAAATTGTAAACCATGACATTTATATTCAACATATGTGCGATGATCGAATCACAATGTAGTTTTAATAGATACCTACTTATTGCTGAGTTCTCAAGAAGGTTTTGAGTTTCCGATGCGTAAAGTTTCTGTAAAGGCTTAAAAAAAAAATTTTTTTTTAAAAGCAATAGGGGTTGACTGACCATTACGGCATGCCCTATGGTAATCTGCAGAAGTGTTATCATTTTCAGTCTGACTGTGATTTCTGTAGATTGTTTTCTGGTTGAAATAAATCTTTTTCTTAATCTTTATCAAAATGAGTATCATTATTTTACTTTTTATACATGTCTTTTTCAAGCTTAGTTTACAGTTCGACAATGTGTTAAATGCTTGTAGTTGCACAAGCCATACTTTTTATTTTATCATATTTGCGCATTTTCGTGTTTATCTCTAATAAAACTCAGATTTATATTCTCCGTGTCCTCAAAAGGTTTCATGATGACATGCGTGTTTGCATGCGTGAATCGAGCTTGCACACGTGTGCGCGCACTCACGCCTTGTGTGTGTGTGTGTGTGCTATTTGTTTTTTTTTCATATCTGTTTTATTTTAACAATCTTAAATAAATGTTAGCGAACCGCCCAGAGAACGTGACAACGAGTCACAAGACGAAACACAACTAGTTTCGACCTCTTAGGTCTTCATCAGGTGAGACATTAACGAATAAAACAATGAAATTCACGAGTGATCTGAAGCGATCAAGCTAAGTGAATTTCATTGTTTATTCGTTAATGTCTCACCTGATGAAGACCTAAGAGGTCGAAACTAGTTGTGTTCGTCTTGTGACTCGTTTGTCCACGTTCTCTGGGCGGTTCGCTAACATTATTTAAGATTTGTTTAGATTTCCGCCTGCATCCTCTTGCTTTGCAACTAGATCTGTTTTATTTTATTTTTTTTACTTTAGTAACATATGAAGCATCTGCTGAGAAATTAAATGGAATTCAGCAATAATATTTAGTTGCGTTTGGTTTCTCTCTCTCTCTCTCTCTCTCTGTCCCTGTCCATTTCTTTCTGTATCCGTCTGTCTCTCTTTCTTTCTTATTCTCTCTCTTCTTTCTGAACGTAACTTATGGGTATATCATTTAAGGTTTTGTTTTTATGTCATTCTTCTTCATCTTCCCTTTCCTTCTCTCACTCTTTTCACAACACGTCACTTATGTTGAAATCTTGTGCCTGCGAAGCACTGCACAGACTGTTTTCAGCTCCACACACACACACACACACACACACACACGCACACAGATTGCTTAGTATACAGTTGATCTCTGCGTATTAATACAAATTACTGTGAAAAGATATTCGTCTGAAAATTTTTTTTAAATCCATGAAATGTGTTTACCAACGTGAGCACAAATGAATAACAATATGATGAAAAATGGATTTCCGCTTTCCCCAGAACAAAAAGTCTCACATAATGCATTTTCATGCCGGATACGACCCAAAGTATGCATCTGTATCTAAAACAACAGGAACGAAAGTGGAATACAAACAAGAAGTAAAGTTGTGGGTGTTTATTTATACATCAAAAATTACATTCACATTGAATAAAGCTTCAATCGGTTAAAGTAAACAACCCTGAGATGAGGATACTTGTACTCTACTTCATTTGGCGAAAACACGCACATGTTCAATGTTGTCACATGCTCAAGAAGCATATTTTTCTGCTCTAAAGTATCCCTACAAAAAATTACGGAGTGTGGACAGCAAAGCCTACAAATTTGCCTTTGGAGTCCCTGTCCATGCTTCCACTTTCAAAACATGCGTAGAAATTGGTATTCTACCTTTGAGGAGCAAATGGATTTTGCCTCGGCTAAATATGTCTTGAGAGACTCAACCATTTTGAATTGTAATCTTGAAGAACTTGCGATAGAATCAGACATTCATTTTCCCATAAAGAGCTCAATCCATTGTTTCCCTGACAACTTAAAAGCACATTTACATTTCGTCTCAAATCTTCAGGAATGAAACAAAATGACGTTACAATACGTCTATTATATTCTAAAATTCCCAAGTGAGAATTAAACAGAGGTTCAACATTTGCAGTTACTTTGCGAACACACACACACACACACACACACACACACTGTGACGAGAGTTGGGGGTGGGTAGGTGTTGTCCTCTAGGGGAAGGACTTAGAATAAATTTCTCTACTAGAGTTATGTTAAAATGTCACCTCCACCCTCTTTCTCACTAGTTATGGAAGGAGCAACTTTCCGGTACTAGTCATCGAAAGACATTTTGTTTTTACTCGGGACTGCCAAAAATACTCAAGAGTGGCTCAGGGATAATTCTCCTTAAGCTTGTACACTCAAAAGTGCTTGTAGCTCCGAGAGTCGGAATTACAGATACGTTTAAGCATTCAATACTGTATGAACAACAAAGAACTGACAAAAGTTAAGTATACTTTTACACATCAACTTTACTTGTTTATACAAGGGTGAAATATACGCACAAATAAACTGTAGTCAGCCTTTCTTTTCGTTCCAGGCTGACCCCTCCCTCCCTCCCCCCCCCCCCCCCCCCCCCCCCCCCCCTCATTTTTGTCATTGTTAAGAGAGGGAACGTTCTGGATGAGTTGATTTAGAGTCCACTTGGTATGTCAGAACTTACCTGATGTTGGAGAGGATTGTTGATCTCTCTCCAGTTACTGGTGTCTGGTCCACCTTCTCTTTAGGCCAGCTGATCTGGTGGTCTGCGGTACATGTCCACTACCAGGCAGGCCCGGGGTCCCAGGGTCCAGTCATAAGACAGAACCTGGTTTGCAGTTAATTAGCTGAGAGTCCGGCTTGTCAAGTTCTCACACCTGCCCTCTTGCTTTCAGTAAATGTGTCAGATCTCAGCCGACAAGGTATTAGATTAGCATAAATATATCTGCCATCATTTTCAGTACTCACTTTCACTCAGATTTTGAGTGAAAGGAGCAGGAGACTGTAATACAATACTAATTAACAATTGAAGTCAAGCAACTCTTCAATCTTTCTTATAAATTGAAGTAACTTGGAATACACTTAGCCTAAGTATACATGTTGATTAGATTACAGTCACCTACTATAAAGCATTAAGACAATCAACAGTATTCATAAATCAACTTAACATTTTTCACCATACTGTTTTTCCTGTCAGAAGGTAACATTAAGTGATCATCTTAACAGATAGTATGGAATACTGGCAAAAAGTCATATTGTTAACATGGAATGTTAATCAAGCATCTTCATTGCTTTTACCAAGTTGTGGCAAACAAATGGGATACTCATTCATCAACTTGACAGATGTCACCAAGTATTGGCATAAAGTTATACTGTTTAAACATGTGGCTTATATACAATCAATACATGTCTCAACATTTAGAAATATAGTTTCAGCTTACAGTTCTTCTGGGTTACAGTGAAACCTTACACAGTATTCTCAGAGAGGGAAATCATCTTTCCCTTTTCTGACCTGCACCTGTTTTCTTGGTGGCTACACTGGTGGTGATCAGTCCTACAGCCTTCTGTGGAGCAGTAAAGTGAGGAGACTTGGTCTCCATTTTTTGTGTGGTAAGCTACACATCCGGTCTCTGTTGCATGTTTGATTGTCAGAAACACATGACACTATCACTATAGGACAAAGAGGGGTATTAGTAAGCAGAGGGGGGTGGGGGCGATAATCCCCCACCACCTACAGTGTGAGGAAATGTGTAGGAGATTCGAGAATACTATCTGTTAGATGTTGGCGATATTTCTAGCCCGTCTGCAAATTAACAAAGCTACATTGCCTGCACCTGAGTGATACATGAGCGGGCCGTTTTTCCCATGACCATGGTCCACCCCCTTTGTTGGGTAGATGGGATTAATATTTGCCTGTCCATATAGGGAGTGTCCGCAAAGTATCAGCCTGTGTATGCAGAAGAAGAAGAGGTGAAGGAGGAAGGCAGTGGAGATCGGGAAGGAGGAGGGGGCAGGGGGGAAGAGGTATAGCTGAACTAGCTGAGAGAGGACATGCGTCCTTCATCTCAACCACAAACGATCACCTGCCCACGAGGTAAGCAAGGGGGAAAGGGAGAGAGACGGAAGCGCGAAGCGAGCGAGTCATCTGGGTCAGCTGAACACGAGGCAGACTGTGGGGAGGGGGCAAGAGAAGGCGTGGAGGTTTTGAAGGCAGAGACTGAGAGTTGACGTAGGTTGTAAAGGATGGTGTGGCTCTCAATTGTCTTGTCACAAAACACACACACACACACACACACACGTGCGCGCGCGCGCACGCGCACACACACAGATGCATGAAAGCAAACATATACCTTCTACACATCAACGCTCCTCAATCATTTCATTTTTGTCCAGTTCTTCTGATGGGAATAAAAAGAAAGATACAAAAGTATATCATATGAATGGAACAGAAACATACCTAAAAATTTTGCTTTAAAACAGATTCTGACCGTGCGCAACACACACACACACACACACACACACACACACACACACACACACACGAGGATGCGCGAGCAATAGCAAATTGCAGTGAACAAAGTGAGACAAAATTATACATTTCCCTGTTGTGTGCATGCCTGAGATAGGTATGAAAACACATAAATAACCAAACACAGAATACTCTCCTCCACCTCTGTGACCACACACCTGCCGACAACTTGTCATTTGAATATATTTAATCAATAAAATGCGTCTGTATGCATAACTTCTGTCAATCAGGCTTTCCCATGCAAAATAACTACAGTAGTTCCACTTAAGAAAAAAAAACCGTACGGGTGCAGTGTTCTCATTCATTCACGCTCTCTCTCTCTCTCTCTCTCTCTCTCTCTCTCACACACACACACACAATCAATCAATCAGTCAATCAATCCACCTTACGTCCGAGGGCGCGCAAACTTATACTGCTTTGTTGTACGTAAAGATACACAAACGGACACGATTTTCTGTCAGTTCTGCCCCTGTGACCCTAATTCTGTAATCATAACAATGCATCTTTAAGCTTCAGATATTTTAAGTTTACAATACATTCTTCGATAAATAAAAAGAGCACAATATAAAGCATAGAAATATATGAATACAAAATGAAATATAAACTGAGACGCTTTTTTCTCACGAAACACATCTCACGCGTACTGCGTCCTTGTAAAGCATAGTTGAACTGTATGGATCACCAGTAGTGTCAAAAGGTCATCATAATTGACTCCGTTCATGATAAGAATAGTTTCGGCTATAAAAAAAAAAAAAGAAAGAAAACAAAGACATGTTTTGTCTGATAGGCGTATATCAAAAGGTTTGGTTTCTTTTGTTATGGTAAATTAATGAATTCCATCATGACTTGTTACCCGCCTTTCCTGCTGATATAAAGGCAAAGCTCCAATGGGTAGAGGAAAGGCACTAAATGCTGAATACTTAAGGATATCAACCTGTTGCGAGCATATTCAAGTATGTAGAATGAAAATCACTAAAATATCCCTAAGGCACGTAGGCTATTATGTCAATTTATGCGTCAACATTACGAGTGCCTTTTCAAATTAGCACTGTCGTTGCTTTAAGAAATGATGAGTTATACAGGATTAGCGCTCCGGGCATCCTGCTTGCAACTGCGAACAGAAAAGTTCAAATTCTGATGATAGTGTGCTCTTCATTCACTTCTTCGGGATTCTAAAGTCATAATCAAATAGGGGATGAAATGGGATGCTTTTGTCTCCGAAGATTCCAGTTGTTTAACACTGATTACAGTAGCATTTTCGCTGACTTAGACAATGTCAAAACAATTATCTTCTTTTAATAATTCCCAGTGTTATTTGTAGGATGGAATTAAATTTGCCTTCGGAAACTGTAGAGATGGTATATCTCATGCACAGCAGACTTAAAATAACTCATTTGAGCTGCTGTGTGTGTGTGTGAGGGGGGGTGGGGGGGGGGGGGCTTTCAGATAAAAACAAACAAACAAACAAAACCGGACCTTTGTTTGATACTGCCTCCAATGGAATCGGCATTATCAACGGAAATTCTAGAAATAGGTACGTGGCGCGCTTACACTTGTATAGTCGCATGTATATAAGTGAGCGCGCACAGGCAAGCAATCCCGTGTTCATATTAGTTTGTATATATATGCAAGAGTGCAATTTGAACATTAAAAAGAAAATGTTTTTAGAGTAAGACTGGAAAAAAAAAGAAAGGATAAGTTTTCTTCCCCTCAGTTTCCGTGCTCTGAAGAATGCTGATGCTGTGATTGCTTTTGTAGACATGGCTTCGTCCACACACGCTTCGCGGCCAGCTCTGTTCTTCATGACGTAGGGCAACCAGTACAAAAGACAATAACATCGCATCATTTAGAAGTATGTCATTTATCTGTTTACCGCTTAACACGCATTATTTTTGTAGTGGCTGATGTCAAAGGGACCGGCTTCCAACCAGTTTGTTTCCCAGTCACACCCCTGTGAGTGATCAGAATGCAAAACAGCGCACTGGGTTTCTACAAAAACATTGCCTTTGTCTTCCCAGGAAAGCTACATTACATTCAAACAGTGAATGTCACGCTCTCTTTTGACGCACGATGGTTTCATTATCGACTAAAACATTATCATATAAACAGAGATTCATATAAGCAAGAAACAGACACGTTTCCTGAGTCATGCTGTCGAAATTAATAACCAGAAGAGGAAAAAAGAAAACGGTCCATTTTTCGTTTGTTTCCTTTCGCTGCCTGACAGTGATAATCAATCAGCAAGAGAATTAACCTCTCTGTAAAGCTGTATTTCATGATCTAATTTGCTCCCCTTATCCGAAATCGGGTATTCGAAATTTACTGACTGTAGTGAGTTTTATGCCTAGACAGTAATACTACTCGAATGTTTTCAATTTATTGCAGATATTGACTCTTTTCAAGACTAAGAGTATACTTTTTGGGGGAAGAAACCCAGAATATAGACCGTTCACAAGCACTTTTCATTCCATGTGACCAAGACTTGTATGACTGTCAAAATATGAATCCCGGGTATTGCGTACTAGTTCTGTGCGTCATGATGGCCAGTCCAACGATGATGACGCGGTATACACCCTCCTGATGACTGCTCGGTCGTCCAGCGGTGACGTCCTGTACCATCTCCATTCCTGGTTCCTCACGTGGCTGCAGCAAGACAAAAGGGGACACTCCAAATATCAGTTGCGTGAGGAAGGCGGGAGTGGTGTGTGTTCGTGCGAGAGAGAGAGAGACAAGACAAGACAAGACAAAATTCTTTATTAACGAGGATAATAGATAAGCACTGATGTGCTTTTTTACATCCAGTCCTCGCCCTGAGTAGGGTCAACAATGTAAAATGAGGCAATAGAAGAAGCATGTAAAAGTGGCTAGAACAAAAATTAGACATGGAATTATTTAAAAAAAAAAAAAAAGTAATTGAGAGAGAGAAAAGCGGGGGGGGGGGGGGGGGGGGGGGGGACGAGGAGGAGAGCAGGAGCGAAAGGAGTGCAGGGAAGGGCGAGAGAGGAGAGAGAGAGAGAGGGGGGGGGGGGGAGACGGAGAGGGAGAAAGAGGCGAGATTGGGGTGTGGGAAAGAGCATGTTTAGAATAGTCTGACAATCAAAAGATACCAAGGAGTTGCAAGACAATCGATTTTGAAGCACCAGGAAGGAAAACACACACACACACACACACACACACACACACACACACCACACACACACACACACACACACACACTCACGCACACACACACACACACACACAAATGGAGAAAAAAAAAAGCATAATGATAGCCCAGTCACCACGGGTACAAGGGGGAGGGGGGGTGTCATATAGATAATAAATCAAGTCATTCCAGCAGAACCGTGAGAGACAGAGGACAGAGAGAAGAGAGAGAGAGAGAGAAGACAGACAGAACAGACAGACAGAGACAGAGAGTCACATAAGAATACAAGCATTACGACATAGTGACGAGAGGGCAAGAGGTAGTAGGAAAACACACACACACACACACACACACACACACACACACACACACACACACACACACGCACGGCATACTTACATACGACATACATATTGAACAGAGTAGCATGTGCATTTCAAGTACAAATCATTTCCATAATAATCAGGTTCATACATAAGGTAAAGAGGGTGGTAGTGGTTGGTGGTGGATTTATGGCGGAGTATGCGAGTATTTGCACATAAGATGGATGAAATAATGGTGTTTGAAGGTTGATGTGCATTGGTGTTGCTTGGCTGACTCAGGGAGCGAGTTCCATTGACAGGAACCTGAATATGTTAAACTGGATTTGAATAAGTCAATTCTAGGAACAGGG
>CM065730.1:53692596-53700096 GCA_033310375.1 Conus canariensis
CCTGAAGAATGACCAAGGCAATACAACAAAAAATTCAGACCTTCATCAACACCTGTCTGAGGCGTATCTTCAAAATCAGATGGCCAGAGAAGATCAACAATGAAGATCTATGGAAGCAAGCAGGACAGGAACCAGTGGCCAAGCAGATTCTGCGAAGGAAGTGGGGCTTGATTGGACACACTCTCAGTAAGCCAGCATCCAGCACCACGCGCCAAGCCCTGACATGGAACCCGCAGGGGAAAAGGAAGAGAGGCCGACCTCGCAGCAGCTGGAGGCGAGACACTGAGGCAGAGATACAGAGGCAGGGGACCAACTGGACAGGCATTCAGCGAGCAGCCCACAACCGAGTGCGATGGCGGAGTGCTGTCGATGGCCTATGCTCACCCTTGAGCTAAGGGCCTAAGTAAGTAAGTCAATCTCTTTCTGTCACTGATGTGCTGAACATGAGACTGTTGATGTCTCACATCTATTTCTGTCAATGTCATGTATTACTATATGTGCTGCGAGGCGGTAGGCCTCATTCTGTTATCTTTCTGGCGATTGGTACTTATCGAGATCTGGATTCACCCGTTGATCTTACCTCCTTGCTTCTCGCTTTCCGGTCCCGCCATTTTTTTTTCCATCGATACCCGGATGGGCCCGACCTGGTGATGATCGTCTCGGTCGTCTTCACCCCTACCACTCCTTCCAGTTTGTCGCGACGCCATTGGCGGAGGTTCTGGGAGTGGATGGCCTGCTCCTCTTCCAAGTCGTCCAGGCTGTCCCGCCTAGTAGGTGTCAAATACTTCCTGAAGCAACATGGCGGTCAGACGTTCAATGACTTCCATTTCTTTTCGGTTCTCCCAAGTTTTTCATCAGAGACAAATTGGCACATCAAAAATAAATTCCAGTATTCTTAGCCCCAGGATTAGGTAATTTTCGGTTATCGTGGAGACAAGTTGATAGGAAAATCTACTTGTCCCCCCCCCCCCCCCCCCCCCCCCCCCCCAATTTCTGCCTGCCTGCCCTCCCTTAACAAAAAGACGGGAAATAAAAGTAACTCCTAGCACTTCAGTGACAAGTCAGCAAATATAAGATGGCATATTCTGGCCGAGTGTGATTAAAAAAGCCTAAATGAGAGCAATGGATGCAAAACAATTTATTTGTTTATCATGTTACCTTTCCCATCGTCTTTGAATACGTGCAAGAAAAGAAAATGGAATGTGAGGGTCTTGTTTCCACTTTTCACACATTCCTCGACAAAACTAAAATGACAAAATTTCTGTCTTGATCTCTGTCTCTCCCTCTTCACTTCACACACCTTCCAAAACAAATCCACGTCCTATCTACTCATATTTTATAAATAAAAAAAAAATAAAAAAGAGGGAGCAGACCCGTCGTTTCCGTACTGACAAGGCACAAGTCCTGCATACTGCTTGCACGTTTCATGCACAGAGCATGCTTTGTTCCAGCCAGTTAGCACTCTGCGAAGATTCTGTTCTGAGAAAAATTGGAGGGGGGAATGGGGAGAGGGGGGAGGGTTGAGGAGCGGTGGTAGTGAAGGTGTGAAAGTGAAGTGGAAAAGGCGGGAGCGCGAGCGGTCTGCGCTGAAGCTTACATCTCAGCCACCTTTTTACTGACACAATAAAAAACATTGTTTGCCCACGGACAATTGGAGAGAGAAGTTTTAGGCCTACGTGTCCGCCAGAAGATTTTGTTGTCACGGACAGTCGGACGGGTGGGTATATCGAGCCCTGATATTCTCGATACAATTATATATCTGGTGATCCCGAATAGCGGTTGTTAAGGCACTACTGATGATTACCGAACAGCGTTTCAGTCACAGTTTACACCTAAGGATGGCAGCAAGTGAATGGAAAAGAATGGCCCTGTAACCCACCAACCTCACTCACACTGTGACTTTTTCATCCACTCACCTCCACCAAGATTCTCAGGTCCTTTGATTTGTCTGTCTACTTGTGACCGCGCAAGATTACGCCACAACTGCTGCTTCGACATGAAGGAATCTTGGTTGAAAGATTGAATGTGGCCCAAAGTCGAACCTACTACATTTTGATGAGGATCCGGAATTGAAGGGCAGATCCCAGCATTTTGAATTGCAGGCTATGGGATGGAATCTGAGTTAGAGTTTGACTAAATGAAGAAGCCTGTTCAACGATGACGGGGGTCTGCAATCTCCCTGAGCGCCCTTCCAGGCGGTTGGTTTCACTCAGAGTTCACGTCCAAACCCACTAACGGTGATGTGGGAGAGTTGAGGGTTGGAAAAAAAAAAACTCATGAAAGTGGGAACCTGTCCTGCACTACACTAGCAACACCAGAATGACAACACATTAATAACAGTCATGTCCGCCAGCTCAATCGAGCTAAACAAACCAACAAAACAACATCGAATAAAAATCCCAGCCCGCACGAACATGATGCCTTTTTATAGTTTGTTCTTGTCTTCTTTTTTTGATTTGTCCCTTTTGTCTTGTTCTTGGATTCAGGTCTGTTGAAAGAGCCCGTGATGATGACTGGACTGGCTGACGATGCAGAAGTGGATGTCTAGCATCAGTTGAGGAGCTGGTTGGCTTCATTAGTCCATTAGGGGGCAGTATGGGGGCTTTTCTCCTGTCAAACGATCGCCTGTTGGAATACACCCACACCCATCCACTCCCCCCCCCCCACACAACACACACACAACAGAGAGAGAGAGAGAGAAGAGAGAGAGAGAGAGACAGAGACAGAGACAGAGACAGACAGACAGACGGACAGTCAGAAAGACAGACAGGCAGGCAGGCAAGCAGACAGACAGACAAAGACAGAGACTCACTCAATCACTCAGACATACGCACACGGACACATACCGACGCAGGCGCACATGCTCATACCTCCCATGTCACTGTACTATGTAAGATACTCACTGAAGGAAAGGAATGCCCATCAGCAATGCCCTAAAATTATTGGAATGGCGCTGCCTGAAACAGAACACATACTTTACTACCTAAAGGCCGCTGCGTCAGTATCATCTCTTTCACTGAAATTCCCACTGTCCATATCCTAACCGATCACACACAACCTATACGAACTTCAACGGTGGCGCAGATGTGGAGAAGAAATTGAAACTGAAGTCAGCATGAGAACTGTGCATCAGTTCAGTGCAGTAGTTTATTTAATGTCTTTTCATCGCCAGATGATATTAGACACTTAAAAACAACAACAAAAAAAACAACAAACAAACAAACAAACAAAAAATCCCACACTTAACTTATCATCCCCGTTAGTACTTTCAAACCCACATCTGACATATGCATATTTACGTAAGTGAAATACCCTAGTGGTACCCCAAATTGTTGATCTTTATTACAATTTTGCAACCTGTGACTGCGAAATAACCATGGTAATTTCAGCAACGTATGAACCATATCAGACAGTATTGACATTATCAAAGCTATTCATCTCAATACCTTCCTCCTGATAGAGCGAGGTCAACACCGAGCATTCAAACAAAAGATGATGTACAGAAATGTTTTCTCTGCAGATACAAGTAATACCATGAGAATTTTGAGTGTTCCAAGTATTCAGCCTTATTTATGAATTAATTTAACAATGTGCCTTGGGCACGATGGTAAAGTAGCCATTTTTTTACTAGAATTCTGCTTATGCATACAATTTTCCATAATTTGGATTAATTCACATGAGGATAAATCTAAGGAACTGTGTAGTAAATTTTCCGCGTTTCTATTTGCTCCTTCTTTTGCAAGACTGTCTGCTATTTCATTTCACTTTATAACACAGCGAGATGGGACCCAACAAAAATCAATTCTTATGCCTAGAGTTATGAAACAATGTAGTAGATGTTTTATTTCAAAAAGCAAATCTTTTCTAGCTTTGCAGTCCCAACGCTCTAGTGATTGTAAAACAGATTTGGAATCAACACAAACTAAAATTCGATAGAAAGCAATTGGTGTATCATATACGTAAGTCAAAGCCTTCAGTATTGCATATAATTCTGAGGTATAGATTGAAAACCCCTTTCCTAAAAAATATTATTTCCTGACATTTAAGGTTGGTATTATAAAGCCAGAACCACTGTCAGAGGATTCCATTACTGACCCATCAGTAAACACTTTTAAATGATTTGGATAGCTGTTTTCTAAATGTTCACGAACTTCAGTTGTTAAAATATTTACATTATCACTTTTCTTTAACAAAGAACAGGGCATGAAGTGCCGTAGAATATAAGACTTTTTTTTTTTTACATGTTGATCAATGAAGATGATGAAGATGACAATACGGAGCCCTTTTCTGGTCTAGACTACACGACACTGCTGTACTCTACGCTTACTTTCGTAATGTATCCCCACGTCAATCAGGCCCGAGAGATACAGACACCTGCGAAGTTGGTAAGGAAATTTAAGCACCTTCTTGGAGACTCATCCATTAAGTGGATGAAATTCGACAATGTGGCCCAGTCTTCCCAGTTGAGTCGATAGCATACTGAACTCTGGTTAGGAGCCGGTTGGCTAGAAAAATCATACATATACATATAAACGGCTTTGATGGGAATCGAGCCGACAACCTCTTAGGCGGAAGTCCGCGACGCTAACCACTTCGCCATGGCGGCTGATTGACGTGATGCTTCTGCGAGTGTTATTCCAATTCCCTGTCCAACACAGTATGTGCTGTATCTCTAGGGTCTGATGACACCGTGGTGATGTGTCGAAATATCCTGCACTCCTGAAATCACTCCCAGGTGGGGGGAACAAGGGCATGTGGCCGAACTCACTCCGGGACGTAAATCCAGACCGACGCTCCCATTTGTTCCAGAATTTCTTTCTCATTGGAGTGCATACAGGCACGTCCCATTTCCATCACTTTGTCATAAAGGGCGGGTGAGTTTGGGTTCGTGCCTATATTCACTCGACAGGATGTTTCCCGACCACATCCCAAATCACTCACTGGGCACTTATTTTGGATCAAGGTGGTAGTAATTCTGGCTCAGGTCCAGAATCATTCTCTCCCCTCACACTGGGTTCAATATGCTGTGATCGATATATCATATCGCTTGGGGCACTGAGAAATTTGAAGGAGAGGAGTGATTTGGGAACAAAGGGAGAGGTCGGTCTAGATTTCTTCCCCGGGGGGTGAGTTTGGGCAGGTGCCATTTCTCACCCGCCGGGGAAGGATTACGGAAGTAGCATGATGACGACTCGTTACCCCGTGATATACTTAGCAGAAAACTTAGCGATATGCTATGGAAGAAAACTTAGAGACTGCCCTGTTATGTATACTCAGTCCTGAATTGAACATGGGCGGCATCTGCCTCTTTCTCATTGCGTGTGCCTTAAACTTTTTATCAGGCTTGCGGTTCTATTTTGCTTATGAATTTCTTCTTCATGTTCAGTGATTCATTTGATGATCTTTACTCAGTTGCATTTTGCGTGTAATCTAGTCCTTCGTTTTCAGTGTCTCACCTCTAAATTTTAACTGTTTTTTAAATGTGAGGACATATTCGTCTACCCTCAATAAAATATTCATTGAGGGTTATTTAAAAGTCTTAAATTCTGTGACCTTTCACGGCTCAGTTACCTCCGTTGTTTGTTTTGACTTTCTGTCCACATCTATGCCCGCGGTTTGTTTTGGGCAGGCTTCGGTGTTAGCTCAAAGGACCTGTCAGGACATGGGCGTGGTAACGCCTCCTTTGGACGCCTCGGCGACTACGCAATGACTGTCAACAATAAGGGGCTCCGGAGATGATGTCCTGGGTACGTTAGGATCAAAACAGGCACATTAGGCTGAAACTACTACAGAACAAAGATGGATGTGGGTGTGTACAGGGGAGCCGCAATGAGTATTGTGGAAGCTTAAACGTCCTCTTTCATGTTTCAAATATGATGGTTTACCTCCTTATTTACACTTCACTGTGTTGAGGTACCTATGTTTACCTCCTTATTTACGCTTCACTGTGTTGAGGTACCTATGTTTACCTCCTTATTTACACTTCACTGTGTTGAGGTACCTATGTTTACCTCCTTATTTACACTTCACTGTGTTGAGGTACCAATGTCTTGCTCCTCTTTGACGTTTTAGTGCACTGGCCTTCTTTCACTTTAACATTTCGTTGCATTTTCATTTGTTTGTTAGTTTGTTTCACTCGATGTATGACACACAAGAGTAAAGTCGAGAAGAAGTCCTGTTGTACTCTTTATTAAAGAGTTTACGTGTGTCTGCACTGTGACTATGAGGGATGAACTGCGTTGGCAAGTTTTGTTGTTGTTGTTGTTGTTTTTTGCTGTCCCAACCTCTGCTCTACCTCAGAGGCAGTGCACCCACGTCGCTCATTCCCACATCCCGTCCACAGCCACAGCCCGGTCGGCCCCGCCGCAGCCCCGGCACCGGCAATCTACAGGGAGCAGTCAATGTCAAGTCGTCAAGAGGCAACCAACCGGAGGAGACACTTCACTGCTGCCGAGTCACTTCGGTGGTGTTCAGTGGCGCCTGTTCTGATCTAACATACGCAGGACACCACCTACTAAGCCCCCTACTGACGACAATAATTGCCTAGTCGCGGAGCCGGCGTGAGTGAGCTCTCCCCTCGGAGGGCGCCACCACGTCCGTCCAACGACAGCCCCCATGGACTCGCCGATACCGGTGACTCCGACGGATCCAAACCAAGGTCGCAGACGTGGAGAGGACATCGAAATTGAGGTCACCATGAGAGCAGGGCGTGAAGGGCCACGGAATTTGAGACTATTTTTATGCTGATCGATGAGAATGAGGATGATTAAGATGATGCTACGGATTTCCATTTCGGTCTGAGACTACATGACAGGGCTGTACTCTACGCTTCCTTTCATAATACATCCCGGCGTCAACCAGGCCCGAGAGATACAGGCACCTGCAGTGTTGGTCAGGAAATTTGAGCAACACTCTCAGAAACGCATCCATTAAGTGGATGAAACTCGACTGTGTGGTCCCAGTCTTCCCCCAACTGAGTCCGCAGCAAACTCAACTCTGGGTAGGAGCCGGTAGGGGCAGAAAAACCCACATCACTCTGATGGGATTCGAACCCACGACCACCCAGCCAGGAGTCCGCGACGCTAACCACTTCGCCACGGCGGCTGGCAAGTTACTGAGTGGATTGGTTATCTGATTGGACAGGAAGAGTAGCTTCCCGCGATTAACTGATTACATTTACCAGTGCCTTTCTTAACCTCCTTTACGTTTTGTTCATGTAGTCCTTCACTCGTGGAACATCATCCCTACACCCCCTCCCCCCTCCCCGCCCCCACCCATCCCTGACCTGCTTCCCTGACACATCCATCCCCCAACTTTCACACCCATCCCGATCTCTCTCTTCCGCTTCTTTAATCCTCTCAAACACAAACACATCTCTCCAACTGTATCACCAGTTATCGGCATACTCCTGATTTACGGACCTTTCGAGGCCTGCCTTTTTAACAGTCATCGATTTGCAGTTGCAGTATAGTTCACGGCCGTATTCCATTGGTAATTACG